>CM040631.1:65088869-66288869 GCA_022818045.1 Neotoxoptera formosana
ATTCCATCCGATGACTCGACGTAGATAATGGCACGTTGTATTAGGTATATATAATGCCATCCGATGACTCGATGTAGATAATGGCAGTAGTGATTTGGCAATATTATATTATCAAGATTGTACCATTATTTAATTTAATTTCGTTCGATTTTCCCGAATAAATCAACTTATGCTTGTAAAAAATAACTCAATAATATCGGTCTGCGCTCGGAGAATTGAAGCGCCCGAAAACGTATATGACGTTGGATTTCGATATAACGTTTTGTATATTTAAATAGTAATTTACGATTTTCGGATAGATGACGTTTTTTAATACAGTGGTAAAAAACGAAGACAATCCGAAAACTCGGGACACTCGGCCTCAACGATGCAGATTTCCCAAAGAGGGGGGAACGGCGTGGTGGCGGCACCCGCCTATAATAATTGTATAATATATTTTGCCGATTAAAACTGCGTGCGGCTGTAACGCGCGCGCCATGATGCAATAGCGGACGGTGACGGTTCCCGGTTTTTCAAGTATCCTCTGCGAACGGTCTTTATGTTATATTATGTTAGTCGTTACATTATTATAAATTATAATAAATATATTATAATATGCGTGCGAGCGTTGTGCAACGGCCACTGCGCGATAAAGTGCTCAACGCTCTTGGACCACGCCGCGTGTGTCACTTTGTGCACACACACACACACACATGGGTCGGAACGGGGCCAGTTTGACTGTTCGAACAGTGTAAAAAAAAAAAATTTAAATAAATAAAATATACAAATATGATTTGACAAAGTTCGAGGAATGTCCGTTGAGAAATCGTGTGTCGGAGAAACCAATTCCCATGTTAATAATATAACGATATATTATATTATATACATATTATAATATATAAATGGAGTGTCAACGTCATAAATAATAAGGCGTATATAGATAATGAACTTCGCTTATTACACGCGGACCCTGTACTTAACGAGTGTTCGGTAGTATAATTTACTATATATATTGTGGTATGCTATATAATGTGTATAATAGTGGTCGAGTGCATTTCGGACGATGAAACGCAATAATAATAATAATAATAATAATTCGTTATCGGCACAAACTAAGCATATTGTATCGATCTAATGGTCGCGACCGAGTAAAATGCATTAAAAAAAATTAGGCATTTCGAGAAAAGTTTTAAATTATCAACTTCAATATATTTATATAAGTACTATCATTTTAGTATAGAGTTGTTTTTTATAGTCCGAAAATATATTATAGACAGACGCCACCGGAAAGTAAATAAGAAGAACTGTTAGAAAATATATAGGTACGATAAAATATGTTGCGGTACGGTATATACATATAATGTATATAGTACACCCGAACGCTATATGTCGCTATATATACTATAATAATATATGTATAGGGAAAATAATATATTATTATATGTTTATTGTCTTTCATTTTCGAGATTGACATTGTACGGATTATGAACGTGAATCGCAGCTGATATAAAAAAAAAAATATAAAATCCAAATAAAAAAACACTTATTATATTATTGTATACCATGTACGCACAAGAATTGATATAACTGCTGTGGGCTGTGGCGAATGACCGATGTAAGGATTACTAAATAAGATGATATACACGGTTAGACTGATTCTTGGCAAACTCGGCCTAATCCCGAGGATCGCGAACATTTTATTTTATTTTTTTATTTTTCGGTGCGCATCGGCCATTCGTTGTTGTACGCGTTTACGCATTTGACGGGATCAAACATTATAATTAACTTCCGCTGAGAAAATATGACAAACGTAAGCGTTAAAATAAAACATCTGCCAAAAAATTCCACGAGTTCTATCTCGGGGGCTCGGTTAAAAATGACTAGCTGGAACTTTTTCCAGTAGTGTTATAATATAGTCTCGAGAATTAATATAAAATTATAATGTATACATCGATGCAGATTGCAGGCATAAACAACACTCGGCTGCAGCGGGATCAACGGATTTATATATTAACAAAGTGTAGGGTGAAGGTTGAAAAATTTATATTATATAATATTATGATGTATAATAATACTCTTTATTTTCGCCGAATGTACGCTGCAATGTTTTAAACGACGCAACAAAGTACTAATATTGATAACAGAATACAATTTTTTTTTTTTTTACGTTTGAAGTAAATCCGATTTTTTCTATGACTTGCATACAAACTCTTTGCACAACAAGATTGCTGTTATTAATATTTTCAACTGATCATAATATTATCTAATCCAAGTTTGATATTGGTAAATACTTTTATAATTTCAGTTTTAAAAATATTCAAATTTAAATAACATATGGTTTAAAATAATTTTAGTAACATTGAATCCATCTAAGATATCGACCTAAATAATGTTTTTAAAATTTGTATAGGAGAAACATAAAAGAAATCACTGTTGTTAAGATTTTTAATTTAATATGTCGGTAACTACATTTATAAAATTAACACGATAATAAATTTTTTTAAATTGCTTCAAGCCATATTAGTTGTAATAAAAAACGATAACAAATTCACAACCATTTTGCTTGGTTTATTATTAAGTATGGCCATAATACAATTTAAAGGACATATTTAATACATATTATGTAAAAAAAGCTATTGGCTATTAAGTTTAATTATGATAATATGGTGTCGTAATTAAATATAATATTATTATACTATGGTCGATCAGAAATATTTAAAAAATATTAATACTATTTACTAGGTACACCTATATACTTTCGCATATCAATGTTTTCGCTTCACTTTTACTTATGAACTAAAACAGAATAATACTTACTTCATTTTATTACTATTTCCATTTTATTTATATTATGACTTTTGATGATATTTATTTTTCTGTAAGACATTTAATAAACCATTGGTACGTAAAAAACCATGTATATACCAATTACTTATAGAACGCATTTGTTCGAGTCAATAATATTTATTTTATAATGTGGAAGTTCACTTAAAAACACTTTAAGTGGCATTGAAAACCATTTTACAAAATACAAAATAATCAAAGAAAAAACAAATGTAAGTATTTAATAGAATTAAAAACAATCAATGTTTTTAGACGAGTCTGGGGAAGTGTTCTTCTTTTAAAGTCGAAAATCAAACGATATCATTATCATTGTTTTTTAATTTTCCCATCGGGAATAACGCTTCTCGTATATTATAAATAAGTGAATGAGAAAAAACCCGGTAAATTCTTCGCGAGTAAAACCGAGCTCGTTGACCCGCGTGCCCGCCACCGAATTAATTATGATCGTTGGCAGTCGTTCGGCGCTTCCAAACACTTCACCACCTCCACCGCCTCCACCGCAGCATCAGATCCGACAGTGTCTGGTATAGTGCCCAGCGACCGTGTGTTTCGGGGGCGGATATATTTTCATAAGTCGAATGTATCATTATTATTTATATAATTATACGAACGTGCGCGGGGGAGATTTAGAGAGAGAAAATTGCGTAACCTTGACACCGCGGTCCATTATTGAGACGTCAGTACTATGTAGTGAGTGTCCGATTGGCTTTTAACGTTTTACCGTCCGCGCATAAATTATGCAATTTTTAAAAATAACAAACGAAGCGATATCTTATTAATATAGTAATAGTTAATTATGGATCGCAAATATCTGAACTGTACCATTCGTGAAGTACTCATAAGTATTAATAATATAATTTGATATTCATCTTAAGAACTACGGCGATTATTAAACTCTGTATAATATATAATATTAGCATATTATTAATACTGTCCCGAAGCACCCAGGGTGCCAAAAGTAAAATATGATGTGTGGTCGTGTCGGGCTTATTGAGTGATGGACGAAGGTGTAAAGCGACGGGAGTCCGCGCTGTCCACTATTGCCTCACGATAAAAATATTACAATTAATATAGTAATTATTTATGGTGATAAAAGTTAATCGCACTGATCGTGTAATAAGTATTTCAAGGAACCTTATTTTGGACTTTTGGTCGAAATGTTTGTCAAATAACCCTATTAGCACTTACCTAAATCGTTTAATCGCGTAGCGCCGTAGCGTATAATATTCTTATACATCGTAACCAACGCGCTAACCACTCGGTTGCAACTTGCAACTCACACCGCATTCTCGTGCCGTAACTACAGTTTGGATTTCGACAGCGAACCCTCGGCCAAAAAAACATTATAATATTGCTTTACGGCGCCTACAATAATATGATACTAATAATATACTATTTGCTATGATATACTTATATAGCTTCCGTTGTGTAGGTAGTTGCGTATGTTGCGACGTTTTCGGCGGAGACGCTCCGCTGCGCCTAGAACGAAAGCGCGGCGGCCTTTGTGGCTAATATTTTCCGCATACCTAGTATAGTTGTATAGGTACCCAGTTTTACTCGGCAACTCGCCGAGCCGATTCGCCTAGTACCTACCTACAACCGCCTTCGACAATATATCGCGTATGACTATTATACTTATAGTAGGTATTGTACAAGTCCGAACGGGAAAGGATTTAAGGATATATTATTGATGGATGGACGAGTGTGTGTGTAGAGGAAACACGCCCGTTCGTAAATGCGCGGGCCCGTCACGACGTTGATTTATCGCCGTTATTAATATTATCATTTTTTTTTTCTCACCCGACCTATTTCCGACAAAGTTTTTAAGCGTCCGAACATTTTAGGGATTGTCCTCCAACCGCGTCATGCCGTCGTCTATGTTAACCGTCCACACATGGATCCCGCGGCGCGCGGTTATAACACAATAAGTTTGTGCGCGCATTAAAGTAAATACAACTTCATATTATATGACGCCCATCGTGTACGTACTTTACCAAGAGCTGAAATAACCGCGTGTTATGTCGATCTAATAATAACACACAAGACACGCTAATGTGTCGTTAAAGTTTTAAAAGCGTCGTTGAAGTCGGACCGCGAGTGTGCGTTGTATATACGGAATGCGCCGTGACTGCGCGATAGTTGGTTTTTAAAATATTAAAATAAGTACCACTGCACTTGCGGTCCGTCTCGATAATACGAACAATAATAAGAGATATTCTATGCGGACGGTATTTGAATCGAAATCGCCGAGCAATGCGTTGTGGTCGGACAATATAATAATAATTCGTATTATATTTTTGATTTTAAATTACATATCGTATAATATTGTAATTCCATCTCGAATATAGGTGACATTTTTGAAATCACGTGCCATTGAACTACATTCTCTGTTACTATTAATACGAGACAGTGACGTATATATATTTTAAACGAACATTATGTAATTCGTTGCTCGATTTTTGGTGGGGTTTAATTTAATCTTGATTTATATTAATGTATAATTTGCTGTTGGAAATTCATTTTTACAATATATAGTTTGTTAAGCATATATCTTGTAAATTAATTAAAAATCTTTAATTCGTTTGTAAAAATATGGAAATATTACTGATCGAATGTTTTTTAAGCATTTAATTTGTACTCGGGTTTATTCAACATTCAAATGCAATTTTTTTTTACACACAGTCTTCTATAGATTTAATTTAATTTATTTTATAGACATATATTTCTGATGCCTGTATACATTGTACAAAGGTATTGAATATTTCTTTTCGAATAATTTCTTTTCAAATTCAATTTCTCTATGAACGTTTATTATCTATATATTCTAAACACATCTACCAGATTTAATATTGTCAGGCAGCCTCTAGGCAAAAACATTACACTTTGTGTGCGCTTGTTCTTATACCTTCTTATTAAACAGTAATCCAAACGTAATTACAAGGTATTGTCGATTTAATTTAAAATTTGTACTCAAAGCAGTTTTATTTGATTATATAAACACGGAGGTCATTAAACAGATTAAACTGTCGGATTTGAGAAAATCTATTGGTCGTTTATACTTTCATGTATATTATATGCTGTACTGAAATATAATTATTTAAATTATGTTTAATTTTTCATTTATAAACAATAATTTTAACCATTCTGAAATTAATGCAGATGAACATCAATTATTTTACTACGTTTAATAAAATTGTAATCTGAATCAGTTGTATTTCTTCGTGAAAATAGGTTGGTACGTATAAACTCTTTTATACTTTTATGAATAATTTGTTCGAATTAAAAATACTATTGTTTTTATTAATTATGAGTTTTTAAATTTTACTTGATAATTAAAACTGTACGCATAAACCACGATAGAGGACAGTTTTGATTTGTTTTCGTGATGTATAAATTATATATTCTTTTGATGGATTATAAACGTAAAAATTAATTAATTTCGAGAGACACGTCATATAATACTATAAATACCTATGTACCATATTTATCATACATAATATATAACTCATATAGTATTAAATGACATTTTTCACAAAAACAACCTTTTTTTAACGATGTAATGTTATACTGAAAATGTAACAAATCGAGCAAAAAATATATGACGCGTGTACCTATATTTTATTATTATTTACCATACAGTTATCGTATTACTTGCACAGTCTGACGGCATCGTGAAATCCTGCAACGACGATATTATTATAAATATTTAATTGAGCAGTAATAGTTGTCAAGCGCCAACGATAACTGGAAATATTAATATTATATAATATTTATATCAACGTGGAACCGGCGCACGGTACCTATATAATATTTATTATGTATTCAAGTATATACCTATATCATATACCGCGACGGATAAAATAATATGGTATCTACGCATGTGTGGTGTATACCGGAGCCCCGGCGAGAAGTATTTCGATATTATACTAGGCGGATTATCGATCGCGTCGAATCCGTGCACGGGGAAAAGAAATATAATAAAATAAAAATAACGACGGTAATGATTATTATGGTATTATCGTACACAATAATAATATAATATGAATGATACGATGTATGTGTGCGAACGATGTTTATCGTACACGGACACGCGAACGCGGCTCCCCCGGTGATTTATGTTGTCTAAGCGCCGTCGCGAGTAATATTAAACTGTTGGGACCGCAACGGTAGTTGATTGGAATCTCATCTCTGCACGGCGCACAGCACAGCACATCACATAATATTATTATTATTATAACCATCATACACCCCGCTCGCACGTTTTGAGATAATTGATTTTTCAACGCTGACGTCTAAATCGCATCCGCGACGCCATCGCTCGTATTATTAGGTATACAGGCAGGTAGGTAGGCAGATGGGCAGATGGGTAGGTGGGTAGATGGGTTGGTTACCGGAGAGTGCCGGTATCGGGCATCCGTATGTAATATACTCGGAGCCACGTGCAGCACGAGATATAAATTATAGACGCGTACCGAAAACACCACGGTATAATACAATATTATTGTAATCTTTCAGGATATTTTATCGAGTCGACGGCGTTTGTGCGTATAATAATAATTGTTTTCTAATATTATAATATTGTTATTTATGTCCGCGTGCGTGCGTACTGTGCGTGTACGCGTGCAATGTTCAAACATTCATTCGTCTCGGAGGCCGAGCGGCGGCGTATAGTATCACTGTCAGTTGTGATAGTAGGTATTAGCTGATATACTATTTATAATGATTTCTAGTTAATTTATTGGCGTTTTTAAGTTTTAATACGTTTTAGATTAATTTTTGGGTCAGAATAATATATATTATTGACGTTCGTTCACTGTACGATAAAATCTATAATAATATGTAAAATAGGCAATGTTAATAATTACTATTGCCCTCACCCTTGGCACCACCGAATAATAATAATATGTTCTACTTTCAAATAGGATAAATTCTAGCATATTTTATAGAATATCTTTATCCAATATTCACTTTTAAGAATTTAACGTGTTTTTAGTAGGACCTATACACATAAAAACAATAAACATGCATGAGCCACGCAACATGACCATGATTCGTATAGATCCACAAAGTTGTATATTGTATACATATATGTGTGCCACATGCCCGTCCCTCACATTATACAAATACTATAAACAAATGTTTTGACTTGTTTTGTGTAATAAAAATACAAGTGATGAAAACAATTTTTAAAATTTTTAAAATTTTTGTATAATTTATTGATTTTTGTTTTTTAGGTGGTCAGTTGTGATGGTTCAATAGGTGGACCGCTAAAGAGATTTGACGGTTGTGGTGTATGTGGTGGCGACAATAGCACGTGTCGTTTAATTTCTGGTATTTTTACTAGACCAGACATGCCAACAGGATACAATTTAATTACCAGATTACCGAAATCTGCTTGCAATATCACCATTAACGAACTTAAGCCATCAGCTAATAACATAGGTACTTAATGGCTAATATATATCTACATAATAAAGATAGTTATTTATTATAATTACTCAAAGTCGTAGCTAAGGGAGGATCCAGGAGATCAGGAGGACCACAGCCCACAGGGGTCCGGACTTCCTGAATTTTTTTAAAAGCAGATACATTTTAGCTATGAATATTGTTTATTCAGTATAGTGTTAAGAATAATTTGATATTTTTGTTAAAGCAGTAAAAACGATAATTAAGTATCTACATTTAGGTATTCGTTTTGTATTTTAAAAAAATAAGAAAATGATTTTGTCGACAATTATAATTGAGTAAAAATGCCCGTTTCATTTATTTTATTTTTGTTTCTCACCAATAGTTTAAGAAGCACTGGGAAATTTTAACTATGAAATCTTGAAATTAACAACTTGATTAGCTTTCCTACTGTAAAATATGTGAAAATCAAAGTATTATTACATCCACTGTATACAGTGGGTATCAATAGACAAATACAAAATAGGTACATAGTTACAGGCTTACAGCAATACTCTCAATATCGTTATTTTCAATAGATCGTATAAAACACCTAATATACTAAAATGTGATCATGTGTTTGGTTTGAGTTACGTTTGACATTTATGGCATATTTTTATTATGATTACTGTATAAAACGTACGATACTTAGACATTATTAGTGCATTACATATTACAAAGTAGTGTATACTGTAATACTGTATATACAAAGTAGTTCTTCCGACTATAATACAAGTCGTACCGATTTACTGTTGCAGCGTTGAAACATACAGTCGGGCTATACATTTTGAACGGCAATTGGACGAACAGTTGGCCCGGAGACTACGAAGGAGCGGGCACGGTATTCACGTATCGGAAAGAAAACGGCAATTTTGGCGAATCCATATTTGCCACGGGACCGCTATCGGAGTCTGTAGACCTCATTGTAATTACAACACAAATATCACATATTCACTATATTCTCGTTTGTATTATTATTTATTGTTTTAATATATACCCTGTCGTCGTCGCGCGGTTTGCGACCCGTCCCGTTTTCAGTTGGTGTTCAGGTACACGAATCCCGGCATCAAGTATGAATACAAACTGCCACTGGACGCGCCCGCGCAAGACGAGTCGATCACGCCGCCGTTGATCAGACACCATTCGCACATGTCTGCATATTATCCCGGTTGGTGCATATTTTGTGTTATTCTGTTTAAAATATATTACACGCGCTAAGATATAGATAACAGCGTAATATAATGCAGGGTCGTCGTCGACTCGCTGTACGTTTGTAATATAATATATAACAAAAAAACAGCACGGACTCAAAACGCTGTTGTCCCAACGCCGCGCCGTAGGGCACTAGGAAAACTATTAATTTAAAGCCCACAATATAATATAGTAATACGACATTGAGCTACAATATTATTAGGCGTACAAAAAATGATCAAAAACAATAATTATACTACGTCGTACGTGCGTATTATTATAATAAGCGAATCTCGTATTTTTTGTGTAACTATAAAACGCATCGCATTATGGCGCAGCGTGGTATGTGGAAGTAACGAACGCCGAACACGGCGGCTAGATTTTGCTTCAATATAATATATAATAATATCTTGTTATCCATCTATCTCGGTGCATTTAATTAACTTTGTATTTTTACATCCTCGGGTTTCAGGAAACTATTTGCCGGTTGGCGACGAAGCGTACGCGACGGATAAAGGGTCGGAACTCGACAACGAAGACAAGACGTAAGTTAATAACATAATATATTATGTATAGCATTGTAATAGGGTTATTTCGAAACGATGCGCTGCGTGATATTACGACCGCCGTGGGTATAGCTAGGAATATTTTATTTCGCAGGAAATTCAACCAGGACCAACCGCACGGCACGTCGGAGTATCAAGGATTCATCGGAGACGAAGCTGCAAAACCGCGCAACAAAGGCAGGAAAAAGAAGTTTGTATGGAAATTGACCGGCTATTCAGAATGTACCAAGACTTGTGGTGGAGGTAATATATCCCATTAACTTTCGTATAATGTAATTATAGCTGGTATCGTTATCTACTTACCCATATTAATATTATGTTTCTGTTTATATATTGTTACGAGTACACATTTATTTCAAATTTGAAATAATACGTTTCTGTAGGATCGTCTTTAATTCACTAAAATATAGCGTCGTATTATAATAAAATTCTACAACTTTAAGTAGAATATTATAATAGAATTTATTTGAGATTAAAATACATTTAATAGAGGTACTTATTTATATAACTTATACCAATATTAAGTATTAATTAGTACCTATAGGCTATAATACACGAAATGTTTTTATTTTAAAAATAAATAATATAGAAACACGTTTTCTCTCAAAAACGTTCTTAAGACTTCAGCTATTTGCGGCATTTTAACTTATGAAGACAGAGTGCTAATATGAATAATATTAAATTTATCTCTTTATATTTAATATTTTTTCAAATTGTCTACAAACATAATTCATGTTTGGGGGTGTCCGCTATTCAGAGGGTTTGGTTTGTAGAAAGTTTTTAGTTTGTTCCCAAAAGGTAAAAATACGTCCACTTTAGAGGTGATGGTTAGGGGAGGTTTCACTATTGTCATTACTAGTGAACGTGTTTGCGCATTTGTAAAATAACAAGTCGGCACTTAAGCAGAACACTTATATCTGTTTTACATAACTACGTAATCCAATGATATTATAATAAAGTGAACGCATCTAAAAATATTTTATAACACATTTTACATTTACGTGTATATAGTGTATGTATATAGGGGTTATTTTTTACCGATTGATTTTTCTGTATTTTACTGAATATGCATTTTATGCAACATACTCTGAAAACCTATATTACCTATATCTAACGTTGCTGACCGACACGTTTTCCACAGGGTATCAGACGTCCACGGTAGTGTGCATCAAAGAACACAACCAGCAGCAGCAAATTGTTGCGGACAAACGGTGTCACGGGCTGGAGAAACCGCAACCCCAGGTGCTCAGATGCAACGTAAAACCATGCGAGGCGCAGTAAGTACGCTTTAAAATAATTCTAGGACCTCGGAGACGGAGTTACTTACGAATACTATAGCCTAAATAATGTTACGATAACATGTAATAATATACGCTTTTTTTTATTATCTTACAGCTGGTCGATCACCGATTGGAGCCCTTGCTCGGTTGGTTGTGGCCTGGGAGTTCAGACCCGGGAGATGGCGTGCAGACAGCAAATCAATCCAGCGCTTACGATGAACGTGGACGAGTCTGCTTGTCCTACGCCCATGCCAGCCAACGTCATCCTGTCCAAAGCCTGCCAAAGGCCGCCTTGCGATTCTACTCAATCAGACGGCAGCTCGCATTGGATCGCTGGCACTTGGTCCAAAGTCAGTATATCGACAACGTCCCCAAACTCTAGTGATTTTTAACATCCATTTGATTTAGACTGGTTGTATATGGTCTGTGTGAAGGCGGTCGATTTGTGGTTTTGTTAACTATTTTACTAAATGTTAAGATTTTTTAACTATTAATTTAATTTAACTCTACTATAGGTGTAAATGGTTACACGAATAAACGTAACAAATATAAATATTTTTTCATAACAATATATAGTAAATTAACTGATATTTCTAAAACAATGACGATCTTTAGAACTTAAAACGTACATAACGGGATTTAGAACAAAAATCATAGTTATAACAAACGTTTATATTAAACGTACCTAAATATATATAAATTTGAATGCATATAAATATGTATGGTAAACATATGATATACGAACCAAGATAATAGGTGCAATAGGCATCTAATAGTAGTTTTACAAGTGAAATCCCAAACATTTTAAGTATGTTAAATATTTAAATGATGTATTGACTATATCTATTGATGCTTGAAGTCCTCGAGAAATCGGCGTGCGAGGGTTTAGGCAATGCGGGTCGGCGATGGTCGTTTTCGGAATATAAATATTATACCACATCTACGGGGTTGTATATCTTGGATTCGCGGTATGACGAAGTAATTTGGTTTTGTTTTTCAGTGCTCCACGACTTGCGGCACCGGCATAAAGTCAAGATCGGTAAGCTGTTCGTCGGCCAACGAAACCGAATGCAAGCCCAACGAGAAACCGCCGCATCAGACCACCTGCGACATGGGACCGTGTGCGATGGCCCTTTCCAACGCTGTTGGCTCGTGGATTCTATCGGATTGGTCGCAGGTATTAGATTTTAATAATATGTTATTTACACAATATACTTACTTACCTATATATTATACAATATTATTATGTGATATACAAAATTATATAACCGATAAAATAGATAATAATTAATAACCTTTTTAAGTGTCTATTCGTAATGATTTTAATCTTATTTATGTGATAAGAAAATAAAAAATTAACATTTTATTTTTTTAAAAAAAAACAAACTTAACTTAGAAAAATATAATATATTTATATCGTAAATCCGTGATCTCTTATAATAATTGATTTCGATTATAAAAGGCAAAATGTATATATTATATATAATGGCATTGAATTGTCAAAAGTCTCCGCCAATGATGATACTTAAATGTAGATGTTAGATTTTCGTTATTGTAATAAATGTTTTAAGCCAACAAAGCTTGAAAAAGATAATTTCAAAGTTATTTTTTAATAAGTAAATCATATAATATTATTTATTGTACAATAAATCGAAAATACACACGTGATATGTATTTGTTTTAGTGTTCAGAAACATGTGGCACAGGTACACAAACTAGAAAGGTTTATTGTTCATTGGGAATTGATCGCGAGAGCGCATGTGATCAATCAATAAAACCAGAGGCGAGCAGAGCTTGCTTGAGTGACAAAGATTGTAGTGGACTTTGGTTTACAGGACCTTGGTCACAAGTAAGACTTGAGTGTTAAAATATTTAATGATTTGATTCCAGTATTTATTAATAATAATGTGTTTCTTGTTTATAACTTTTTGCTAACAATATTATAGTTAATCAAATAGTCGGCATAGTGTAGTTACATGTAGTTGTTTTAGTTAATACATATTATATTGTATATCTAATACATATCAACACATCATATTGCTCCTCCCCCCACATATAGATTATTTATTTCGTGTTTTGTGTTATAATAATAATGGAAAAAAATTAATTGATGATACAAACAAATAATTATCATATTGACATATTATACGGGAAAATAAAAATAATAAAACTGTTTTTATAGTGTTCTGAAACGTGTGGTTGGGGTAATCAAACAAGAACTTCGGTTTGTATGTCTTACGATCAAAGAGAATGGAAAGTAGTTCCCCAGAGCCAGTGTTCTGGCAAAGAAAAACCGTCTATGACCATGTCGTGTTTCACCGAAAACTGCGATTCTAATTGGTTCACTTCGGAATGGCTACCGGTACAGTAGAATACATACGGATTGGACTGCTGACGAAGAAAGTTGTCTTAAAATATATTATTATTATAATTATACTTTCAGTGCTCGAGATCGTGCGACTTGGGTGTTCAGAAACGAGACGTCAAGTGCCTCAATGAAGTATTAAAACCATCGTTGGATTGTGATGAATCGAACAAACCACCGGCCAGACGTTCTTGTAACTTAAGTCAGTGCGTCAACAGTTATTCGGGTAACTATATATATATATACAACGTTTAAACGTACTTAGTAATTTGTAACAATGATATGAGTAGTTTATTGTATGGTAAAATTACTTGTGTTGAACTACACAAAGTATAATATTATTGTTATATATTTTAGACGGACGGAAATACAATTATTTTTAAAATCTTATTTTCAGCACAAGGGACAAGTGAAGAGAGTCGAATCGAAAGAGAGAACAAGCCAATAACTACCAGTACCCAACAACCATCGGATCAAGGTTAAATAAAATGTTTTGTCTATATCTGAAATCGATACGATAGTGTAAGCTTAAACTATAGATTCATATTCTCAATCCATGTTTACAGATGATCCCAAGTGTGTTGACATTCAACTCAGAAACTGTAATTTCGTTGCCCAAGCCAGACTGTGCTCTTACAAGTATTATAAAATTTCATGTTGCAACTCTTGTCGAAACAAAACGTAAATCAATCACAGCCAAAAATACCTACAATTATTATTCGGTTATCATTTTTAGACGTCATCAAGACGGCAAGCAAGTTCATTAATAATATTTAATATTCGATCAATGTAAAAAATAGTACCTACCTATTTTACGGCAACATATTTCTGTATACCTATTAATTACAATGTAGGAAATATGTTTAAAAAAAATTGTATTCAACAAACACGTCATGTATCTATACTAGGCAAAATCCGTGTATAAACAATGATTATTGTGATCAAGTATTTATCGGGTAAGTAAATTAAATGTAAAAATGTAAATGTACTAAATAAGGTATTAAAAATATTACATTTAATATTTTAATGTCAAGCAATCGAGTGCGTCAAGAATCTCCAAAATTCAACGAGATTACTATAATCATAATAATATTAATCTAAAATATTTTAATATGTCTTTATTATTATTATTTTATCCTGGACTAAAATGTAAACAATTCGAAAAAAAAAATAGAATTTATTTACAATTTTGGTAAATGGAAAAACATTGAAAAAACTATATTTTAAGTCTTAATGAAAGAAATCTTATTAATTTTAGTACGATGAAGTAGGTAACAATTTTTTAACTCATTATTAGTAGACAAAACTATTTTTATGTATATTGTGTGTTTACTGTTAAGCATATTATGATTATGTGTGTTACACAATTTAAATTTAATTACATTACCTATAAGACGTGTAATATAATAAAATAGGAATACACACATTTTTTTATTGTTCCTATTCGATTACCTAATAAATTAAATGTAATTTTTTTAAATTATTTAATAATTATTATTACGTTTATTTTAAGTTGCAATTAGATTATTATTATATTTTACGTGTATACTGTATAAGATACTATATAATTGCGACAGCTTATTTTAGTTTGCTTGAATCATATTTAGATTTAATAGGTTTTATATTATAACTATTGTTTCCCAATATTTCTAGAATAAATGTATATCGATATAATATGAATTACAAATTTATAAATATACTAAACTTACATAGTTCAATATTTTTTTTTTTAGCATTAAATTCATAATATAACGCAAATGACATCGGTTTTTTATTTTCTATGGTCTACTAAAATAATTGAAGAACTATTTTATTTTCAGACGAAACGTGTGCAGAAAACACATTAACTCGAACACGTCAATGTAACGCGTGTAAAGTAACCCCGAATTTATATTTTATATCCATATTATAATATTTCAGTTTTTGTCTACTGGTCGAAACCCAACGAAATAAGTATAAGTAGATATTTACCTATACTTCCCTTTATATAATATAGGTATATACGTATGAAGTGAGCAATATTACAATTTATTAGCTAATAACTCAAAATTAAAATAACAATATTTACACTCAAATAGTGAAAACCAGGGTCCTCATATTTTGCTAGTCACATATAAGACGTCATGTCAGGGAAGAGCACAATAAATAATAAGTAGAGGAAAAGGGAACCTGAAAAGGAAAATTGTTTTTTGTTTGGCGAACGGGGACTTTGCAATTTATATGTGAAAGCAATGTAGGAGAATCAATCTCATCTGTCAGAAGTTTTCTTCTGCCTATAGTTAAAACTTGGAATATCTTCCATTTATTATTACAAGATTGCGTTCGTTTGTGGTACCTTTAGTGGTACACACTACGTCACTACACGTACAATATATTAGATTAAGAAACTTATACCATCCAAGTTTTTTTTTTTTTTAAATGTAAATAACAGGCTGTATGTAAAACGCAAAAGTATAGTCTAATAAAATATAATTGTTTTGTGGATACGAATTATCGATACGAGATGGATACGTTACACGTATCCGATGGGCGTACTCGCAAGAGTGAGCTATTAAAAATCAACACTTTGGCACAGTGAACTTTTTTGCCGATGAGAAGAGAAAAATTTCAGTTATATCACACACATATTTTATTAGCTCAGAACCGTGAGGGGGGGAGTTGATTTGCATGATTTCATGACTAATTTATTCTACTCAACATTATTTTCTTATTAGTGATTACGCTTATTAAAAAAAAAAAATGTTCATTACTAGGTGTATAAATATTAAATAATTGCCGTCTGATTTTATTTAAGTATTAATCATTATTTTACAAACAAATGCAAATAATCAATATTTCAGTAGCTTTTAACTAGGTCCCTATTAACATTCATTATTATATGTATATTTTGATTTTAAAGTTTAAACTTAAATCATTTTGACAAAGCCAAGAGACATTTATTATTTCAATATTAATTTGTTTTGGAACAAAATCTTTTACATCCCGAGCGATAAATGTATTGATTTAAAATTGTACAATATGTGCTTTTTAAAATTTCTTTTTGAGAAATTTTTATTCGTGAAAAAAAGTTATCATTTTAAAGTTTTGACTAGTAAATAAAATCGAATCTCCATTCATCGTCGTATGCCGCATTGCTGGCCGCTCGCATAATAATAATATGCGTTTATTATTTATTTCCCATTTTATTATTTTGTCAACATCAGAATTCTTCCGCCGTGAGCATTGCGGTTGCTGTTACATATCATACGTATACACATTGCCTATACACAACGCCTTCGTACACATTTTGATATTGTTTACACTTCGATAAAACCTATGCTCTATTCAGCGAGAGAACACTCGGATTCTGCTTATCCCTCGGCGTTACCCTGCCATTGGCACAGGTTCCTCTAAAACAGGGTGCTGCGTGTGGATGAGCAGAAGAACCGATTTTTGTCGGTCCACGGCGTGTTCTCTCAGAGTATATACATGAAAATGGAAAAATCTGCTAAATTGATGTTTCATTTCATTGATGTTTTTTTTCTTATTTTAAAACTAAAACTTAGTATTACACATCTAATCAGTTTTAATTAGAATGTTAATTTAGATATTATATAGGTACTTATAAGAAAATTCATAAGATAATAAATTTCATAATAAACAGTCTAGGTATTAATTTATTCAGAGTAAACATAAATAATGGTTTGTAATTCGTACACCAAAATTGTAATACTCGTATATTAAAATGTAAATAATCATCCAGAAAGTAAAATAAAGTACTGAACTATAATGTGTAATAGCTAATAGGAAATATTTATTAATCGAAGAACTTGATACCTCGGTGAAGAAATGTAATAAAGGTAGGTATATACCTATATCTAATATATATATATATATATGTTAATATAAATATGCATACTTTATTAATGATAAATATAAGTTTGTATTTTAAATATACAAAATAATTAACAGAAAATTTAGTAGGTAGTAACTGGTACCTACTCCAATTAGTAATTTCTAATTGTTTCTTTGTGCTACATTAAAATTAAATATTATATATTTATATACATAGATAAAATTACATTATAATTATAATAAAGCCTTAATTCTTTTTGGTCATTTAGATAGAGTAGTTGACTCTTTAGCTCAACATTTAAATATTTAATCTGTCTGTAAATGCGCATTAGAAAGAATATTCATCCTACATACATTTTATGAAAAAATTCTTTAAAAGATTATGAATAGGATAATTTTTAATGAACATTTGTTTAATTGTTTGTAAACATTAGTATTAAATATCAGATAAAATGTAAATTCATATATTTTAAAATAATAACGTATACTGAGTAAAAATATTTGTTTTTATATTATAATAATATTCTTGGAAAACTTATTATTCATATTTGTTTATGTAAGTGTAAACATTACGGAAAGTCCAGTTACTTAAATTAACCTTATCAACTCACAAATAATTTTATAATATCTTAATTTTCTTATTGGAGGTGGAATATTACTGTGTGGTGCAAACTTCAATTTATTATTGATTTATTAAACATCCGACATCAAACGTATTCAAAATATTGTTTCAATTCATGGTTAATATTCGTAAATGAAAGTGCTCTGTTTATTTCAATTATCCACATGGTTACTCATAGTGTACATATTTCGATTTTAATTATTGGTACTATTAATAGTCTATATAATGCGTTCACAGATAATAACAAGTCATCCTGATTTTAATCAACACTTAAATGATTGTTTGAATGTAAACTATAAAAATGTCATCAGTAAAAATCGTAAGAGGTAGGTACCTATATGTATAAGTTCATCTATTACATTATATTATAATATATAAATTATATCATTAGTGGTAAGAATTTAAAATTTTTCATGTGATTTAAAGATATTATTTAAAATTATTGGTATTATTGAATTATGACCAAATACGTAGGTAGGTACATAGAATATAATATACACATTAAATTATTTAAATAACGAGGACAATTTTATTTTAACGAATACAAATATTGAATATAATTGTATATCTAACTTAATTGATTTAAATATAATAGGATTAGTTTTAATATTAATAATGAAAATCGGTGAACATTTAAAATTACCATTAATTTGTTTTGTGATTATATACATATCTGCAATTAAGATGAAAAAAAACTTGAAAACGATGCTGATATATTCGACACTCATAGCTTATTAGTTTTAACTGTTTTAAGTTATATCATACGCGTCATCTTTCCATTTATCATTGTAATTTGCCCTTAAAGCTGCCCTTTAGATATGACCTTAACAAGTCATCGTCACTAGATTTTACTAAAATAGGAAAACTGGAAAACTCACCATTGTTATAGTACTGAACCGTGTCATTGCGGTTGATCCGTAGGTCCGGTTCACATCCTCTACCTGTGCACCAGTGTCATAGATTTCCTGTTTTCTTTTTTCAGTCAATCGAAATGAAACATTTCCGATCATTATTTATTTCCTATAACATTACAATTTATGACATAGAATTCGTAATGCCGTTTCATTCAAAGAGGCAATCCCAGGCTTACCTAAATTAACATAAATATAATATATATTATAGGTACTACTATTTCTGTGGTACTACCGTTTACTAAATTAAATTTTAAATTGATTGAACAACTAATTTTCTCTACTATCTACTATAACTATAAAGCGAATACAATTAGATATTTTACAAATAAATACGCTTTATTGTTGGTTAAATAAAAAAATAAAAATGTTGTAAAAAAAAAAAGTAAAACAAGTTGAAACTAGCGCACTTGTAAGCTTTGAGTGCTACAATTGTAATAATATGTTTATTAAATCAATAAAAACAAATAAAACTTAACCTTTTTTTCAAATTTCCAACATTTTAAATTATAATAAATACAGCCAGTAAAGAAATAAAATTTGATTAAAATATTATCATTTATATTAATTTCAGCCTTAAGCTATCAGAAGCAGACATTTTAAGCCACAAAATAGTGTTGACATAGTAGGTGTAATTAACTATCTTGTCCAACTAAATATAATATTAACGTTAATCTATGAGCAGAATAATATAAAGTAGTCATAATAGAGTTGGTGAAATTCAAAATATAAATTTGCTGGTGAAATGATATATTTTCAACAGCAGACGACAGAATGAACCTTGTAGTATCATATACATTTTTCATTTTACCTCCTACATTCGTACCTATTAATATATAATTTATTGTTATAATTTGCTCAGCGTTGAAACTTTAAAATGCTTACGGGCAAAAGCAATAAAAAAATAAAGTATTGCATTTTGTTGGTTCAAAACTTATTAAGTTATATTATAATTCATATTATAGATAAAATATTTACATTTTCTGAAATAAACTTATAAAAACAGTACTGTAGTCATTTTTATGTTTAGTTTTTTAAATTATTATAAAGGAACAATAGTCTAAAAACGTTCAAAACGAATAATTCAACGAGTCGAAAGCAAGTTGCTGGACCTATTCCACCACTGATTTATATTACGTAAAATGTTTACTATATAATTAGAGATTAATAATTATTACCATTTTTTAAGCATAACTTTGGTTTTCTATTCTCCAATTGACACTTTAAACTTTAGATTCACTAATGTCCGAGTACTTGTCATTAATGGTAAAGTCGTGTTTTTATTTTGAGAAAATTCAATATTCATACTATAATAAGCATATTATAGTTTGTATACATTTACAATTTGACTAGAGTCTGTTTTTAAAAATCCCTCGGTTTATTTATTATTAAATTTATCTATATTAGATATAAATCTATATTCTGTACCTGCGACGGTTTTATGCTTATAGATTTTTTTTTCTCTTCTTGACTCTCGGTACCTATAGTTATTGTTACCGACAAAATAGTGTTTTACCCGCAGATCCGGAAATTTAAACTAAACAATAATGTTAGTTGCGTTTAAAGTGATATTCGAATAAACGACAAACTATATATTATTGTACGCCTACACGTATGAAATTACTGGCTGCACGTCTCGAACGATAGCCGATGACAAACGTGTGCGAGAAATGTCGGGAGTATTTATTCGGATAGCCTCGTGGCTCGAGTTTAAAGTTTGACGGGTGTATCTCGGCATTCGATAATACGTGTACATCACATTATATGTGTGTGTGTGTGTGTGTGTGTGTGTGTGTGTGTGTGTGTTATATAATAAGATATTGTGACATGTTGCATATGTATATCGTACCAATCCGCACGCAAAAGTCATCACTCCGGCCGGATCGGCTTCTACACGGCGCGTTATATATTATGTACGACGAAAGTAATTCAATAAACTACGTGCTATAATGTGTGTGTTTTATATATATATATATATATATATATATAATACCACGATTTACATTGGATATGGTATTGTTCCCACACCGCGACGCCCCAAGGTGTTATTACTGCTCATATACTGTCATATATTATTCGCACTCTGAGACGTGTGTGTTTCGATCACCTGCCACTATATACTATAATATTATTGCATAATAATAATTATCGAAGACGGTTCAGTAATATAATATGCGTCTGTCGACCAGAAACGAACGCGATTACATGTTTTCCATCGCAACGCGCGTCGAGTTTACCAAACAATCACAATGCAGGTTGAGCTTTAACGTTTCTTCGCAATAAACATAATATATTATGTTATACAATAATGTTATACCTAGGTATAATATAGGTATTATATATTATAATTATATACGGTATATAAACGGGAAAACGCGGTGCCGCGGTGGCCTGCACCGCTCTGCACATTATAATACGCTATCGTCTATATATTGTATAGTTGTTGCGTCGAGTTGTAACCGCGGCGGCGTCGATCATCCGATCGGATCCTATACCGACGATAGAAATAATGATATTATCAATCGTATCAGTCGATCAGATGCAATTTTCGAATATATATTATTGCGCAACGATGACAATATATTGCAGTCACGATCGTCGTTGTTTTTACATGCTCGTGATACGACCGCGTTCGATGACAGCGTAACTCTGGTACGGTATTGTTGTATGTCGTCGAGTTTAAATAATAGCTTATACCTACTGATTTAAAGTTTTTTTTTTTTCCGTGACAATTAGATGGAATTTTCGTAATCAATCAGATAGCAGATCACTATTTGGTCGGACAAGCAGTACGCAACTGCATAAATAATAAACTACGACGCATCACGCATATGCAGCACAGCATAATAGTTGTATACGATTCTTGCATCAAAACTCCGTGTGGGTCTTATATACTATATAACTATATACAAGCCCATAGTCCATACCATAAATAAAGTATTGAAGACAAACGTAATTAATACTATCCGGTGAACCTGCTACGCCCCGAAATCGCATCTCGATAAATCATATCGGTTGAATTATAATATAAATACCCCTTTCGCCTCCGTTATAAATTATTAGGAGCGCTGCAGTCTATATAATATACCAAACACGTATTACAGCGTAATGTTGTATTATAACTTCAATTTTTATATTTTATAAAACCCAATAGCAGTCTGTTTTATACTATTTTTGTAGTTTTCTCCTTTTTATAATATGCTCGTGATCAAAATTATTAGAAATTAAAACCATTTGAAAAATAAAAGACGAATTCTTTTGATTATAGCTTATCGAATTGTACGAATAATCGATTCACAGTTTTTGTTAGACTACCTATATTGTAGCAATATTTTATTTTTAATGAGCGTCGTGAATAGTAATCGATTTATTTATCCACAATTGTTGATTATCTAACAATTATTATTATTATTATTACGACCGTCTTTGAAATTGTTATTGTCACACTAACGCGTTCTGATAAGCCAATACGACGCCAATTGTTATGATAATATTATATTATACCGATGTCATATGCGCCTTGATACTCAAAATTCGGGTAACGAGTAAATCGTGTGATGTGAAACCATTATATTTTATATTGTAGTTGAGCCGCAATAAATAAATAAATGTATACCTACATCATATTATATATATCACTATGTAGGTACGCCGTATAATATTATAACGATGGAAAATAATAATAATAATAATAATATCTAGGCACCAATAGAGCGATATTATATTCTTTTCGGCGATCGATCAGACACGTCGTATATTATATGCGCTTATGGCCTCGGTCCGTTTCCGTTTGGCCCGCGGACTACCCCTCGACCCCATCCCTTAGATCATTATCTCGCGCGTCCGACGTGTAGGTATATAAATTATTATAAACGCACGTTGCAGGTTTGCGACCGAGGGTCGTTACCAGAATGTGTGTGCGCACACATTTTATAAAATATAATATGTACGTCGTGAGTAATCCGATGACAACGGATCACCTGGCCGATTCCCGGGGGACGCCGATGCAGTCGCCGCCGCGCTAATATTAATAAATACTTTCCTCCTCTCGTCTGCAGTCCGATTATTGCTGTTATATTACTCACAGCTACGACGATGACGTACTCGCACTGCTGCACGCGTAGACGGAATACAGAAAGATTATCGAGGGCGATCGCGAGGGGGTAATAAACTGGTCGGAGCTGATACCCCGAACCCGGCCGAAATCGAACCGGACTACGGCTCCGTTTGAAAACACATTAATCGTTTTTCTTCTTTTAAACACAGATCGTTTTATTGTAGGCGAAAATAAATAGTACGATCAAAACTATAGACGTGTAAACCATGAATGTTTGATTTTTTTGTCATTCGTGCGAAAATTATAAACGAGCTTTTTCGTGTGACAATATATATTATGTATTCAAAAAAAAAACAATGATAAGCGGATTAATTATATTACACTCTTTTCGGTTGAACATAATATTTTAATGTCATATTTTTTACAAAGTGGCACGTTTTGAAATTTCGGAACATATAATATTATAATATAAGATGCAATTATTTAAGAGTTTCGTCCGTTCGGCTTGTACATAGGTACAACGAAATTGCAGTGCGAGCGGAGGTCGTAGCTCTATGACATACAAAACCACTTTAATAAAGTGAATATCACTTACCTATTATAAGCGTGTCTTAAAATTGACTCGTTTTATTTTATTAAAGTTTCCAATGATGTTTAGGACGTAATTCGTAGAAACGGCAAAGAGTTTTATTATAGGCACTTATTATTTATATTTTTTCGGCTACTTTTTGTTTATTATATTTTTGGATATTTTACTTTCGGGCAATCTATATTAAATAATATATAAGACGACGAAAACAAATCGCCGACATCGGCCCGGTGCGACGATACCCGATGGTGAAATATTATAAGTACCTATCTTTTTTTATACGCGTGTCTATTTTTTACGTTGTTTTTTGTTCCTTTTCTATAACCGCGCTCGTTTATGTTGTGTCGTTACGGCGGCGGGGACTTAGTATCAATATCGTGTCGTCACCGCGCCAGTAAATATTTTGATTATTTTCACGACACGTCACACAAACCCGACGAGATTAATGGCGACAAAATTATAAACGAGCGGTGTTTACGGTCCGCGACGGGTCCATGACCGTGTCCATAAACGCCGCCGCCTCGCGCCGCCGCCGTTAACGGTTCCACGAAAAGCGCACACGGCGGCGATTATCGTCGCCCAAATATCTCGTACTCTGACACTGCGACGACACACACAATATTATTAATATATTGCCTACGCGAGTGGTAGTTGCACGCGGCGGCGGCGTCGTCGGTTTCCCTCGGTTTAATATACCTGGTGTGTACATTAATGTATATATGTATGATTATTAGGATTATATATTATATAAATATATACATGTATAATACGATATATATGCAATACAACTATCGTAGGCACAGCGCATATCATTACGATTCACACCGAGTTTTGCAGTTGATTGGAGTCCTCGATAGGTTTTCTCACCGATTACAACAATTAATACTGTTTAACGAGCTCGTTTTACCCACTGGGCACCGCGTTCGCAAATCGAATAATAATATATTATATATTGTATTTATATTATACCTCTGTCCGTAGGTTATACGAATCGATGACGTACGTGTATAGATGCGCTATACTTTTTAATCCCTTAAGAACGAGTGAGTCTATACTTACTGTGCAGTGCACGCCACGTACTGTATACACGTACAGTAATATAATAATAATATATTAGGTGAGAGTAGTAGTTATACACACTTATAATATCGAACCGATCAATACGATAATGTCGTAAAGGTATAATACGCGTTGGCCTAGGCATAATAGGCACCTCTGCAGGCCTCTGCTCGCCGAGGCTCTGTGGTGAATAACAATTATTATTACGGTTATATCTTATATACCGCTATATACTTAGATATTATATGCCTACGCGAATTATTTCTATTAATTGTTCGAATATAAAACGATAATCCAATATTGCAGCTATGCGATATTATTGTATCCTGGCGTATATTAATATACTCCTCGTGGTCGTGTATGCACATTGTGAATAATATATATTATTATATTGCCATGAAGTGCTATTACTCAATAGCTTCTTCAGTCAAGCCCACCATGGCCTATTTTGTATCCCTCCGTCTATTGTGCTTATCTTATATATAAAATTCTCGTAATGCACAATGTTAGTTATCATACTCCTCCGAAACGGTTAGGCCGATTTTTACGAAATTTTATATGCATATTCAGTAGGTCTGAGAATCGGCTACTATCTAAGTTTGTATGCGGTGCGATAAGTGGTTCAGGAGTTATGCGGCGAGTTTAAGCTATTTTGAGATTTACGATGGAAATATTTGTTTATAAATGGTTGCCATTGGTTACAACCTACTAACTCGGTTGTTGTTGGTTTTTTTTTTGAATGTACCTAATTCTGATTTCAGTTACTTACGCATCTCATGGGGTCCCCAATCCACCGCAGGTGGATTGCCTACCTGATAATGCACTACTGCTATATTATCCACGATCCGATGCAATGGATTGCTTACCTAGGTGGCTTAGATGTATGTAAATCACTTGAGGTTAATCTTAACATAATATATGGGCATATGATTCAGGCAACGCTGGAAGGGACAGCTAGGATATGACAGCTAATATAGCTGACACTTCGTGTCACGAAGTGCACGGAATCAACTATTTGTAAATATATTTTATACAGATTGTACAAATTAAAATAAATATGACAAAAAAAAAAAAAAATATTATTATAACGACGAAATATATATTTTATTGTATCGTATCACCCGTAACAAGTGACACTCGCTTGCTCCCCCTTACCTCATACACTCTAAGCTAATGACACTCTCTACGATTAATAATTAGAATGCCATTGTTAGCTTTATGAGGTATGGTTGTGGTATGCGTTTGTTGTCAGCTAAACGTCCGTTCTCGTTCCTTCTAAATCAGAATTACTCAAAGATTGCATAATATACTTCGGCACTATTCGGTTCAACGTTTTAAATAAATAAACATCATATATTGACACATATAGTATTATATATACGTATAATATCTCAGCTCTGTTTTTTTATTATAGGTAAGAACGTCGAAAGACACGTAAATAAAACCGAAAACGCAGTTTGATCGGAAACACTTTTATTGGATTCAAACGAGCAAACACAAAAAATCTCGATTAGGCCGAATATCGTTGCTCATTCGCCACGATCATCGTACCTGTAAACGCTCTTGCCGAGTCTTACAACGACAGCGGGACTGCCCGTGCGGCGATGATAATATAATAGACCATATTTTATGTCACCACGCAGCACGACATCTCGCTTCGCTTCGCTGACCTACCTTAAATTTAGTTTAAAAAATTTTACCCACCTTTACTACACGAAGAAAAATATAATGAGTCAACAATATATTATATTGACGATTATGTCTACGATATATCACGACAATACGTATACTATACCGTCGTGGTTAAGTTTTAATTTCAATGCCTGATGTGCGTACACCCCCGGCAAATGATATATTATAAATAACAAATGTGACAATTATTATGGTTAATAATATATACGCTTTTCTGGAAAACTTATTGATATTATGGTTGGCCACAGGCGCGGATCTAGAATTTATTATGGCGGGCTGTTCATAATTCTCCATCATTATGTATAGTTTATACGGTATACCTATAAATATATTTATGATATGTAACCTCGGGCGAGTACAAATTTTGAACATAGATCCATTTAATAAAGTTTCAGTGTCAGACTGGTAACAGTGTTTTCTCCGATCACGCGGGTAACTACAATATTTTTTGGATAACTGTTCAGTGGCATTGAACATTTGTAATTTGTAAATATGTAATACCACAACCCACAGAACAATAGTTAAAAAAAAAGAGGTAAATATGCGAGAAGGTATGGTTGCGCTCTAAAACTAAACCCTTCCAAAATTGAAGTTTGCTAGTTGGCTACGTTAAAATAATAAATACAAAACTCAATTTATGTTCTTACTATGAGATTAACCTCTTGCATATTATACCTATTTATATTCTTTATATATAAAAGTACATATTATAACTGTACACCGTAGTATTGACGCGTATTACTCATATTTTATAGGTATGCTGCAGGTATTACTCAAAAAACATTTTAATCAAAACAACTTTTTGACCGAACCCAACGTCGTCCAAATCTTTTGCATTGATTTTTTCAGACGTCTTCTAATAAACTATAATAATATATGATCAACAAAACGGAGACGACGAAAAAAAATACCCAATAAAACCGTCGTCGTCCCGGCCGCAAATGTACGTCTAAATGGATATGCGCAATCTCTCGAGTCGTGACAAACAAAACGGTTTTTTACCAAACTTTTTGTCCTCGCATCAGAACTCCCTTGATTCATCTCAATTGTAATTCGCATACAACGATATACAAACGTTAAAAACATTTTTTTTTTTTAATTGATATTATTCGTCATACGTTTTGTTGTATATTATAGGGCACCGATCCCGGATGGCACAATATAATAATATGTATATAGTTGTAGCACCTATAATATAACGGTCAGAGAGGCACATTGTATGCGATATTGTGGTAAACCACTTGAAGATGAAAAATAAATTACTCAGAATCGTATATTCTCGTATAATACTGGCGCAGTGGCCTCGAGCCAACGCGTTAGCGAATCGCGTCGTACACGTATCTCGCGAAACGTCCGTCCGTCCGTGTAAAGACGACGTCGTGTGCGTAGGTACCTACAGTATATATTATTGTGACCGGTGTTTTATTTAACTTTATTATTATTATTATAAATATTATAATACTAGAATATTATACAATATCGCGGATGAGCTCCGGACACCGCGAAAAGCGCCGCTTTCGGTCCGTCTGCCCCGACGACGGGCTTTGCGTTTAGGAGGGACCGCCACCACCGCTGCCGCCGCCGCCGCCGCCGCCGCCGCTTCGGCCTCGCGATTAGTTTGGTCGCGCCGACAGTGTGCGCCGTATCCTCGACCGTATCACACGACGCCGACGACGACGACGACGACGACGACACTGACGCCGTCGCCACTGTTTCGGAGGACCATAACAAAAATATTACGCAAATAACGCCAATCACGAGCACAGCGAACACTATAATTATTGTACGGGATCTCAAGTTTTCGTTTTTGTCGGTCAAATCTGCAATAATAATAAACCTAATATATAGGTACCAAGTCGTCCGCAATCCATCTTCCCGGCAAGTCACACGCCACGATGACCCACAGCTGATCCATTGTTTTGCCAAACGACTGACACGTGAATTTCTCTCGACCGACCACTACGATGGTAAGATTTACGATCGACTTATAATTTGTACTGTATTATATTTTATAATTTGTCGTCTGCCAACCAAAGTATAGTCATTTCGGAGATAATAATATTATAACCCGTGGACTGGTGTAGCGCGATAATTGTAGCGATGCCACTTTATTTGACTCGATTTACAAAGAGTCGCTTCACTATACACAGAATGTAGCGATGTACTATTGCGCACAAGAAATCTTCAGTTAGCGTACCGATAATTGTCATTTGTCGCTACCTGCAACATTAATGTTGTATCATAAATGACAAATATTATATTATATAATTAAAAGATGTTTCTGTATTATTTATTATAAATGTTGAGTAACTCACAATTTTTTGTTGTCCCCTCACTAATTATATTCTGTTGAATGACCAGATGACACTATGTCAGTACCAACAATACCGATTTTCGATAAGACAGTTTTTAGTATTGTACGAAAAAGACATAATGACAAGCATAGAATAAGCCAGAAAATGCAAGAAAAATAGGGATGAGCATAAACATATTATGAATACAACAAGTGAATTTATTAGTCAAAAAGCGCGCTACATTTAAACAACAACGTTAGAAGTTGCACGCTACATTAAAAAAAATTAGCAGTAGCGATAGCGAGCAACTTTTTTTAGGAAGTAGCTGTAGCTTTAGCACGCTGAAAAAATTTAGTACCATCCAGATCACTAATTATAATATGCTAGACGGCTTTAATTAAAAATAATTGTATCCCTCCAGTTTTTCGTACCTCAAATTTCACCACAATTTCCGCATTATTAGTTATTATATAATACGAGTATTAATTAAGTATAGATATCAGCTCAGTCCACGGATAATATGGATAACTGGATTTAACTAGATACCTACTAAAAGGCTTGTATTTTGGGATGTATTATTATTGAGAAGTACTTGGACCAAATTATACAATTTGTTATACTACGGTAACACTATCCAATACATGCAATTTATTGGTTTTTTATTAACATGTTTTGGTAATATTTTCTTTGTATTCTTTGTTACGGAAATATAATATATTACATAAACATGCACCCTCAAATGTAAAACCACTCCCCCAAATGGGATTCCTGGATCCGTTTCTTTCTCGTATCTCATATTCTTACGGATTATCAGATTATTATACTGAGCATAAATAATATTGAATAACAATAATAACTTTGTTCAAATTAAAATAATGTATTTAAAAAGTTTAAATTGCCATCGCATGGATAACTTAAAAAAAAATTTTTTAACTAAAAATTATTTAAATATTGAATTGAATTTGTTATTTTAAATTAAATTATTAAAATTAATGAAACAAAACTATAGCTTAAAGCATATTAAGGTTTATAAAAACAAAGTATTCAAATTGTAATATATTAGTAAAAAAATACGTTAAAACAAAATTGTATTTTCTTATAATAATCATATTTCTATGATGGTTGATGAAAAACTACAGTATGATATCTCTTTTACTCGTATAATATCTGTGGTGAACTATTTAGTAAAAACTGTAGTATTACTGATGACAAGTGATAAAAATGTTGTAATATTCAACATATGTGTTCCAAAATGTACAATGTTTTTCGCTCTCCTATAAATTATATATACGAGGTGTGAATCAAACAATTTTGGGATTTTTTTGTCTAAAAAAATTAAAACAACAAATACATTTTCAATATTAGTCTCCTTTAAAGTATTCAAAACCCAATGTTATGCACCCATAGCTCCTGCAACTTTTTGAAGTTGGAAGTCTTCAACTTGAAATTTGTATAGTTGATTTGCCACACTTGTTTTTCCAGATTTTGACAATAACTTCGATTCAACGAGTTTTTTGGTCTTGAAACAACAATTTTGGTGAAATTATTTCTAAAAACCTTTTGTACCATTCAAATGTTTTGTATATCTACTCATTGCTTCCTCTTCAAATGCTTTTTTAATAATTTCAAAAGTTTCAGTCGCTTATTACTCGAGTTTTATACACAAAACTTAATGCAAATACGTGGCTCTTGTTTATTCTACATGGCAAAGCAATAACTACACAAAACTGGCGCTGCTGAACAAAAATTTGCTATGTTCTCGCGGGTCGGAGTTAAAAAAACAAATAATGCGTTGTGCACTTGAGTGCTGACATCTTCTGTCAAACCACCATTAAAAAAAATCTATGGCTTTGTAATAACTGTAAACAGTAAACTGCCTTATGACTGACTTACAATAAATAAATTATTAACAACAGTATAAGCTTATTAGTTATTATACTATGTGACTCGATATTATTAACGACTGTTGATAGTGAAATTTATCTATTCTGTATTTCTGTGTGTACCTATACTCTGTAAAGTAAACTTTACTCCTGTAAATTTATGCTTAGAGTTCCTAATAACTATAAAAAATATAATTGATTGACAAATAATAATATAATAAAAAATATTCAAGATTATGTTAATTACATATTTATATTGGAGCATGATCTTTTCATTGTTATCAAAATATTATATTTATCAATAATTGGACCAATCACAGCATAATTAGAAGCGAAAATAGAAAGAAACGCGTTGGATGCCGTGAAATAGTCACTTCCTAATGATTATAGACTTGAGAATTAAAACCCCTTGATTTTTCGTCTACATATTATTTCATTTTAATAGGATATCGAAATATGCAAGATGTACAACAAACTATAATGAATTATCATTTATTTAAAAGAGTTTCTTATTATCATAATATGTATACGCGTACGTATGTAATATGACAATTAACAGTAAATAAGTATGTATACAAATGTACAATAACATTATTCACTTGGTATATAAGGCGTATCCATTTTACGATAAGTGACTTCATCTTACACGTGCAGTATTAAAATCCATAGATTTAGTGTATTACATACAATATACATATGAGTTATAGGTGTACAATGTAGGTATATTATACATTTATATATACATATTATTATGTGGGGCTAAAATGTAGATGTATACTTCCGTATGTTATGTCGTGTAAAAAATGGGGTTAAGTAAATACTGCCGGATACTTTGTGGTGTTATTCTAATTTTGCATTTTTTTTTTATTGAAGTGCATTTTTGCACGACTTTGAAAATTATCTTTGATTTGTTTTTTTATTCATTTTTATACAACGCATAATCGGATACCGGAAAACTAGTAGCCTATACTTCCTTTTTATAGGCTACTATAAACACAATAACCGATATAATTTGCGAGAATTCATTTCAAATATTTTGACCCGATAGCATACATAGAGCTTCGCGTACTTATATGGTACTAAATCCACAGCGGAAGGAAACATGTTATTTGACACGCCTTATAATACACAATGAGTTTAAATCCTGAGAAGGGTTAAGACCAATGTAACCTCCAAAGTATTATACGATAACTTTAAATATTTTAAGGCTTTCAAATGGATAATTATTCAATAGTTAAATTCATTCTAATATTTCAATTTTCCTGAATGTAATAAAACAAATAAAAAAAAAACTAATCATCATAATTAGATTTTGATATTACACTATATGTCTATATCTAGTTAATAAACTACATTAAGAGTGAATGTATTTTAATGATTTTTTTTCATAGTAATATACTATTTAACTATTATAGTGTAACTTTATTTTTTTCGAGAATTATTCAAAAATGAATGCGATTGTATAACGCTTAGACAGTATATATGCGTCTAAAATACATACGTTTTAAAAACGAATTCAATGATCTACGATTAATCAACAAAACAAAATTATCCAAAATCATCAAAAAAATATTTACACTTTATTTCGTTTACAAACTTTTGTGTTATGAAAACATGTATTTTAACCTTATGATAAAATGATTTAATATAATTAACTAATATTTCAAGATGCTTATTATTGTATTATAATAAAATTATCGTGTGATACAAATAATAACATATTATCTTAATAAAAAATTAATAAAAGTGTTCCGATTTTATAATCGAACTAAAGAATTTAAGACCCCGTAAAAGGAAACATTATATTTTAAAATCAATGATTTTAAGTTTTAACTTTATACCTACTATACTAGATATTATATAAATACATATTAACTATACATATTAAAATGTTTTTTTTTTTAGTCATTTAGAACACGAAATTCTTTAAAAATGTAAACCTACTACATGATAATCCAATAATAATGTATTGTAACTTTCATAGACGTATTTCCTGTAATATAATTAAATACAACATAGTTTGTACTGAGCAGAGAAGACTTAAAAATGTATTTAATCATTCCGGTATGGATACTTTATAGAACAATTAATTTTACATTTTACTAAATATATACATATTATGTCATTATGATGTATAGTAAATTAACTGATATTGTGATATCAATAAGTTTTCCTTGAATACATAAAACCTAGTAGCTTTGGATACAAGCATTAGTAAGCCAACAACTAATTTACTCGGATGTTTACTTTCCGATCGTATCGAACTATCGTTGATTGTCCGCTTAGTTATAAATAAATAGCAGACATAAAAAATGTTTCTTCCCGGTTTAATTTGAATATTGTATGCGTACCCTCACACATAACGTATTGGTAGGCATACAATGCAAGTATGTCTTCACATCTTCACTATGTGAACAATATTTCAATAGATATATTGTTCGGAAAATGTACGTGCATAATATTTTGTAAGGATGTGCCAATGACCCTAGCATACCGGCTCTGCAGGTTTCATCACAACATAATATTATTGTTATAATCGGAGTATACCTTGACCAATAATAATCAGAATATTCATTAACAATTAATGCATTTATGCCATGTCGATGCACTTGTTCGTTCATATAATAGAATAAATGAAAATAAATAAACATACACACCACGACGAAACTCTTTATTGTGGAAAATACTTTTTGGTACCTGAAATAGTGCAGACAGAAATAATTGACCTCAACCCCATTCTTTAATAACGTATTTATTCAAATTTTAACTTTCGGAAATTTTAAGTTCATCGAAAGACTAAAAGACTATATTTCCAAATACTAAGATTTTTTACTATATTTAAGAATTATCCTGTGGCGATACAAACTTATTTTTTCAAATGAGATAACTCAGAAACTACTCGTTTGAATTTGTATTGTTATATTGAATTTATTAAAAAGTTATCTGCTTAACAACTTGCAGTAAAAAAGTTGGGTTTCGTTTGAAAAAAAGAAATTTGTATCACCACGGGACACTCCTTTAACGGTATAAAAATCTAAATAATTAAGAATAGGTATGTGGTCCTTAAGTATACTTAAAAATTACGAAAATTAAAATTAGAATAGGTACAGTTATCATTATTAAAGAAATCAGTTGAGATGCGCATGCAGCTTGGCGAAACATCACTCGTAATTTATATTACATTATAATAAATTAAAATACACATATAATATAATATGACGATCGTGATCATATATTTATATTAGGTACATACAAAACGCAGGTTAACTTAAATATTATTTCTAGTTTTCTATACCATTGGTGTATCTACCGATAAAGCTAAGTATCGATTAATGGTTTTCAATTTCAAATTTTCGTCGCATTGTCGTTCGAAATGTTATCGATTTACGAATAAATTTGTTTTCGTTCGTTATCTCGAGGAGACGTTAATTATTCGGACGGGGACTGCTCTGAAGCACTTGGCATTTGGCATGGCTCACCGGCCATGCGTGTACAGTACGAATTGTGTAAAAGCATACTATAAAAAGAAATAGTAATAACTATTGTGCTGTACAGTAGAACTGTATAGGAGGTACGCTACTCGACTATTACTGCGCACAATCGTTGTACTTTAATCCGATTTGCACGAAATGCGTACCTAAAACAACCGAGTCGTACGTTTATCATCTACAATATGCGCGCGAGCGTTCGGTTATGCCTACTACCGCGGCGGCGGCGACGGCGGCGGCGGTCTTTAATCATATTTAGGACGGCGACGTTCGTTGATAAATATTCTCGAGGCGTTAGGGTCTCCTTATCAATCATGTTATAATGAACGCGCAGCGGATTCCGGTCTTTACACAACACGCCGTGTATAATAATAATAATAATAATAATAATATAATATGTATATTATTGTATATATACATATAAATACCAACGGGTGTTGAATAATTCCGTCAGTCCCATTTAAATACAATTCGAGGCTTCCCGTTTAAATTATACCGAAATGGCGGATTCAATTAGTCTTAATTTTCAAGGTCCCTGTATGAAATTATATATCGTTATACGTACGGCCGCCACACAGCACGACGTATAGTATTGTGTAGGCTCGTACGATAATAATATAATAATAATATGTACGCCGGCTCTGTCATATAGTCGGACTTTTACGCCGCGCACATACATACCTATATATAGAAGTGCCTTTACGAGCGCGTACCCATATATATATATATATATATACATATGTATGTATGTACGCGTAGGTATATAAAATAATATCGTACAATGTGTCCTTTCACTCTGCCGGCGATGTTGTCGCAGTCCCGCCGTAATAGAAAACTGCCCTCGATATTATAATAATACTAGCTCGTCGACACATTTTCATTAGAAAGCCAACGGTTCCGTTTTTTTTTTTGTTTTTTTTTTTCATATCTATATGCAATATGCGGATATAGACGGCTGCAGACGAGGGTATAGAGGTATATCTGCTGCGTGGTTTTCTCACGCACTTTGATATTGTATATTAGGTTCCCGACCTGCATATAATAACATAATATACATGTATCTATAATAAACCGTGTGGATTTCAAACTCGATCGGTCGTGCCAATTTTTTTTGTCGTACATAAATAAAATTCGGTCCTTCCTCTTTTCAAAACGATAATCGGTATATAATAAAGTTAAAATATTATATTATCATTACTGTTGATCATTTTCGTACGCATATAATATAATATGGTTTTTACGTATTTTTGCTATTCGTTTGTGTAGCAACACAAGTCTTCGCTTAACTTTAACATCAAACGTTTCTTGACATTTCGTTGTGTTTAAATTAGCATCTGTCCAATATGCCTTGGTCGTTTTTACCAAACTAATATAAATAACATTTATTAAAATTGTTATTACCTATTTATTGTTGTTTTAATATTAATAATTCGTGTACAGCGAAATTTACAATAATTATATTGTATAATCAATATTAGTTTACGCGTGTTTTTCGTTGCAACACTTCACAATAATTTCCTCGTGATAGTTCTATAACGCTGGTAGAATCAGTTAAAATATTAAATAGTGCCAACAACTATATGCTAAGCATACGAAGATCAATCACACTAGTTTATTCGTTCGGTCCATTCAATAATGGCAACTTTATTGTTTTGGTCTGTCGTTTTATGATGATATGTTATGTTTTAAGTTTTTAAACAATAATATAGTAATATGAAAAAACAATTTCGATGAAAGTATGTACAAATATGTATAGAGGATTGTTAAAAAGTAATATGTCAAATCCGTTGACGTCTTTTGACTAACATGCTGTAAGTAGCAACTTAATTTAAAGCGTTATCCAAACGCATAAGGTCATTGTAAGTGATTTCCGCTCCTAAATTAACCCTCTTAAAATATGTTGTTTGGTAATCAAAAAAGTCGTCAATACTTTTTGTATTATTGTGTCCTGGCGCCGCTCTTGACATTTTAAAAAAGTAGGTTTTGTGAAATGACTTTATTTTAACTGTAATCGTATAGAATAATATTATATGTTATTTATGTATATATATTTATCGTTTATTATAAAAAAAAAACAAAATTAATTACTGACATTTGTTCATTAATTTGATGACAGTTCGAAGGAAAATACCGGGAGGCTAGTTTTGATAAGGTATTGAGAAGTTTTTGTTTTATCATTGACTATACACATTATATGACGTATAATCAATGGTTTTATATACACATTACACATACAGGGTGTCACAAAAATAACTGATAATGTAATAACATTGTAAATGTATAGTTAATAAGCCAACGACAGTTGAAGATATTATGCGTGGATTTTAAATATTTTTTACATTTTTTGTGATTTAGAAACTAGGACATTTCTGAAAAAATAAATTTATACTCAAAATAATGGCTTTATTTAATAGTTAATATTAATTTGTATTTTATGTAAAAATATAATTTCGGATTTCTAGAAATATTGAATATGAGTAATTATACTTTTTAGATTCTCGCGAAGTGAAGAATATATTTATACTTAAAGTAATATAGGTACCTATTTTATTGCGACAAAATTATATAATAATTAATAATATGGATTATGGATCAATTACTAATTTTATCAGTTTACGTGTTAACGAATAGTAGTGTATACATACTACATAGTTTAATTAATAATTGTGTGATATGTGTTCATATAGGAAGGGAAAGGTCAGTCAATTCTTTTCATTAAAGACAGTCAATGAAAAAAATCTAAATGAACTGTTCCGTTTTAACACGTAACGTTCACGCAATTAAAACAGTCATCAAAGTTAAATTACTTCAAGTGAATTTGAATTGGTTAATTCTAAGTAACAATTTAAAAAATATTACATCTTAATCTATATCGTAAATTTGAATTTCCTCTATCAACAGTTTGGATTTTTTTAATTATTTTTTTTTGAATACATAATTGTTTATTTATTTTATATATTTTACCAATCATTGTTATATTAACGGATACGATTTAAGCGCAAATAAATTATTTTTAATTTATGCTATCCAATTATTTTTATAATTATAGTATTTATCAGTTATTTACAGCAATTTAATTTTATTATCGTAATTTCACAAAAATATAATTTGATTTTAATTGTAGTTCTGACGCATATCTCAGCTGAATTTAGTTTTAAAAGTATAATTTTATTAATATAATATCAATATACTATAAGCTACACATATTATGCAGTCTGTCAGAGAAGATATTTAAGATAAAATGTTAATATTTTTCCACTCAAAATGTAACCATAGAAAAATCAGCTCAATTAATTTTTGTAGGCACAGCGTATGTTCAACAGGTATAGATATAATATATTATATTATTATACAATATACTTTAGCATTTACGAGTTATGATCTACAGCTTTTGAATTATTTTTTATCTTAAAAAAAATGTATTTGACAATTATTATTTGCGAATTTACCACTATAATTACGTCGTTAATATTGATGTTTTATTTCAAAAAATTTTAATATGAAAAAAGAAACAAATACATCATTGTAAAATCAGTGCATTCCTCGATCCGCTCAGAATCTAAAATCAATCAAGAATATAGTTTTTGTTTAAATTTCAAGTTTTCAGTTTTGATTTATTTATATCAAACATTTTATACGTATTAGGCATCGAGTACATATTATTAGGAACATTAAATTTACTTGCACAGTATTTATATGCATATTATACAATGTACATTACACTGTAATGTATGCCAAATGTTTAATTCTCGTCAGTAGACAATAGTTGTTTATGCTGTCGGAAGCTGTATCTCAATGAACCATCTTCATCAACAACTTGTGTGGTAAACCGAAAAACCACCGACACCAAGCGGGATTGCCATGCTGGTAGTTGTCTCCTAAACCAAAAATCGAAAACAATGAGTGTATTGTTGTGAAAAACACAATATTTTTGATATATTATATTGTTTTACACGTGATATTTAATATGCACGAAACCTTATACGTTGTACACGTGTTTTGAATCATTTTAGTGGGGGTACTATTAATATTTTGCACGCACAGAGTTTGTGTGCATTCGAACTAGACATGTTGCTTGATCATTTTGTCATCGCATCTGTTCAAAAACTAATATGCCTTGATCGTTTTTATTAAACTAATAAATAATAATTTTAATAATAATTATTCTTATTATTATCTATATTGTTGTTGTTTTTAATTTGTGTGCAACGAAATTGTAGTTTGTTCTTTTAATATTTTTTTTATTAATTTGTTGTTAAATTTTTTATGTTTGGTTCATTTGATTTTACTTTATGTTTACAACGAATAGAGAGGTTCTCGCTGAATGTCACGTAAGACATTCACTCAAGATCACCGCTGCCCCGTAAATCAATCAACTAAGTTCAAATGAAATACAAGTTCAAGTAATTGTTGTTTGTTTGTACTATATATGCATGAAAACCATATAATCGCATAAATCTTTAAAAAAAAAATCAGCTATAGCATTATTTTATAATCAAAAATGTTATTTTTTGGCTCGTTCTCGTGCATGCCACTATTAAATTACTTATACATTAAGTAATAACATAACTGTACATTAAAACTATTAGTTATTCTCACATGAAAACATATATAGATATATTTTTTTAAATTAATTTGAAATATTTACAATCTGTTTGTAATAACAAAATCGAGCAATTTTGATACAATAAACATTCATAACATGACAAGGGAGTCATTCACTAACCACACATTAGAATTTATTTTTTAATATTTACATAAATCTTTGAAATTTTTGTTTTAACACACTTGTAATCGTTTGTTAGAATAACAATAGGTAATAATCATTATTTTTATTAATATATCTAACCAACATTTACTAAACTAGGTACGTAATATTTTTTATAATATTAATAATATTATTTTGATTATCAGGTTAAAATATTATACTCACAAGTTACAGTCTTGTTTTTGGATATGATTGTATGCTTATAGTTAAGAAATAGAAATAGAAATTTTCCAATTTTAGTAATAATAATACATACTAAAAATATTATATGACGTCAATGTAATTTAATATATTCGAATATGAATATAACACTCTAATCAAATACTATCTTACCTTTTTGATGTTTAACATAACATTATCTTAATGCTATATATAACGTTTACAAAATTATTCATAACAACCCTTCTGAGAAAATATCAAAGACTAACCTTACCTAGGTAGTGACTTATAGTGTATATAATTTTATATCTTATAATAATCCTCTACATATAATTTTAACCGTGACTGTTTCCTTCTGATCTTAATAATATATTATGTATTTTGACGGCAACAATATTATTTTGCGTAGTACCTATTTGCTACACTTTAGTTATTCCGCATTAGTTCTTAACGTTGGTACATAATTATAATAATGTCCCCCTTCGTCTATTTGTATAATCCGAAAAATATAAAATCGTTTGAATGTTATAATATTTATTATAATTTGATTGCTGTTTTGATTAATAAAAAACTAAAAAGTCTTAATGACTTATAGACAATATGAATTTTAAATTATGTATCTACGAATGACGAGGTTTTAACCATCTTGATTAGACCTAAGCACGACCAACAACTGCAGCATACTAATTAACTGAACTGCATGTGCTTTAAATAGGTAATAGTAATTAGATTATGTAATAATATACTCGAGATTTTAATTAAAATAAATTATACTTTACACTTTTTTTTTAATTAGAACGATAGTGATCGTTTTAATTTGTAATTCGTCATCGGTCTGTCAAAACACGCACGTATATTACTGAATGCTAATAATATAATATAACACCGTATGTGGCCCACAACCCTTAGACGAATAATTACAATAATTTCATTTAAAACTACACGTGTCTACTGTATACATAATAATAATAATAGTAAAAATAGTAATAAATATAGTAACAGAAATAATATTGTGTTGTGTACAACGGCCGCTGGCCTGTGTTGTAGGTACCGTTGTCCTCATAACAAATCTGCTGGAGCGATGTCGATTTTATTTTAAACAACTCTCCGTGCGAATAACGAATAATAAATAATAGGACGTAACCCCTTGGCGCAAAAACGGGTTTGGAGCACAGTCCGCGCGGACAACGGTTTGAAGGGTACGGCGCACATTTTACGAACAAAAAAAAAAAAAAAAATTAAATAAAAAATGACCGCTGCGTGGGGTTTGACGAATAAGAATAGTGAAAACGTTTGTAGTCGGTTCCCCGCTGTAGCCGAGGAACACCATTATAGCATATTGTATTATGCAAATGTTGTGAAGGGGAGAATCGCGAGCGCGCAGTATTATTATAGTCCTATAATATAGGTACTATCAAAAAGAATAATAATACCCGATGCCTATATACCTAATAATATATGAGAATAAAAAAACGTACCTAAAAATCACAATTTGATGGTCCCGGGGACATGCGTAATATGGGTCAAGGTGTGCGGATATCAGATATAATAGGTATATATTATAACGTCCTAATCTATGCGAATACGAAATGTCGTTTATATATTATAATAATATTATCGCCGAGCTTGTGTCTCGTAGCTTGGAAGACAAGACGCGCAGTTCGCAGGTAACGGTACGCGCGACATATTTAATAAACGGCTTTCGCGTCAGTACAACATTTTCTTCATACAGTTTTCAGCGTGCGATTCAGTGCAGTATCTGTGTATATAGCGTTATGCGTTTCAAAATGCGGTAAATATGATGGCGATGACGATAATAATAATAATAATAATATGTAGGTTTTATTATATTGTACCTATACGGTTATAATAGGCTCGTATTAGTTACTCTTTCGATATTGGTTCTTGCTTTCTTTCAGTCCAACTCGATTATCGTTTTCAAGTTTATTCGATCTGAAAATATAATATAATATGAGCGCACAAGAAACGCCGAACCGTACAATATAATACAAATAGTAACACGAATAACGCTGTAAAGTGTTCTACTCAGCGAGCGTGCGAATACAATTTAAACGTTAATTTATTGGTTGGTCTGTTGATCTCGTGTTGTTGTTGTTGTTGTTGTCGATTATTTATGGCTGTGAATCTGTGATATTATGTTATCCTATAAAAAAATAATATGATATTAAACGTCGTATGTATAGGTACCCAAAACGTCAAATTATCTTACCCGTCATTTTACGAGATCCCCTGTCCCGAATTGATCAACAAGCCATACAATATTAGTTAGGTTAATATACGCGCCGCGCACTTGTTAAGGATACGTTCATTTTGCTGGTCTTAAAGTTGAAGTAAACGAGCCGATAAATTTAGACCAGCCGCCTTTTTACGACGTTGGAACATAAAAAATACTATATAGTCTATTATTGTTTTTCGTGGGTCTAAAATAGAATGGCGATTTTAATTAGAATGAAGACATGATATTAATGGCTGGGCTAACGCACAAATATCTGTCGTCGGAGTCATTATGTATATAGGTACACGTCACATGTATAATTTAATATTATACTAAATACCTAAATAAATATATTTACATCGTACATGACGTGTATCATAAAATGTTTAGTACTCATAATATATTGTTCGTGACGTCTACTGTGTACGACGGCATAATACGACATATTTTTTTATCGAATACTATAATTGATTGTTAATTGTTACCTGTATTGGTTATTTCTTCTCATTAGTTATAATAGGTAACGAACTACTTATTTTGTTAATGCCCCTAAACTCCAATTGTTATGATATTTGTCACTTACAAAATATATAGGTATCCAGGTAGATATAGGTAACTATGAAAAAATTATTTTACTAACCATTTTTAAATAATTGAAGGGATTATTTATAATATTGTAGATGATAATGATTATTTTATAGTATAATGGAAGTCTAATGAAAAAAATGAATAATAACATCTACAATAATTATACCTTACAATTTTTATTGTAATCTTTTTTTTTGCATATTTATTGCTTATATTTTGTTTTACTAATTACTAAATATATTATATATTATTTATATGAAAAAATTTTATTTTCGTCTTTATCAACTACCACTCATCGAGTCATTCCGGGTATTTTTAATTTATTTCAAGTATATCCCCCATAGTGTGTTTTTCAGTCGACTCAATGCCTGCTGCATTTTTGCCATTTTTTTCGTCACTGCATGGCCACAGCAATAAATTTATACATGGCATTCAATTTGGACAAGCCACTCTGAGATGGCATGCAATTTGGACAGACCCTTCTTAAAAATGACATGCAATTGTTGAATGTTTCAATTTGTTTATTTTTTTGGCACGCAATACGTATGCATCGTAGACAATTCACTTGCCGCATGCACTTAGATAGGCAAAACAAATAACAAATATTTTTAATTAAATACAATATACGAATTTACAATACATACATTTCAAAAACAATTTCGGCTTCATATGGGCCATTAGTATTTTATTTTTATAAATTACGTCATACAATCAAATTTGTTTAAGAATATTAAGATCGTTGGATTTGATCTCAGTGCCACATCCAATATGTTAAGTATTTATTACATATTTTGTTGGGTTCTTCCGTATGCTCGCGATATTCCGTCAGAATGTGTTTGACCGTCAGAGCTACTCTACTGCCTTACACGCATATTGGTGGATTGTCTTTTACGATTAGAAGACCCTACACGTACTACAGTGTTATTCTGGTGTGTCCGATTCTTATTCATTAGTTTAGGTATTCATTATTGTTTTTTTTGTCCTTTTTGATTCATTCGGAATCTTACGGGATCTTCTTATTCGTGTACTGTGTTTTTGATTTTCCTCAGGTATAAGATTTTTTTGCCTGTTTGTTAGCTATTTAACTTTAATTTTGTCTTGAATATGATTTTTTATGTCTGCAAAAGTTGTTACCTGTAGTAGTGATGTACTTATTTTATTATTTCTGTTATCCTTTTAGCTTCTTTGTCTGCTTTTTCGTTCTATTCTAGATTATTTTTTTGTGTTTTTATTATTTTTCTCACATCGTACAATATTATTATTAAATCCACTAGGTATATTCTACCCGTAGTTTATTGGTGCCTTGTATTTTGTACGAGAATTTACATTTCACTTTCATCACACAACGTTATTGTCTCAAACAAAGAAACATCGTGGATTTTGATGTCAGTTCATGTTTTTATAAAAAGCAGAAGATGGTATAATAATGATAAATAATGGTAAAAAATATATACATTGTTTTGAAAAATGTTATTTTCAATATGAGTAAAATAATGAATGTCTCACGTTTCAAAAATCATCTTGCTTACCTTATATAATATATTTAATATTATATGTATAGGTAATAGGTGATATTCATAAATATTCCCTTTAATATTACCTACCTGCATACGATCTTTTTTTCTGAAAAACATAGCGTTACAAGTATATAGGTACTTTAGATTACCAAAAAAACATTTTGTTTTAAAAATCACTAAAAAAAACTCAAAATATTGGCGTGGCCACAGATTAGTTATATAATAATTACTGTACAGCACTATATTACGTTATGTATATTATGTTGTAACAGTGTTGTATGCGTAATAATATATTGTATTATGCTTTTTTTGTACAGTGTCCACGAAGCCGCTGACGAACCAATGGACGGCGACGCGACGTACGCGACGCGGAGGAAGACCCTCCGGGTGTCCTGGACGCTGTTGACGTCATCGTTCGCGTTCATTGTGCTACTGTGCGCGCTGTGCCTGTTCTTCTTCTTCCACCCGCGGACGTGCCGGCCGAATTCCGGCGGCCCGCGTTTTGGGTCCACCGAGACGATACTGGACGAGATACGCGGATTCGACTACGAGCGGCTGGAGAACGACTACGGCTCCACGGACGTTCGGTTGCCGGCCGAAGTAGTGCCCGAATCGTATGACCTGCGGATAATTCCGTTCCTGTGGGCTGGAAACTCGACGTTCGACGGCCAGGTGGACATCGTCGTCAACGTAACGGCCCCCGTGGACGGTATAACGCTGCACGCCGTCGACTTGAACATGACGGAATGTCTCGTCACCAGGTAAAGACGACATATTTTAGAAAACAATAATATTATAGCAAACGTGTGAGTTGTGATTGTCGGAGGAAACAGCCATCTGATGGAGACGTAGCCGGCCAAAGATGAAATGGATATACTGAGGCGGTCCCTGGAGGGACCTGTTATCATATATAGACGTTCGCGAGTAGCTCGATCCCACTTGTAGAGGGGGGAGGGGGGGTAATGACTGAGGAAATTATTACACCGCACCCGATTGCCTATACATTTTGTGATGATACGAATTCTAATGAGTAATATATTATATTGTTCTATTTAAAACTTGAAATAAAATTATTATTATTATAATTATAATTATTTGTATATTGAATACTCAATATTAATTGTAATGTCTACATACATCTACTGCAGGTATCCAAAAATGGTACTAAATGAACACGTGATGGCTGAAAGTATTTTTGTTCCTATTCAAGAAACACAACAAGATCTTTCTAAACAGTTTTTCATTATAAAGTTCAAAGATATACAGCCAGCCGATCATCAATACAACATTCACATTAAATACACTGGAAAATTTCAAGACAATATGGAAGGGTTTTATAAAAGTTCATACAACGTAGGAAATACAACTAGGTTAGATATTTAAAGTTTATTTTATTTAAAGAATCATTAATAATGTAATCTACAACTTATATTTAAGGTGGATAGCTGCAACACAATTTCAGCCAACTGACGCGAGAAAAGCATTTCCTTGTTTTGACGAACCCGCTTTAAAAGCTAAATTTACTGTGTCAATTGCTAGACCCGACCACATGAGTTCTATATCTAATACCGGGCTTAAATATGTCGACAATAAATTACCAACACTGTAAATTAAAATTTGCTATTTGTTATAAATGATTTGAAAAAAATTCTTAAATTAACATAGTTTAATATTTTTACAGATCAGAACCTTTAGCGTCTTACGAATGGGACACGTTCGAACAAACAGTACCCATGTCTACATATCTAGTGGCGTTCATTATTTCTGATTTCGAATATTTATCCTCTGAGACTTTTAGAGTGTGGGCTAGGAGTGATGTTTTATCACACACTCACTACGCTCGAGACATCGGCCCTAGCATATTAAAGTTCTATGAAGAATTTTTTTCCATTCCTTATCCGTTGAAAAAAACCGATCTGGTAGCACTTCCGGATTTTGCAGCTGGAGCCATGGAGAATTGGGGCTTAGTGACGTTCCGGTAAGTATTATACAATTATTTTCAATGATCTTGCCTAGACATGCTGTACTTGCACCTAACTACATGAGTAAATATAAACAAAATTAATTAATTTCTTAGGGAAATAGCCATGTTATACAATGAAGGTGTTTCGCCGAATGGGCAGAAAGAACGAGTAGCGACGGTGATAGCTCATGAATTGGCACATCAATGGTTTGGAAATTTAGTGACACCAGATTGGTGGTCAGATCTATGGTTAAACGAAGGTTTCGCAACTTACATTGAGTACGTAGGGGTAGACCATGTAAGTGTCAAATCATGAGTAATTCAAATTATTTATTGCGTTCTATTGTTAAAAATTATTTTTTTTTGCAGGTAGAGCCCAAGTGGAAAATGGAAGAACAGTTTATTTCCAGTGGTATACAGAGCGTATTTTTAATGGATTCATTAAAATCTACACATCCGATTTCCGCGCGTGTGTCGAGGCCGGAGGAAATAAATGAATTGTTTGATCGCATTTCCTATGATAAAGGTGACTGAACAAATTTTATTTTATTTTATTTCTGTGACTAGTATTAATTGGAATTTATATTATTTTTAGGAGCATCGGTAATTCGAATGATGGACCACTTTCTTACACGGCAGGTATTCCGGAAAGGCTTAACCAAATATTTAAACGCAAAGTAAGATTTATGATATGAATTATAAATATAATACTAGTAGGTATAGTTGTATAATTTTTATACTCAAACGTTTTAACAAATTTATATTACATACATTTACGTAATAAAAATACCAGTGGGTACATTTAAAAATTGGACTTAGATTTACAACGTGTGTGTGTTAATCACATTAATGAATCGGTTGTGGTTTTGTTTTGATAAAAACAATACTGAATATTTGAAGAAAAAAAATATAATTATTTAAAAATTGTATTCATTTGACCTTAATACATTTTTCTAATGTCTTCGAAGTTATTAATGTTTGTGTGATGGTTCAATATGTACCACATATTTTAATGTCATCGGATTGAAATAAGTAGGGCATAAAAGCATAATAGAAGTTTTTTAAAACTAGAAGGGATTTTACCAAAAGTAATCGATGTATTGAAAACCCTCACAATTTAATAAACCGTCAGTATAATAAGATTTTTCAGACATTTTTCTAATTATATTACTCATTTTTATAGAATTAATTGAATCATGGAAAACAAAATAATTTACCGTAATTTATGTAAATTTGCATTTCACTCATTCCAGCTTAATTCATTATTTATATCTTTATAAATATTATTACCCACCAATAATAATAAACAAATTATTAAATTCGTTTATGGCATTTTTATTACCTACAATTAAAAGAATATTAGAAGAATGGCTATTTAAACAATTAATATCGGGTTTTACTTTTTTAATGCCCTATGAAGCTTCATTTAATATTTTGCGAGTAGCTTTCATATCATTATTTATAGATAAAAGAATTAGTGAACTATAAAACAAAGAATGTGTTTTTTTTTGTCAATAAATTCAATACATTTATTTCTATATTTAATGTAATGTTGTTTTAAGTAAATCGATTATGTTGTAAGAAAAAATAATTATTTAAATGATTGACATCCATATTGTCTTTAGTATTATTTTGTTTACCAAACTCTATATTACTTTCACTATTAATAATACCAATACTAATACAGTAATACAAAACGCTTAACTAAAATGATATGTTATATTAGTTTTCATGACAAACAATTTCACATTGAATATATTAATATTTGTAGTAAAAATATGATCAACACAAGTCTTTAAAATAACAGTAGTATTGGTAAATTTGTCAAATGAATACTAGACACTATAGGTTCTCATAATATGAAATAATAAGATCCAATAATATTTAAATAAACTGACAAGACTGGCATTTTCCAATATATTATTATATTCTTATTTAATATTCATATCACCACAGATAATCGTTTTTTTTATCTTTTGGTATTTTGACAAGTAATTATTAAGACCTATAAAACAATCTTGAAAAGATAAACTAGATGATCTATATAATGATTATATTGTTTTATAATTTTGTTAAAGTTTTTATTTAAAAATTAGTTCTAAACAATTGAGACCTGCGATTTTACTACAAATATAATCATTTTTTACAACAATTTATAATTAATGGTTAGTAAAAATATTTAATAAGATATGAATACATAGAAATATAGAATGCCAGAATTGATTTATTTTTATAAGCTACTTACCTAATATAAGTACTTCTAAACTTGGCAAAATAAAATAAAAACAGTACCTATTATGAGAACAAATAATATATACCTATTTAAGTATTATCAGGGCGAATAAGATGTTACTTTATTTTCTAGTTACTTATTGATTATTTTAATTTATCGAACTTTGAAGTTTAATAATTGACATTTTTCTGTATAAAGTTCCGTTTTAATATAAATTGTATTAATTTATTTCGATATTTTGTAGAGCATATAAGAACGCGTACCATAATGATTTGTGGGATGCTTTGACCGCTCAGGCACAAACCGATCGTGTAATGGACAATACGTTGACTGTAAAAGATGTCATGGATACATGGATATTACAACCAGGATTTCCAGTCGTAAATGTGACACGGAATTATGAAGTGGATACATTAATCGTTTCCCAGGTGCCTATTTTGTTAATTATTTATTTGTTCACTTAACAGTTATATTGAACAGTTTTAAAATGTACATACCTCGACTTGTAGTACAAAATACACATACGTAGTAGTATAATATACAGCTAAAATAAATAGCTGGTATTTAAATATTTATTAAAAAAAATTATGTAAGCCAAATTATTTAATGTTATAACTGTAAAGTTGTTTATGTTAAAAGCCAAATAATATTTTTACTAAATATAAAAAATCTATAGGAATTATAATATCATACCTCGTGGGACTTGTACTACTGATTATTATCCTTTTCTTTTAGATTCTTTCAGAAGCCTACTTATATTGTTACTAATTTGTTAGGCCACAGCCCGCGGAGCTAGTACTCAGAATTATTCATAAACTAAACTATTAAAATGTATTATTATAATACATCATACTTTTTTGCCGTGTAAGGTATTTGAGTAAACATTTTTTAAATGGTATTATACTATGTATTATGAATATTTTTAGATTCTATGCAGAACGATAAGTCTATTGGTTTTACAAAACATTTGATGATGTATTTAGTTAGTAGGTATACACTTTTTATGGTAGAAAAATACTTCGATCTTCAACTTTGAGGGTGATTTTTAGTAGCAATTTGGTTGTTAATTGGTGTTTGAAGTTCAATTTTTAACATAATTGTGTATTTAAACAAAAAATAACGGTTTTAGTTATTTTGTTATTTTTGTAAAAATATTAATCATAGACACTTGAAACATTTCACTATGCCCAAAATTATAATTTTCATTACACAATGAAATTATCAAAATATTTAGACTCATTTGAAGATATTTATAGGCATTTGAAATTCTGAAATTGTTTAAGTTTTTTTTCATAAATGTTTTTGTTATGTTCATGTTGGGTCAATAAACTTAACAGTTTATAACAGATTCCTCATAAATTGTACTTATATCAGTTAGAATAACATTAGAATTACATATACATAATTTTTTTTTATAGATATTTGAATTTTTTTCTTTCAACAAAATTTTACCTACATATTATATTTTAACGAAAAATAAAGGTTTTAACCTTACGACATACCTTTAATACCTATTATGTTGTTATTCACAAAATTTTAACGGTAGGAACTTGATGTTTTTCATGACTACATATATTATCATTTTCCATACACAATGACATTTTAAAAATGCCTGTCATATTTTACTTCCATTAAAAAACTCTCTCAGTTACCTTACCAAAAGTTAAGCAAAATTAGCTTTTTTTGCAACAACATTATTTTTAATAATTAATAACCATTATTTTAATATCTTATCTACTATACCTACTTAATATAATATAAATCTTATTAAAATATTTTACCTTCGCAATAAAGTATCACTTTATTATTATGTCTGTAATCTTATGTAAATACTGAATATTTCATTAAACTATAATGCTATTGTCGAGCGTGCGTAATAACATTTTGTTAAGGGCTGAATAAGAAAATTAAAATTAAAAAATCACCTGTTGCTGTGAAAGCTTAAAAATATACACTCAAGTACATTTTATAGTTTATTTTTACCTATTGTGTCCTATATACTAACTATACTAAATGATTATTTCATACGTGATTTATGTTTCAGAGCCGTTTTCTTCTTCATGATACAAAAAACGCCTATAAAACTGATCAACCGAATAATCTTTGGTGGATACCACTTACGTACACAACATCGTCAAAATTGGATTTTTCGGTAACAAAACCAAGCAATTGGTTTAAGCCCGAGGAATTCATGATGATAACTGAAACAGGGATATCTCCCAACGATTGGGTGTTATTCAATATAAACGAAACTGGATTTTATAGGGTTAACTATGATTCAAAAAATTGGAACATGCTAATCGAATACTTAACCGATCCAGAGATGTATTCTAATATTGGTAAGCATCAATTATCGTTCATATTGTCTGTGCGAATATCAAGATAACGACAGTTTTTATTCATTTCAGGAACAATTAATCGAGCTCAGTTGATAGATGACGCGATGTCTTTATCGAGAGCTGGATATTTGAGTTACCAAACCTCTCTCGATTTAACTAAATATCTTTACCACGAAACTGAGTATGTGCCGTGGAAATCTGCGTATAGGTCTTTCACCTATTTACATCAAATGCTTATTAAAACATCAATCTACGACAAACTTAAAGTAAATAAATAATTACTGTAATCATATAACCAACTATAATAATTATTAAAATTACTACAAAATTAGGACAAATATACTCACAATCAATCATTATTCAAAACCATGATCTTACGATGCGATATTAATTGTTGTTGTTATGTTCATAATTTTTATATTATTAAAATATTAACATGCACGATTTATTTGGTTTTTTTACACAGGCATACGTGTTACACTTAATATCCCCAATGTATAAAATAACCGGGTTTGCCGATAATCCGAGAGACGACCAATTGGTTATTTACAAAAGATCTAACTTGTTATCGTGCGCGTGCGAGTTAGGACATACTGATTGTGTCCGAAACGCAGTGGCTCAGTTTCAAAATTGGAAATCAAATCCTCAACCAGAAAAGAACAACCCGTAAAGAATTTATTGCTTTTGACTTATATATTATGATATATTTATTGTTTTAATAATTACGATTTACAAAATTATGACAGATTACGCAATGTATAGGTATTATATTATTTCCGTTCATTTTTATCATTTAGGATTTCTCCAAATCTAAAGGCAATCATATACTGTACGGCCATTAGTTATGGAAGCGAAGAGGAATGGGATTTCGCATGGAAAATGTACAAAATGACTACAGTGGCTTCCGAAAAAGATTTATTGCTGGACGCTTTGGGTTGCAGCAGAGAAACATGGATTTTAGCCAGGTAATTTATGAACAACTGACATTTACCTATATTATGCATGCCATTTGTATATATTACATGCGTACTCGTTCGCGTCAATATAGCATATAGTAGTGTATTTACTATTTTATACCCATACATAAAATACATAATAATATATTATAGTCACGAAAAAGGTTCTAAAAAAACCATTATTATTTTGTAATATGAAGGTGCGCCTTACACATTGGCAAATTGGCATTGCCCGTTTGTCTGTAATAAATTACCAAACGCGCTATACATGCGTGTATAAACAATAATGCCGCAAAGTCCGTTTTTTGAATAATTACTAAATGTCCATTTTTAGATTCCGAGCGGAGCGATGAATGTATTGACTTTTCAATGATGTGTGTTTTTTTTTGTACCTTGAGTCTGCCATCTTTTCTGGTAGGAATGTGAATCTTGCCGGTATTTTACTTTTGGGTGTATAGAGTAGAAGATTACTAGAAGTTTTAAAATCGTCGGGAAAACCAAAAAACAATTAAGAAAAAACAGGGATTTTTATGAAAACCCAGTTTTTGAAAAAATCGATTTTGATTTCGAAATTTTTGAAACTCTAAAAATATACATATGTAACTATTTTAAATTTCCACCAAATGTTAACATGATAATTCTCTATACCTACATGATACAATTTTCGTTATATTTTGACACTTTTTAAGATTATGCATAAGAATACAAATCGATTTTTATTAGTTTTTTTTTAAAATTATTGTCGATAAAAATATTTTTGCTTGGTCAAAAAGGTTGAAAATGTTTATTAGCATTTAAAGTTACAACTTTGACGAAATTGCGAAAATTTGCTAATTATCTTGTAGTTAAATTCTATAAATTGATTTTTATAGCCAAGTATTAAACATTTTAAATAAGGTTTTTCATAAGACTTAGTTCATAGTTAAAAGTTAAAACCAATGAATCTAAAACACTTACAGTTTTTTTCAAATATTTATCCATCTGGAAAATATTTACTGTAACGGCTGCAGAGCGGTACCCACTTGGTCGACTTTTTTTTTCATATTACCATTATTAGTACACATTGTCAAATACCTATATAAACGAAATACGATAATAAATACAATTATTAATATATTGACGCGGGTGTTCTGTTCGTCGTATAAAATAATAATATAATATTTTGTGGCAACTATATATACAACTGACAATATTAAAAACGTCTCGTTGCAGATTTCTCAGTTATGCACTGCAAAACAATTCTTCCATTAGGAATCAAGATATTAGCAAAGTATTTTACGCCTTGACCAATAAAGTAGCCGGGCAAGAAGTGGCGTGGAATTACGTGCGAGATAACTGGCGCAATCTTAAATCGACGTGAGTATATTATTATTATATTATTGCAACAATAGTACCCATTATTGTTATTATTGTTCGGCCTATATACGACGAAAATATTTTAATAATCATATACCACATTACATAATATTATTTTATGTGTATTTAGTTTTGCGGCGGGTTTTTCTACAATGAGCGAGATTATAAAATCGGCCACGTACCATTTCAATACTAAAAACGACCTAATCCAAGTACGTAGCTAATAACGAAAATAATATAATCACATCGCGAAAATATATCGAAAAGACTTTTAACTTTTCAATATTGTCCATACGAATCGCGAAATTATTTATTTCAGCTGTGGCAGTTCTACAAGGACGAATATGATTATTTGGGTTCAGCCCGGAGAAGCGTATTGCAATCGATCGAAAACGCAGAAGCCAACGTAAATTGGATGGAAAGAAATTTTAAAACCATTAGCAATTGGCTGCAAAACACCACGCTATACCTATCCCAATTTACCAACGAAGTGGATTAGACAGTATGATAACTTGACCTTATGTGGAATGTAAATATATCATAAGTAGAATATAGACACTATACCTAACGATTAAGCTAAAATTATTTGTTGACACTTTTGTGTCATTTTCGCTAAAGATTGTCTTGTAAAGACTGTTTTTATTTTTTAAACTACCTATACCGCTAAATATTTTGACTTGGTGTTATCTTTATATTATCATATAATTTTTTTTTTTTTATGGCAATGTATGTTCAATTCAAACAGTATTTTTATATATTTATTTTAAGTAAACAGTATTTATGTTGTACCTATAAATATTTAAATTTAATAATATAATTTTACTCTATATCGTAAATAATAATTTAAATATATCGAACATTAGTTCCTGATTATTGATCATACTATACACTTGACGGGTTAAACAATTAGGTAGGTAATGTTCATCTAGCCTGCATGTATTATATATATACAATGTTGAGTGTTCACATTTGACGAAACATTGTTAATTATATTTAAATATCACAATAATATTTATCTATTGACATTTTTAATACCTCCCTAACCTATCCTGGACCTGCAATTTATTATAAATAAACTAGATTTAGAATAGGTATCACTAAACATACCTACATAAAATCGATATAACAAATAACGATTTTCTTATTAGTATCTTTTAATAAAGGTAAATTCGTGATTATATTTCCACTGTAGTGTGTAGGAAATAAGTAATAACCAGTTACAGTGGATAAATAATGAGTTCATATTTCATAATATAACACATTTTAAATTAAATTCAATCAAAATCATAGATATATAAAACAACCGTAATGAATCATATTTCTCCCTCTTGATATTATTATGATTGTCGGACTTCATAAGTCTTATGATACTTGAACACAGAGTCGACTACCCAGTTGTATATAGGTATACGGTATATACCAGAGTTGGGAAAAATTTTATCTAGATAATTATTCGAATAATTTGAAAACATTATTATTGGAATAATTTTTTTTATCATTTTTGTTTATTTTATTTGGATAAACATATTATGGTTGGTAATTTAGAACAGGCACATATTATAAACAATAGTTGGCATTGTATTTTCAATTACACGATTATAAATCTTATTTTATTAAGAAAAATATAAAAAAATTATAAAAAAAATGATTCGAATAATTTTTTTCGTTGGCCGGGGGTGTTTAAAGGTTGTGGTTCGGGACTATGGTAATTACTATGTACCATTGACTTTAAATACCTACCTACTATAATTAATACTAGTATTTATAATCAATGGCTAACATACTATCTATGTGGTAGGTATCGCGATGGTGTAGTCTAGATTTTGAATCGTGGTAAAGTATACAAATACAATATACGTCATGTAAACTGAGTCCAATTTGTTTTTGTTTTTGGGAATCATCATTAAACATTGTCCAAAGGATACTATAATGATGTAATTATTCCCACCACCTCCCAATAATGTTTAATTTTCCAATTGCATTTAATATTTTATAAAAATTATTAGGTTTAAAATTTGTTTATTTATACTTCAGGGTGGGTGTTCGTGTGTTACACAGTTGACTTTCATAAGACAAGTCAGGGTTTTCTCAGATATTAAAACAGATTTCAAGTGTTTGCAACTATTGGCAACGGTCAGCTGTTTTTATTACGGACCAGAAGCGTGTTACTTTTTAAATTAGTGAGAGTAAATAAAATAATATTATATAATATAAGGGCCAATTTATAAATATTTTCAAAAATATTATCCACTTAATAATTATTTACAATAAAAAAAGGAGGTTTCTTATTTGAAAAACAGAAGTTTGAATCACCACAGTACACTCCTTAAATAATACAAAAAATTCAAGAATTCAAAGAAAATATGATCTATGAGTGCCTACCTATATTTAAAAATTCCAAAATCAGCATATGAATACATTGGTCATTAATGGAAAAAATGTGGGTGAGCATGAGTAAAACATCTTTTATTGGTGTTGATATTCATTTTTAATCTATTCAAATTTATCTTTTTAACTTGATATGTAAACTTTTAAATATTACATATGGGTTATTTAACTTTAAAAAGTCCCAAAAACTTTTTAAATTTCCGAAAAAATATGAATTTTGTACATCTATGATTTGCTTATCAATATATTTTACACTGGACAAAACCTAATTATCTGCTGATGTTTAAAAATTATTATCATAAGGAATAATATAATGTATCATTAACTTGGATAAAGGAAAGCCAAAACTAAATTCGAGTGAAGCTTTGGAAGCGCTTACCAAAAATGCAGTTTGACTTACAACCTAAATGGTAGCGTGTCGGATAGCGTGCAAGATTTTTATTGACAATAATGTGAGGAACCAATTTAGGTAATAATTAGGCAAACTTAAAAATCAATGAATGTATTATTGGAAACTTATAAAACATCCTACAGATAATAGTACATAAGTCATAAATAAGATACATGAGAAATTTTTAAAAAACCATTTTTATTTTAAGAAATTAAGTAAATCAATATTCTTTTTCTTTATGATATATAGTTTTAATAATTAAATTACTAATTTTCAAGTTTTAAACAGTTATAATAATATAAACTTATAAACTATAATATGGTATTAAAATATATAAAATAAAAATTATAATATAAAAATGTATGTAAAAAACAATTTGTATTTTTAATTTATAAAAAACAGACATTAATAATTGGTATGTGTAGAATATATAATAAATACTACAATATATGAAATAATATTAAAAAGGTCTGAGCTGTTGGTTTTACTTTAATTTTTGGCTTGGTAAAAAAAATTCACATTCCCTATGTAAACAAATATCTTAGTAAATAAGAACGCAAATATATTGTTAAACAATTATGTAAATATTATCTTAATAAAAGTTTACATAATTTTGATTTCTGTGGCTGTTTATTGTAAAACAAATTAATTAAAATACAATACTGATAGTTAATATTGCTTAAATATTTGTTTTCATAGTATAAAAATAAATTAACATGTTGAAATTTCATTTCCAGTATCATTCTGTAAATTTTCATTTAACGTAACAATTAATTTGTGTAAATTTGGAGCTTCTGTCTGAAGTAAATCCTCCAATGGATCCTGAACATTAAAAAATATTTTATTAATTTAATAACGATAAAAAAAATCTATTAAAATAAGATAAATAGAGAGGTGACTTATTTGAATAATTAATAAAAACTTACATCCACAGTGTGTACAGCATTCATATAATATGGAGCTAGAGCAATATGTTTTTCCATTTGAAAGCATATATTTAAATTCACTATTTTAAAATCTTTTTCAACTTCTTTTTCATTTAAATCTTTAAAAATAAGTCCTTCTTCACGTTTATTAAACAACTAGAAAAAATACTTTTAGTAAATCATTGTCAACTTGTTTTGATATTTTAATTTATTATGCTTACCTCTCCTTCTTGGAGCGCATTATGAAAATCTGCCATGTACAAGTCAAACAATTGTAACGATTTTAAAATTGATGGAGTATCTACTAAATTCTCAATTCTGTTTGTGTCAACCTTTATGTGCCTAATTTTTTAAAAATGTATTTAAAGGTTCTGTATTATATTAATGTATTCAATTTAATATTCTATTCTATTTATCAAGCTTAAAATAATATAATTTAATTAATGTCATAGTAAGATGAAAATGAATTTTGAATGAATATATTTATATTGTTTAATTAATGATTTTATTAAGTATAACATTGATTAAATAAATTATTTGTTATTAGTGTCTTGAAATATTGTATTATTTAATAATTCAAAACTTAAAGCAAGTTGTACTCTGAAATAATTTGCTTACCTCAGCATTAATTTGGACAGTCTATCTAACCAGTAAATATTTACTGACATCAACCCATTATAGAAAACACTTGGAGGCATAATTGTCCAAATAGGCCATATGGATGGTTTCAAATTTTCTAAAATAGATACCTAAAAGTATTTAAATGTGTAAGTTAATTTATACACGTGTATATAATATACTACATTTTTTAATTTTCAAGAAACTTACTTTTTCAAAAAATGTATAAACTGTATGTTTTAGCTGTTCTTCTTGTGGATAATTGTAAATACATATAGAGCACCAGTGTGATATATATTTGGTCAAACATTTTACTATTTCAAATTCTGTTTCTTCTCTTAATTCTTCACCAAATAATGTACAGTTTTTGTTTGGTCTGGTTTGTTTTGAATTAAGATACTAAATAAACATTATTAATCAACGCAATTACTCTATGTATTAAAGTAAATAATATTATTAATTTTAGAAAACAAATTAACAACAGATGTTCCTTAAGTTGGTGAATATTTGGGAAAAAATGTTTTTAAGTATAAAATGGTATAATTAAACTAAATACTTAAATAAATTAGATCACATTACCTTTATCAAAAGCAGAAAAACAAAACCTCACAACAATAAAGCAATTTTAAATAGAATTAAATATTACATTAAACACACAGTGAAATAAAAATAAACAGTTAATTTATAAAAGCTATAGATTTTAGAAGATTACTAATCATATACTTTATAATTTAAAATAAATAAAATAAAATGATTTAATTTAAAACCCAAATAGCATTAATTATGACTCTTAGACATATTAAGCTTAATGTTAACAAATAAAATCATTATTCAACTTACCAAATTACAAAGAAGATTAGTCAAGGAATTAATTACCATTCTATAAATCAATTCATTTCCAGTAATAAATATTGCATACAATTTTTCTAAAAACCTATTTTTTAATTCTAAACATAAATATAAAACTATTAAGTATACATTACAAAATTATATCTTAGCATACAACCTTCTTCTGAAGAGAACGATAAATATTCAAAAAGTTCATAAATTACGCGACTGTTTTCTATTCCATTCCATGAAAGTATATATTGGAATATAAAAATATTTACTGCTGCCAAACCACGATGAGCAAATTTTTGAAATTCCAAAATTTCTTGTAAGAATTTTGTTTTTTGTAAAGGTTTTACAATAACTTCATTACTTAAAAAAACTAATAACATTTTACAAATTATTAATTAATATTAATAACAATATTGTAAAGTTGAAATATAAACTTTGATTACTTTGATCTAGACTATGGTATAAATTATTTGAAAATCTATGTTGTAAATTTAATTCTTTGTCATTGTTCATAAGTAATTTACACCAACCACTCACACTACCCAAAAGTATCAAGCTGTTATTAGAAGAACTTTCTTTCATGAAGGATTTTGCTAATTCTTCAGTACTGAAAATAAACAATTTAATTTTAAGTTAATGTAATATGTAAAAAATTACAAGTTTGTTAATACAAAACAGACAATTTAAGAAAAACAATATATTTTGGTATAGATAGTATATATTATTATGGTTTCTTACCTCGGAAATTCAAATTTGTTATTTACATTCAAAAACTGAATTTTATTATAAAATGTATCTGAGGAGGACTTTCTTTCCTAAAATAAAATAAATAATGCAGAAAGTTTTAAATTTGTGTTCAAACTAAAATATGTTTGAGAAATATACATATTCCATGAGTTGCTGAGTGTGTGTAGACTGAGGATGTATATTCATTAATTCTTTTCGAACACTACGTAAACCACACGCAAGTTCTTTACAAAATGTATTGTTACAATCAAAAAGTCCTTTTTGACGTGTGTTGTTCATTAAATTAGGGTTTTCAAAGAAACTAAAAAATTGAAAAAATATTTACTGAATAATTAAATATTATTGTTTTTAACTATTTATTATTACTTTAATAATTTGTTCAGATATGGTTCAGATTTTGATCCCTCTATATTATTCTTACAGCATGTTATCATCCACTTTTGAACGTCATCAGATTTTGTCAAACAATAAATAATACCAGCTACTGGTTGAATCTAGTACAATCAAATAAATCTCATTACATGCTTAATAATAATAATATTATAAATATTTACTCACTAAATTTTGATAGTTACAAAGATGAAATAAGATTTTATAATACTTATCAATCATATCCATTTTAGTTAATTTTTCTTCAACCACATCTATACAAATGTACAATATAATATTTATTTTAGTATAAAAAATGTAAAATATGAAATAACAGTTAATGATACAAAATCAACATATCATATTAAAAAATTAGGTTGGATTAGCTAATAACACATATAAAGTTTAAGACTTACAAAGTAACCAGTATAATATGTATTGAGCTTTTGTTGCATCATTCTCATTTTGTCGATAAGCTGATAAAGCCCAAACTATAAGTTCTTCACAAATGTCATGGGGTATTGATGGTTCTTCTGGAACTAGTGTTAAAAGTATTCGTCTAAAATTTTGTACACCTAAAATAATATTAACAGTTTTAAATACCTATTTGTTAAAACTCTTAAATCTTAATCTATCTATATTGGAGTTATTACCAAATAATAACAATTTATTGATATTTTAGTACATACATTAATATATTTTACATAATTAATTCATTCAGTTTGCTCGTAACATTCAACATGAACACACATATGTCATATTATTCTCACTCATTAATATTTTTGGACAAAATTATATACCTGCTCCAATTAATAACGTCATTATGAATAACAATGTTCAGAAAACCGGCCTCATTTCACCACACACACCTAAACCTGGGAGTCCTAAGACTCAAGTAACTGACGAGTATAATATACGAATACTCAATTAGTGGTTCATATAGACCATTCCCACTATTCATGTATTTTACGAGTATATAGTATATTTCTTTGACTCGTGTCACTTTACCAAAAATCCACAGAGGTGGCAAATACCAATTACCTAATACTTGTACAAGTACTCCACTTCCACTACAATTTGCTGCAAATATTTGTCAAATATCCAAGTTGTGGAAATCCGGCTTAAGACCATGCCACAAAATCTGACGTCGTCAACTTCTCCAGTAAAAATGACAAAAAAACTTAAGTTTTTATCCCTCTAGTCAAGGTCCTTGATTTCCATACTCAACCCAATACCAAAACATATTATACAGAACTGTAGAAGCTGCCAACAACCAAATTTCTCACAAAGCAAACACTTCCAACACTCTTTCATATTTCATTGCAACTCTAATTTTCTTTTTTTCTTTTTTAAGGTAGTTATTGCCAAAACCATAATATCTCCTTTACCTAGTTTCGTCCAACTCCATTATTATAATTTTATTCATTACAGCTATCTATTGGCTATTATTGTTATTTTTTTTTTTTTTAGATATTTATATCTTGTTTTTAAAACTGTTTATTTTTTTATGTTCTGCTAATAGTGTGATATGTTATCTTTCAATCTTCAGACTGTTATAACCTGTTGTTTAAATAATTTAATTTACAATTTTTGATATGTAATAGTTTATGCTAAAATCTAATAAAATATAAGAGAAAAACAAAATAATGATTCATTTATGATACAGTTATAATACTTGTGCAAGCACTTACTTAAATTAACAGTACACAATAACTGACAAACAATATTCATCTCTTCGTGAACTAATCCATTGTGTTGGACAATGTCTTTAAAATCATTTAGATAATTACTAAATAATATATTAGTTGATAACTTGTTTCTTTCTAAAATAAATACAAAAAAATAATAATATGTTATAAATTAAAAATGTCTAAGTAATGACTAAGTATATTGGTAAACACAAAATAAAATGTTATAATGATGACAAGGATATTCCAATTATAAACAACAAAAAGTAATGGTACATTATTTTCTGGAAGTTGTAATTTTGGAGCAAAAAAAAGTTACTTAGTCTGGAACAATTTTTTTTGTAAATTTACTCTATTTATGTCGGACTGCATGAAAAAATTGATTATTTTAATGGTTCAATAAAGTTTAATGAACCAATTATGGGCCACTAAATCATGTTTAAAGAACCATTGTCCATTAGCTCACTATTGATTCATTAAATGTTTAGTGAATGTTTATGCAACCCAACTTTAGGATTTATTATACTTGTATAAACTTTGTAGGTACCTTATACTAAAAATCAATTACATTTATAACGCAGTCAAATACAAGTAAAATGAAAATAGATAAAACTTACCAATACTTTGCGACAACTCTTTGAAAAACATACTACGATCATAGTAATATTCTTCTACTTGATCACTCATTATTGTGAATTTTATTACAACTTATAATAGGTAAAGATATACAATAAAACAATAATTTAAATATTAGATAAAAAAGTAGAAGTAATCACTGCCATGGTAGTAAAGTGGTACATCCACAGTTAAGATTTTTGTATTTTCCTTCCCACAGTTGAAGTTGTTTAAAGATTATACTGAACAGATAAAGACTAAGTTGCAAGACTATGGAGTACAGGCTACAAGTAACAACCAACTACCATCAATTAACAAAGTCAAACGTGAAGGTGCGAAATGATAACCGACTGGCGATTGCTGGACTACTGTAGCACTCGAGCACTGTGCTTATTGCTTCTCATTGTCCATTTGGTCTCTCGCAGAGATGATAAATAAAATATAAAGTGTAATAATTTAAGTATGTCTATGCAACAATTATACTGCTGCCTGCTAATAGACGATAGTTGACTGATGTCTGAATAGTCAATAGATAGTAACTGACAATCGAAAAATAACGAATTTTCGTTATCAAATTTGTCAATTATCTCTGTACGCAACTACCGTGTTAGTGGTAAACTGGTAAGAGAATCGTTTGTTTTTCGATCTCGTAATTCTCCCACTTTTGTACTTGGTTATCGTTCGATTCTTTCGGTGCTTACTGCTTAATGCTTACTATTTACAACATTAAACATTGGTTTTTTAACGCTCTCACGGTTCACCAGTTACCTAATTTCATTATTTCTGACTGGTTTTTATTGAATTTATTATTATTTTTGAAGTTTCCTAAAATATTAGTTTACACAATACCGTACAAATTACTACGTTTTAAACGAGTTGTGACGAACAAAACAGACCAGTGAATGTTATCATCCAAAAAATATCATTGAAATGATATAAAAGGAAAAACATTATTGAGTGCATTCAAGATTCTACATTCAGACCTAGTATTTGAAGAACTAGTGAACGGGTATAACTGTTATAAACTAATATTACTATATTGTACATTTTATTGATCTCCATATAATTTAGTGTTCATAGTAAAACATAAACAATGAGTTACGGCGATTCTGAAGCTAAAATGAATCTGTCTGCTTTGCAAAGAGTAGACCCATATGTTGATAGTATTGTTCAAACAGCGGGACACGTCGCTCTGTATTCATTCAATGCAGAAGCGAATGCATGGCAAAAAACCAATGTAGAAGGGACTTTACACGTGTATACACGATCTGCTGAACCTTTGCACAGTATTATGATAATGAATAGATTAAATACAAACAATTTGATGGAACCAATTGAAAACGGCCTTGATCTTCAACTTCAAGAGCCATTTTTACTATACCGAAACTGTGGTGGTTCCATTTATGGTATTTGGTTTTATGACAAAGAAGAATGTGCCAAAATTTCTAATATACTGAAATCATTGATCAAAAATTTGATAGTAAAACAAAATGACAAAATTAACAAACAAGAAACTGGTACCGCCAAAAGTATTGATCTTGTTTCAATGCTAAGTCGGGCACAAGAGGATTATAGGTAATTATTCAATATAGGCTTGACCATATAAGTGTTAAGTATATCAGTAATTTTTTTTTAACTTTAAAAAAACCTTAAAATGTTAATATAGATTACTGAAATGTATCATTGTAGTTATTTTGTCAAATAACCATCCATTTTTAATTAAAAAAACTAACTAGTACTTTGATACATAGTAGATATAATTGTTAAACATTAAAGACAAAAATAAAGAAAAAAAATGATTGTGATTATTAACTATGATAATGTTGATGATCATTATGTTGCATTTTTCATGACAAGAAAGTAACTTAATAAAAATGATTTGAATATTGCCATTTTCCGTGTATGATATTAATAAAGGTTCAATATTTCATGAAGGTATTCTTCTGTTTGGGGTGACATGTCAATGATTATCCCCCTACATATTTTTACTTGTAAAATGTTTATGCAGCCTATATTTCCAATATTTGATATAGTTATATCTAACGATTTTGTATTATTTGATTTAATAGGGCCAATAAGACCAGCTCAAAAGGATCTGAAACACCATCCAAGAAAGTTGATGAAAATGCCCCCCCTCAATGTGTTATGGATTTTTTTGCAAAAGCAGGAAGTGGAAAAAATTTCTCAGAAGGATTACCATCATTATCAAGTTATGCAAATACACAAAGTACACAAACTCCAGTCTTAAAAACAGGATCTAATGAATCTATGTTGCACAAGTTGATGGCCAGTCCAATTCATACAGTAGAACAAATAGAAATGCAACAAAGGTCAGCAACACCTAGATCAGATATCTTGGTTGCAACTCATACTGAACCAACTAAGACATGTTCATTCAATAACATAAAGCCCCGAAGTTTAATAAATCAATTAAATCAACTAGATGAAGATGATACTACCCATGCTAATCGTAATGGATATCATCGACCGAAAGATATTAAAGATAATTCATTTAGTACATCAATGATTGAACATTTTCTTAATCAAAGCGATGTATCTGAGAAATCAAATATAGTTATGGGTAAATAGTATAAATATATATTTGTATTAGCTTCTTCTGCTAGATTCCTTATACTAAATACAGTGAAACCACTAAATACCAGACATTTTTGGTCCGATATTCAGAGGTGTCCACTATTTAGAGGGTTTAGTTTATAAAAAGTTTGTAGTTTGTTCCCAACAAACACAATTTGGAGATGTCTGTTGGGGGCGGTTTCACTGTTCTATATATTTTCTAAAACTCCTATATTAACTGTTTAATTATATTTAAGCAATTGCAGTTTACCATAAACACATTTTTAAATGTTTCATTTTTGTAATCATTATTCAAATGATTTTTAAAAAAAAATACTTTTATGTTCTAGGTGCATGTATACCATTAGAATCAAATCTTGATTCAGATGAGCTAATGCCCCCTACTAGGTTCATAATGGATGAAATTGAAGATGAACTAGTTAACTCTTCAGTAAATGCTATGTCAATAACAGAACCTAAACACCTGGAACCAGCAACCAATAAATCTAATAATAAATTGGAACCGTTAACAAAGAATCAGTTATTACAAGCTTTTGAATACTTATTAAACAATGATCCAGATTTTATGGTTAAAATACATGAAGGTTATGTCAAGTCATTATTACGGAATTAAGATTATCTATTAGGATTCCATTACTTTAGTACAAGTATGACTATTTTTTTTTTTTTTGACATTTTGACAAAAATTGCATTATTTTTAAGCAATATATATATATTTTTTCCAAACAATAATAGTTTTTAATTGCTGCATAAATAATAAAAAAAACAACTATTCCGGATTCCCTATTTTATATTGTGAATTGGAACTATTTTATTATATACACAATGTACATTCTGGCAGCATCTGAGCAATTCAGAACAAATGCATATATTATATTGATTATTTTGATTTATATTTTGAACGTTGAAAGTACTTCAAAGTATTATTTTAAAAATCAATAATTATTAACTACTCTAAATAGTATTTCATTTTTTTCGCCTGAAAAAATTACAATTATCATTACCAACTGTCATATATTTATGCTGTTGATTAAAATATCTATTTGATATAATATATTAATTGTACTTAACTATTTTATTTTTAATTTTTTAAAAATAAATTTACTTTTCTGGTTTATTGTCATGCCGATTTATTATTTATTTTATTTAAAAAAACAGGTAACCTCAATGTTATCTATTAAAATTATAACCTTTCTTCAAAATTAGAAGTCTTTATTTTAATTATGTTTAATGCTTGGATTATTTTGTGTAATATGAAGAATCTGTTAAATTAAGCTTTAAATTATTAACATCAATAAACAATTTGACACAGTTGTGTATTAAGTTTTAATGTTGATACTGTTAATGATGTATGAAATGTATTGATGCAATTTTGCCATTTTAAATATATTGAAAAATAAAGTAATGGAATTTTAGTTATGCTCCAATTAATAATATAGAAATACATTATACAAATAAATTATTTATTATAATTTTTTTTTTAGAAACCTAAATTATAATAAATTAAAATAGTTAAAAATTCATAGTCCTTTGTATTTAAGACATTTTATAAATTTATTATTAATAGCTTAGTTGCCATCTACCTTTATTTACATTGGATATAAAGCTATGCTCCAAGCCAAGATACTATTTTGGGAAATCTGTTGTATAAAATCTTACATAATCAATTTATTATATAATTTATTTTGATATTTGTTGTTTATTACTTTAAATGTATGTATACAAAAAAAGATCATTTATTAGTCAGTTAATTCCACTTGCTATTTGGGATTGTTTATCACTGTCCGTGGTCTAAATGTCACATGATTTTAATTGATTAAACAATAGTAATAATTCTACATTTGTTTTGGTAAATATACAATTTCTTTTATATTCTTGTTCCTTAGTAGATTCAATTAATATGTTGTAATATATGATCATTTATGATACATGGTTTATTTTCTAAAGGTAATCTTAAAATGTACATCTAAAACCTAGAAGACAGAAATTTTTATTATTGGTAATATTAGCTTAAGGACTTGAATATTGTTAATATTACTAAGTAAAAAACACTTATGATTGTTTTATAAAATGTATGGTATGCCCAGTGCTGGTTCAATCCAGTAACAATTATAGGCAGCTGCCTAGGATAGCACAAAAAAAAAAAAAATTATAGTTATTGATGTGCTTTAACTTTTTGTATTTATAAACACGATAAAGAATAGAAAAAATGCTTTGATTTTTAACTTCATCATATTTTCTGGTAGGAAAGTGAAACTATTTGGTACTTTTAAGAGGTCAAAATTGAAGATTCTCAGTAGTTTTCAAAAGCGTCCTAAAAAACAAAAAAAAAAATGGGAATTTTTACGCTAAACCAGTTTTTGACAAAATCGATTTTGTTTTATTGGTGTAACTTAATAAGGACTACTTAACACCCAAGTCGAAACGGTTATAAAAAAATAAATAAATTTTTTATTGGAAACTGGCTTTGTAATTTAAGGTGGTAATATTATCTAATTAGATATTATAATTTGATATACTTCTTACTTTTTAACAACCTTATATTGTTTGTACTATATTTTTGTCAAATTTATTTTTTGTTTATTTACTTTGTTTAGCTAAATAATTGTTGAGCTATTATAGTTATATACTAAAAGCTAATAAAAAAAGGACTTTAACGAATACCTCTATAAATAACACCAAATGTTTATATCATTTTATACATGAAAAAGGTTCATAATATTTTGACTCTTTTTAAGCTATTTGTAGACAATTGAAATATACTAAAATTTTTAAGATATTTTCTAAATATTTCAATCAAAAATTGATCACTGGGGTACAAAGCTTGCAAATGAAATATAAGGTTCTTATCTTTGAAGTTGTTTGTGGTTTGTCAAAACTCAAAATGTCAGTGTAGAGCTAGAGGCCTAGAGCAGTCTGAGCAGATTTTGTTTATTTATTATCATTAATCTAAGAAAAAAAGCCATAAATCCGTTATAAAAATATCAGATTTTGACTTCACCAGTTCACCACTATGTAGAGAATATAATATATACAATATACTTATATCTACATCGAAGATTTCAAGTCTTTACTAACTACTCCTCTTTACCTATTATCGGTTATCACGAATTAGCTATCAAGTTTATTCACAGATTATGTTTCCGTACAGATACCTCGGTTGTGTTCTTAAATGATGGTCCATGGTGATAACTCATGTTTGTTAGGTTATAAAAATATCCGGTTGTCTTTTTGTTCGAGAGATCTTGTAATTCTTATTTAATATTTATTATTGTTGAATAGTAAATACTAAATAGGTACCTATTTTTTTTGATTCTATTAAACAGTAAAGCGATTGATGGAATTTTAGATTTTTGATATTGAAGTTAAACTTAACCTTGGTTAATTTCTTTGATAGCGCATTTATTTTACCCAGTGAAAAACTAAATTTCTTAAACCCAAAATGGACAGCGATATTTCCTTAGCTGCTAAGCATATTTTAGCTGCTAAGCAAATGTTAGAAAACTATGACGCAAACGTTCCTAAAGATAATGATCGTGTGTATAAAGACGAATGCCTTTATTCATTTGATTCTCCAGTAAGTATAAAGTTTTGAACATACTTGAAATAAATGCTATACCATCTACCTAGTTTTTTATTTTGTATAATATTAGAATTTTAGTTACATGAATTTTGTTATAATTACTATACCTACTATTAAGAGACTATCATGATTCATGTCAGTTACAATATTAACGTTTTCTCATTAGATATTATAAACGTTATGTTTTTAGTTTATTGTACTTACATATTTCATTATGCTTATTAATATTTCATCTAAATGAATACTTTATATGAAATTTTTACAAATTAATTGTTTGAAATTCCTAGAAAACTATACATATTTAAATTTACTCCTAGAAACATAAAGCATATCACTGATGTTTAAGTTTTTCATAATATTAAACATATAATTTATTGAGTCTAAAAATTACAAGTATATTTTTAAATAAAAAAGTATACCAGCTTTTATGTGAGAAAAATATGCAATACCATACAATTGTATGTGTTTTTTAATATTTTTCTAGAAAATGTCATATTAATAATACCAAATAAATAATGTTTTACAGGACTTAGAGGGTGGCCTTTTCATTTGTTTAAAAACATTTGCTGGATTTGGGTATGATCACATTGAACGCCATCATAGAAAAACTGGATGTTCCGTGTTTTTACATATGCTTAGACACAAAATCGAGGTAATTTCAATATTATTAAAATTCCAATCTTTTAAACACCTAAATTTCCTATTCATTGTAATTTGGTCAGAAAATAAAATATTTATAGGTATACCTATATTTTTATTGTATAATATGCAGAATATCTTTTTAAAAATTATCTATTTTACATGAATATTATTAGCTGAAACAAATAATTTTAACAGTTTATATTATACACAAATACTTTTTTTTTAGAAGTTTCATTTAATTTTTTTTTTAAACATAATCAATGAAAAACTATATTTAAAATTAACCAAGTTATACTATTATTTTATACATTAATCAAAAAATAATACTTGTTACATAATTTATTAAATTCCAAATTAATAGTGAAATTTATGTTCACATTAAATATTGGAATATTAATGATTTGTATTATTAATAAAATATTGTAGTTAGTATGTACCTATCATATGTATATGTATAAATTGCTAGGTTGAAACAAAAATGACACAGGTAGGCGATGCTCCAACTGAACGGAAAATTACTAGACTTGCTATTGGTGTAGATGGTGGATTTGATCCAGATGCTGAAAATAAAAAGTACAAAACAATTGAAGAATATTCTATAGTTATATTACCGTCGTTTGAATCATTTCCATTTGAAACTAGTGAATTACCGCAAAAGGTAATTATAAAATTATATTTAGTTTTTGATTAAATAATTAATATATTATTTTAATTTATTTCAGATTATTGATTCTATAAAAGGTATTATTGAAGCTAAATCTGCTAATTATTTGGATGAATTACAAAGTTTGTCTTCTACTTGGGATGGTGAAGTTCGACAAAAAACTGGGTATGATCAATCAAATCTTTTATATAGTATCTATTTAAAAAATGCTAGTGTAATAATGTGGACTCTCGTATAGTATGTAGTCTACTGGTAAATTTAAAAGTATAGTATGCGGTCTATTGCTAATAAATAAATTAAAAATTAAAAATTTTATCATAATATAGTATAATATTGTTCTACAAAAAAAAAAAAAAATATTATAATTAAATATAGTATTTATTGGTTATAAATTGTAATGTTTATCTATAGTGTCTAAATTGTTGTCAAGAATGTGGACAATAGTGTTGTTTTATGTAAATTTGTGTAGAAACTGCTCAAAGTACACATTATTCCACAAATACTTCCACCATATGTTTTTTACCTTGGAAGGTCAGCAGTCAGGACTTGTACCACCCAATATATTTTTAACTATTTTTAAATGTAATGGTCTCCTAAACTTTTGATCAAGTGTGTGCTTATGTAACTTGTTTAACAAAATTTTTACTGTGGTTAACTGTATTAAATGTGTAACCATATTGAGCTATCCCATTTATGCTGACCACCCATAAGAGTATAAAATAGAACCCAATACAATCTCTCTTAATGATTTCATTCAAAGTTTTCTTGTCCCGCTTTTTGGCAACAAAATATCATGCAGTTTAGTCAGTATAGTGTGCTCAGTATCGTCACATAAACCAAACACCCAAGGACCGTCCATTGGTCTATCATAATTCCTATATCCATTTTCAAGAGAATCGTAATTTTCGACTTCGATGTATTTAGAAAATCTGCAAGTCTATATCAACCTGAAAAAATATGACGATCATATTATTTTGTAATTAATATTTAATATTAAAAAATTATAAAATACGAATTACCATTATGATTTGTTCTCGATCCTCTCAATGAATATTCATCAACTTAAATAATAATACAAGGTCCTCCAAATGTAGTATGTTTTTCAAACATTTTTACTGGTATATCCCGACACAAATTTATCCAGTATTTTTTTATTCATAGTTAACTAATTATAAAAAGTTAATTAATTTATTTGATTTCTTTGCTTATAGTAAATTATTGAACTAACTGATTTGAGTAACAATATTCTTGTTTGGCTTTTTGATTAGATATTGTGTCATGTTGTTTTTTGGTCTTACAAACATACAACATAGCAAATTTGCATTCAGGAGAACCAATTTTGTGTTGTTATCTTTAATATCATAGCTTTAATAGGGTGAATTGACCTATTATCAATTTTTATTATAAGAACATTACCTGTTATCTCTTGCAGGGTTTTTACGATATTTTAATTTTTAAGCCACTAGTGTCAAATTCTAAAATATAAAAATACTCATTAACTTGTTCATAAATTAAAATAGTAAAAAACTGATGAGAAATAATTGGTAATGTTCTTACCTTAAAGTTTGATCATAGGTCAAGTAACTCTAATAATAAAGTTAACAGCATAAAAGTGTTCTATTGAACATAAATTTGCTATGTTGTACGTTTGTAAGATGGAGACAGCAGATGTGGGTATAGTATTCTTTTAAAACATAACATTTTATGGATTTTTATAAGTTTGAATATAATATTATCTATATTTTTTGTTATCCAACAGATATGCTGATATAGAACAGTTAAATAATGGGAAAAAAATTGCTCCCAGTGGTTGGAAGTGTGATTTTGAAAATTGTGATAAAGTCAATAACCTATGGCTTAATTTAACTGATGGTTCAATTTATTGTGGTCGAAAGTTTTTTGATGGATCTGGTGGAAATGGCCATGCTACTCTTCATTATGAAAATACTAGTATGATATTAACATATTGTTGTAATTTTGAGCATGAACTTGATCTTAGCTTGTTTTGTATTATTATTATTTAAGAATATCCTTTGGCTGTTAAACTTGGCACAATTACTAAAGAGGGTAAAGGAGATGTATACAGTTATCCAGAAGATGATATGGTGGAAAATCCAAATTTAATCAAACATCTCTCTCATTTTGGTATTAATATTTCTGCTTTAGAAAAGGTATTGAGTAATATTGTTTATATATGACTAAAAATTAATTAAATATAGTGACTTTACAATATGTAATTATAGACTGAAAAATCAATGGTAGAATTAGAATTAGCTTTAAACCAAAAGGTCGGTGAATGGGCAACATTACAAGAGAGTGGAAGTGAGTTAAAACCAATTTTTGGCCCTGGTTACACAGGTATTCACAATTTGGGAAATTCTTGTTACATGAATAGTATCATACAAGTTTTATTTTCTATTTCGGATTTCACTGATAAGTAAGAAATTCATTATGTCAATTTAATATTCATAAACCTAATAATTATTTATATATTTATTATAATTTATATAATTTTTTTTTATAGGTACTATTTAGGCTCAAAAGATATATTTGAAATGTGCCAAACCAATCCCATTGACAATTTTGATGTACAAATGTATGTTATTTATTATAGTATTCAAAGATTTGTATATTTTATTAAATAAATTCTTTTTAGGGCAAAAGTAGCCCATGGTCTTTGTTCAGGAAAATATTCAACACCACCTCCAGAAGTTATTGAAGGAAAAAAAAAATATTGGCATCATGGTATTAAACCGACTACTTTTAAAACATTGATCGGTAAAGGACATTCCGAGTTTGCTACTAAGAAACAACAAGATGCACAAGAATTTTTTTTGTATTTCTTGTCATTGGTAGAGGTATTTTTGTACATTTATTTACATAAATATAATTATTACATTTAATAGTAATAATCTTTTATACAATTCTGTTGATGTTTTTAGCGCTATTGTCAAGTTTCTCAGAACCCAGCAGAATGTTTCAAATTTAATATTGAAGACCGTTATCAATGTTCAACTACAGGACAAATAAAATACACTTATAGACCAGAATACTGTTTGCCATTGTCCATTTCACTTGACAATATTGTTAACAAGGCTGAAGTCGAAGCTTTTAACCTAAGACAAGCTGGAAATGATAATAATGAGTATTTAAATTATTATTTACTAAAAACATTGTAAAAGTAGTAGATTATTAGTACAAACTAGAAATAAAATTAAATGTCAACTTTTAATTGATAGTTAGCATTGAGAAAAATGTATTCAAATTAAAAATAATTATTCATGTTTTATTTGTTTTCAGCGTAATTGAAGTAGTTCGACCAGAATTGAAATTTGCTTCTTGTTTAAATTCTTTTGGCCAGCCTGAAATCATTGAACAATTCTTCAATGCTGCATTGAATCAGAGAACTACTGCAGAAAAGTAAGTAGTGTTGGCTTTATACTTTTGTTTGTTGTTCTAAATCTTCAATTTTAATATTCCCACTTAAATACAAGGATTACAAGATTTGCATCTTTCCCTGATTATCTCATGATACATTTAAAAAAATTCACGCTTCGTCATGATTGGGTTCCTATTAAGCTGGATGTATCTGTTGAAATGCCTGAAGAAATAGACATCGAATATCTGCGAGGAAATGGTCCGCAACAGGGTGAAAACCTTATACCCGAAACTTTAGGTGTGTAATTAATTATCAAGACCTTGTTGGTATATAATATGTTATGTTTATCATAAATATTTTTTTTATGTTTTTTCAGATGCTTCTCCAGTGTTTGTGTTTGATGAGAATATTATGTCTGAATTAACAAATATGGGATTCCCTCCAGAAGCATGCAAGCGTGCAACATTTTTCACAAAAAATAAAAGTCTTAACGATGCTACAAATTGGCTTATGGAACATATTTCAGATCCCGATTTCTCAGATCCTTTTGAACAACCTGGAGCGGACACTGATTCAGGTCAGAAATTAACTTTTATCTTTAGTTGTTTTCTTACCTTTCAGTTTTAATTGAATTAAATCATCTTAATTTTTCTTCTTTAGAATTTTTGCCTAATGAAGAAGCAGCTGCTATGATAATGGCAATGGGTTTTGATCGAAATCATGTGATTGCTGCTTTAAAAGCAACTGAAAACAATTTAGATCGTGCTCTAGACTGGATAATGAGTCATGGACCAGAAGAGATACTCACAACGGAAAAAACACCTGAAAGTAATAGTCCTCAATTCAGAGATGGAAAAGGAAGTAAGTTAAGATAAAAACAATTTAATGTAACTCATTATCTACTTAATGACAATAATAATATGATTTTCTATTTTTGTAGTTAATTTTTAAATACTGATCACAATATTTTTTCATTGTAGTATATAAGTTGTTTGCATTCATATCTCACATGGGCAGTTCTTCCACAGTTGGACATTATGTTTGTCATATAAAAAAGGAAGGACGTTGGGTAATATTCAATGATGAAAAAGTAGCAGTTTCCCAAAATCCTCCTACTGATTTAGGTTACTTATACGTTTATAGAAGAATGATTGATGATCAAGTTATGTGATGTTATTTTATTATAATATATCATAAAGTATAATTTTAAATAATTTATTTTTTTTAATTCTATTATGAATTTTTATATTAAGTTTTATTTAAGAATAATTTTTTTTTGAAGATGATTTATGTAAATTGTGTTCAGAAGTATTTTCTGATGACAATGCTTTTAAAAAAAATTAAATACATGTAATTCATTAAATACTGACATTGAAACCTAAGCTAAATGCTTATAACTAAAAAAGTTAAGTTAGTTATTTGTATCATTGTTCATAGCTCTATTAATTTTTCTGGAAAAACAAATAATTTAATACAATATATTTTAAATAAACTTAAACTTGAAATCGTAATTGAAAAAAGTTTTTTCCTGTTATTGTGATCCCCAATTTATACTGTATTATATTATCATTCTAATGATGCTAATGCAATTACAATTACAGGCCTAAACAATAATGCCAATTAAGATTAGCTATTAAAATTTTTAATTAGCAATTATTTAAAAAAAATTGAAAATTCTTATGCTTATAAATAACTCAAAAATAATAAAAATATTTTTTATATGTTATGGTGTATAATAAAAAATAAAATTCATGTGGTAAAATATTCAGTAGAAATTTTATGTTTCTTCAGTTATTTTTTTTTTTGAGTTATACCAAAAAACCAAATCAATTTTGTCAAAAACTTTGCTTAAAAATTCCTGTTTTTTCATAATATTTTTTTTGTTTTTCTTGATGTTTTTGAAAATAAATTAGAATTTTCAATTTTAACCTCTTAAATGCACCAACAACTAGATTCTTTTTCTCACCAAAAGCACAAATAGAATATCAAAGCATTATATCGATTAGTTATTGTGTACACAGACGTCAGCCACACAAAAAAAAAACATTGTGAAACCAATGCATTTATTACTTAACTCAGAATTTAAAAAAATATATATAGTATATGTTATATTTATTTTTTTAACATATGTTATATGTTTTTGGGCTGGGTACAGATATTTTATTTGTTGAACTGATTTCTGGTAAAATTTAAAATCACTACTTATTTTGTTCTTATTATTACTTAGCCCATCATTATTTACAGTTTCTATAGTAATACTATAGTTAACACCGAGTTTATTTAAAATTTTGTGCATAACATTTTTTATTAAAAATTAAATTTGAAGATAAAACAAAAGTATATATAGCTAATAAACACTAATAAGTATACACTATTGAACATAATGCTTTATTTGACTTTATTTTTTGATTATTTGTTATTAAATAAAAATATAAGGACTGGATTTTTATGCAATTCTTCTACAATTCACCTAGAATTATTTTGATTTGAAATGTTGACATTTTGTAAAGTGTATTCTATGGTTAACTTTTTTGTTTGTATATTTTTGAATATTTTTGAATATTTGAGTAAAAATGACTATAAATTGCACATTTCTATATAATTGCATAAAAGTTGCATTTTTTATAAATAGTAACTAATTTTTTTTTTGCCCTGATTCACAAAATTTAATTTTCAAGAAGTTTTTCATAATATAATTATAAACTTATGTGACATGACAATCGCAGAAATTCTAATTTGAAAATCTAAAACCACATTTTGTTACTTGATGTTGGTACTTGTTCAAAAATTAATATTAAATTTTTGAATCAATAATATTCGAAGTATTTTTTATGTGAAATTCTTGTTAGCTTGTTATAAAGTTACTTTCAACAAAAATCTTAAAATACAATTAAAAACACAATACAATTAAAAAAGAACCCGGGATTTAGGGATAAATGCCCCAAAACCCCTAAAATGGTTTTAAAAACGAATAAAATGATCTAAAAATTTAAAATTGTTAAAAAATGCAAGATAAAAAATTCTTAGTCCGATTCGAAAATACATAAAACGTATTTGTTATAAAACGAGCATCCAGTGGCGTTGTGAACGACTTTTACCTAATGCAATTGCTTAGCCCTAGACATTTTTCAGGGGGGGTGGGTACCCCTTGGCTCTTTGAAATTGTACCTGTATTTAGGTCCGTACTCACGGCAGACTGCAGTGGTAGCTAGTTATAGAGTACCTACTAATGTTCTATAAGTTATAACTAGTATATAGTTATAACTTACAGCCATGGCACTATATATAGTGTATACGCCGACTCATTCTCATCACACTATTGATTTTCCAATATTATATATAATTTGTTATACTGCAGTAGTCTTAAGTTATTGTTATAACTTTACATCATAGACATTATTTCACAGTTCGTAGCAGTGTGTGACTTAATAGGTACCTAAATATTTTTTTGGTACACAAAATATAATAATACCTATTTATTTATCATTTATGAACTTATTATTTTATTTAAATAATTAAATGTATTACTTAATTGTAATATTTATAATTTGTATGATTTATACTAAATTATTGATGACTTCTTATAACAAAAATTCAAAATTAGCATACAGAAAATTATATATAGTTTGGGGTGTGTTGGGAGGGGGGGGGGGTAGTGGGTGGGTCATTGTATAAAAAAAAATTTGCTTAGGGTTTGAAAGATGTTCGCCACGCCACTGCGAGCATCGCGTATCTAGCTTTAGATAAGCTTTAGAAAACAATGCAAAGTGCATCAAAATCCCAGCTACTATTATACTTTCTTAAAAATGTCAAGTTTGGTTTCCATGGTAGTTATCTGACGATTATTTGATACAACAATTGTTTTTTATTATTATGGTTTAGTATTTTGAACTATATTTTTAAAAACGTTTAAGTTTTAGCAGCAAGTTTTACGGCCAGGTTTTAATAAAAGTGTATATAAGACTTGTATATAGTGATGTTTTACGGCCAAGACACGTATAATATTGATTGTTTAAAGTACGATAAGGCGCCTGCCTACTCGTTGGGAATGTTACTTCCCCGGAACCAGGTGTCTTTTCGAGTGCCTGGTCCGAAGTACGACTTAAACAATGTCACCCGACACGGGCCCTCAAAAGTCAACGGAGCATCGCTAGCGTCCAGGGTTAAAATGATGCCGACAACGCGTACGCCCGGCCCGGCCGCCTACAACACCGTGCACTGCATGCCCGCCGTTATGCCCACGATACCACCGTGTTCCATAGGGTTAGTATGCCTACCAATTATATTATGTAAGATAATATAAATAACTACCCACCTGTTATATTTTAATTGTATTAGATTAGGTATACCTACATTAACATTATATTAGGTATGTTGTTTTTGTTGTGTGTATATTGACGCATTAGCGATAATAAGACGATACAGTAGGTAAACTTAAAAGTGATTTACAATTATATTTGGTTGAGTGACCTACGAGAGCTTGAAAATAATTTGATTTTTAATTGGGGAACTAATTTCAGTCATCGATCTATGTACTAAATGTACCTAGTACCTACGTCGTAGGTACATGTGTAATGTAGTGTAGTAATTACAACATTCACGCCTTCGCGGTAAACTGCTCCTACATTTTACTCATTTAAATATATTTAGTATTTCTGAGGTAAGATCCAGACTAATCTAACCAAACCAGTAGCGTAATTTGAAGGGGGGTGGCAAGGTGGGCATTTGCCTCTGCCTAATTGTAAAAGCAGTCCAATTGTTGGGCAAGTTGTTTGGTGAAATAACAGAACCATAATTTTTCTAATTTTGAGGAAATAATATAATATTGTGTAATAGCGTTGGAAAAACTGGACGCTGATACTATAGACATTATAAAACGATCACTCTTAAATTTATCCATGGTCAAAAACCCTCTATAATTGAAGGTACTTAATTTAAAATTGTTCGATTTTTCAATTACGTTTTAGCAGTTTCATATTGTAATTTAATTTGTTCGATACCTCTAGAAAAATATGAAATTATGTCACTGAGGTATAATAGCTAGGTAAGTACCATAATTATATTTTAGCTCCTCCACACCTTTTTACCATAAAATGAGACCATTTTTGCATCAGACACGTATAACGTTATGTAAGAGTGTAAGACGGGAATCGTATCGAGATAAAAGTGTAGGTGGAAATTAGCTTGTGAGCGAAGTGATTTGTTTTTTTTATTCAGTTAGGTATATGGGCTGGTAAAAACGTTTGCCCCTTCCTATTGAAAACTGAAATGGCACCAATACAATATTAAATACTACTGTTTATTAGTCATTATTATAAATAAACAACAAAGAGCGGTCACGAATACGATCTTCTACTGTTAAATAATTATTGTAAATAATGTCGAGGACTTGAAGACATATAGGTATTTCTTACTTTTTCCCTTATAATCGTTCTGCGAATCGTCCTGTGGGATACTGCGATACTTATTTATTAAAAACTACAATGTTTTCGTATACCTACATATACGAGTAACACATGGAATCGGAGGGGGGGCTAGAGGGGACTAAGTCTCCTCAGAAGTTTAAAGTACAGGTCTTAGCCCCCCCCTCCCTGGCCATCACAATTTTAATGTGACTTACAATAATTAGTATAATTGAAAAATGCAAATAAATGAAAAAAAATAAATAATAAAAAAATATTCTATGATAAAAATTAAATTAAATTCGTAAGATTTTACAAACATATTGTCAACTATCATAACTTGGAGAGATCGTAATTAATGTAACATTAATAATAACTAACAAGTAATAACACCCGCATTGGTTGTTTCTGTTTAGAAATAAATTTTCAAAGTAAGGCACGCATTACTGTTTTTGTACTGTATTGTGATTAAATTGTCTAATATGTCAAACTTTGTAAATTGTCTTGTTGAAATAAATAATTGTGAGCGACTCTAGTACATTAGTGCCTATATCGGCGCAATGAGAAATAAAATGCTCAGCCCCACCCCCCCCCCCCCAGTAATTTCACGAAATTTCCGCCTATGAGTACCATACCCACTTGGTACACCGACCACCCGCAGGATCAGACGGGACGCGCTGAGAAAATCGGCGCGCACACCGGCGCCGAACGCATACGCCTTGGCCACCGCCATCATCGGGAACGCGGCGCCGGACATGCCGCCCGCGCCCATGTACACGATTTTGGGACGGTCCGCCGAACCGGGACGCGGTGGCCCCGGCAGACGGGGGTCGGGGTGGTGCTCGTCGCCGGGACCGGCGCGCTACTCGGCCGTGGCGCTCGAGCGCTTCAAGAGACAGACGCCCAGGCCCGTGATCCTCGGCCGCTCCGAGCAGCAGACGCCCGGCAGGCGCACTCCCGCGCCCAACGCTTACTTTCCACCGCCGGGCCCGGCGTCGCGGTACGCCAACGCGCCGCAGTTCACGATTGGCGGCCGCGCGTCAGGTTCCGCCAAACCGTACTGCACGGCCGCCGATACGGTGCCCGATTGGGAGTGACGCGGCGCGGCGAGTATCGTACGTATAATAATAATACGCAATTATGTATGTATATATCGTCCGACGGATTATAAGTTTCGGCGATTTACCGGGGCACGATCACCCCATTTTTTATTATTTTTTTATTTAGTAATATTCAGTTAAATCAAAATGCGTTTTACGGGGATTCTTACGTACTACTATTACATCGATTGTGCCGGATATTAATATTGTTTATGTGTTGGTTCTATGGCCGACTGTTTATTATAACAACAGCAGCAGTCAATGTACTGTATTAAACAGAATTATTATTATTTTTTTAATTTATAGTATAAGTACCTACATTCAGTTGAGCTTAAAAGTGAATCATTTTTTTTCGTTTAAAAAAAATCGTCAAACATTACACCTATTTCTTACAAATTGTTGTATAAAAAAACCATAAAATTAAAGTAAAAAAAATAATAACGTGATTTTCGCTTGAATAGAGATAGGTACTACAAGCTTGTACCTATACAGCTTAAAATTCAAGTTGTAGGTTACTTCAATAACGTTATAAATCTGTGTAAAGTATATGTGAAATAAAAAAAAAAAACATTTTTTTGTAAAAATTATCATTTTAAACTTTAAATTAAACCAAAAATAATTATTTACAGGTTTTGTATTAAAAACTATACTTTTACTTAGAATTCTATTTTTCCAGAAACGTAATACAAATTCAAAATCATAGCTCACAGATAGACATGCTTACTCTGCACATTTGTGAAACTTATGGCTAATAATTTTAAAGGTTTTTATAGGTATTTGACTATTTACACTAAATGATAATTTTTACAGACAAATTGTTTTTTGTTTTGATTTCATACTTCACACAGATATAAAACTGTGCCTGACGTGTCGAACATGGTCTTGTAGTTCTGCAGGTGGATCTTCTTTCTCCAAGAGTAAGCAGACGTTATTTGCTAAAGTTTATATGCGTCATATTCTTTTTTGGTAGATTTTCTTCAGCCCCGGTATTGTGTCAAACATAATAAGGTTCCAAGTATTTTTCAAAAAATCAAGAAAAATAAACAAAAAAAAGTGTACTAGTAATCTGCTCTGAATATCATGGACCATGGTATGAATATACCATAAAATCTATCTGAATATTTTGAAAATTGTATTGTATGATATAGTAAATAATAAAATACAAAGTGGCGAAAAAACTACAAATAATGTTTTTTGAATTACAACAAAATAATTACATTAGGTACTAAATAACTAAATTCATTATTTTTCGTTGAAATATTCAATATTATCAACATTTGAATTTGAAATTTTTATAAATAATAAACAGTACATATGTATTTATGAAATTGTTATGTTGCTACCTATAAGAAAAACTTACGTGTAATCTTGTATTACATGTGTACGCTTTTTTACTGTGCATAACATTTCTTTTAAATATCTAAAAAAAACTAAACAAATTCGATTTCAAATATCTATATAAATACATACAATTAGTTAAAATTAGTCAAAATATTTTTAAAATTTCATTGTGTATACAAAATTTTAATTTAAGTAACAATGAAATGTTTTAAGTTTCTATGATTAATATTTTCAGAATTACAACAAAATAACAGATATTGTATGAGGAGAATCGTTATTTAATATTTTACTTGTGATATCGTATTATAAGTCATAACTTATAAATTATAACTAATTTAATAATATTTTATATTTAAACTTTTCTAATTTATTTACGAAGCTATAGGAAAAAAACAAATAAACTCAAAATTATTATTCTAGGGAATTCGAAAAATACCCAAATGTGCTAAAGTTTATCTAAGATTGAGCCGTAAGAAAACCAATGGTTTAGATGTACCTAGATATCATAATAAAATCTTAACATAAGAAAAATAACTTAAACATTTCAAATTTCAGTTATTCGTAAGTACGTTACGTTATTATTTGAAAAAAATAATACTTTTGTTTATCTGACAATGTTAGATAACTTTTTGATATCGATGATATCTGAAAATAATTTTGCGTGGCAATGGCGTGGGATGTACCTCCTATTAGCTCCACAATTATGTATTTTTTTTCGTCTGTTTTCACGTTTTGAAGCAGAACATTTGCTTTGATTTAACTTTGTGGATACACAATTTTTATCTATATGGTTCATTAGTCGTAGTCTAATATGTAAAAAGGTGGTAAAGTAGGTACCACTCTGTTAACGAAAAAAAAATTAATTTTAATTAATTTAATTTAAAAAAAAAAAAAATTAAATTAAATAAAAAAATTAAAAAATTAAATTTTTTTAATTAATTTTTCTTTAATGAATGAGTTAAATGTGACTTCAATGATATATCATTGTCCACGAAAAACAGTTCTGAGCAAAGATCATACTAAGATATTACTAAGTATATTAATTTTTTCTATTATAGAAGGTAATTTATTTTTCTATTATTGATACAATAAGTTGAATTCATTATCGAAAATATTGCATTTTAAATAGTCATTGTGTACCCACGAATAATATTTTAAAACTATAAAAAAATAACAAAATTTGTTATTCTTCATTTAAATATATAATTACGTCCAAATATGAATAACATATAATATCTATAAAACAAACTATGTTTAATATTTATTTATTATTTAAAATTGTTGGTTAAAACACCTATGATAGTTATGAGAAATCTTGTTTTAAATTTTTTGTTCCTAACTAATATAAAATATTGTGAATTTTAACTACAAAATGATTTGCAAATTAAAACTTCAAATAGGTACTTATTAAAAAAATTGAGCATATTATAATAATAATAATTTATTGCATTTAAAGAAATTTACAATTACAATTTAAAGAATATTATACAGCCAAAATATAAAATTTAATTAAACTTGTACTTGTAAACTTTTATTTAATTATACTTGTATAAATCTTAAATATTTTTAAACTTCTTTAATTACAACTTATGAGTAACTTCGTATAAAATTTTCAAGCTTTTTGACCTGCAGATGAAAAATGTTTAGTCGACATTTTTTAAATAAAAACTAAAAACAATTGAAAATGTCTATAAATAGTTCAAAAAGAGAGTCAAAATATTTTGAAATTTGTTTAGTGATAGACAATGATTTAATAAACATGGTTGATTTTATGGTGACAATTTCAAGTACCTAAGTTATTTTTTATTTGAGTTATACCAAAAACAATATCGATTTTGTGTAAAAATTTTCGTTTTTTCTTAATTTTAATTTTTGTTTTTTCTCGATTATTAAAGAAAGCACTGTGAATATTTTACTTTGACTCCCCAAATTAATCTAATTTACTACCAAAAATCACGATTAAAGTTAAAAATCAACCATTTTTCTGCCTCAAAAGGTTATGACACATAAAAAAATATGTATATACCTACTATATTGTAGAATCATTATATTTATCGATCCAAAATTAAGAAAAACTAGAATTTTTACTCAAACCAGTTTTTGTGAAAATCGATTTTGTTTTTTGTTGTATCTCATAAACTAATAACCGTACACCTCGATACATGACATTTTCATCAAAGAATAATATCATTATCAAAATATTTTGACACTTGAGTTATTTAAGTTTGAAGATTGAAACAAGTTTTCTAATAAGATATATTTAAAAATATCGAAATTACAAGCACAATTTTTTACACTTTTGCATCCCCTTCTACATTTTTTCCAATTTAAACACTGATTATAGGTAATAATTTATAATATACAACCACAAGTTGGTACCACCACATATTATGTATTATGTATTTATGTACCACACATCATCATTTTGAGTGTACTTTAACATTCCAAAGACCCGAATAAATTTGAATAAATTCTGTATAGTGTAAAAAGGGGTCAAGCGAGCAATGCTTGGCGAATCACCTTGTATACTGTATAGGTAATATGTGTTATTGTTTTTGTTGTTCTTACTTTTTATGCTGGTTAATGGATAGGTATTTAAAATATTAATGCGAATTTATTTTGTCAAATGTATAGATGTATCATGTAAGTGTTTGTATAATATTATAATGTATTACGTCATTAAAATATAAATTTATCACGATACATTGCACTTGTGCAATTTTCGTTAAACGTTTATTGATTTAATTAAAAATTGTACTAATAAATAATAGGTAATTATTAATACCTCAACATTAACGGCATTACGGTATTGTCGTATAACAATAAATATGAAAACAACGCAGTTCATTAATACACACGCGATGAAATCTTACTATGAATTTTAATTATCAATTAACACATTCCAAAGATAAATGTGAAAGATAACAACAATGTCATAATAGGTATATATACTGAAGAGTACACATTATTTTATATTTATTATTTTGTGTGATGGTCATTTGTTAAAGAAATACGACCGCACACGTGCTCATATAAATAAAATACTTCCTATGTAGGTACCTATAGATTCGTTCTTTATTTACTGTGTGCATGCATATTAATATCTTATAAATATTACAATTTAATATTAAATATGAAAGTAAGAATAGGTAAGTTGTAGGTATAGGCGTTTAGGCTATAATAGGTACTTAAAATACATGGTACTTACATTTGTTTCTGTATATCGAGTGTTAGCTTACCATTGTATGAATATATTATATATAATTATGCAATATTATTATACAAGGGTAGAAGAATTAGACATAATGTATCAGGTTTCATGGAACAGGAGTGAAAAATGTATTAAATAAATTTGATTATTAATAATTGTTGACATTTTAATAATGAAATAAAATATAGGTGATTTGGTGATTGGTATCGAAATTCAGAATTCAATGCTGATATTTTATACATTATGTACTTGTAAGCGTTTATATAATATTTAGAAATGTATCATAAGTATATAATATAATTCGTTTTATTATTTTTTTTTTTAAATTTTAATTGGAATGAATGATGATGATCAACAATTTTTTCTAATTTAATACATGATTGATGATGATAGCTGGACGATGGACTACGGACAACGATAACACTCAAACATTAAAAAAATGTTTTGATTCATAATTATTACCAATTCACTATAGGATATACTCTGGGACATTGCTCGTATCTAATGTATACTCATGAGTCATGAAGAGTCGTAGTTTAAGTTTGAATATAATATCACATCTACTAATCAGTTCTATATAATGATTGATAAAATACATACGGCAGAATAGTCCTAAATGTATACGTCTCAGATATAGGTAATTTTACAAGTATGATTCTGGACTAAAACTTTTAATACCTAACTTATATAATAAACATTTATAAAATAATAAACTTACCATAATGCACAATATAATAGGTATAACACCTATGAAGTGCTGAATACATTTATTATTATTTTTAATATTTAAAAATGTCGAATGGGAATGACGCGTGTGGGACGCGGATTTGTGTTTTCGTTTTTAGATGTGCACTGAAAACCAACAGAGTATAATACTATACCGCGGTGTATATTATTCAAAATATTGACCTATTATATAGGTGTATTAATCCTAATATGTTTGGACTGTTTGGTATATCGTACCTCGCGTTGTACACTTATACTATACCTATACATAATATTATATTAACGGGTTCACGATATTATATCGCACATATAATAATAATAATAATTCGATCTGTTTTTCGATTTTCGATATAACTTGCGCTTAGGTACATAGGGGTACAATAGAAATTCGGCGTACGACACGGAAACGCGTCGAGTTTAATACACCGCTGCAGCAGACGGCGGCGTCTTCGGTCCGCCGGCCGTCGTGTAAAAAATAAAAATGCTTCGGCCGCGCGCATCTTGCGCAGTGCGTTGCGTACAATGGGCGGCGTGTGTTTAACATCCTCAACCGAATAATATAACATGTGAATACGGTAGTCGACGCCAACTGTCGGGGGCGTAGGACGTGATTTGTTTTCAGCTTGTTTTTATTATTCGTCGTTCGGCCGTATATGCGCACACGCGTTAAAACACTGTAATATTATTATTATATACCGTCATCATCATCAGCGTCGTCGTCGTCATTATAATATACCCACTATCGAATGTTAACGGCGTTTTGGAAGCGGCCGAGAGGAGATAATATGTGTTTTTGAGATTTAAAATACTTCAGGTACGTCACAGCTATAATATAATAAAATATAATATAATATAATATAATATAATAAAATATAATATTATTGTGTTAGATTTATCGAATATTCCTACACGATATACACAGAATAAATATGCCACCCGAAAACTTATATTGTATTTTATAGGTAGATGTATAATAGTTTGGTCATTGTGTTTGTTTCGTTTTTCGAATAATTTTTTTATTCTCGACACGAAACACCGGTCAAACGAATGATTTACGCGATGCATATAGGTATATAGTAATATACATACTATATAATAATATATAAATATATAAGTGTAGGTATGTTGTTTTCTTTTTTTCACACGCGTAATAATTATTAATAGACATCCCTTACCTACTATCTCGCATGTGCAGTATAATAATATAATTTAATATATTATTTCGCGTGTACAACAGTAGGTATAGCCGTGTTACAACACCGTCTTAAACCCAGTACTTGCTTTCATTATATATATATATACAATTATGTATATACAATTTATATATTTTCGTATACACACACACGCCATTGTATAATATTATTAAAGAAAATATAATATGGCAGTGTTATCCGTACACGGCCGCACCTTTGACCCGTTATACTATATACTGGTGTGCGGTAGCCGAGTCCTCCGATTAACGTACAATAATAATATAACACGATTGCGTTGCCAAACTCAATCATATTGTACAAACGAGCATATTGTGTATGTATGTAACACTAAAACGTACGTACCATCATAATATTATATTATAACGATGTGGAGAACTGCGCGCTGCCGCCGACGTTTCCAGAAACGAATTCGATTATAGAATCGGCCGGACGATTTTTTAATTGCCAGTAATTAAATCAGCGTCCAACCATAATCGCGCGTTACAATTTTTATTCATTGGATTAACGAGCCGCATCCTGCAGGACACGTTGGTCGTCCGCGTGTCCGAAATCCTCGCCGCCCGTGGGTCCGTGTGATCTATATGTGTAATAATAATATTATTATTATTATTATTATTATACAGCTGCTCCGCCGTATAGCGGCGCAAAACGCGGCGACTGTATAATAATAATAATATATAATATTATATTATATTATTCGTAATGGTATTGCCGACGCGCACGTTTCGTGACCCAGCCCGCCGCCATGGGGTTCGATTGTCTTTCAATTTAAGTCGTCGTCTGTGAGCGGAGACCCCTCGTCTTCTTTCGAAACGCGCGATTGACAATATACTCAATAGCCAACCCGTTTGTATAGTGTGTGTGTGCGTGCGTGCTGCCTGCGATAGTCACCAGATGTTGGCCGTTGCATGTCGTGCAGGCACCTCAAAAATAATATGAAATAAGGTCTTATGACAAAATATAATCGGAACGATTTTATTACACGGCCATCGCCGCGAGACTTATCGAGATCGATCGATGCGATAACCATGATAATACTATACATTTACGTGAAAATGGTTGGGTTTATTGTGTGCACTTACATATATATATATCATACCTACACGGATATATTATAATATATCATGTCAGAGTGCTGTCAGATTAAAATATTAAATACATATACGATATACCTACATACCTACCGTCATCTATTACATATTTTATAGAAAACTCTTGACTTTAGCTTTCAATGAGATGTTTTTCGTATGAGCAAAAATTATTATACATTTTTCATCAAAAATGAAATATAAAAATGTATTTGCTGTCTAAAATAACTACCATTGTTGATATTTAAATATTTTTCAATATTAAACAATCGTTATTATATCTCGCTACGCACCTACCCATTAAATGGTCGGAATGCAATCATTAGGACATTTATATACATAGATCTTTAAGAGTTTTGATTATCAACTTGTTTGTTAATCAGAGTAAATATGATTAGTTTAGTGTAAACTTTTGACCTGTGTAATGTTGATAAAAAAAAACCATCCTAACAGCCAACAGGACTATACCAAGAAATATGACTAGAATTATTATCCAGTTAAGAACATAATACATATTTATAAAGAAGGTTTTATTTTATAGCCAACTTTTTTTATTTATTTATTTTTGATTTCTAGTAAAACCGTATATACATAAATTAATAATATTCTTTTGACTGAAACAGAACGATTGTTTATGATCGCAAGCGGAGGACTTATTTGGAGGGAGCTGGGGTCCAGGTTCTATTTTTTTTTTATAATAAAACAATTTGAATCAACTGATTTGAATTTATTATGAATGAACATATAGGTTAGTTTTGAGTCTATCCACCAAAAACACCTATTTCCGCCAATGTTCATTATGTTATCTGTAAACAAACAATATAATATATGTGTAGGACATTGAAGGTACATAGTATAACATAACATGGCGATTGGAAACTATTTAAAATCTTTTATGAACATACATAATCAACAATCAAGTAAATATCGATGTTTGATTTAACACAATATCAACTGTTTATTTCAATTTGATATAATTGAACAAGATTATAATATTTTAATTTGTGTTATAACCGATAAATTGAAAAAAAGTAACCCAAATATTCAAATAGGAGTTGGAAGCAATATTTAAATATAACGTATATGAGAATTAAAATTAAAATATTAGCTGTAGAGTATACTATTATGGCGTTATTATACCGACATTAATCATACCTATTACCTATATATCATTATGATATTTTAGTCCCATAAATCATTATTCATTACCCATTATTGGACATCACATACATTATAACTTATGAGTAATAACATTAAACTTAACTATCGACGAAAATAATATTTCATATATGTTCTAATCTTAGAAATTATAGGTTCTAGGCTTAGATATTAAATGTAACATTTTATTTTTAAATATAGGGAGGTATAGTAGTACTTGAGATTTATACTCATAGACAATCGAAAATGTGTATGGGTGTATAATATCAATCTCTAGTAAAGTCAATATTAATGTTCAAATCATACTGCATCCAAAAAAATATAATTATAAATTTAACACTTAACATTTAAATAGGTACCTACACACATAAAAAACATATTTTTTTCAATTCAAAATTCAAATGATTTTTATTGAACATATTTTTGACGGGAAGATACTATAGTATTATAATAATTATGACTATAATACTGACACTAAAGCCATATGCAATCATTAACAAGTCAATAATACGCTATTCAAAAGACCACTTTTCAAACTCGATAAAAAAATATATCAATCATTGAAGATCTAATGATGTTCATAGATCGAATCTAGAACGAATACAATAACAGTTTATGATAACTGATAAGGTGCACATGTGTTATTCTATAACGTAATCCATTGAGTCTAAATTCCTTAAAATTCAAACACATAACCATTAACGTTATCCATTAGATTTCTGGCAACGAGAGGATGTAAAATAACGTACACTTAAACATTCTAAATATCGTTTTAATCAACGTTTATACAATGCTTCTTTGTTATTATAGTTCCTAATATAAATTTAAAATGGGTACCAACACAAAATGCTAATAATAATAATTTCATCAATTCATATTTTTTTTTTAAACAAAATCAACTTTTTAATAATTCTGATCAATAATATTTTTATTTTTAATACCTATTGGCCATATGACTATAGCAACGGTAACAACTGCTATAATTTTAAATTTTGGATTGTACTAAAAATCAATATTTTTACTGTATTAGAGTCACAATCAATATAATTCATAGTATTTTTTGATACCTATAGATAACGAGATGCATACTTAAACACAAAATAAATGTTAAAATAATATCTGTTTTCATATTTCTAAAAAATCTGAAATAGCCAATTTATAGAGCTACGAACCACATCATCATAACTAAAATCGTTATTTTACGTTTGAATATTACGTTTTATTTTTATTTTTTTCAAATTTTAAGCGCATATATTAAATAAAATTGAGACGATTTTCCAGAAGTAATTGCGGATGACCATCGTAAATGGAAACCGCTTTGTATGAATTTGTAGCTCATTTTCCGTCAACATAAATCAAAAAAAATTGCAATTGTCTATAGTTTTAAAAGAGCCAGAATATTAAAAAATTGTATTATGTCTAGAAAATGTTAATAATTTATTGAAAAATTTAAATATTATGTTATTTATTTCTGAACTACAAAAAAAAATAGTTTTTGTCAAAAACTGGTGATACGTAAATATTCCAATTTTCTATCAGTATTCTGTACTTACCTATTTAGTTTGGTTTTCCTAATTTTACTTATAAGATTAAAATTTTAGATTCTAAGAGCGGAGCGATGATGTGTGTTTTTTATTTATTTATTTTTTGTGTCTGTCATTAGTTTTTGGACAGTAAAAATGCATCAATTTTCTAAATCTGTATCTTTTCTAATAGGAATGTGAATTTAGTTGGTACTTTATGAAAAATGACCAGTAGGTAGTTTTAAAGTCGTAGAAAAACGGAGATTTTTAAGCAAAACCAGTTTTTGACAAAATTGATTTTGTTTTTTGGTGTAACTCTAATAAAAAACTGTAGATACATGCAATTTTCATAAAATGTTTATATCAGCATTTTCTATACACCTTACAATTTTCAAAATATTTTGACTCTTTTTAAGCTACTTATGGGCATAAGAAAATTTCGTTTTTATTAGTTTTTTTTTAATTGCAGATAAACATTTTTGCTAGGTAAAAACACTTGAAAAGTTAATACAAGGTTCCTCATAAGTTTTCTAACTGAACCCAGGGGTCTTTAACCCACTGCCCGCGGGCTTGTCTTGTCTTGGTTTGCTGCCCACGATCACATTTTAAGAACATAAATATAAATCATGTATTTTTTAATAAAATTAGAATTGTATATAAAATACACATGTCTTACTACGAATGTGGCCCGCTGCACGAAAAGGTTGAAGACCCCTGCTGTAACCAAACAATTAAAAAAATATATTACACAGTTTTTTGTTACAGATATTTTAAGTTCAAATTTGGACGATATTAGATAGGTAAAATAATAATTTTGTTTTAGTTTAAAAATATTATTTGTGAGTACTTGAAACATTTAAAGTATATTATGAAATTTTACATACACAATGACGTTTTCAAATGCAATTTTTTCGGCAACAATTAATTTAACCTACCGTATTATACTAATGTCAAATAGTAAAATAATTAAATTAAACAGAAATTATATCATAAAATATATTTATAGTAATATAGGCCGACAGTCCGTTTTCGCTCAGAACCGTTTTTCGTATACAATGGTTTTATAATTTCATATCATTGAATTTAAATGTAACACATATAATCGATTACAGTGATTTCTCTAGGTACCTACAACTGTGTACAGACTACGTACGGTAAAGTGGGACCTATACTTGCCCATCTTTTGTACATATTAAATTACAATAAATGTACGAATGTACGATCTATAGATAACAATTGTGTATCCGCAAAGTTGAATCAAAGCAATTAATGTTCTGATTCAAAACGTGAAAACAGACACAAAAAAAACATACATCATTGTATAACGATACCTAGGTACAATCCTCGTCGATTCTCTCAGAATCTAAATTTATTTTCACGTATCATCGATATCAAAAAGTTATCTAACATTGTCAGATAAACAAAAGTATTTTATCTTTCTACTTAAAAATGTAAAGTACTTACGAAATTAAAATTAAAATTTGAAATTCTTAAGTGATTTTTGATTATGTTTGTATTATAATATTATTATAATATCTACATCTAAACCAATAGTTCTTAAGTCTCAATCTTGGGTGAACTTTGGTACATTTGGGTATTTTCTGAATTCCACAGAATAATAATTTTGATTTTATTTGGTTTTTTCTTATAAGTTTCGTAAATTAATGAGAAAAGTTTAAATATTAAAATTGTTGAATTAGTTATAATTTATAAGTCATGGCTTATAACTTATAACATACGATAACGATTCTCCTCATACAACATCTGTTATTTTGTTGTACTTAAAAAAATATTATTTGTAGAGTCTTTTTTCGCCACACTTTATTATTATTTACTATGTAGGTACACAATTAAATGTTTAAAATATTTAGATAGATTTTAAGCTATATTCATACCGTGATCCTGTTCATGCCGTTCTAAGGTACATCGATATCGATTTAGATTAATAACAGCTATGTATATATACATTTTTTTTTATTGAGTTTTTAACTTAAAATTATTACATTTTGACACTTATCGTTATATGTATAATATTATGATAATTACTACCTATTCATAATATACGCGATTTGCGATTTCAGCTACTATTACTATTATGTAGGTTGCTAGGTTCTAAAATAAATAACTTATAGTAATGTAAATGTATAATAAATATCCGCAGGAATTTAGATTTATTGCGTATATGTTATCTCTGCTCAGAATCGATTTCGTATGGAATAATTTAACATTGAATTCGAATTCAACACATAATATATATTACACTTTCACGGTGACCTGACGAGTTAGGTACTGACTATGGTTAGTGGTTGGTTGTACACCCAATGATCTATATTGTTTAAATGTGTATCGACACCAGCTTCTATTCAGCCGAACGACTTCCCTAATTTTTTTTATTTTAAAAACTGTAGCAAACGTGTATAAATAACATGTCTATATTTTCTGTAACACCCCCGATGGTGGCACCCTAGTTGAAAATCCCTGATCTAAACGGACATTTCACTAAAAATTGTTGTTGATCGGTTCAAGGGACGAACGTCGGAATCGGATGTATGTTACGTATTTTGAATTTCTGAATCATAGTAGGTACCTAGTTGTTTTAGTAATTCGGATCGTCACAACAGAGTTAATAATGAAAAAATAATATTCTTTACATCCTCATGCAAACTCGTATACAGTTAATACTAAATCATTTTATATAATAAACGTTGTCATATTATTCTTTTATTTATTTATTATTTTTTTCATAGATTTCCAGAGAATTACAGCGGTACAATGGATACGGCAATGGGTAAGTAGCGTTGGAGGCGGTTTTACTATAATATTATTATGTTCAATAATAACTTATACGCTACATATATGCACTCGCGTGCATAGTAAACAAGAAGACCGCCACATTATATATACATTTTATATATCTACGCACACGCGTGCGCTTGCACGCACACACAATGCCCACGAAATCGCCCTTCCTGCATATAAAACATCCCCGTGACTAGAAATACTTAATCGATTATAATATATAATTCTATTTTTATTATTATTATAATATATTTCTAAAACGTTTTCTTTTCAAAACGCACTGTTGAACGGTTACATTTTTTTTTTTTAAACAGCGGGGCCGCCAACTATTATATTATTATTATAGTGCGTGCCATCGCGCGGAGATCTCGTTATATACCATAAGTACATCCGCCGTTGTCCTATGCCACTAGGATCGTCCATTACCTATTACATTTAACGCTAAAACATTATTGTACCATAATATTATTGTAAGCCATCATTCAATAATTATTTTACAATATAAAACTATTTACGATTATTGTCGTCTCGTTCTCGGCGCACTTAATCGAACATTCTAACCATATTGTGATAATAAAATAATAATTTAACTGGTAACCGGGTCGCCCTATGCGACCCCAACCGCATATTATAATAATTATTTATATATTTACGCAGAAACTTCCGTTTTGGCAAGCGTGGATTTTCGACATGATATATTATAAATCTCGCGGTATTTTTGAAGGCGGCCGAAAACAAAATCCATCTGATATTTACACACACGCGCGTACACTATATAAGCACCGAGATTATAATATTAATCCTCACGATGGCGGGTAATAAGACATAATAATATTAAATATTAGATGGTACCTATATATATATATAATTATACATGTACACACGCTCTATATGCATCCGGACGCGTTTATATAATGTCCTCCGTTAGCCGCCGACTTCGAAAAACGCGTGCACAGCCCCAACATTCGCCAAACACGGCATTGTGTACAGTCGGATTATTATTTCCCGATATTCGTATTTCACCTCAAAATTCCGTGTCAAGATGTCTGATGGTGTACGGGGTCCGGTTTCCTGTCGGTGACGGCGCGGCGAGTCAAAAGACGCACGACCGCGTGTTTGTACAATAGGGCCCCAGAAGGTCGGTCTTTTTATGACCCAAACTGAACTGACACAGACCGGTGGGGGAGGGAGAAGTATTGCACACACGATCGGTGCCATGTGTAAATCGTTTACGAACAGCGTGCACGCGGACGGTTACAACCAGCCTACCGAAAAATTATAACCCCAAAGAAAAGATTCAATCTGGACAGCGTCGTTATGCTATTGTTTACGGAGAAAAAAAAATATACGCAGTACGTAATACGTACGATACTTATACTATATATAATATATTATGTTCACACAAAAATACAATATTAGTATTTTAAACATGTACGGGGGGGAAAAAAAAACATTTAAAAAATAATCCCTAAAATAGGCGTGTAAAAAATAAATAATCAACGAGCATTGTGCATGTATAGTGTGTATATAAGAATGATAACTATATATATTATATATATACAACTGTTTATCATTGTAGACAACCCCTCTTACTTCGCGTTGAACCAAGGGCTGCGGAGGGTAGTTCCGCTGGTTGATAGGCAGAGGATGGCCAGGAACAAAACAGAGACGGGGTCGATGGGCAGGACCAGAAAGGCAGATAGGAGCGGTAACAAGTGCCTAACGAGGTCCTTTAGTGCCAACATTGAAGAAGCCAGATTACTGGTGATGGGACAGCCCAGGCCGGCAGACGTGGCACCATCAGTTAAGCACAGGAGACACGCAAGCACCGGTCACAAGGTAAGGTTTTTAAATTCTTACTAACCGTAATTTAAAGCCAGAGATTTAATCATACACTAATACACTATATGATACATATTATGCATATGTACATTACGACAGAATATTATACAATATAATATATGAATATAAACATTACAAATAGGTTCCATCATAAATTTAAGTTTTCCTAAATCGCGGTCTATAAAACTTAATTTAATCAAATATGGTCAATTCATTCAACTAAAATGAGTCTTTATAAAAATGTATTATAATCATCTGGACAGCAAAATGAGTTCACTGTAAAAATTACCAAAAAAACTATATATTTCTGACTGACAATTATATATGAATATTTTTATCTTTATATAAATCGATTTTGTAAGTAAACTTGATGTATAACCTGCAGTATTATGATAACATCTGTATATTAATTTTTAAACCATTGACTATATTGTTTTCTAAGTATAATATTTTACTAACCACTCGATGATTGTTCAATCCTAAATATTGTTGAATGACTTTAATTCATAATTTTTAAAATAATATTATAAATTCGTGTATAACGCGTATACATTTATAAAGACTCAAAGAAATATAAAGAAACTCTATAAAGGTTCCTGAACAAATAGGGTGCGAGGCATGTTTACAAGTAGTCATACAAATGACAGGTTGAGATTTAAGACTGATGATACAACACAGTATTTTTAAACATGATTTTACGTCACCATATCACAAGTAAGACGATTGTCTTTGTACAGATATAAAACATTGCACTTAAAAAAGATTTTAATTTTGTTTAAAAAGTGTAGGTACAAGGTATAATATAATATGTAATATTCTATCATAATATATATTCATACTTAATGCTTGAATATTAAATCACAACCACCAGATGACTATGCTAAACTATTAATAAATATATTATATCTATATGCAATATAGTTATGTATAAGTACACAATAAGGTGATCTACCAACAAATAATTCAAAAAACCGTGAATAGTTTGCTAAAAAAATATTTCATAACTACAATATTACTAATAAATCATTAGTAAATTAGTCTTTGGACATGTAATTCAAACTGAATCTTGTGTCATTCCTAACCATCATCAAATATTATTAAATTTACAGAATATCACTTTCCTTTGTTGGACTATAAGTCTATACAGCATATAGTTTATAGGAAAAAAATAAGATTTTAAGTACACCACGATGATATATATGCCTATTTGTTTGGAAAGTCATAAAAGTCCGACAAATAGTTTTTCTTACACGACTCAACGACTGAATAAACACAAAACACAAGCTATATAATATAATCCAAAAATAACACAACTATTCACAATGGGGTTACGTTTTTTAAAATGATCCCTCATATTTTCTTATCTTAAACATAATACAAAACAATTCTTGAGAAACGAAAACGTCGTTGGCAAAGGGTTTTTTTCTTATCATTATAATAGTGTTTGAAGTCTGAACTAATAATGACGGGTAGACGGATTATTTGGCACTCATTTAAGTGTTTCAAGGCTAAGGTTAAGATAAAAAAAAATTTCGTACAGTATACACTTTTAAACAATGGAATTAATGTAATAGTATTCTATTTCAACAACTGCTATTTATTTACCGGCATTTTATTATATTTTTCATAATATAATCCGTATACATTTAAAATTGGATCCAAAAGTCATACCTTCTATTGAATAAAGAAAAATTAATGTAGACATTTTATTTTAGTATTAATTAAGGTTATTAACGATATAGTCACTACTCAATGTACATCTTAGTGATCTTAACATCGTATACATATTTATAAAAGTAGATTTAATTTTTAATGTACGAGATAAAAGAGATCTTTATGTAGATAATTTATTATTTTTTCTTTTTAAAATATCCACTTGATACTCTAATAATCGTCCATAATGTTAACCATTACCTTCCTATAATTTTATAATTTTTATACATAATATAATATCATAAATTGATCCATATGGCTCCATATGAGTAGGTAGGCATATTACATAATCGATATACTAAATTAGTAATAGTTATTGCTTTAATATTAAATTACTATAATATAATCTTCGATAGGTACTCGCTGCTGCATATATTTTTTTTTATTACGGTCGTGCATCGAATGCAGTGTGCATTATCATAAATCATATTATACATATTATGCAGACGAATTTTTTACCTCTGAAAATTATTACCAAAAATTGACTGACATTTAATGTCGTTTTTACACGATATATAGGATTCGCTGCAACACGATTTAGTTCACTGCGACCTGCAATCCGACGGTGACGTTTTCTTCAGTAGCAGCGGTGACGTGCGGTACAGCAACCTGAAAGCCACGGTCCGGGGGGGCCGAAGACATTCAATAAGCTCGTTCGGAAATTACTCCAGCAGACGTCCGCTGAGCGACTGCATGGCGAAATCTCCACGATCAGGCGACTTCAGAGGTAATCCATTATTGCAATCTACAACGTATTGGTAGGCTTGTGCTTTTCATTTAGTTTTATGCCAAAAATCACACATTCCATCTCTCACTCGTCCTCTATTGCGAGAAATCGGTGTTCGCCTTTCGGTGCGCATAATTCAAGCGAACGATGCGTGTATATTGCGAAATGTGTATATAACAATGATTTTATTGTACTGAGTATTGGACTGTGGGAAAATCAAACGACCAGGAATTCCGATAAAATTGTATTCATTGTTTTTAAAACTATTATGCAGGCATACGAAGCGCAATATAGTTGAGAAATTATAGTACCTAATAATTATATTTACCTAGAGGAATTATTATGAAATCACGAATTCCTGACACATAAATAATATAAAATGATATCGGTTTATTTTTCTATTGGTTCAGTTATAATTTATATTATTTGATCTTGATGGACGTTCTTATTTACAAAGTTGATATTTAATATTTATGCGTAAATAAAATAATATTACCTACGCTCTTTTTAAACTATAATGTATAATCTTATAAACGATTTAACATATCATATTTTACTAAAACAGTAGAGTGTCGCTGTTTAAATGGTTGACTTCTCTCGTCAGTTTTAATTCATAAATTGTTAATAAAGTAATTAATAAAATAAAACGTAGACTCATATGCATTCAGACGATAACCCTGAGAGAACGGTTGTTAACACAAGATATAGGTTCTAAATGTATTAATAAATTAGTATAGGATTGTGAATGTTCAAATCGTACAAAAACGTTTTGGAATAATTAAACAAATGCTCAAATACTCTCTGTAAATTAAAAGTGAAATTATAATGCATATAGTTGTATTTCAATGTAATATAATACTGTTCATGCAGTGTTTTATAATTTTTACTACGCTTTAAAACATTAAAACTGTAAACTGTAAAGTACAATATCACGAAAAACGAGGTCAAGCTAATTGAGTAGCAAACGTGGATTACAGAATCGTATTTTTAGAGTAAAAGTCTACAAGTTCATACACTTGCATTGTAATTTTTTCATATGAATTTTTACCAAATACATTTTTATAATATAATAATTTTTCATCTAATCAGTATCTATAATACGACCATATATTATGAATTATTAAATTGAGATTTAATTTTAAATAATTATGTTTGATTAATAGTATCTTATATATATTATATTATAAAGTATATAGGTACACACAGTTTTTTACTTTTTAGGTACACAAACACAATAGTTAATGTTGTCAGTGTATGAATAAATATTAAATATAAATCATTTAGCAGTATATATTTAGTAACTGTAAACAAATTAAAAACGAAATTGTCAATAAGGTAGTTAAAAATAAAGTAATAATAGACAATAATATTTCAACTCTCGTTAAAACAATCGATCGGTAATTGAATAATTATTACCTAGTGAAATCATGGATTATTTTTAAACACGAAAAGTGTATGATATTTGTCATTAAATTATAATTTTTGATATTTCCTTACATTATAAAATATAAGCTCTTCAAGATGTAAAATACAATAATATATTAGTATATTAATATTACTTGGCGCGTATTGATGTATACAAGTTTAACGTTGTTTCATCCCTATTAAAAAACATCATAGACGTGTCCAAGATAGTTTTAAAGTTTTACTTTGGTTATTTTTTTGAAACTGATAATTTTCAATTTCTGTTCGTTTTTGTTCTATTGTTTGTATATCGTACTTATAAGATTTATGTATGTGATCTGGAAAACTTTCGTAACGTCTTGGAGTGTAGTTCCTGTATACAAACAATTCCATAAAAAAAAAAAAAATCTACTATTGGCTAAACAAAACAGCCGTCTACCGGTCTGAGCATGCGTGCGAGAGGGGGGTGGCTGTTGAGTAGGGAAGTGTTGCTTAAAATAGTTTCAGTCCGCCACTTTCGTAGCACGTGTTCCCGCGGTAGTTCACTATATGAGGATGTTTATTTCCGTACCTGCAGATGGAACTAAAATGTTTGCTAAACGATTATATAAATAACGAAAAAAAAAAAAAAGGGTTGACGATGTATGCAATTGTAGTTTATGTGTACTGTGTAGCGTGTACTGTATACGTATTTCGAGAGACGATTAAATTTTTTTTTATTATATATCGTTTCCTTTTGGTACGCAACACATACGACACACATGTGCATAAGGCTCTCCGGATGACGGCTGACGCGGCGTCTAGCGAGTCTTAGTTTTTTTTTCGACGGCACGGCGTTGGCGTCTACAGTCTAAACTACGGCTACAAGCAATAGCCAATAATTAATCATCAATTATTGTATTTTTCAATTGTTAATTGTCATCATCACGTCGGATTTGTAATTTATAAAGTATATACAGGGCGATTTACCGAGCATACAAGTACAGTACGTATAGTACATACTTACTTAGTATCTAATAGTCCTTAATAATAGATATACGAATTTTCATATAACATAAAATTGATAAAATATTTAGTCTACTACACATTATAGGTACCTACTAAGACAAATTTTACAAACAATTTAATGTCAATTGACAATATTAATTATTACGGATCGTAGCCCCGATATCTTCTTAACCTATTATCACAGATTATACATTTTTTATTTCATTTGTGTTACTATCATGGACTAGAACTGTTTTTCTCAGTGCACAAATGCACACATTTTAATAACTCAATAACTATTTGTTCAATTTAGATTTTGGTACATCAAAGTTTTCAAAAAAGAAAAAATCATATGTATAACAATTTACATTAAACATCAGTAAAGTTGTTCTGCTCACTGCTGTATGATAGAATTTCTAGTGTAGCTCGTTATTGAATCACTGCAAATTCAACAGACAAAATAATAAATTAAGTGATAATGAAAATTTTCAATATTTAATTTCGAAAACATTTTGACTTCTGGTGCTCAAAAAAACCTTTAGGCAAACTTTTTTTTTAAAAATTCTATTTATGAACATTTTTTTTTTAAACTTTTAAGTCTTAGGTATTTCAATATTCAACATTTTTATAATTTTGAATTACAAATCAATTTGCAACTTTTCGTAATTTTAACGAATTTAAAACGTGTATGAAAAAGTCGTATTACAACTTATATGTATTTTAAATCTTTGTTAATTATTGTAAGAACAATGTTTATGAGGCTCTTATATTAATTTTTCAAACAAGCAAGTGCATCAAAACTAATCAAAAAAAACAAAAAAGTAGTAAATTACAAATGTTTTAAAATTTCTCAAAAAGAAACAAAATATTTAGAAAATTAAAATGTAAAACCAATAAAATATTTATATTACATTGATTGCACCGGTTAAAATGTAAAGTAGTGATTCTTATTTACAAAATAAAGAAGTTTGTATCGTACAATCGTCCCATGGCACTCTTTCATTAGCATCACAAATATACTTAAGTAATTAAGTAGGTACTTGAAAAGGTCTTTAGGTGTTCTTTAAAATTAAAAAAAAAATCAGAATGTCTAAATTCATAAATAATGAAAAATGGGGACGAGCACGATTTGGTGAATCATCCTGTAAATTGTTTATTTATGTTTTCATAATCACACTTAGAAACAAATAATACAATTTTTTTAAGCTATAATTATTGATGATTCTATGAAATGCACGAAACAACATACATTTTTTTTCATTTTATATATTATAATAAATTATTAAGTTATGGAACTCACCATCAAATAATATCACACAAATATTGTCGCTGATATCTCGTGATTTTGTAGGTACCTATATTATTATAGTAGTTTAATAGCAATAATACAATTTTGAGTTTTATTAATTGATTTGTCTACGCTATAATGTTCATTTTTAATAATATGCATTCCATGTTCACAAATCATAATTTATTAACTATTACACGTTTTATAAATTTATTTATTTATTCATTTCAATCTAGCCGCATTCAATTTTACATTTTATAGGTGTTTCGTTTCTATACGTATTAGGTAAATTTACTGACTTTTATTATAATAAATGTTAAATAATAATACTCAGATACAGTTTCCAATGCAGATATTATGTCCGTTGTAATTATTTTCAAACAAGAAATAAGGTTCTTAAATTTTTTTTAACATCTTCTGTATTTTATATTTTGAACAGAAAGTCTATCACAGTAACTTGATTGAAAATACTTATTACCAATACTGCCTAACAGTATTCCTTCTGAATATTGAGCGAAGCGAGTGTAAAATATTGGTAGCTACCTACTAGGTATAATTCATGGCTTCTCTATTATATGTCTTATAGATTAAGACAAGTATATAATGTTTTCATCTGATGCATATTCATCATACTACTTATACAGTTATATCAAATGTGTTTTAATAATATGATGGATAAATATTAAATTAAATAAAATCATCATATTTTAAACAGTTCAACACATTATTATTTAATAAAACCTTAAACCATGATAAAAATAAATAATTACAGTTTGTATTAATAACATAACAAGTTGATTAAAACAATTTGACAGATTATCAAATAATAAATTGTTCGATGAATCAACGTGGATACACCATTACTAGTTTAAAGTCTTTGGCTCGTGAGTCACAATAATACTACAAATATTAAATTTAAGTACTGTATAATATATAATATAATAATAATACTATACATGTTTATATTTAGCCTAATCATCAAAACTAAGGATTAAATTAAAGTATTCATACAGTGGTAAATCATTATTTCAGTCCTAACATTTTATTTTAAGTACGAAATTTCACCATAGTTGGCTTAAAATGAAAATAAAAATGTTAGTACACTTTAGGTAGAAATTTGGATAGAAAATTAAAGTATAAAAAAACCATACTATACTAAGTATAGTTATTTACTTATTTATTTTCCTTAGAATATCAAAAGTTAATTTCCTTATGTTAGACACTAATAAGACACAGATCACAAATCAGTGTTCATATTATGCCCTTATAAATTAATTTATAATTTAAATAAGCTCCAGTAAAAATGTCAAGTTTTATTTTTAAATCTTTCATGTTTACGAGATTATACAGGTAATTAAATACACTATATACTTACTTTACTTACTGTCTACTTTTAGAAGTAAATTATCTAAAACTAAATATATGGTTGTTTTGAAAATTGTTTGACCATCAGAATGTCCTGATGTATATATATAATAATAATACACATTTGTGGTCCAGATTTTGTACTTGTATGATAAATGATTACATTTTAATAAGTTTATATCAAAAACAACATAATTATGATGATGTGTAGTTATTTATTTACAGATTTTTCCAAAATTCCAACTGGCCAATATTTACAAATCTAAAACAAAAATGTTAATGTAAATAAAAAATAAAAATACAAAAATACATTATTGATAAATAAATGGCTTCCACGCACTGTTTAAGACCTGGACGCTAATTATTTTTATTTATAAATTAATTACAATTACAATTATTAATGTTCTTTAATGTGACATAAAAAATAATAGGTAATAAAATTTGAACCATGATTATTTTTTTAGAGATTATTTTGTTTTGATAACTCCTGTCAATAGTACAGAGTTCTCTTTAATTTAAATTTTACTATACAATTGTTTATCAAATAATTAATAAGTATAGGATAAAAAGATTATTACGTTCTACTAATACTATATGGTGTTATTATTATTTTCTTTTTAACAAATTTATCATCATTTTATTTATTTTTTAGTTTATCTATAAACCCGAAATAAAATTGTTTGTTTTAGTATAGGTAACTCAAAAATGTAATAATTAAATGTATGGAAATATTTTAATGCTTTAAAGAAGATATATTATGCTTGTTTAAGGATATAAATACTACCTATGCATGAAATCCGATATAATAATACTAAGAAATAGTTTTTAAAAGTCTGAAAATAATAAAATAGAAATAAAAAATGTTTATAATACTATACTTTGCAGGTCAAACGATATTATTGAAATAATAATATGCTCAACAAGAAGACATTTGCTAGAGAATATTAAGCTATAATATTCACTTAAAATTATATTTTCTTTTTAAACTTTTACATAGCATGTCATTAACGAATGTGGAGTTGGTAGTGTTGATACCTTCATTAGCAAACAAATTAAAAATCTATATAACATTAAGAAATATAAAACTGATTAATGATTATACGCCATAATCTCTGTACTCAATTTTCAAAATATCATTCTTAAACATATTATTATATACTCCTACACTTTGATATTTAAATTAAAGAAACTTTTAACATTAATGTAGGAATTTTGTTACTTAAACATTTAATAATATTGAAATGACTGAATGTCAATACATGGACACTTTAAATTCGACAATATATATTATATATTATATACATTATACTGCAGTGATACCAAACGTAATGTATGAATTGTATCAACAGTTAAGACAATAATAATAATAATAATAATGAATTAAAAATAGTCACTTATATAACTATAGTAGGTATGTAATTTTCTAAGTACCTACTAGTGTTTTTATTTTTATAAAGTTATTTTTTAAATTACTTTCTGGTGAGTGGTGACTTGAAAAAATGTTTTATTTGAAAAGTTTAATGTTTATGGTAGGTATCGATTAAGCGTGATATTCTTATCGCGAAAAATCTATAATTGAACACATCTCGATTTGACGGAAATAATAAAGGCACATTGCTTACTGTAATCAGCATCAGTTGTCTCTATTCACGTGGACTGAGTATATAGTTGAACTATTCTCCGTACTTCCATATTATAACGATTACCTAACGTGTTTAAATAGTGGAAATTAAGGTATCATGATCTAAAATAAAAAATAGAAATTATTTATGAAAGCAATTTGATTCGTGTTTTCTGATAAGTTTTTTAAAAATTTAAAAATGTAGCTATGTTGTTTTAGTCTGATAACTTTAAAGTATTTTTATTGAATAGTTTTATAAAATATACGCGTACGTTTTAATAAAAATAAAAACTTTTTTAAAAATCAAAATTGAAAAAAGCATATGTTAAAACTCGTATACAATAATAATTGTTCTCGCAATAATTCATACCTTAAAATTTTAGCACCGCGCGAGGCAGCAATCTCGGGAATTCAGAGAGCCACCTACTACGTTTTTATTGCACAAAAAACTTATATTTAAGTTCTCAGTCCGCGTGCGCGTGTTGACGGAGGCACAGAGGTCGGACGAAATATTTTTCTTGTTGCGGCATCTTAATAATTGTGGATATTATTTTTTTTTATCTCATCGGTGTCCGCTGAACAGGCAGATTTCGCGTATCCTAAATTAATAACACATGTCATTGCGGACCATTGTCGTCAATATTAAAAACTGAAAACACTATTTAACGCGTTAACCGTTGTTATAATATTGAACTCGTTAAATTCTCAATTCTCAAAACATAATAATATTATTATCTGCCGCGGTAAAATATTCTGAAAACCTAATAGCAGCAGGGTCGTGTACGCAATAAACCATACATCACGTCCGGCTGTGTAAAACGGTCAATTATCAGTGACCCAAGTTGAATATCGATTTCTATCTGTAAATTATTAATATTATTAGTATATTATTTCTGTGCACATATTATATTGTATATACCTATATACCAACGCGTGTGCAGCAGAGTCCTTCAAAGGCGTAAAAACTATATACGATGATAATTATGGGCGCACTATTATACGGTATACGGTACGTGTTAAATAAATGCATAAATTTCAATCCGACCGCAACCGAAACCATCAATGTTTTGGTCGACGTGAATATCAATTTCCCCGCCGCGACCCAAACTGCGTGGAAGCGTCAAGTCCTACGTTTTACGTCATCCGAAACGACAAATAATATATATATATATGTAGATAGATACTACGCCTTCTATACCTATACTTATATTAATATATAAGTATACGTCCTATATGCCTTAAATGTAGAAACTTTTCGTATTGTAATTCTGTTGTCGTCACTCGGACCACGATGCGCATTGACAATTCGCTACCTACTGGTTTTTAAGACCGTACATAATATTATTATGGTATACATTTATTATGTTTATACATATATATATATAGGTGTATATTATAATATATGACGATTGGTTATAGACGGGTTTTCGCTGGACTAGAATAATGATCATTTTTGTTTTATGTTTTTTATTTTTTTATTTTTATAAAGATAAAATATATACATATTACATAAACAATAAACATAATAATATTAAATACCCACACTAGTACCCAGCTATACTCTTCATTAACCCAATAATTATTATAGTAATAATTCGTACAAATGTACAATATCATAATACTTTGATCAAATATATAACGCATGTATAGCCGGTGTTATAGGTGTAGATTATAGCTTGTATATACACAGTTCATATACATGATACATGCACATAATATAATAATTAGTTAATTCGATTCAATGTCATTACGACATTACTAAAGTTGATTAAACCGGCTACCGTTACTTATCGACTTCGCTTCCTGTTGTAAATTTGATACTATTTCTTCGAAGTAATTGTACTGTATCGATGATAGCTTATAAAACCATGATCAAGACAATGGTGTATGTTTAAAAAAATGTTTTTTTCATAAAATGCGTTCCTTACATGCTACGTCTAAAGTATAACCAACAATCATTAGCATAGAGAATATTTGCACCAATGTTCTTGACTAAAATTATATTATGCATTGTGCGTACAAGAAGTAGACTATGGTTTTATGCAGAAAAGTTGATCATCTATATATTTTGGTTACATTTTTTATGGGTACTAAATAGAAATGGTTTTTGAAAACTTTTTTTTTATTTCCATTTAATTCACATAAACATAATAAAATAATATTATATTACAATTTGTTTTGTAACAAACACTTAAATATTAATTTACTAAAAATTGTCACCGTACTTTGTAGTTATGTTTTCAATTTTATACAGTGAAAATTATAGCAAAATTGCTACTAAGGTCCCATTTTCTAAATAAGTTATGGTTATTCTTCGTTTATATATTAACATTTCTATAAATAAAAAAAAATTGAAATATAGTGTATAGGCTATAATAACTAACAAATATGAATGTCAGACAAGATTAATTTTTAAACTTGTTTATAAATGTTATTTTATTTTTACAGTTTTGTCTGGCCATTTTTAATCTTAAAAACCATCATGATGAAACTATAAATGTTGAATTCATAAAATAATATGGCCATACAGACGTCCTGGATTTATGTCTGTTCCGATAGTTTATAAATATTTTAGAACTTTTTACGTTCCTTAAAGTTATTTTTAAAATGTACACTAAACACTTCTATTACAGCTTAAGATAAAATAAAAGTTATTTAAAAATTTTACTATGTATTCAATGTATTCAAAAGTAAAATTAAAATCATTAATCAATAGTCATAGGTACGTTTTTTTGATACACAAAAATAAAAAATAATAAAAACTGTATCTAGTACACAAACGTAACCAATTTGTGATAATGTTTTTTTGTTTTACTCAAATCTTCTTACTTATATTTGAATACCTGTGAAAATCGATAAAACGTAATACCATACAATAACAAACGGTATACTTACAGCTGTTGCAAAGGCGCCGGCAGAATATTGGTTTGATGTCTGCAGGGCGGTGAGTGCAAATATTGGTCTCAAGTTTAGCCACTTACGAATATTCTTTACCCCCTTTTCCCCGACATCACATATTGTTATATCATAATTTTTACATCGAAATAATAGTCTGAAAATCTCATTACCTATAGCTATATCGTCCCTTCGCATATATATATAACGCGTATTACAGGATTCTCATATGCAAAACTAAGCGGGAGCTAGGATGGTGCTCAGCAACCTCAAATATATTGTTAGCACTCCCAAAATAACTTGATTAATTATGCACTTTTTATCATGCTAGTGTATTAATTTATTTGTATAATGTGACGAATAAAAAATTGGCTACAGACTATGATACAATAACGATTTTTAAACTCATCACTTAACACTGTTGAATATTGAAGAGATGTAACAAACCTGCAATTAAAAACTGAAGAAATTATTTATTACATAGTTTGCAACTGAAGACTGCTGGGTAACTGTTGGTTATTGTTCATATTATATTTAAGTGATTAATTATTATTATTAATATTGTGAATAAAGGAAAAAAATTTCTATCGTAGACTTTGTATAAATTTAACACACTTAAAATGTAAGGTTTAGTTGATGCTGTGACGGAATGGCTTGGAAAATAACAATTTGTTTCTCTATGTGATAAGGCAATAACTCATACTATAAGCAAAATATTACGTCTCTGCATGTACATAATATATGTACATATGTACGGTATATACTCATTCGATCTGCTTCGATTAAATTTTTATAACATCGAACTCTGCCCTCAAACTCTACCCTTCTTCAATCATATAATATAATGTGCGTTTTATGACGCTCATTATGTATGATGATATCGTCGGAGTGCCAAGTCGATCTAGATATAATATTATCCCTAACAGCTTACCGTAGATATATGTAGATATATGTAGCAATAAGCATTGATTATACATAGTAGTTATTATACTATGTATAATCAATGCTGTAAGGTATATATGGGTCACAATAAAATTTAGAACCACGATTTAATTGTACGTATTATTTATACACATATCCAACATAATATGGCATATTATGTATAGACCACGAGTATAATATCATATTATTATGCGTTTTTGCTTATATTTGTATACGGACGTCAGACGCGCGATCGCCACGCTTCCAGCTAACACTATATTATATTATACAATATATAATATTAATAATTGACAATAATTATAAATTATTATTATGGCATGATACGAAACGTCGTATTATTATTATAGTAGTGGTGGCGAGGTGGCGAGGTACACGCCGCGGTTGTATTTAATAATTATTAAACCGCCGTCCGGGATGTCGCTGTGGTTCGAACCGAACCGAACCGCGCGGTCGTAGGTACTAGGTATATACGACACGCAACGCCGCCGCCGCCGCCGCCGCCGCCGCCGCCACCGTCGCCGCACGGATAATATCATCATCATCGCTCCCGTCCGGTCCGCCAATGTGTTTGTCGACGTCGGTGTTGATATTCGTCAGTGTCTGCGTCCGGCCGCACGTCCGGCGTTCGTCCGTCTGGTCCGAGTTCGCGTTCGTCAAGTTGTTTTCCATGTGCGAGTCGTTGTTGGCGTTGTAATAGTTTATTAAAATCGTACAACATTCGTGTACGTTGTAATGTTGTATTAACGGCGCCGTTTGTGGACGAATCGCGAACAAAAGTATAAAAAAACGCACCGCTCGACTGCAACGGGCCGCGATCGTCCGCGTCCGATAGCGGTCTACCGCAATATAATAATATTATTAAAAGTGAGTTCTTAAAATAATTACAATAGGATTCATGACCGGTGTCTTCCGTTATCGCAGTATGGTGTTGCGGGAGTCGAAAGGTTTTTTTCCGTCATTAACGTCGCTGCTCTCCCAGACGCGAATAATTATAGTATTTCGTGCCACTCGTTTTCAGCATACGTTTATTTTTCCATTCATCTGCACGCGTCGATTTTTTGTATAATATGTGTCGTAGGTATAAGCTGCAGTTTTTGGTTCCTTACTATCAAAAATTATTTCCTCCGTCCCCATCCCCTTTTGTAGGGAACAATTTCTATATCAAGTATCTAGGTATACGTGAACTTTCGAAGATCACGAGCTACTTAAATAAAAGACAATGGCGTCTTGGATAAAATGTTTTTGATTTTCCACACAAAATAGTATACACTTAATATAATATTTAAAAACATTTTAAATTATAAAATAACACATCATTATGCGATATGAATAAAACCTACGGATTCCACGACCTCAAATTAATAGGATCCGGTGCACAATATGAATTAAGATGATTACCACTTTTTAGTTTAAAAATAAAATGTAAATTATTAAGTGTCGAAGCTTTTAAATTCACATATACTATGAGTAAACATTCAGAAAATAATATTTTATTATTGAATCTATTGAATATTTTTACAATCAATTAACCTTAGTATTTTATTTAACATTTACACAATTGATTGGAACAAAACTATACTAATACTATTATTAGTTAAATAACTTATATTACCTATGTAAGTTAAAATTGTTCACGAGCTTTAAGTAATTTTAACCTAATTCATTTAAAAAAAAAATGTATGAAATATGTATGTAGCTACATTTGAAACGAACTTAGAAAGTTTATTTCGTTATAGAGCAAACTAAAAATTTAAAAATTAAACCGAAAATGGTGCTATTTATGGTGTTTGGGCTGTTTTCATACAGTTTTACTGTACCTTGGTATGTTGAGTCTAAATGAAATCTGCAGTAGAACGGTTAAACGTGTATAGATTGTCAAACTAAAAGTCGTCTGTTTTACTGACGACTGTCCATCGCATAGTGCATACACGAACGTGTTATCATTAGTACCTATTGAATTATTAATGATAATTCAACTGTTTATTACATTATATTATTATAATATACTACTGATTTGAATTAATTTTTGAAACTAAAGTCGTAAAATAAAGTCCCGAGTGACTGGTAGACGCGCGCGCAGCTGCAGAATTTTAAAATCACATTTTATTTTATCGTTTTTTTTTTTGCGCGCACGTCGATGATGGTTAATAATAATAATAATAATAATATTAATTAGTAACTACACCGCGTGACATTACGCGACGTTGACACTTAAACCGTCGACGTTCGTTTTGGCGCCACGTCCTAAATAATATATATATTTATAAATATTATAATATTTTCCTAGTGTCGTCGCGCGTGCCCCTGTCCCACCCCCGTCAGCAATACACATTGTAATATATAGGTACTCACGTGCCGGATATGCAAATCGCGGAGCTGCAGTGTAGGTACGTACTTAATAAATATAGCTATATCATAACAATAATATATTTATATTTTATACATATATTATGCTATAAAAGCAGTGTAAACGCTCTTATATATTATAATTGTTGTGATGAATTGCCGGGGAGACGACCGCACGTCTTGCATAATACATGTACACAGTAGGTAGGGTAGCCTCAGCAGTCTGTTTTGACGCTAACCGGAAGGAAACCACTGTCCGGTAGAAATTAAAATAATAATAATAATAATAATATATTGTGTGCATGTGTGTATAAAGCACGGCACGTTGAGGACGCCTATTATAGTAGTCCCACACAATGCAGATAACGGAGGGGAGGGGGGGGGAAACGCCAAACGGTAAATATACGTACCTATACTGCAGGTACCCGGTACGCGCCAGAGTGTACACTGCACACACTAAACGGCTTATACATCGTCGTCCGGCGTCTTTCTGTAGTCTCGAACTTCGTATATATTAGGTATATTATATTTTATATTTTCGTATTGAATATTGAGTGAAAGAGAGATAGAGTGTGAGAGAGAGAGAGAGAGAGAAAGATAGTGAGAGATATATCGGAATAATTATGTAAATATTTGTATTTCAAAAAACCGTTTGTATTGTTTGATCGCAGGCATGAAATCCGACTGTTTGGACATCGTTATCGTCTCGAGCGGCGACAGCGAAGCCGCTATGATGTGGATTAATTTCCTCATCCAGTGTTTTCAACATTTCAATCAAAAGGAAAACAAATCACAATACAGGTAAATATGCTCTGTATATAGTACTATTGTGTACTGTGTACACATATATTATACGCATTATAAGCCCTCCGAGAAGAATTCTCTGTGGCGTTACTGATAAGTGTGTAGGTACTAGGTACCTTTACGAATTGTTTCAAATTATTTTTCTACGTTTTATTAATTTGCGATGACCCGATATTATTTAAGTATTAAACCCTTAACGATTAACAATAATAATTATATTAAGGAAAAACATGGTACCTACATTTTTTCATATGCCTACATACATAATAAAATAATATACTTCATATTATACACAATTTACAAACAACAATAATGACATATTGACATGATGTACAAGTTATATGACGTACTGCATAAATGACAAATGTATGATTGTATATAATATAATAGAAACATTTATAGTAGGTATTTAACGTCATTAAAATATATTTACGGTCTTAAGAGGACGTTATACCCGCATGTGTTTCCGTCTTACAAGTGCTTAACATAGCAAATTTTACGCTCAGCAGATCACGCGAAGCTCCGTGAATTTAAAATTTAGAGTGAATTGACCTCTTATATAAAAATTAGAGGTAACATTATTATCGAGGGCTTCTCATTGGCTTTTTATTATATTTTAATTTTAAATCGAGTTATGAGTATTTTAAGATATACAAACAATTTACAATTTTTAAATACTCATAACTCGCTTTAAAATTAAAATATACTAAAAAGCCAACGAGAAGCCCTCGATAATAATGTTACCTTTAATTTTTATAAGAGGTCAATTCACTCTAAATTTTAAATTCACGGAGCTTCGCGTGGTCTGCTGAGAGTAAAATTTGTTACGCACTTGTTAGACAGAGACAACGCATGCGGGTATAACGTCCTCTTAAGGTTAGGTATATCTCGTATATAGGTATTATACGTTAATGTTACTTCAACGTCTTAGGACTATAGAGTATCTACTACTTATCTACTTACCAATATTAGCACAAATTCTATTTATTATTTATTACCTTGTATAATATGTGTAATACATTTTGTTTTTCATCGTAATCTTATATTAATCGAACAATTTTTTATTGCTTGTGTAGTGGTTTTTCGCAAAGTTTTGACTTTTTGTTTAATTATGTAAATCAGTTAAAAGTTGTTATAAACGATTGATAGATCAATTTTGCTGATCAATAAGTACTTTACTTACTTTCCCTATGATGGGCCATCCGGGTATGTCTGTCTGAAGAAATATATTTTATACGATACACAAATGTATTATGTAACTTAGTATATAATATGCATGAGTATGTGTATAGAGTATACACTCATAAAATATATTTAATCTAGCTAGTCATCCCGATTAATTATGATCACTCGAGTTTTGATGATATTTTAACGCTTAGTTCAAATTATAAATCCGTGTACTCACAATACAGAACTTTAACTTCATGTATTTTATACTTCTTAGTAAATCTATAAACATGTAGAGAATTTTGCGCCAAAACGTTTCTAAAATTGAATGTTCTAACTTTGCACGGGTGGCTGAAAAAGTATACTGAAGATGTTTATTGTAAGAGTATTTCTAGAACCATTATAATGACTAATACATTTTCATATTTCAAGTAGGTATTTTAAAAGTTTTAATTCTTGGAATTAAGCTTATGCTTTTATAAACTCTTTAAAATGTATTACTGTTGCATATTTTTGGAATATGTCCAATGGTCAAGTATAACAGTGTCCGTCCAACAGGTAGTTTTCTCTTAGATTAAATTTAATTATTACTCATCATATTATTTAACGATAATATATATGTATGTATCGTATATTTAGCTGTGTTCGTTTATTTTTTTGACTAACAAAAAATAACTATATACGATCATATTTTCAAATGTGTTTATTTTATATATTCTTAGTAAAAAAAAACTAAACTTTTTTAAAGTGTTTAAAAGAAATGTTCATTTTTTTAATAATTTTTATCTCACGAATTTTAAATTCAAACGAATAAGGTGCTTAAAATAAAAATTTAACACACCGTAACAACAATATATATTTTAAAATATTGAATTTTTCCTGAAAAAAAAGAAAAGAAATATGTGTTATTAAAACGATGAGTAAAATCGATAAGAATCTTGTTAACTTATAAGGTTATCATGCTTTTGAGATAGTAAATTAAACTATCACCAAAAATCAATCCCCGCTACTTATTGGTGTTGTATAAAAAATAAGTAAAATTAATTTTTTTTCTTCTAAACATCATCACAACGATGTTTAAGAAATACTCATACGTTATTATTCATATAGTTAAATATAATTTACTTATTCCAGAATTCAAAGAGTAAGATTAGAAGATGTGTTGTCAGATGTAATGTCAGCACCACGCCAGGAACGGTGTAGTCAAGCTCGGCTACAGATTGTACTGGTTTGTCCGATATTTTTAGATCGGGTGCACGCACATTCTGGTCGTTCCGATTGTCTAAGCGCATTGCTGCAAACCAATCGTATGTTGGCTTTATTGGTCGGTGTTACAGAATCCGACGTAACTGATCAACACAAGACTGGTAAGTGTTGCTCCACGTAAATCTTTCCCGTTTTCATTAACAATTATGATATCATTAACCCAAACCACTTTTATCGGAAGTAGGTAGCGGTTCGCCGTCAAATATTTACTGTATTTGTTCATCGTTGACAACATACGCCAACGCCTATCCATATTATATTATATTATTAACATGGGAATATAATGAAAATTATTTTTAATCGAAATTACAGTAATGATAGACTACGATAAGTGGAGAAAAATGGCAGTGAAGGATCAAGATCGAGAATCTGTTGGCGACTTTTACGGAGTGTCCATGGATATTCTCAGCAAATCGATGCATGTTCAACAGGCGGTTAGTGTACCCGAAGAGGATACTAAATTCTCTATTACTCCCAAAAAGATTAAAATCGTAAGTATCTACCTGTTACTATACGCATAATATAGGACTATAGAAATGTTTCAAATTGTATATTTCGTGCATATTTCGTGACTAATCAATGAACTGTTACAGGGCCAAAACAAACTCATCGTTTTATTATCAGAACCGTTGGTATCGGAGGATAATGTCGTAATCACAGTGGATAAAAACGGACACAAAATAGAAGTGACAAACGTGACGAGAAGAAATCCGTATACGCTTCAATTTAAAATGCCACGTTAGTACAAATGAATATTATTATAAATATATTATTCTAATTGTGACGATACAATTGCACATATTTGTTAAAAATCAATAACCTCATAACATTGTTCATTGCAGTGAGTTGTTTGCAAGTGTCTGTCTTGGTAAACGTTATCGTCGAGAAAAATGGCCAGCCGTTAGGCCAACGTTCGGTGAAGTGCGAGAGTCGCATGAGAGAATTAGATCAATTGATCCGTTCATTGGACAATCCGTTGAATTTTTTATGTCAAGTAAGGATAATCATTTTTTAAAATAATATAATACGTTATGAACGAAATAAATAATGGTTTTTTTTTAATCTCTAGACGTTTGGCTTAAATCCCGTCGACAGAGAGCAATTAGATATGTTTTTGGTCACGGCTTATGTGAAGAACGTTCCGCCTAATTTTCATCTCCTTCAACCGGCTGGATCTCGATTCCAATACTGTAAGTTGGTAATCGCATTACATATTACGGTACATAGTGATTCTAGAAAAAGGTCAATTTATAAGAATTGGTTTGGGATTTTCTTTTTTGATTTCAATAAACGGTTGACTCTATAAACTAGTGATCACATTAAGCGGTACTCACTGTACGAGTTGTATAGTGTTAATTCTAACATTAATTAAACGTTTTTCCTTGTTTATGGAAAGCAACACCTAAAAAACAATAATAAACTCTACACAAATTATTCTTAATCGTATTAGGTACCTGGATCTAAATTGTATTTTAGTTTTTAAAAATAAATCTATAGCTACATTTTTAAGATAGAACAAAATTTGTTTGATTGCTAACTAGCTAATAACTTGTTTTTAACAAACCGAGATTTAGTAAATATATGCTCGTAATTTATAATTAAAATCATTAGAGTCGTGCATGATAAATTACATAACAAACATCATTAACAAAAAACGTACAATATTAAATACCTATTAATGGAACACAATTATGCGTAATACGGTTTAATATTGTTTGTATATATCACGACGTCTACTAATCATTATTAGTAGTGTTTTAGAGTTAGAAAATTGTGTATAAATTTGTCGAATGTTCGAAAACGTTTGGTACGTTGTTTATTATTTCGTTTGATGTAAAACTACAGTCGTTTAATTTTACGAATCCTCTCCTCTCCACTCTTTTTTTTTAATTCCAGACCGGATAAAAACTCAGAAGGCCGTTAAAATGTTGGTATAAATTCTAGGGTCGGCTGTACGATTATTATTATATGTTCCGCACGCGTTGTCATAAACCATAAAATATCATATAGTGTGTCCAAGTGTATACCTAAAATTTGTTTTTGTTTTGATTACGCGGTCGCAGGCCACGAGGAATACCCGACCATGTTGCACTTCGCCGCCAAACACGGGCTGGAGAAGCTGTCGTGGCACTTGCTGGAGAGCCCGGGCGGCGAACAGGCGTGCCAGCTGCGGAACGCGTCGCAGATGACGCCCGCGGACGTGGCCGACGCGTCCAACCACCAGAAGCTCGCGCAGGCGCTGCGGGCGTACGTGCAGATGACCGAGCTGACCAGCATGTACAGCATACTCAAAGGCATATCGGACGGACACCATCAGCAGCCGGCCGGCGACCGCGACGACCCGGACGCCAACTACATGCTGCCGCGGCCGCTCAACGACAGCTATCTGGTGCCGCCCGCGCCCAGGCCGGTGCAGGTCGAACAGCCGGCCGCCGGCGTCCACGCGCAGCAGAACCACTGTTACACGAACGTGGGATCGCCGCTCACGTCCAACGCGACCATGTTCAATTACCAGATACCGCCGCCGCCGCAGTCCATTTTCGCCACCAACTACCAGGTGCCCACCAACGGTCGGCCGTACAGTCCGGCGAGCGGCGCGTGGTCTCCCACCCACCCGGCGGTGCCTTCCTCGCCCGTCGACCCAACCCCGTCACCATTGGGTTATTTGGAAATGAGTTCCTCCAGTGAGTATCCACTCCCTCGTCTGATACGAATTCGCGTTTACTATAATCAGCAACAGGGCCGCCATGCTGTACACGTCCTTGTTTCGTGGAAACCTACTGATGATCGCTCTCGACTTAAAACGATATAGTTTATTTTTGTATCGTCAGTAGGATGTGTGGTGATAAATATACATTTTTAATTTTCATTGCATCTTGTACAATGTTTAAAACTAGCCTAAAACAAAATAAAAACATCTACTTTTGCTTATTTAGAAAATCATCGTAAAAAATATAGTTATAGATTAGAATCCAATCCTTAGAACCTAGTCAAATCGGCTTTGTAAACCTTAGTCAAAAACCACAACATTAGAAACATTCAAACTCGCATTGACTTTCCAATCGACTCCCTTGTGATTATCTAATTTTAATTGATTTATTTATCGTGTCTCATTAAAGGTCTGGGATCCGCCAATTATTTGCGAGCAAATCTATCATTTAACGATATTGTTATAAACAAATCAGCTGGCAACAGACCTAACGATTTCTCAATTTCTAGTTCTCGTGGTATGCGTTATTTTTTTTTAATTTACTATTTAAATTTGAAAATGTACTATAAATTATTTTTTTTGAGCATAGGCAGTAATCAAATGTTGTCTACGCCTCAAGATGAGCTATTGGAAATCATACACGATTTCAAAAATAACGTTCTAACCATTAACGAGGTGGAAAATCTAGTCGAAACATGGAAAAACCGCAATGACGTGCAACAGTCTTTCAAAGAGAAACAGGTAAGCAATACCACCACAGGTGGTGCGGATCAGCTGTTTGTGATGATCGTGTAAATCGGAGCATACTAGTTGCCTCCCGAAATATACGAATTGCCTCCCATCCTTATCGTAAATATAAAGGTTAATATACACTAGTTGCCTCCGATGACCAGGTAGTTCATAATTATACACGAGTTGCCTCCCAAGAATTTCACACTAGTTGCCTCCTGTATAGAATTAAGTAGTGGTTCATAAACTTTACTAAAAAATCGACATAAATAGATGAATTTATAAAATTTTATTTTTTTAATTATTTTATATTTTATTATTCTTAAAAATATGAGACTTAGGTATATAATATATTATATAGGTACATGTACACAAAAAATAGGTACACAATACAATTATATTAAAAACAATAATAATATAAACAACAATAATATAAAACAAATATTAATTGATAATTTTATTTATAATTTTATAACACATGTGTTATATATTATAGGTACATTATAAATTGTTTTATACTAATAGTCATTAAGTTGTTAAAAATATAAAATTGTTCAGTTAAAAACTTTCAGTCTTAGGTATAATATACGACATTTATATAAAAATAACACAACTATAAAAATAATAAGTAAATTAGTCAATAATAGCCAAATAAAATAGGTAAAATATAAAAAATTATTTATAACATTGCTTAGGTTTATATTTTTTAGCCAATATTTGTAGGTATTCAAAATTTGATATTTTTTTTTCATTCAGCTTTTTTATTTGAGTATCAATGAAAATTATTCTAATTTTAATAAAGAAATATTCTATTTCTAATTTGTAATCGACCATGTAGTTTAGGCTTATTAGAACTTTGTATTAAAATTACAGTCTCAGTCTGAATTAGTTTTAAAACTTCGATAAATTTATATATATTAGGATACGGAGACTCAAAATAAATTACGACTTTGAAATTACAAACTTATTTTGATACATGATAATATGTTTTAAGATGTTTAGAACCACTTGTGTATTTATTACCTGGTTATTAGAAGATTACCTACTAGTACTAGACTCTATTCAATACGATAACATTTGGGGTACGCCAGGAGGCAACTCGTATGTAGTCGGGAGGCAATTCGTATAAAAATTATTGACCTTTTTGACTTCGGGAGGCAACTAGTGTGCGCCCGTGTAAATATATTTTTAATATTATATAGGAGCAACTGAATCAAATGCGAGTCGAATATGATCGAATCCAACAACGCATGAAAGATCAGTTGAAACGACCTACTCCGTTCGATCGCATCAAAAAATTCTTTGGCAAAAACAAGTCGAAACGTAAGAGTCTTTGTTTTGTAACGCATTAATACATTTTCTGTTTATACTCATTGAAATGTGTATTATAGTATATTAAATTTACTAACTATTGATAATTGTATTGTTCAAAGTCATCAAAATCATCCAATTAAAAGTTAAAAATGTATAATTACAGATTCTGAAATTTCACAAGAAAACTTGACGAAAAGAAGTGGTTCAGAACATCATTCTAAAAGACCATCCAGTAGTCTAAGTCTACAGAGCTCGAGCAGTAAGTTATTTAATAGCTTTAATTTTAATAATTTGTAAGAAAAAAAAGTTTCTTAAACTAATTGTTTTGCGTGTGCATGACAGGTTCTACTTCGTGTGGTCGGTCGAGTACTGTGAGCACAAGCAGCGTGAACGACAACCATACAATTCAACAGGAAAACTTGGATGACGGAAAGGTAATGGCAAAAAAAAATCAAATACAATTATCAACAGGCGAATCACGTTTAGCCGTGAATGTATTCTTCTGAACTTTCTGTTGTAATGTCTTACTTACCTACATTATTTTTACACTTTTACTTATTTTACCCCTAAAAAAATTAGCTTAAAATTACTAGTTTCAACACTGCCAAGGTTACATGATACATTTATCGATTAGGTATAGGAATTTATATTTTATTTAAGGTCAATATCGACGTCTTGTTCATAAAAAATCTTTTTGCATCATCACTTCGTCAGACAGCATAAAATGAATAGTTTGTTTTTAATACGATTGAGTATGGAAAACGTATTTTTCTTTCTCAGTACACTATACCCACTATGGCACTATCATAATATCACTTATCAGCAGGGGCGGAGTGGGACCAAAATTCAGGCCGGGAGATTGAAATTTATCCAGGCCACCCACCATTTACCAATTAAATCACCAAAATTTTTTTTCTCGCTACGTTCGAATTATTTATTTATATTTACCTATTTCAATACAGAATTATAGAAATACATTTCATTTTATTTATAATAATATTTATACTTTCAATTTTATCATTATACACGAAAAACGATTCTGAGTGAAGACGTTCTGTCAGCCTAGGATAGGTATTTTATATTATATTTATATTACCATTATTAATGATTTCAAACGCTCATAAAAAATTAGTTGGACCTTCCGGTAATTTTTTTTTTCAAAAGATAGAACAACTTATAGAATATCTTGTGTTGAATTTTAGATTTAAATAGAAAATTTTTTATGAATTTACTAATCAAAAAAAAACTGCAAAATGTCGTGATTTTCACGTATTTGGGAAAATTCCTATTTCCAGACCGGCCACTCCGCCCCTGCTTATCAGACATCAGTATTAATGATAATCACTAATCACAAATAATATTATTAACCGATACACACAATTGGTAAACGGACAAAGTATTATAAATGTATTCCACTCACTCGTACATACCCGCCCATCATTTTCGGTGTATTTTACATTTTCGTAATTTACTCTGAATAACGCTTATTACTGAGTATCGTTACTAAATGCGTTTTTTCTCTCTCTTGATTCTAGCCTCTGAAGTCGTCTTTTTCGTACTTCGATCAGCCACACTCGTTCTCGACGTTCCTGCAGCAGAGCAGCAAAGCGCCTGCCGACTTCGCGGGTCACGACTACGGCAACGTCGTGTACTCGCCCGTGGGCTCCGCGACCGCCGAGACCATCATGGAAGAGGAAATCGAAATGCCGTCCTGTAACGCTTCCCGGGCCCTCGGCGCGTCCGCCATCCGGTGCATGACCGGAATCGCGTGCACGATCGCCACTTCTCCCACCGCGACCGACAAGTCCGAACACGACGAGGCAGCCGGATTCGAGCAGTCTTACGGCGGCGGCGGCGGCGGCGGCTCCGTCAGCGGCTCCGTCAGTGGTGCGGATTTCGAAGACGTCGAAGACAAGGTGCAAAGGTTGTTCGACAACATGCCGGACTACACAAACGTCACGGTTTCCGACCGGAACTCCCGAAAATACACGCCTTTGCAGACGTGAACGGCAAAAGAACCGTGTACAGCCGCTCGCCACCGAATTTATTTCGAATCTTTCCACATTAAAATCGAATTATTATACTACGCCACTGACGCGTATTATATAATATATTATATGCATATAATATTACGTTTTAGTTGTGTACGACGACATGACTTTGAGAATCGCTGTCGACCACATAATATTCTCTAGCCACTCGAAGTCTGTGTAAAATAGTATAACAATATACATATTTTATAGGTAATAGGTTAATCTATATACAATAATAAGTACCTACGTTTAAATAAGTTTCTACGATACGTTTTATACGTAACGGACTGGATAGTGATAATATATTATTTAATACTTTTATACTGGTGACTAAGGTTGAAAAAATATAAATTTTAAAATTAAACGTGTAAAGCCGTGATACACTGTAAAAATATGTGCGCGTTCAAAAAAAAAAAAAAAACGTGTACTTTGAAGTTTGAACATTGTAATTCGTTTTATTTATGAACCTATATTATTGTTGTTTATGTTATGATTTTTGTCTATATTTTTACTTCTTGAAATAAACTTTTTTTAAATAAATACAAATATATATTATATAATATCATGTTTTAAAATCCGAGCAAAGTGATGAGTGTATTGATTTTACAATAATTGTTGTGTTTGTGTATGTACACGATTTTTAGTAGACAAAATAATTTTATTTTAATTTCAAAAACAAATAACCCTATAGTTACTAGGGCCCTAGGAAAATTTTCACCAAATGTGTATAATAGCATTGGCTTTTTTTGAACTATTTAAAAACATTTTAAATTGTCGATATTTTTATAAATTTAATTTCTATAAATGTCAATAAAAAATGTTCTCTCTGTCACAAACCTAGAAAATTCAATACAAGGTTCCTAATAAGTTGCTATTAGGCGCGAAATACTTCGTATAATTTAAATAAAAGTTTGGAGTAAATCCACAATAATTTTTTATAGTCGTTTGAAGTTAGAATTTTGATTTTTGACAAATTTAATCGAAATCAAGGAAATTGCTCTGTCAAAATATTGAAATAAATTTTTATGATCAGTTCTGTAATTTAGAGGAACAAAACATTTGTTTAAAATTAATTAATACTTGAAAAATGTTTTCAGCTTTGTAAAGACAAAAAAAAGTTAATAAACACGGTTAATGGTAAAAAAATGGCTATTTTGAAAAAGTTTTTGACAGCCAATGAAGATGAGATCTTGAATGATTTCAAGTTTAAGCATGTTTGTACATGTTGGGTTCTGAATTTTTGATTCATGTATGTATATGTTAGCGTTAAAGTATTTAATGGCGATATTTCATGAAATACCTAGCTATTACATACATTATCCAAATCAATGCGATAAAACATATAATATTAAATTTAACTAGGTATTTTATGAATTCCCCGTGATTGCTCAGTTATAGTTTATATATTAGATTTCGTTAAGTTAAGGCAAGATAACGTCAATAATAAGTGACGATCAAATCTAACCCAACGTTCCGATCAATTTATTATTTCGTCGAGGTAGAACATATAATATGTTTGTTTCTCGTCCAGTTGTTTGCAGTACCTACACCATAGTTTGTAATACATTTAACGCATTATATAGCTGTAGTACCTACATGTGTTTTAATTTTTTGATTGAATTTTTTTTAAATTATATTCAATATGGATGAAACAATGATTCTTATGAAACAAAAATTTTACGAATCAATTGAAAAACGTGAGTACAAAAATAATAGTGCTATTTTATCTAGTGAAAAATATTTAAATTTGATATCTGAAATTATAGGTATTTTAAAACAGCTATCATTTTCAAGATAAAGTATTTATATAATTTGAATGTAAACACTTTAACTAGAATGTTACGTTAAATTATAAAATAACTGATTTAATACTTTAACGGTAACATATATATATTCTTTTTATTTAAATGATTACTGACTGTCTGAGTCTTCCTGAGTGAAAAGTTGCGTAAAGACCCAGGGTTACAAAGCTTTGTTATTGATAAACACATCAACTTTCAAAAACAGAAACTTTTTTTTTTTTAACAGAAAATAATAAAGGAAATTACAAGTATTTAAACATGATATATAGTTTTAGTTTTAACTGTTTCATATTCATATTTAATAATTTATATAATGAGATATTTTACAGTATGATCTTATACATATTTATCATATTATCTTAAACCCTATTATAGCTTTTTTTCTTCTAGTTGAACGTTTTTAAGCATTATAGTTATGTCGTATGTATACATTTATAAGTTTCTATACCCTCGATCTTGGTCAAAATGTATAATATTAAATTGCTGCAAACGTACTATCGTGTAAATATACTTATTAAAAGGGGAAAGAGCAATATTACTGTCAGTTTAGTTTTATGATATTATTATATATTATACCATTCTGAGAGAAGTGATGGAAAAACAGAGATGTCTGCGCAAAACGAGAATTCGCTCATCGTCTTGAGCCCGCTCGTACAATAAAAAAAAAAATATAAGAACGATGTAACATTATAATTATGTTACATGAAACCAATGTATAAATTATATATATAAACTCTACGGTAGGTATGATTAACTGCTGACCAATACAGCACACACATAATTGTAAGGCCTATGGCCAAGACACACTATGTAATAGTAATCAGTTCACTGTGCACCTTATACCGAAACACACAACAAACACCGGACTCCGTATGACAACGACATAGTCAAATTGTATAAAGAAAGTAAGGAACGTAATTAACATAATTTTAAGTTTAATTATTTATAAGTGTGTAGTATATAATAAAGCTTTATGATAACTGAAACTGAATCCTAGTTATTTATATACATTTAAGATTCTTATATCTATCTATCTACCCCTGGCTACGGTTTACATATCTATAGAGTCTCCCTAGATATCTTATATTTAACTGGTCAATCCCCGACCACGTTACAACGATATTATAATATAATATAACGACGGTTGTAATGCACCCACACGACAGCTGCTATCGCACTGTTCCAGACTAAATCGAATCCCCTCGTTATACATATTATTATTGTATATTTTTATTTCAAAATAAACTCTTGACATTTGATAATTTGTTGGACGGCGTAATGTATAGGCAAAATGGGTACGTTCCGGCGATTAAAAAACACGACGTAGTCGTTCAACATCGGTCGTTATATATCATAATATTGTTGTATTGTATTATGTTCACACTGCCTGGACCAGACAGAGCCCTCAGGGGATTTATTGATGATTCCGCAGGCCGCAACTCATTATCATTTTGTGGTTTGTACCAGTATCGTATTTTCCGGTAGGCATGTTGAAATCGGTTGACCATAATATAATATGCAATGCAAGAACACAGTAAATAATATTATACCCCATTGGTAATATTTTGTCGACAAAAAAAATTTGCTATCTTACTATTTTTTACATCTGATATCTCTTTTGGAGTACCATTAATGTTTCAATCTTCAACTTCAGTATCTGATTTAGTAGAGTAAACGAACAAGATCTAGTTGGCACATTTAAGGGGGTGGGTGGAGGGGCAAAAGTCAAAATCTCAGTATTGTTCTTTATAAAAAGGAACCTAAAAAAAATAATAAAATCAGAAAAAACGGGAATTTTTGCTCAAAATCGGTTTTTGACAAAAACGATTTTGTTATTATTCAAAAACAAATAAACCTAAGAACTATTTTCAAAAAAAATATTGTATTAGAATTATCTCGTTCGTAGTAACATTTAAAAAATATTTTCACTCTTTTTAAGCTAATAAAAAAAACATTTTAAATTGTTCAAAAATGTTTTTATTATATGAGTATATATTAAATATTTAATATAGGTGGGTACAATATTTAATATAGGTGGGTACATATTATATTGAGTTACAACGAATAATTTATTGTTGTCTTAAAGTTATAAAATATCTATACCATACTTTGTAAATATATCTTTTCACCTCGATGACTGATATTGCAGTTATGTCTGGAGCCGCGATCAAGGAGCTGCTTGCCGGGATAGTTTTAGCCGACCCAAATTGGCCATTTTTGCACTTCATTCAAAATATTTTTTTGAAAAACTTTTGACTTTAGTGTGGTGTAAGTTAAATAATATCTAAAATTGCTTGTGGAAATATTGTATTGATTATAGCAAATAAATGTTTTTGTTGAGTTATTTTAATTTAATTGGTTTTTATTTGATACCTTAATCATTATTAATAAATTCCAAAACGCTATTGTAAAATTAATTTATGGCATGTGGAAATTATTGTAATTGATATAAAGCTCATTAGGGGCTTTGTATTATTGAATTGTCCGGTGGTTCGACCAAGGACACAAAAACGTTTTCAAGATTTTGTGAGTGGGAGACTGTCTGTCAGCCTTAGTATTTTATTAAAATAAATGTATATTGCAATAAGTTATTTATTTTTCGATTAGTACCTAGTTAATACGGTAATGCGGTATCCATGTATATTGGTTAATATTCTTGCCAAGAAACATTGAATTTATTAAATTTTTCTTAATTATTATAATATACTTTATTGTTATTCTATCGTTAATTATTGTTATTAGCTTTAAAATCACTAATTATAGTTTATGCTTTGTTTGGTGAAATTTCTAATATCGATTCAAATTCTGGTGAAGCACAATCTTAGTGTTCTAGAACTCAATTATCTTGATAAAATGTAATAGAGATAGCCAATGCATTATCTATATGATTACAAATTTTAAAATTTTCAATAATTATAAATTTAAATTGATAATTAATTAACAGTAAAATATATATTTTTATTTCAAAATTAAAGAATACAACTATTCTATTATTATAACTTAATCACACATCATAAATCTCAATCGAAAATAACAAACTTTTTATATCGAACAAACTAAATTTTTTTAAATCAACTTATTAATATAGATACAGTGAACCTAGTACACACAAAAAGAACGATAAAATTTCATTTTTAAATCAGGTAAATAATAAAATATTTACAATTGAGTTTCTTCATCATAATTTTCTCCAAACTGCATACAATTTTTTTCTGGTATTTGATAGTTGTTAGATACTTCTGGGGAAACATATGTAGGAGTTGGGACATTATACTTCGTAAATTCTGATTGATATGACTGTGTACTTAAGTTACTAAAAGATGAATACATATTTTCAACAGAATTATCATTTGTTCTTGGGGTTGAATCATTGATATCATTGTTTTCAAGCTCCAAATTGTTAACTATGTTAAAAACTTCCCTTTTCACTCTAATCTTTAAGCTAGGAGAAAATGTTTTTACTGTTGATGCCATACTCTTAAAAAAAGTATCAATCGGATCGTCCTCTTCAATTTTATTAATAGTTTCAAAAATTATTTTTCTTTCTTCAATCCCTTTTTTTAACAACATGATCCACTCTTCGTTCTGTTTTCGGTTTTTGGTTGGGCATTTTTTGGTGATGAGTTTTCTTTTTCCTGGTCTCGAAACATCTCTTTGTTCTGAAAGATCCATGTAGCTTCCTGATGTCGATGGAACTGATGGAAGAAATGTATCATTCAGTTCTTGAACTTCCACATCTTCAACTACATTCTTGACTTCTTTTTCGGCAATGAGTACATTTGTGGACTGAATACTAGACAAACATTAAAAAAACAATTTAATAATAAATATATATAGGTACGTTTTTTTAACTACTTTCAAACTAGTTTAAAACAATTTTTTTTACTGACTCTCGTTCATATGAAACGACGTCGAGAAATGAAAGTACATCTGATAGTGCCCACTTTGATGGTTTGCTTTTCACTGACGACCACGCTCCTAATTTTCTATTTCTTTTATGCTTATTGTAAGTATCCTTCATATTCTTCCATCTTTTTCGACAATCATCGACTAAAATGATTTAAACAACAATGACAAGAATTCTATGGCAGTGCGTTCTATATACAATAAAAATAATATAAAGAATGAAGCAAATATGGTTGTTATTTAAGAATAATTTATCAATCTGCAGTAAATTGAAACTGTAAGCCGTGAGAAATAATTTCGAGTTGTGCTAGTTATTGGTATCGGATATATGAATAAAATATTCTTGGAATATTTGTTAATATTGCGTGATGGCTGCCGCTACCTTTTGTGTTTTCATACTTCAATTGTTTAAAGTTAAAGAGGGTAAAACAGAAAACCTATAATTTAGATATGCATGTTCCCGGGAACAGTTTACAGTCTACAAACGACACGTTTTACCATAATTACGTTTTAATTTTAGATTCTAAATGGATCGATGAATCATGAATGTATATTAGTTGTACAATGATAATTATTTTTTTTTGTGTGTCTGAAGACATTTATTAAAAACAGAAAAAATATTTAATTTTCAATATCTGGTTTTTAGTAGAAAATTGGACCTTGTTTTATATTTAGGAGTCCAAAAAGAAAAACGGTTCCCTATTTTTTTCAAACTAAACGAGAGAAACTTAAAAAAGAATAACAGAAATATTAATATTCTACGCCAGTTTTTGAAAAGTCGGTTTTGTTTTTTTGTTGTTAATCAAAAATAAATAACCGCATTTCCTGGACATAATATAATTTTGAAAATATTTTGGCTCTTTATGAGGTATTTATTAACAATTTTAAATTTTAGATTCTTTTTACGTTATTTTTAATATATACAAAGAACAAAAAGGTAAAACGGTTATTTTCTGTTTCTGTCTCTACATGCGTAACAAAATAATTTAGATGTGTTATTTTTCCAATGTACCGACTACCGATTGATCTAGTGAAGCGATACAACATTTGAAAATGGGTTTGAATTTTTCATCAGTCTACTTATTTTTCCGCTTAGAGATTTCTTATATATAAAAAAAAGGAATAGTTTTTATAATAAATTTGTCTTTTCGTAGAACAGAGATTATATCCATTAAGACACAAAATAGTACATTTCTGTCTATAAATGTATAGCCATATTTTATAATTCTTAGTTAAAAATGTTGATAATTTAATACAATGTTCTAAATAAGCTTTGTTATGGCAATTCAAAAATATCAAAAATATTTAGTCCAATTTTTTTTATAACAGATTATAGTTCAAATTTCAACAAAATTCGTCAAAATTCCGAAAATGTAATTTATTTTATAATTAAAAATGTATACAACTTTTTATTTTAATACACCTAAAAATTAAAAATTAAGATTCTTAATAAACGCTGTTCTTGCTAGAATTAAAAAAAAAGGCGAGCCAGTGGGTACTATATATGTGTTAATTTGAATTCAATGATACATCATTGTACAAGAAAAACAATTATGTGTAAAAGTCTGTCATGAGCTTATATCATTAAGAATATTTCATGGTATGTTTTTTAAATTACAATTATTAAAGTAATTTATTTAACTATTAGAATTACGGAAGGGTGATTTAATTTTTGCAGAAAATATTGCATTTGAGTTATATATATATTTTTTTTATATATAATTAATTGACGCTTGTGGTACAAGTACAGTATTACAATTTTATTTTTATTTTTGAATTCTGAGCGGAGTTATTGAGTATATTGAATTTACAATGGTGAGTTATTTAAATTTTTATTTTTTTGTGTCCATCATTTTTTTTAGGCAGTAAAAATGCTTCAATTTTCTACTTCTGCATCTTTTCTGATAGAAATGTTGGTACGTTAGTAGGGAGGGGGGGATCAAAAGTAAAAAAAACACCCAGCAGTTTTCAATAGTGGATAAAAAAAATAATTAAAATGGAAATTTTACACTAAATCAGTTTTTGACAAAGTCTATATTTTGTTTTATTGATCTAACTCAATGCGTTCGAAATAAATTTTTTTTTTACATTGTGTATTTTTACCCATAAACTAATGATTTTTTATGAAAAGGTTTTATTATTTTGTTGTAGGTATTTTCAAAAACGAATAACCATAATAATTTTAAGACTTGGACCGCATGCGTGCCCTTCCTGCATTTAGCGATTCATATACAATATATACCAACGTTTAGTTAATAAATTAATAATTTTGTAATTATAATAGATTATTTAGTAATAATTTTTATACAATCGCAATGGGTTTGTACTTACGACTCTTATTCATACATTCAGATATTTTCTGCCAAACGTTATCTCTCACTCCTTGATTTTTATAGAATTTGTGTTCCGTATCAAAAATACATGGATGTTGACTAATCAATTCGGCGAGTTTTGTATCTTCTTCTTGTGAAAACGAAACTGATTTCGAGGGTGGCATTTTGACGTAACAAAAATATTGAATTCATGTACCAGACCCCGTGCGACCTTGTTTTGACACCTTTCGGAGCAGTCGATCTCGTACGGCTGGAGTCACGCGCGATGGTCGCGCACCGGTGCGGATATCATAGGAATCGGTTTCGTTTGTTAAAATGTAAACTATATATAGTGCAGCGCGTCTCCAGACACGTGCATGGGAATCACGCAAATAAGATAACACCATTAAATTAGCCGATGAAAATGTCAACAGTTATTATTAAACATGTAATCGATAGAAAAGTTCAAATACAATAAACATGTTAAATATACAATCTGAATTGTTAGTGAGTTTTGATAAAATGTGTGCATTGTTGAATGTCATTAATCCATATAATATAACAAATAATATAACAAATAATATATCAAAATTAACTATAGCCGTCTGTAATCACATCTTATTTTTTTCATAATTTTTATAGGCTGTGAGTAAGGTTTTCCACTCACTTTGGTTATATAATTCAATATTTATTCAAAACTTTATTTTGCATACATCAATATTTGTAATAATCAGTTATGATGACAATGTTATAAAATATTCTATATTATTAATTAATATGGTGATTGGTGAATTATCAGTATTTAGTTTACAAACATTTGTATTAATAAAGCAATAACTATAGTCTATAGCTTACACTTACCCTTCCGATTATCTTAAGTAGTCGTAATAATAATAATTAAGTACGACTTTAGTTCAGTTATTAGTTACTTGGTACCTCTACCAACTTAAATTTTATGAAAAATAAATAGATAAAATATATTTTAACTTAATTCTCAAACATTTAAATTATAATATTACTAAATGGTAAATTTGTTTTGTATTTAAATTTTCCATACATCGTTTAAAAGTAAATCATTGCTCATTATTATTGTCCATCATAGGCCCAAATAGGGTTTGAGATTTGTGGTGGTGGGGGGGGGGGGGGAAATAATTTTGATGTAGAGATACAAATTAGTTCATATCTTCCAATGTGGTATAAGATCTTCAGTTTTTTTTTGGAGAGTCAAACAAAGGGTGATATACAAAGATTAGGGGCAAATATACGTTTGATGAACCATAATAAGTATGAAGAACGTTTTTGATTCACATAGGTTCATTTCATTTTTAACGCGTTATTTATAAGTATATAACATTGCTTAACTGTTTTGAATTTACAGATCGGGTTTTGTTGGTTCTCGTGGTTCTCGCGGTTCTCGGGGTGCTCGAGGTTCTCGTGGTCTTGTAAAAAAAGAAATGATATCGATTGGCAGTGGGAATATGATTGTAGAATTCTTCTCAGCTGATATCGTGTTCAACGTCTAAAAAATTAAATGAAATACATTTATAATCATCTATTAACTATTAAGAATAATACAAACATAATAACTTTAAAACATTAATTAAACATTTACAAAAAAAAAAAAATCATAAAGTCTTTGGAAATTAAAAGAGTGTGATTTTTACAGAATTATCAACATACAATATAGCAGCATAATGTATGTAATGCGGTGACCAAATTGTATACCTAACAGCTACGTCAAATAAACTTTAAAAGTATTAATAATTATAACGAATTATTGATTAAAACTACGTATATAAATATATAATTATATGGTATAAAATATAAACGGTTTAATACAGTCAAATCGTACCTGTAGGTATCTGAGTTGTAGAGCAGCCGGAGATTCGCTTATGACTTCTGAAGCTTCGCGGAGGGCTCTCGATGCTTTTTGTTCGCCTTCGGCGGCGATGACCTTAGCGCGGGCCTCTCGGGCCGCCTCAGCTTCCGCCGCCATTGCCCTCTGCAACTGAACTGGCAATCTCACGTCCTTGCTGAAATGTTTTTCACATGTGCACGTAAGTCCCACCGTGCACGATACTTAAATAGAACAATAATTAGAAACATTGTCCCTGCAAAACGGTGAACTCACATTTCCACCCGTTCTACTTTGATGCCCCACGACTCGGTGGCCTCGTCCAACGACACTTGCATGGTTTTAGATATGGCGTCTCGGTCGCTGAGGATTTCATGCAACGGCCTGGTGCCCAAAACGTTTCTCAAAGTGGTTTGAGCCAATAACCTAGTTGATTGGTGAGCGTTGGCCACGTTTGCTACCGATATCGTGGCGTTGCACACTCGATAATAGACCACAGCATCCACGGACACCGTCACGCTGTCCTTAGTCAATACCTAAATATCGTGCAATGCGTCAGGTGATGTTTGTTATTTTATAGATATATTAATAGTTTTGCGATGGTATTCGTATTCAGTGTGTGACCTACTGGATCCGACGTGATCTACTGTCCTTTTATAAAATAAACCGAGATAAAAATATATTAACTCCAGTAAACTATACAGAAGATTTGCCGGGAACTAATTTATTACTATATGTATCTGGTGAATGGAATTGATACCACGGTCAAGCGGTAAACGAATGCCTTTTATATAAATCTAATATGGTTAGAGACTAAACAAACGTTGATTTTTCCTTCACATCCCCAAAAATCAAATAAATGTATAGCATAATAATACAATCACTTAATGTCCATAAATATAAAACAAAAAAGTATGCGTAACCAATATGGCTATTAGCTCAATTGAACCCTCCAAACACACATGTCGTGTTAAAAACGTACAAAATAATAAAATTGTGTTCAGTGGAATCAATTTTGTGTTTTTACCTTTAATATTAGAGTAAATCGACTTTTTATCAAATTGAACGGTATTAATTTTTAAAACGGGATCTTAGAACATACAACATTAAAAATCAATAAGAACTTACGAGATGCACTATATAAACTCCATACTTTTAAATTTTAAAGTAGGTTATTTCACCTTAATATTAAAGCTAAAAACACTAAATTGATTCTATTGAACATAATTTTTTGATGTTGCACGTTGGTAAACGGAAACAATATATGCGGTGTGGTATTCTCAAACACAATTAATGCCATTTAAAAATATCAATTTTAATTTTTGGTTAAAGTCTAACTACTTACAGCCCCTGGTTTTAGGTTAGGAAAAAAAACTGAGTAATATTTAATACGTAGGTACTTAATTGTTATAGTAGTGGTGAAGTTGGTATAGTGTTACAAAGGTTTTAAATGCCGACACGACAAATATTTAATTATAGTATATATAGTACCTTGGAGACTCAGTGATTATTGTGTGCTTGATACCGCTTGCTTATTGCCTAAAAACGTTTACGATATACACTTACGTAACCTACTTGTGGAGCAACAAAGGCTGTAAACCCCACTTAAGTTCAAGTTTTTTTTTGTTCTCTGTTCTGAGATTATAATAACTTTTCATTACTAAAAAAACACGTGTATACCACTGGAGACGCGTAGAGGGGAATTTTCATGGGGGGGGGGTTATATTTATTATTTCTAAGATAAGTTACAGGGTAGTGCCCCTATACTCTAAAAACGACGAGAATAAAAAATATTTTTAAAATTGTATTTCATTTCAACTACATTAACTTTAAATAAGCCATCAAAGAGGAATATTATGTATAAAAAAAAGGTCATGGGATATCCTCCCCCCGTGTGTACGCCCATTCACAACTGCAGAATGTATAGTCTATATAATAATACAGTAGGTATACAGCTAAAGTAGGTATAAGAATATATATTATACGCATATATGTTGATGCAAAGTATTGATAATATTTACTCAACGATGTCATTGCACGACGGACCCAGTATAAGTATCATAATATATTATATAATAACGATGATATTATAATTAATTATACTATACGATACCTCTTGTGGCGGCACGTCGTACGTGCGTGTTCTTAAGTCGACACGCGCGTAGTTGTCAATGCAGGGCAAAATGAAGAATATACCTAGAAAGAGAAAATCGCTCATTTGTTGTAAATATTTTAGCGTACTTATATAGATGTATACTCACCCGGCCCTTTCGCCCCACCCGACACCAGACGTCCCAGGCGAAATATTACGGCTCGTTCGTACTCCTGAACTACCTGCCAGTGCACAGGAACAACAAACCAAATATATTATTGTTATTGTGCAACAGAGTGCACAAAGGGTTCGTGTTAACGTCAGTTCTAACTTGTAAGTGCACTAACTTTGAAACAGACGAACAGAGAAAACGGAAACGTGACGACAACAAGTGCCCAAGCACATCCCGTCATAAATTTGCCGCATACACCTGGATCGGCTGGCGCGCTGTCTTCGGCTGAAAGACGAAACAGATTAAATTATTATTGAAATAGTAATGATAAAACCAATGACCCCGATGTTATAAGCCTCCGCCCCGTAGAAGCAAATTTAAAAACGAACTTTTCCACAAATCGATCGAAAACGAAAAACGTGGGTTATCTTGTTCACAAGTAAATCATAATATGGTTCTTTAAAATAGGTACTTACCTACCTATAGACATATACTGATTATATAAATTATAATATTTTATGTACAGATATTAATAATATGAGAATATACGTTGATGGAAAATAATTCAAATTATAGTGTAGAAGAGTTATTGATTTTATTGGTTATAGACTATAGTTATTGGTTTTATATAAAATAATATTTCATAGGTAACATAAAATATTAAAATATAAATAATAACTCTTCTAATGTTCTAATTTATTTAGGTACTCTGTACGTGGTGCAACGTAGGCTACAGTTCTAATTTTTAACTTTAGATTCTGAGCTAAGCAATAAACGTATTAATTTTGAAATGATATGAAAAAAATGTGAGATTTTTCTTGAGAAATTATTAAAGTGTTAAAATGACGATAAAAACAAGCAATAAATAAATTATTGGCCCATGGGGGGATCGAACCCACGACCTTCGCGTTATTAGCACGACGCTCTAACCAACTGAGCTAATGGGCCACTTCTGTAATTTGTGAATATTATTAGATCCTGAGCGGAGCGATGAATGAAAACCTATATTGGTTTGACAATAATGTGCTTTTTAATATTTCTTTTGTGTCTATTATCAGTGATAGTTGTAAAATACAACGCATTTTAAAGCAATACTAATTCTGTTTTTAACTTTGAAGGATGTTTCAGTAGAATTGTAGCAAATTGGATCTAGTTGAACTTCGGGGGAGGATTAATACTCAATAATAAAGAATTCCTAATAAATTTCAAAATAAACAGGAAAAACAATTTTGGAACAAAGTAACACACAATACAATTTTCAATAAGTTTTGAAAGTTAAGCTATGAAAGTTTGAAATTAGACATTGGATATTCACCAGTTTTCTCCGAGAAAGATTTTCTTATTTTGATGTAGGTAATTCAAAAAGGAATTACCATATACATTTGAAAATTTCACAAAATGTTCAGATTACCAATTCCTATACACCAAAAAAATTAAAAAATATTTTGACAATTTTTGAAAGCTAATTGTAGGCTTATGAAAATCAATGTTTTTTCAATGTTTTTTTCTTTAAATATCGATAAAAATAATTTCGTTGGGTCAAATTTCTTGAAAATTTAATACAAGATTCTTCATAAGTTATTAATATAGTAGATCAAAAATAATAAAAATACATTGGGTCAATTTTTTTTAGAAGTATTTAAACTACAAATTTTGACCAAAATTCCTCATTGAGCAAATTGTTTTATAGTTAAAAATGTATAAAATGGTCAGTTTTTTATAACTAAGGATTGAAAATTCAAAACAAGGTTTTTCGTAAGTTGTTCCAAATTCATTTTGGAAAATATTTAAGATACAAATGCACACTTTTTTTTATGCGTTTAAAGTTCAAATTCTTACAAAATACGTGAAATTCAAGAAATTATACAAACTAATTTGTAGTGAAAAATGTATTGCATATTTTGAATTTATATTTAAGGTTTAAAAATGTAATACAAGGTTCCTTATAATTTATTATGTAAGTGGTAGTTAAAAAAAAATGAAGCGTAAGTCTCTAATACTTTTTTATAAGCATCTAATGTTGAAATTTCAAAAAAAATAAGTAAAAATCACGAAATTTTGCACATTTTTTTGATTAGTAAATTCATAAAAAATGTTCTATTCAAATCTAAGATTTTAAAATTCAACAGAAGGATCTCTATAAGTTTTACTAACTTATAAAAATTTTAATGTGAAAAAAGTTATAATAAGTAATTTAACAATAAAAATATTCATATTAGGTATAATAGGTATATAATTACAATATTATATACATATATAGAGAAATCACTTACAAGGAATAATTCGTTAACTACATCAAACAAATTAATATTCCCCCACGAATTTGTTATAACCGATTTTCACTGTGTATTCTATAGTTATATTATAGTATAAGTTATAACACGCGTGAGCGGACCATATATTTCGTGCGGTTTTAAAGGTCTTCACGGCCGCCGGTAATTGTATTGTATTTCGTTCTGTCAATTTTCAAAAACCTTTGATCTATGCATTATGAGTTATGACATAATAATATAATATACTGTGTAAACATATAAATATATAATAATGTTATAACGTTTATGCAGTGTACACATTTGACGCTTTGACGAGTACCTACTAGAGGGTACACGTGTATCGTGCATGGTGTTTGTAAGTAGGTATAGGTACATAAGCGATACGCAAATAACATTTTATATACTGAACGGTGAACTTTATATATATAGGTTATGTAGATACTCGTGTCGCACATATGATATTGAAAACGGAAATGTATTACGAGACTGACACGTGTCATCATGGCCCACGTGTAGTCCCCTAAATTTTATGCGACGTCGAATTTGATGGTAATTCGTGTCGCATCGAGTGCGCAATATAGTATAATATTGTATATTGTGTGGACGAGGGTGGTAAGTAAGCAATTTCAGTCGCTGGCGACGTTTGAGGCACAAACTACACAAACTATTTTGTCAAATTATTTTGACTTTTTGTTATACTTTGTAAATCTAAACCGTCCAGGGCGTCACCCAAACGCATACAAAAAATCCATTCAAATCGGTCCGTTTAGGAGGAATTCAGTGACATACACACGTACAGTAGAATTATATTATATATAAAGACAATAAATTAATAAATATAATTCATTTTATATTCTGATCGGAGATAGGAATGTATTGATTTTACAATAATATGTTTTTTTCAGTCTGTATACACTATAAGTTGTGAAAATAATTCTTTGATTTTCTTAATCAGTATCTTTTCAGACTTTTCAAAAGTTAAATTGCTGTTTTTTTTTATTTGGAAATTCATAAAAAAATTTCTTTTTAAATTTAAGATTTGAAAATTCAATGCAAAATTCTTTTCAAGTTTGCCTACCTTCTAAAAAAAAAAAATGTCGGAAAGTCAAACTAATTTTTTACGAGCGTTTGAAATTAGACATATTAGGATATATAGGATATTTAGGTATACCTACCGGTTTTCTCCGAGAACGATTCAAAAAGGAATAACCGTAGACGTTTGAAATGTTCACCAAATGTTTAAATGATTATTTTCCATACACCAAGAAATAAAAAAATATTTTGACCATTTTTGAGCTAATTGTAGGTCCAAGGAATTTTCGGGTTTTTAAACTTCTTTCTATAAAAATAGATTAAAAATGTTCGTTTAGTCAATGTGAAATGTTCGTTTACTTGAAAATTTAATGTAAGGTTTCTCATAAGTTGTTATAATAGTAGATCAAAAATATTAAAAATACATATGCACAATTTTTTTTATAAGCATTTAATCTTAAAATTTTGACCAAAATTCATCATCAAACATTTACAATTTGTTTTGTAATTAAATATTTATAAAATATTCAGTTTTTATAGCTAAGGATTGAAAATTTAAAACATGGTTTTTTGTAAGTAGTTAGTGTAACAAAAAAAATACAAAATAAATATTAACATGGTTGTTTTTATAGATATTTTAATTTCAAATTTGGATTAAATTAGATATTAAATGAAGAATAAATAACGATGTTAGTTATTTCTTTGTAATTTAAATATATTTTTGGTGGATGCTTGAAACTTTTAAATTATACTATTATATATTTATATTTTGTATAGGTACTCAATGGCATTTTCATATGCAATGTTTTCTGCAAAAATTAATTCAACCAATCTATATTAATATAAAAATTAATTATTTTAATAGCAATAATATCATATCATAAAATACACTTAATAGGCTGTCAGACCTTTAAACCTTTTTACCTTTTTCGTTCAGAATCGTTTTTCGAATAAAAATAATGATTTTATAGTTTATACCATTGAATTCAAATTTAACAAATCCATTAGACACAATCTCACTCGACACCCACTATACAGCAGAGCGGTACCCACTTGCCGACCTTTTTAAAATATTAAAATTATTTATGATATAACTATATAAGTATATGGTATTTAAGTAGTATGTAAGTACCAATATACCCGTAACACTCCTAATATTAATAATAAGTTATTATAGTTCTAAATTATGATATAACATTTATATTTTACTATAGTTTACCACAACGATTTTTAATTGTTCGTGTTTGATGTTTATCTAAACATCAAAATATTCATAACGAAAGTATTGGCAAGAAAATTATAATATGTACCAATGTACCTTATGTACCAATGTACCTATTTAAATAAATAAGTAGATATCGTTGATTTCCTCCTGTTTGTAATAATTATGTAATCATCTATAAAAAAAAAAATAATAATTTCATTAAAAAAAAAGTCCATTTGTTGCACCATTACTATTGCGATAAAAGAATATGATTATTTTCCACTATAATTATACTATTATGGACCATTTGAAACTATAAATAATTCTATATCGTAACGTTTGTATAACCTCTGACTAGAAAAAAAAAATACATTGATAAATAAGTGATAACTGAAATTACACATCGATTTGATGTTATATTATTATGTTATTATCGTTTTGATCATTTAGACTCCCGCGATACCTATTATAGGTATACCTAACTACCATTATCGTTTTTCTACTTCAGTATCTTTTCTGGTAGAAAAGTAAAACTTTGGGGATCAAAAGTTAAAATTCCTAGTAGTTTTAAAATGCGTCTGAAAATAACAAAATAAAAATTAAAGGAAAAACAGGGATTTTTACATAGAACCAGTTTTTGACAAAATCGATTTAGTTATTTTGGTGAAACTCAAAAACTTATAACCATAAATACATTAAATGTTAGTAGTAGAGAAAAATATCCCACCTCGTCATGATAGAATGTGATTTTGTTCCTATTTAAGCCGAATGCATTTCGTTGTTTCACATGACTCGTATCATAATACGCTCTCGCGGTCTAAATGTAATTTGTATTAAAATTAAATATAGCTAACAATATATAGTTATTAACTGGTATTAATAATACTTTATCATAGAGTGTGAATAATTTTTAGTTTCCTAAACATTGGTTATTATTATTTGTTTAGAACAGTTTTTTTTAAATCACATGTACAAAAATATGTCGGGCAGTTTCAAAAAATTCCTTAGTGCAATCTCTGTATGAATGGTTATTATAATTATTAATTGATTTGGCGATTAAAATAATAATTGTGATTTGCAAACAAAGTGCAATTATGTCGTTTAGTCGCCGTGACTTGCGAAATAAGGTACTTTATAATGTGCGATAGTCTATAATATACCTATATTATATTATTGAGCCATACAATGCGTCAATGCATACACCGTTTGGTAATAAACTAATTATTACTATAACAGTCTATAATCCCAACATAGACGCAAATAGCAAGGAGCTAATCTCCCCCCCCCCTAAAAAAAATAAAATGTTAGATATACTCATAGACTCAATGATAATACTAATAATTCATACCGCATTAATAGCGTGTCTGTAAAACGTATATGTATAATCATACCTACCGTATACCTATACTAATACTATGGTCAGTTTCCAGTGGTGCCGAACTAAATTTTAGTAGGAGGGGCGACTACATACTTGCGGGAATACCCACTCACACCTAATTTATGTATTTCCCAATTTATACATTGTACTTAAAATGTATTTATCTATACCGAATTCAGCGCCAGTGGTGCAGAACATACTCCTCAAGAGGGGCGGTTGCCCCAAATTATAAGATGGTTGGTGGGTCGTGGCCCGTGGGTGGGTGTGTTAGTGGTTGATCATGATAGTCTGATAATGTTTGATATTGTTTAATTATATGTGAGTAAGTTATTGTTGGGTTCACTCATAATGATTTTGTCTGAAAAGTACATTCCTGCAATCAACACAGATGAAGTTATCAAATGTTTTTTTTACCATATAGTCCATGAATCATAATATTATGCAATAGGTATTAGATTCATTCATAAAGTACATTTAAAAATAGTCAGCAAAGTAGGAGTATACAACATACGTTTACTAGGAAAATATAAATAAATTCAATGTTATCGGAATGAGTAACAGACAAAAACATCAGATAAGTAGCTATAAGTCATAACAAAAATTTCGTGTGGGAATAATAAACGTCAATTATTGTTATATCACCAAGCCGGGAGAAAAATGTTTACTAAATAAATATTAAATCTAACGAAGCTGGATGTGAACGGCTGAATGTACATTTGCTATGTACTCGCTTGTAAGCCGGAGACAACATACCTATAGACTCATGCAGGTATGGGAAGTCCTCTTAATTTTTTTCTTCAAATCGTTATAAATTAACGATTCACATCCAATAGTCATGTCCACAGATGTGGGTATTAAAATAGCATCATGTAGATTCATACAGGTCATAGATTTTTACAGGTAGAACCTAACCTAGGTATTATACCTATAATAACCTGCAGTACCATCATCATTTGTCCGATATTCTGCAGATACCATAACAAACTTATTGTATACCTTGAAAATTGATTATTTGAATTACCAACTACTACCCCCCCCCCCCCCCATCACTGCTTTAGTTGCACCACTGTTTTAATTAATATCTCGTTTACCCTGCAACCAATAATATATGTCATGGCTCACGATATGTTGCGTGTCGCATATCCCAAACTATCTGTTATAAGTTTCATTATTTATTTACCTAATATTTAAATAAGTTATATTTTTAAAACCAATTATCCATTGACATACTTATGACTTTTGAGTTATGACCAAAATACATTTGAAATCTAATTAAAAACTATTGTTTATTAGTTATTTTGATTAAGTACCCGCATAACATTTAATTAATCTGGTTAAAAATTTATTTTTTAAATTGTTCCTTTACTGTTTAATGGTAATTTGATTTTTAGTGGTAGAAAAACTTAGTCCGCGTGAACTTAGTTATTGATTTCAGAATATTGAAATATTGTCCCTATAGTTGATAGAATTATGACAAGTATAATAATATGTGTCCACACATTATTTCAGCAGTATACAAGTTACACATGCAATGCAAATTATATTTTAAAAAAACTACACTGTATACTCATTTCACCACCACAGACTATAGTAGGTAGTATAGAATTAAAAACACGAATAACATGCAATGTTTTTGTTACGAATGTACGCATCCAATGAACAAAGTGTATAGATACAAACATATTAATAATTTCATATTTTCATAAACTGTTGACTCCGGCAGATCGAAAATATTGAGTAGGTAAAAATGAAACTATATACTTCCATTTAAATGTTAGCGGTTCAAGTTTAGTCGGGACTTGGGACTTGATTTGGGTAAAAACTATAAGGGGAGCAGTGATGTATGTAAAAATATACCAAATGTCAATACTTTCTCACAATAAAAGAAAAAAAAAGAAAACATGTCCCTTATGTATCTGTTTGTATGTACCTAGCATTGTATCGTGTAGGTACATATAAATATGGGTAGGTGTATGTGTATAAACACGATTCCGTTAAGCGTTAACCGTTGTGATCGTAGATAATATTTAATAATATTAAAGATACATAGGCACGATTTTTTATTTATAAGCATTTGAATTTCCGACTTTTACAAAAATAATAAAATTCATGAAAATTTACGTACTATTATATTGTAGTTAAAAATTTATTAAATTAATTGATAAATTACAAAATAGTGAAGTATAAAATCTTCTTTTAAATTATTTTCCCGGCTTGGTTATTTACACTTTCCCAATAAACGTATGTTCATTGATTATAAATACTAATACTATAGCATTTATAATCAATGGTATGTTGTACACTCCTACTTTGCTGACTAATTTTAAATGTACTTTATGAATGAACCTAATACCTATGATGCATATTGCATAATATTATGATTCATGGACTATATGGTAAAAAAAACATTTGATAACTTCATCTGTGTTGATTGCAGGAATGTACTTTTCAGACAAAATCAATATGAGTGAATCCAACAATCACTTACTCACTTATAATTAAACAATATCAAACATCACCAGACTATCATAATCAACCACTAACACACCCACACACGACCCATCAACCATCTTATAATTTGGGTCAACCGCCCCTCTTGAGGAGTATGTTCTGCACCACTGGCACTGAATTCGGTATAGATAAATACATTTTAAGTGCAATGTATAAATTGGGAAATACATAAATTAGGTGTGGGTGGGTATTCCCGCAAGTATGTAGTCGCCCCTCCTACTAAAATTTAGTTCGGCACCACTGCAAACTGACCATAGTATTAGTATAGGTATACGGTAGGTATGATTATACATATACGTTTTACAGAAACGCTATTAGTACGGTATGAATTATTAGTATTATCATTGAGTATAATATCTATTACTTACCATCGTTCACATATAAAAAATATTAGTATTTTGTTAGGTTATTTTACTCGACACTCGCTAATGTAGTAATGTAGGTACTAGGTCCATAGAAATGTCGTATATACTATTAAGGGCAGTTATTACTATATATTATGTCCTATTACAATGTTATTTACGTCTTGAGAGAGAGTAGTTCGTTAGTGGACAAACACACAACGAGAAATTCTCTATAGGTTTTTCGTTCCCCATTGTAAATACCTATTGGCTATTGCCTATACCTACTTCAAATAAGATCGATCTAAAATCAACTCAAATTTCAGAATTTAATCATCTGATGATAGTCAATAATTCTTAATATTTTGGTAGTGAGTAATGATGATTAAGTACCTTCTTAGTTCTTATGAATATGTTTCTAATTATTATATACATCTAAAAAAAAAATAACTCTTTAAATACTTACAATATAAGTTAATTAGGTACCTGGAGAAATCAATAATCATCTTCTTAGATGTAGTCATGTAGGTATATGAATACCTTACCTGTTTATTATTTCATTACCTAGTTCTACATTCTACCTATAGTCTATAGCAGAGATTCTCAAATTGTAGGTCACGGCCCAAAAGTGGGTCGCAATTATGTGTTAGGTGGGTCGCGGAAATATTTATTTCTTATTATATAAAATATTTAATGTTAAATCGGTATAAAATATAATATAATATATAAAAAATAAATGTTTATATCTTATGTATAAATATGAGTGTATTAATAATATACAGGAATATATATTTTCATTTTTCCGTGCAAGTGTATAACTATATTGTACATTTATTACTTTGTTGTAAGTTTCCTTGTGATAATCGAATACCTAACGAATTGTTTTATCTTTATCCACGACGAATACGAGTGTACTAGTGATGTGTCAACGCTGACGCACTAACTATAAGTTATCTCAACAATAGCGATCGACAATGGAAAAAAAACGTTCATTAGTACAGTTGAGGGTCGTTAAAATTTAAAAAATTTCCAAAACAGGTCGTTCCCTATTAATCTATTACCATCGTACTGATTTTCATTACTAAATAGGTGCCTTATCTATTATGGTACTTTGTAGTAAGTTGTAATCATAGCCACAGAGTTGGTAGGTTCCTATCTACACCTATTTATCACTTATCGTATTAATAAAAAATTGATTCGTTCTTTGTTTTAATTTGTACTATTTTTTGTGAAAATTTAATTAATTAATTTAAAACACACAGTAATAATACCTCTTTAGTTATAAAAAAAAAAGCTCCACACATCTGATCGCCAGATTGACAGATCAAACAATACCAACAAAATATAATATACTACCTATTGGTTATTATATATAGGTACCTAAGTATTCAAATTATTCAATCAATATTTTTTAATGTCGACTAACAAAATAATAGTTAAAACCAGTGAAGAAATCAGCTGCATCTGGTATCCGCGAAATTCACGATCAATAAATAAAACTACCAATACCTAGCTAAATAAAATAATAAATACTTACCACCGATTATGCGATGTCTTTGGTCCACGGTTCTGGACGTGTCGACGTGATTGGCCAAGTCGATGACTTCAGTCGAGTCTGCATTTTGCATGTTTGCAGTTACGAGTGATGTATTTAGCCGTGCAGGTACGTAGGTAGGTACCTATAAAATATAACCGTTCTCACCCGGCGGCTTCCCACGTCTGACTCGGAGGGACGACTCGCGGCGGCGACTTTATACATATACGACGCGGCGGCGAAATAACAAACGACCGACTGAAAATTGATCCGCACTATTGTACAAAAAACAAATCCTAAATTCTTAACTGTAGGTTATCAAACGACGACAAAAATACTTTCTCTTATCAATATAATATAATGTACGTTAATACATTTATTATTTATTTTATAACATAGGTACATGTAGTCTATACCTACGTACTAACCTACCTACGCGTAATTTTATTATTATTATACGAAGAATATTATATATAGATACGCCGCGTGACCCCATACAGTATAAAGGGTATAACTATAAACGAAAGGTTTTCGTTTCAGAATTCGAACGTCTAAAATATTTAAAAACTTAACAGCGGTGGGTGGGTGTGGGAATGAAAGTTTACGTCTATTCGTTCATACAATTTTAATGAGATCAAACCTTAAAATCGATTCGAATAGAGTAAGTGACTATACCTACATTATATCATATAAATACAATATATTACGGAACGGCGCGACGAGGTGGACGCCACCTGAAAAAGGGTATACCTAGTATCGATCTGAAAAAACGAATATTACTGACGCTACTTCATAACCCGTCAATTCGTACACAAATATGTAAAAATGTTCGTTTACTTATTCATACTATTGTATACTGACGAAATCAAGTGGTAAAATAATAATATGCTGGTAAAGACTATTAACACTTAATTTGGTAGGTACATAGTTGGCTTTGTAATAATTTCAATATGACTATGAATTTTTATTTAAACGAAGTAGGTATTCATATTTGTTATAATAACGTGATTTGGCGTTGCTTACACCTATAGCCATAAAGGAAGAATTTATACTTTGCGTCGTTAATAAAGACAGAAGGGTAGGTACCTATACAGGCTATTGTGGTGGTGTGCACGCAGCGAACTACTGAAGTATTATTTTAAAGAGGTATCCTACTAGCTGCTCCTTACGGCTTACACAACGTGTTCAAGTACTGCCGTCTACCGGTGATATTATTTATTGATAAGGCGATACCCATGCATGCATATTTTATATTATATTAAATATGAATTAATTAAATTCTCTTCAAATTGTGACAATTGTGTTTTTTTTAACTGTACCTATCAGTGCACAGCAATATACGAGTAAAATAAAATACAATAGGTCGTCTTGCTGGCAATACATTTTTTTTGACCTGAGACGAACAAGGGGCTCCATTATTTTGGTGAATATCAATTCTTTAATTTGTAAAAAAAAAATTATTTGCTGTTTTATATTCTTGATGACTTTTGACTTTGGCCATCCCTGGTATATGTTTCTGCGGGCGTCCTTGGAGATGAGGTGTTTTGCAGACTCCGAGTGGTCTACACACGGTCACTCAAGAAAAATACGCTACTAATTAAGCATAGCCGCACTAAATAGTAAATATTATAATATTACTAGCTGACCCCGTGCACTTCGTGACACGAAGTGTCAGCTACCTATATTAGCTGTCCCCTTCGTGACACGATATTATGTTAAGATTAACCTCAAGTGATTTACATACATCTAAGCCACCTAGGTAGGCAATTCACCGCAGGTGGATTGCGGACACCATGAGATGCGTAAGTAACTGAAATCAGAATTAGGTACAGTAAAAAAAAAAAAACAACAACCAAGTTAGTAGGTTGTTACCAATGGAAACCATTTATAAACAAATATTTCCATCGTAAATCTCAAAATCCCCGTGTGAGCACCACTCGGGGCTAGACCTCTACCATTTTAAATTGGCCTATCTTCTCCCCAGTGGTCTAATCTATCTCTGTCCCAAATTTAATCGTAATCGGTTGAACGGTTTGGGAATGCATAAAGGACAGACAGACAGACATTCATTTTTATATTGGTATGTATAGATTTATACTAATTATATAATAGTAATATAATCTATAACCAATGGCAACCATTTAAATAAATACAAAAAACTACTGTGTGATAATATTGTGCACTTAAGAGGCCATAACTCCGGAACCACTTATCGCACAGCATACAAACTTGGATAGTAGCCGATTCTCAGACCTACTATATATGCATATAAAATTTCATAAAAATCGGTCAAACGGTTTCGGAGGAGTATGGTAATAACATTGTGACACGAGAATTTTATATATAAGATAATATAAATATTTTTATGTTAAATTTCTTTACATTTTATTCAAACAATTAAACAGTCAAATTATTTTATTCAGACAAATAACTTTTTTTCTGACCATCGTATAAATATACCTATATATGAGCTACTCGTCTACTCGTTTATTATAATAATTTATTTACACAATAATTGAAATCAGTAAAAATAGTGTTTACGATCCATGGCATATCCGGTCGGTCCGCCATATGATAACCCATATAACCTTTATGACATTACGACTTCCTACATACTATGTAGATACAATTAATTCATATTACTATTTACTACACACTTCGTATTAGGAGGTATTTACCGAATTCAAAGGACTATGCGTGCATTTATACATCTAAAAAATGTTTGTAACATGCTTATTAGTTATTAATTATTAGGTATATTAGTCTAAATATTTAAAAAATAATATTTATAATACCTATACGTGGCTAGTATAGGCAGTAGCAAAGATTTTCAAGACCCTACGATTAATATTTATGTTTATAATCACAGCAAATTAACTAAAATCGTTATTTTTCATTCAAATGTCTAACTCCGTCAATATATTGAGTTATAAGTATAGGTACTTCAAAGTTCAAATGCCCAAAAAAAAAAATTTATTTTGCTTAGAACAAACTTTAAAAAAAATTCTATTTATGAAAAATGTTGATCTAAGTTCTTAAGTCTTAGCTATTAAATCGTGATTATATATTTTCAATATTTTAAATTACTGTAGGAACAATTTATGACTCAATGAGGCACCTTGTATAGTTGTATTACATTTTTAAATAAGAAAGAATTATTGATTAATATAAATCGAAAAAGTCAAACATTTTAATCGTTCATCAATAGCTCTAAAAGAGCAAAAATATTTTTAAATTATATCATGTATAAAAAAAAGTTAACATAAATATAATATAGTAAAAATTAGAAATACTTGTCAACAGCGGACATCATTAATTATTGAATTATAGGTACCTCGTAACTCCAACAAAATAACATAAACAATTTGGTCAAAAAATGGTATTGCGTAAATATTGAAATAGAAAAATACTTTGAGAGACAGTTATTTAACAAAAAGCTAGGTACTGTCTAAATTAGTAAGATGATAATATAAAATAATTCTAAGAATTAAAAGTGAAAAAATAGGGTAAAAATCAAAAATCTCATCTGAGGTAATATAGTAGGGTTTTTCACCAAGCATGCTCACCGGCTACTGCCATCATTCTGATTTTTGGAATTTTATAAAATACTTATAATATCTTAAGATTCTAGAGCAGTGGTTCTCAACCTTTTTATATCCGCGTACCACCTACATAGTTTCAACATTTTAATGTACCACTACCTACCGTTAATAATACCTTTTTTTTTGGTCATCAAATATATATACGTTGTTTTACATGACGTATGGAATATTATTTTATTAGAAACTACAAAATTATGACAATATAAGAATTTAATGCACAAAAAGAACCACGCCTGTCTCAGATTTAAACTCCACGCCGTCGATATATTATAGGACCAGCTAATATAAAACAATAATATTTAGTGTTAACAAAATGGTTTATTCCAATCGTTTTTATAAAAGGAGATTTTCTTCGAGTACCACCAGTGAGATTTCTGCATACCACTAGTGGTACGCGTACCACACGTTGAGAAACACTGTTCTAGAGTATTTGTGTACTATTTAAGAGTGTCCTGTGGCAATACAAAGTTCTGCTTTTTAAACAATAACCTGATTTATTTAGTGAATAATTTTGATGTAAGTACCTAATTAAAAATTCAAACCAGTTGATTTAAGTTATTAAAATGTTTACACTAAGGATAAAAGTTCAAATAAATGGTTTAGCAAGTTAAAATATAATATTGGATCTAGTGTTCATTATACTGCCTAAGTGTCTGGCTTATATGAGGGAGGGAGGGTTTTTATTTGAAAATAGAAGTATGTATCTTCAAAACTCTCCTTAAATAGTACAAAAAAATCTCAAAAATTTAAAAATATGGTCTTAGTATATTTAAAAATTCTAAAAATTAGATTTTAAATAACTGTTATTGAAGAAAAAAAGGTGCGAGCAATACTTGGTGAATCACTCTGTATAATGTTGACATGATTTAAAAGCAGAATTTAAAACTACCCAATTTATCCCAACATTTTTAAGTATAATATAGGATTTATAGATATAAAATTATTGTTGTAAAAATGTCAGGTTATGGACAAATTCAATAATTATTTCAAACAATCAAAATCAAAATAGTTTTATTTCAAATAAAACAAGGATTCTTAAAAATTATAATAACAACTTCATTTTTATAAAATAAACATTAAATAAAAATGCCTGAATCAAAAACTCAAATCAATTAATAATTTGTATTACCAGTGAATTTAAACAGTATTTCATTAATGACATAGTATTAGGCATTCAAAACATATTTTAACGGAATGTGTTGCAAACAAATATAGGTACATTGTACATAAGTTAAATATATAAACACAATACAACTAATGTAATTCAACTTTAACTCTTTTAAAAACATACTCTTTCCATACATTTTTTTGAAGTTATATTTTAGAAAATTAATTTTTTGAAGAGCACCTATAATTATATCTGTGTATCTTTAACAACACATTTGAAATATAATTGTATTGAATTCTTTCGAGTCACTTGTTCAATTATGTATACTATACCAGATTCTTATCTGTTGGTGGTAAGACAAGTTGGTCCCTAATACATATTTCATGAAATATAAATAAAAAAAAAATATATATATATGAAACAGATAATAAGTAACTTATAAACTGTTACAAATAATAGTTAAAGTGAATACTTAAATAATAATTACTGTGATAATTGAGCAACAAATTATAACTGACATTTTTTGACACTAAGTACTAAATTTTGGCACCAATTCAATAAAAAAATTCTAATTTAAATATATTTTTTTTTTAAATTCTAATTAACAATTTTTGGTATTTGATATATACTAATTACAATTATGTTCTTAACATTAACAATTTATAATGGTTGATTAAATATACAAAACAAAATTTTAAGTACATAATTTTATTACAAATATGTTTTATTAATGACACAGATTTTAGTAAATTAGGCATTTTACTAAATAAAAAATAACCATTTTCAACAAAATTCTGGTTTATAACACAAACATTTAAACACAGAAAATTCTTCAGAATTTACTTTAATTGAAGATAATAGTAAATACAATGTTTAAACATAAATTAAGAAAACAAAGTATCCTAGTTTCAACTATTAAATTAGATATGCCGTTATTTTTTTTTTTTATTATAACTTAAAACTTGAAAATGATTACATACTGATTTAATATTTTTAACTGAACTGAGTATTTTAATAGATTTATTCAGCATGTGTAATGTGTATTTGTATTGTTAATAACCACAAAAAAAAAAAAAACAAATGAAATAATCAAATTAAAGAGAAATGTCTAACTTAAATAAATAAATAAATATTAAGAGTATACGTTTTAATAAAACATAAACAAATTCATAGCATACATTAAACTCAATTTAAGTACATCTCATGAGATCTTCTTTTGACATCAACTTCAAACATTAAATTTTTTTTTATTTTGTATTTATTAAGATACTTTGTTATAATAATTTTAAGTCTCAACAATACATTTAAATTATAAAATTAATACTTATATTAGGAACAAGTATGCAACGAAAAAACAAGGATTAAAATTAATTTAATACAAATTATTAATATAAAGTTAAGCACAGTAGAAATTACTAGTTAATTTAGTTTTGTGTTTAAATTACACATTAATGTTTGTAAATAATAATATAAGGACATATGACCAAAAAGTTCTGGGTATTAACTTTGTAAAATTCATTAAAATATAAAAAAACTTTTTTAATCAAACCTAATATTATTCCAAGTTAAGGAAAATCAAGAATGTCATTTTATTAATTTAAAATAAAAAAACATAAATTAACTAGTTTGTGGGAAATTGGAGGAGCATAATCACTAGGTTCAATTTTTTTAATCATCTGCTATTGAGTTTAAGTTTTACAATTAGACAATCTTATTTATAGCACATTTACCACCAAAGTTATGTTTAAATAGTTGAAACTAAAAACAGTGACAACAATTAAAATTGTAATAATTAGTTTTTAATCCTTGCTTTTCAGACTGTATTAAAAATTATATTAGCATACAAAAAATAAAAACAAGAAAATAATTCATTTGAAAATGGATTTAATATTTAAAAGAAATTTTGTTAAAATTAATGATACTTTTTAAAAAAAAAAGTAAATGTTATGGTAAAGATCATTCCTAAAATTAAAGAAGTCTACCACAACTGATTATTTATTTCTCTTGGTTTTATCACTTTATTTATTGAATAAGAAAAAATCATATTAGGAATTATTGAAATAATTTGTGGTATAATTTTATCTCATTATTTAAGTTTTATCAATAATATTTAAACTATAATGTACAATAACACGTGAAAAAAATCAAAAGCCAGAAAGTTTTTCACATTAAAAGAATACAAAACAAAAATATTTATTTGAGGTACACATTTTTTTGGAATGCAAAAAATTTAATAATCAAAATTAAATACATTTTATTTGCTTATAACTGAAAAACAAAAATAATCACTAAAACGATTACCTACATAACTCATTCTTTAGCTTAATAGAGATGTTAAATATTAAAATATTTCAAGTGATTTAAACTTATTACTTTGGATAGGTGTATATTAATTAATTAAACAAACAGCTGTGACCTACTATTGGAGTATTTGAGTTAGTGATTGCGGTATATCAAATTTTGATACCGGTATTTGTTTATTACCAAAATTACCATAACTCGGCAAATACCGAAAATACCATATATCGGTAATAGGTATTTTTGGTAAATTTACAAATGTTACCATTTACCAACCTAGAAAAATATTTCTATAATAATTAAAAATGATGTTTTCAATTATTCATTTTTGTTTAAACAAATCATAAAATATTTTGTATATAGTGTAGGTTTATAAAAAAAAAAGTTCTAGTTCTAGACATCGGATAACAGATGACGGTATTTTTGGTAACGGTAATTCCCAAATTATGGTATACCTGTAATCGGTGTTATAAAATGCCAAAAATACTGCTAGCCCTTATTTGAGTTATGGCAATATACTGTCACATCTTTTGACATAATTTATATAATTCACAAGCTTTCATAAAATTAAAATTCAACTTATAAAATTCAATTGGGATTGAATAACTGAAATTATTGTTTTAAGTTAGTTAAACTACATTTAAGTTAAAATTTAAAATCATGAAAACCTTAATAATTTGCAGTTTTACTCTGCTGCCACAGTGTTTATTTGAACCAATGATTTCATGATCTTTTTTTTTCATTTGTTTTCGCAAGTATCTATATATTTAATCAAATTAAATTTCTTAATTTTAAGCTTTAAATAAACAGAATCTGTAAATTGTCAATACTATTTTTTTTATTGTTATTTAAATAGGTAGACATGGTTTTAACATTTTTAAATTATTTAGGTATATTAATAATTAAAATTAAAATAAGATATAACAATACATTAGTAATTATATTTGTACATTTTACAAATTATATGGTTATTTAAAATGTAGGTAATTAATTAGAATATCATTATAAATGAAAATTATACTATACAATTAATATATTGTAATTAGTATACGTTGATCTCTATAAATATATCACTTGAAACTTTTTATATTCAACACCCTTTAAAGATAATTTGTAGCGCTTCACAATTCACACTAAATAATTAGGTACCTAAGTATCTAAAATAAAATTATATTATAATTTATACATACACATTATTTTATAACTCTCATTTTTAATTATCAGCCTTATTCAAAAATACCTACTTATATAACTTCCTAAAATAAAATAAAAATAATAACAAATAACTTTTTTACAGGCTACTTTATCACAATTCATTATTCAATCTTCTAGAAAATTATTATGTATTATTCATATTTGTTTAGTTATTACTTATTACGTATTACCAACATTTACATCAAGCCCAGGATTGGTTGAAGATGAAACAACTATATCATCTGGTTGTAAAATAGTATTCCAAAATGTTCTCATTGACTGATCTGCTTTAGTTAATAAGCAAAATAAAAACTTGCGACTAATATTTTTATCGCCCAGTACATCAGATTCATCCACAGCTAGTTCTCCTAAATCTGTTTGAGTTATATTTTGTTTATCAGCTATTGTACCAGTTATGTGAACATCATCAATCCAAAAATATGGAGACACTTGTGCTTCCGTATATAATTTATAAATTACATCTGGCGAATAAACTATTGCCCAGCCTCTACAATAAATTGGGTACCAACGATTTGGATATTCTGAATATGAAACTCTCCATTTAGATCGATATGAACGTTTCACCATACTTGACAACATAAGTTGGCACATAAGCAAATTTCGAGCTCCTAAAGGTGATAATCTATGATTGAGTATTTCCAACAAATATGGTGCATTAACTAATGTATCATCATCAGTTTTGAGCAAATACCTGGCACAAGGACAATAGTACAAAGTCCATTTTAGTACCATCACATGTTTGTAAGTTAAATTACGGTAACAATCTATAAAGTCGCCTTGGACAATATCACTGTACAATTGATTTTCTAATACAACATTGTTTTGAGTAATGTTTGAATCTGGGAGACCCATGAAAAATAATGTTGGTATCATCTTCGCCCATGTGTCTCTTATAGCCTGACGTTTAGCATAATGTCCTGGCGCAGTATGAACTAAAGCCATTATCAATTTAGTGCTGTTGTTGCATACCTTTTGGTTTATATTGAAATTGAAAGATGGCAAATCGATCAAGGAGTGAAGATCTGTATCGGCCAAAGAATGTAACTCGAATGGTTTTGAAGTAACATTTTCTATTGTAAGTATACGATATTCGACATGGCCTACATGTGATTCGTCGACATTGACTATCTTGCTCCATACTGACCACAATGAAAATGTGATTATTGTAAGGCTGCCAAGCGATAAAATTAAAGAATATAATCGTCCTATCATGGCATTTCTTCTAACTGTTGACTGTTCTGAAACATAATATATTTTAATACAAACATTAATTAATATTTATAGTTAAATATAGGTAAACACATAAATTGTGTTATAATATTAAATTATTATAAATAGGAAGTCAAAAACAACAAAAATTTAAATGGCAAAATACTCCTAATATTCTTTTATTTTATAAAAAAATACTTTAAATATGCCTTAAATAAAAAAAACTGGGGAATTTTCTCTGCTGTATATTAGGAAGTTTTGAGTGCACCTCGGTCATTGAGAAGGTATTTGTAATGTATGTGTTAAATTTTAACTCAATCACTGCTTACAAAAAATGAATCTGACTGGGCCGTCAGCCTATATTACTAAGTATATTATATTATATATTTATTTTGCTATGAGTAATAAGGTAAGTTTAATAAATTATTATAATAGTGTATATTTATTTTGTATTTATATCATATTCTATTGTTATTAACTTTTGAGGCAATATCGACTTATCATAGAACGATATGAATATTGAATAATAAATAGGCAATGACTCATAATTAATCTAAATATGTTGAAAATATCATTGTGTAGGTATAGACGACAGACATATAGCAAAATATAATAAGACACGTAAAAGTTTCAAGTCCCGGTAAATAATATTTTTTGAATTAAGTACATCAAAATAACTAAAATTGTTATTTATCGTTTAAACAATTCAAATTCAGCAAAATAACTTAAAATATAACTAAATAACATTGTACCAACATAAATCTTGTATTTTATTTTCAAACCTTAGGTGTGAAAATTAAAAATGTTATGAATTTTAACTTCAAAAGAACTTGAACATTTTTAAAATTTTAATGAATTTTGTAAAAAATGTATCTTAAGACATTTAAAATTTTTTTTTTTAATCATAAATTATAAAATTTTAATTTAATATTAGTTCATAACAACTTACTTAACACTACTACTGCAAATAAATCATTATACTTACATCACTCAGTTTTAATTTTTCATTAGTCTTCAGGAAGTTAATAATAATAGTATTATTGATCTAGGACCTACAAAAAAAGCAGAAATTAGAATAAAAGGTATGAAGTAAGATATTGTTGATTGGTAAATATAGTAAAACATTTTGTAAATATTCTTCTAACAAACAATAATAAGTTATATTAAAATAAAATTATTTTAGGAATGTATTTTCCGAGGTATTTTCTTTATGGACTATGAAACTAGTATCAAAATAATAACACAAACAATACCATTTAATACTGATTACATCATTATTTTTTGTACTGTTTTGTGATGGTACGTGAACATGATTTATGTCATGGTTAGTGTCATTGGATAATTTTCAGAATAACTACTGTTCCATATCTAGTTTTAAATTACTTTCACCAACTAACTTCTTTAAGTCTACTTAATTAAATTTATCACAACTAATACTTTGAACTCAGCCAGACTACTATTTAATATATTTTTTTTAAATAATATAATGATTTGGTTCAATGAGCCAATATTCCATAAAAATACCTATATATAATGCATTTATCAAAGTTTATATTCAATCTAAACTCAATATGTATTCACTCAATCTTTTATAATATTTTGACATTGGTATTTTAAATTTAATTTAATATGTACTATGATGGGTGGTTAATCATTTTATTTGCATACGGATGTTTTTATAAATACGGTATTCATTTATTTCTGAAATAAATAGTTTAATAACCTAATCATACTACAATTCATAAAAATTTAGTAATTTATCACAAGGTTAAAATGTAAAATAAAAAATACTGAGTTTATTCACTGCACATTTTCTCTGTATTTTGGTAAACTCCAATACTAGTTAGTGTTTTCATTTTTTAGTAAATAAATAGTTAAAAAAAGATATTGATTCTATAATACCCCATGTCCAAATAATTTGAAACAAAATTAAAATTAGGTAATTAAATGTAAATTTAATTTAATTCACAAATCTTAGGTATTACTGTATAACATTTTTAAAATAAATCTAAATTACTTTGGATTTAAATACAACATAATTTATAAAATAACTTACTGAGAAGTATTTGTCAGTTGAAACTATAATTGTGATGTGTTTATCAATTAAAAATATCATTGCATGACCCTGATGACAATAAATAATTTTATGATAAATCAACTATGTTATAGAATTCTAATTAGCTAGAAATGGATATAAATAATTGATGACTATGATGAGAGTAGAGGGAGTGCCACCTCCTCCAACAGAATTTAATTAGTAATAGCCAAAAGGTATGTCCTAGAAATCATTGTGAATAAAATTATCTGAAACAAAAGTATATGTAAACGAATATCTTAACATTAAGGGAAGACATGTTTTATATTAAATATCTCTTCTATACATGATACAAATTTAGACATAAATGATAATTCAACCATTAATTATTTCAGAGTTAAATACTTATCCAATACTTATCTAATTAAATCTATTCTAATGTGTTTGAGATAGAGCATAATTGTTTTTAAAATGATAATCATTAGTAAATATTACATAGAGATATTTTGAAACTTACTTAGTACCAAAATACTGCAACATAACATCTATAGAGAAAATTCAAAAACAAACTTTGTTTTGTATTATGAAAGACAGTAGAAAAGACATTTCTATACACTACACACTTAATAGAATTATTAAATTCTTAAAACCTATTTATGTTCTACAGTTATTATTAATATAGCCATTACACTTCATATATATTGCCATACCTGTCAGCATTTAGTTTTTAAAATAAGGCAATAGTAAATTTACAATTCAAAAACTGACATTTTAAAATCGATTGAAGTAGGTAGGTATTATCATTATTTATACTTAACCACAATAATTTATGCACTAAAGAATAGGGTTGAAATAATGTCTATATGATGTCGCCATAAAGTCCCTTGCAATATTGATGACTTAGTTTTCTAAGCAGCTATACCCATGATTATTTTGTTACAAGGACAAAATACAAGGATATCAGAATTTATAATTTATATTTTATAGCAACAAACTCACATAATATAATATAAGTAGGTAGATATTTATAAAAATTAATATTTTAATTATTATGTCGGTATCCTTAAAATATTAACATACACTATCTGACTAAAACAAACATTTAAAACTTTATTATAGGTATTAAAATGACCTAGGTATAAAACATGCCAACAAATTAAAATGGCCAATGCATAAAGCAACATTGTAATATATTACCTAATAAAATTAATTAAGACTTTGTTTTAAGAAGATAGCCATTTTATTATTAACTGTATACTGTACTTATTACATAGCATTGTATTTGTATTTATTAAGTTTGGCAGCAAGTAGCTGTTAGGTACTTAAATACCTAAATAAATAAGGACAAGGAATCTTAAAAGTTTAAAACTAAGGTTTTAAAAATACACGAGTGTTAAACATTTTAGTCTCAATGATATAATAAATAAATATAACTGTAGGTTTAATGTTTATACAAAATTATATTTTAAGAATTAAGTAGGTTGTAGGTACCTAATAATTATTATCAGTAAGGTCCATCTTTTTATTCCAAAAATAAAGCAAAATATGATGCTAATATGTTCTAAAAAACCTACAAAAATAAGAAAAATATGCAAAACTTATCAATGGACATACAAATAAGCTTAACACACTTTGATTTTTTTATAACAAACATATGAAAAAGTAAATTTTTATATGATGAAAAATAATAATCCCTAATTGTAAAAATAGAATAAAACATTAAATGTAGCCTTAATCATAGGCCTTGTAGCCTATGAAAAAAATGATTAGTTTGACTGTACTTGCATAAAGCATTAATAAAACAAATGTAGGTATAAATAAACATATCAATATTGCTTGAATAAATAAATACAGAGCCTAGAAACACTAACATTAAACTACATTGATTGTAATAGTAGTTTAGACAAAAAAAAAACAGAATAATTAGATACAAATTATTCTTTGCTTAATTTCTTAAGCATAACTAGGAATATTTTGCACATTATAGAAAATAATACTAATTTAATAGTCTACTGGCTATTGTTGTTCATTTTAATTTTGAGGTAGATACTTTGACAATTTAAGGAATATTGTTTTATATATTACAACAGTTATACTTTATTGCAAGTTCCACATTTTACTGCAAATATTTAAGTATATATTATCGTATGTATTTTATAAATATAAATACCTATAATTACTGAAGTGTAATTTAACTAAGCAATTGTACCTATCAGAATCTCCTTTCAATAATATTAAATAATCCTTAATTCCTAAAATATTCTAAAAAAATGGACCAAAAAAATGAGACTATTTTATTGAAATAGATATTATGCTATGCATTAAAATTATGTGTACAACAAATTTATTGCATTATTTAGATGGTTCTCGAACAGCTTTGAATGTGGCCAGTGGCAGCACCAAGGACAGGCACGGACGGGACATTACCTTCCCTAAAAATCCCTGACCCGCCCTAAAATTTTATGAAAATTTAAAATATTAAAATTTACATCAAAATAGTTATTATCAAATATTTTTTTTATTGTCTTTTATTAGTATGTGTACGGAGAGAAAATATAAATGCATAATATAGAAACATAATAAGTAATATGTTCATTGATCTATGTACCTTGTACCTAGTATCTATATATTAAATTATAAATTTGTAATTATTCCAATATTATTTTATTATGTGGATAGTTAAAAGTACCTATATATAAAAAAAAATGTTATCAAGTTAAATACAACTATTATGATATGTTATTTTAGTTCTTATAATATGTGTACTATGGTTAAAATATGATATTTTAAGTAGAAGGCAGTGATGTAGCTTGGATTTTATTTTATGAAGGGGGTCTAAATTTCCAAAGTGATGATAAATTTTTTTAAATCTTTTGTTTGAATTAAATAATGTATTATTCATTACTCTAACAAAAATGTTGTTGGGGTCTAGACTCCATAGATCCCTTCTCTGGGTACGATTTTGGCAAGATGTGTGGAGCAAAGATTTCATACCTTATACTAGGTATTTACATTGGTCCTACAGTAAAATTACATGTCTTGAGTTGACCCTTCCAGTTACAAAATATACCTATAAATTGAATAATATGCACATCTTTTTATACAATTATGTTAAGGTGTAATCGAGAATTAATGAATTATGTTCTAATTATTTTTACTTAAATGTCATTAAGGAAAAACAATATTACATTTTTAATTAATGAATATTGTGCCTATAACCTAGGTACCTACTGTAAAATATTAATTGTCAATCAAGTTATCCAAAATCAAAATATTAGCTACTTATGATAAGCAACAAAGAAAACAATAACAAAACATGATACCTAATATTTAGTTGACAAATCTAACAAATTATAATACTCAATTGTTTTTCATAATAATTTTAACTTAAGTATCTAAAAATGGTAGTATAAAATGAAGGAGCCCAAGAAGTGTATGGTGTATCATCTAAAAATGAATTTTAATCACACAAAAAACATTAACTTTCTAAGGGAAAAGTATCACTTTAAACAGTTAAATTGGGTTACTCTGTTGTGCTGAATAACTACAAGCTAGATGCCAAAAAGTTAAAATTAACTAGAAATTATCCAACTTTGATGCATTTTTTCATGGTGAAGGTTAGCGACAATAAATCAGTAATTCTACATTGTTGCTTGTCAACCAACCGAACGGTATTGACCCTACTAAAAAATTGGTACGAGATTTTGGTTTAGAACAAAAAGATAATTTAAGTGAGGATATGTTAAAAAAAAATTGTATAAAATAAAATATACAAGGTTGTTTTGAAGTGACATTTTTCGAAACCAACAGTGAAGCGACATAAATAACAACCGATGTCCTACGGTTCGACAGACCAGCAATGTCATATTTTTGCGAAACGACTGCGAGATTTCTACTCGGGGGGAGGATTCTCGTGTCGCATGACTGCAGAGTACTTCCGGAATCGTTATGTCCTTCGGTGGTATATTTGAATATACTCGTACGACCTGGCCACTGACACTTGACGGTTTAATAATATTTAAAAACAACTCTTAGGGGAAAAAATGCCCAGTGGTGATAATCCGGGCGAAACATGGCTACATTACAGAGGGATGTCGGTCGGAATAATATTAAGTCCGACGTGGCGACGACCGGCGTATGTCACCACGTCGCCCGCACTACTTACCGTCCGAGGACTGGTGGTGGTGGTGGTGGTGGTGGTCATGGTGATATTGGATAACGGCGGCGTCGAGTGATTTTTTTTTTAGCGCGTCTCAACCGGACCGGGCCCGACGTCGCGACGTACCCACAAGCCCTCCGCCGACGGAAAACACTACTGCGGATCTGCGGCACGCGAACGAATAGCTCTGCACCCGGCGCGTCGCACTACCGTCTACGACTATAGTGACTGGTGAGTAGTGGGTTAGTGACTAGTGACTAGTGAGTTGTGAGCTGTGAGCGGAGAGTGGCGACTGGCGACTACCGACTACCACGGCCGCGTCAGTGTCGACGGCGACGATGTTGGTGGCGGTGGTGGTAACGGCCGTCGTCGGCGTGCGGTGATATAATAATTAGCGACGGCGGTCGGCGGCAATGCTAAACGGCCGCAGATCAAACGATCGGCGATGCGATGATGAATACGACGGCTGCCGAGATGATAACGACGACGTTCGACGGGATATCGAGACATTTCCCGCTGGATTTAACCGATGACGCGTACGGCCGTTTTCTCGAACCAGACTATAATAATTATCAACCGACAGCGTTGATTCCGGTTCATATTTCGATAACGGCAACGGATGAGCGATGGCAATAATACGAAGCAGGAACTGACTAACCGAGTAATAGTAGATTACCTACGATTTTAACCGACGACGAAAAAAAATAATCAGCCAATGCCGCCCGTGCATAACGATAACCCGTCACGGGTGTAACGGTGCGGGGCGGGGTAGGGTAGTACCGACGGCTCGGCGTGCAGTTGTCGGTGGAGGGGATGGTCTACAGTCATCGTCGACGGGGTGGTGGTGGGGGCGCGCGCCAGTCGGTATTCGGTAACTGGTGTCGGTGTGCGCTTGTATACCGGTGCGGAAGTGGTCGTGGTATGGTACGGTGTGAGTGTGTGACGAGTCCGTGTATACGCGTTTTTGCGGCGGTCAAGGCACAACGCCGGATGAGTTCAAATCGCGCGCGTCACTATCGCCAACCGACGGTCGACACTACTTCCCGTCCGACAACCGTCAGTGTTGCCACCACTCGAGGCATTTGTGGTGGAAAATTTGGCTGCTGTTGGCCGTTGCACATATTTTTTCCACGATTAATACCTATTTTTTCATAGTACCTATTAAGTATTAATCTATTAGCTAGGGCTAGGGACTTCTAGGAGTTTGCTTGTTTTTCAATAATCATTCAAAACATAGCTAAGTAGTATAGAAATTTGTTTCTTAACAATATGAGTTTATATGCAAAATTTATAGTTGCATATTTTACACATATGACCATTTTTTATTTATAAATTTAAGTTTTATAAAAAAAAACTTAGTTTTAAATAGATTTCCTGTACCTGAGATATTATTTTGATGGTTTTATTTATATAAAATTAGTGTTTTGTGTTATCCTCATCCGTCACCGAGCACTCGCATTGTTAATTATTGGTGCATCTCACACATGATTGGGAACAATCAATAAAAAAACAATTATATAATACAAATTATAATTATCTAGATATTAAAATAAAAAGGTTTTATTTAATATAATTGTGCATTTTTTTTTATGCATATTTAGTGATTCTTTGAGGCATAGATGCATGCATATTTTAAGGTTTTTTAGGGCATGAAGGCCCTAGCCAATGGCTATATTACCTATTTAATCGTGTTTTTTCGGGCTAACAAAGTCAATAGAAGATATTTTCAACTGTTGTAAAAACGATCAACAACAAAATCTTAAGTTTTTGCATAATATATGTCGGTACTATTATCACTGACTAATTATTATTATTTATTAAACGTATAAATGTAGGTATAATAAATAATAATAATAAGTTATGTTAATTAATACAAATATTATAGATACCTAATAATCACAATATTGAATAAGTATCTTACAAAAACTGAATATATTACATACCTATTTTACTTATTATAGTCGATCTTAGCCATTAGATACCTACAATTGAATCTAATATTGTGTCAATTATAGACTAAGAAAAAAATTGGCTATAATTTTATTTATGGAAATATTTTGACATTTATTCTGTTTTATATTATTACACATGAAAGACAAAAATTAGATATTAGACAAAAAAAATGTCACTTTCCAATAAATGTTTAAAAAATATCAGGGGAAATGTTCGCATTAAAAATGTACAGGGAGCCCAGGGAGGAAATACTACAATGAATACAATAGCCGGGAAGAATTGTTCATTTACCATAAAAATGCTGGTGTTTGAGTACCTACTTGACGCATTAGCCGGCAACCGCAACATAGAATATGAATTTAACAAGTATGTGAAAAGGGGTGTACACATTTTGAAATTGGTGTTACAAATTTGTGCTAAATTTAAAAAATGCAAGTCATGGATTTAAAATTATTTATTATAATAATTACTGATAGCCGATAGGTAACGATTTTTTTGTGAATAATAGTCAAATCTCTCAAATAAAGCTTTACTGATATTTAAAATTAGCAAAAAGTATGATAAAAATACTGAATCTAGATAGGTAAATATAATTTAAAACAAAAATAACAAAATTTATCTAAAATATTTTTTGAAAGGTATTTGATTATTTGAAAAATTCTAATATTAATAAGGTATTGTAGAACCTAACTCCTAAGTATTTTTTGCAACACTGTTTACTCCATTATTGATGGTGGTTTTTTTTCTGATGTAGAAAATGTGCAGTAACTTTTTAGTGATCATGTTTATTTTATTTAATGTTATATTAATATTATTAGATTCTGAGTGGCTCCGATAAATGTATTGATTTTACAATGAGGTTTTTTTTGAGGGAAGTAGGTATGTATACAGTATACACTATTTGTAGTAGAAAAAATTCTTCTAATTTAAACTTATGTTTCTGCTTTCTGGTAGCAAATTGGATCTATTTGCTACTTTTAAAAGGTCAAAATAATAAATTCCCAATACTTTTCTATTGAGAAGAAAAACAGGAATTAATTTGCAAAATTAGTAGGTATTTCAATAAATCAATTTTATTTTTTGATGTAACTCAAAAACAAAAATCGTAGATAAATGACATTTTTATACTAATATTTATATTAGTGTTTTCTATGAATGGTACCTATATTTTGAGTTTTATATACATTTTACAATTTCGATTTTTGTTTTTTTTTTCTACATAAATATTGATAAAAAATGTTCGCTCGGTAAAAAAGATTGAAAATGCTGCAATGTTAAATACAAGGTTCCACATAAGTTGCTATAACTTTAACCGCTTGAAAATATTATTAAAGATAATAATATCTAATTATCTAAGATTATATCTAGATACAAATTTTTCTTTTATTGGCATTTGAAGTTCAAATTTTAGGCTGACTAAAATAATAAAAATATATACTATAACTCAGTGAGAGTTAAAGATTTATAATATTACTACCTAAGTAATATTGGCTGACGAGCAGTCTCTGCACAGAATCGTTTTTCGAATACACAAATACACAATGATATATCATTGAATTTAAATTCAACACATTCATTAGGTATTATTTATTACACATTGCACTCGACACCTATACTCAACAACAAAGCGGTTCCTACTTGCCAACTTTTATTAACGTTTTATAATAAAATGTATTTTTTAGGGGATTTTTTTATGTTCTTTAGAGAGTTTTTAACTTTTTGAGTAAAACATTTCATGAAATGTATTGTTGTAATAAAAACGACAGTTTTACGGTATGAATTTATGATATTTATGTAATTGTGCATGATCAATATAAGTAAAAAAATATAATTAAATATCACTGATAATTATATATATACATACTAACTGATCCCGTGCACTTCGTGACACGAAGTGTCAGCTATATAAGCTGTCCTACCCTAGCTGACCCTTCCAGCGTTGCCTGAATCATATGCCCATATATTATGTTAAGATTAACCTCAAGTGATTTACATACATCTAAGCCTCTTATAGGTAAGCAATCCACTGCATCGGATCGTGGATAATATATGCAAACAGTAGTACATTATCAGGTAGGCAATCCACCTGCGGTGGATTGCGGCCCCATGAGATGCATAAGTAACTGAAATCAGAATTAGGTACATTAAAAAAAAAAACAACAACAACCGAGTTAGTAGGTTGTAACCAATGGCAACCATTTATAAACAAATACTTCCATCGTAAATCTCAAAATAACTTAAACTCGCCATAACTCCTGAATCACTTATCGCACCGCATACAAACTTAGATAGTAGCTGACTCTCAGACCTACTGAATATGCATATACAATTTCATAAAAATCGGTCAAACCGTTTTGGAGGAGTATGATAACTAACATTGTGACACAAGAATTTTATGTATAAGATAGGTATACGTATATCCTTCAAGGGCCCATCACACTTTTTAAAAAACACAATATGAAGTCCACTGAAACGTTTCGATACCATGGTATGTGCACAGATTTCAATCCATTATAATGTATTAGTCCGTGATTCTTATACAAGAAAATTATGAAAATATGAACTATAGCAAGGGTTATAATTTTAAAACACAATATTGCGTGCTTTTTAAGAACAAACACTTCGTAACATTCTTTTATTTGTTCAGGTCTCTGGGAATTTGTATTCCAAACTAAATATTGATAAGTAAGCAACGCAGAAAAAAATAAGTACACAAACATAAAACTGAAAGACCGACCATTTCTTAGAAAATTATGATTTTAGAATTTTTAAATACCCATCATGGTCACACAACTGACGCAATATCCTTAGTAATTACTGTTTCGTATACACCTTGTATATTAGAAGTATTATTGTATAGAAAAATACATTAGTATAATATACAATAGACTTATCAGACTTATTTTTTTAGGTTTGCATTAGGTGGCAAGAGGGATCTTTATCAAATACTTAAGAAATTAATTAAATAACAAAAAAAAAACAACCGGGATACTCAACTGTATACAGTGGAGTTCCATCGGAGTAGTAATATTAACCGTTATTAAACCATTATACTCCGATTAAAGATTTAAACTCTTTTCACGTATACAGCTGCGGCAAGAGGTTATATATCAGTATCATATAGAGACATTTTTTTCTTATACATCTATTTTATGCTTCATTTAACTTATAAGTTACAATGTACCTACCGTCGCTTTTGAGAATAAAAACAGACGGCACTAGGTAGTAACTCCTTTCTATATGCACATAGGGTCGTACCTCGGTACTTATACCTTAACTCGTGAACCAAATATATAGTTGCCAAATATATAAATTCTATAGTTTCTATTATTAAAACCATATTTTATTTTACTTAATAAAGTATAAGTGAACGATATCAAAGAACTTTATCGTTATTTTTAGAATTGTTTAAAATAAATTTAACTACCAAAGTTCCAATATAGTATAATATAAACTATAATATACTATATATTATTATAGTATATAATAAACTTAATTTAATAACCAATAAATAAGCAATGTCTATGGCAAAGTCATAATAATATGATTATCGTAAGTGGATACATCTAAATAATATATATTTCCATATACATGGCTATAGTAATCAAAACTGAATACCTACATTATTCGAAATCACTATTATTTTATTACTTGTTTTCATGAAAATTAGTCGAAATTGGTGAATGACATCGAGTAGCCATTTAGCAAATTATGTGCGACTATAAGAATAAAATTCAAAATGCAAATTTCAAAAACATTACCAATAAGTTAATGAAGAAATAATAATGTATCAAACGAAATGTTGAAATTGTTCGATGATAATAAAATTACTCGTTTTGTTATTGTTTTAAGGTTTTAAGTTTAAAGTGTTACTATAGCGTAATAGTGTTACATAATATATTATTTATGCATACCTAAAGTACAAAACTTGTTTGCTGTTTTCTTTTTAACCAATTGTTGAAATGTAATAAAGATGATGTGACTAAGGCCGTAACTGAAAAAAAATTTAATTATTTTATTCTGAATACAATTATAGTCAATAAATTAAATTCACTAATAAAATGTATCTACTTTTAAAAATTTAGGGGGGAGGGGGGTCCGGACCCCTGTACCCCCTCCCACAGTTACGGCCTTGGATGTGACTGATTTTTAAAGGTGCAAGTGAGATTTTATTGTCACCGAGATTCGAACGGAATAACGAAAACGAACTGAATAAAAACCACATCAAAATAATGTTTGTATAACATTATTTTAAAATTTTGACTGGACCCGGTGTCATGTATTTATACAACTGTATATATTATAGTAAGTACATCGTACATACGTGTATAATTTTTTCTATGCGAACCCTAGCATTTTCTTCGCATAAATGTAAAGCATTGCCAATGCACTATATTAATAAAAAGGGGAAAAGTAGGGAATCGCTTTGCTGTAAAGTAGTATAACGTGTGTACCCATCGAGTGTATCTTGTCATCACGATTAAAGACATACAAGATATTTAAGTATGTCAAATAGAGCAATAGTCACTGTAATGTATAATATGTTAAATTATTTTAACTTTATTACTTAGTATGTATATTTTTATTGCTAATAAGTAAAGTTATTTATTTTACTAGCTAATAGTGTAAATACTAGATAAAGTAATACAGACATACGGTAGATTGAATTAATTTTTGCCGAAATATCGCAATTAGGTAGTTAATTATTATTATATAGTGTATATTTTGGTATTAGGTATATGGTATACCTATCATATAATATTGTTGTTTCTAATTATTGAGTTAATATACGGACTTCCGTAGAACAGTGTGAATAGGTTATTGTGTAATCCTTATGTTTCAAAAATGTCATTAAGTATAGTAGAAATAGTAGAATATTTAATTATATACAATAAAATATCAAGTCCTCGCATATATTTTTGAATTAAAATTTGCGACAAAATAAATAAATCGTTATTCTTTGTTCAAGCATCTGATTTTGTCAAAATTAAACTTCAGACGCTCATAAAAAAATATTTGCGTAATTACGCTCTTAATTTACTTAATTCCAGTAATAAAAACTTACGAGCAACCTTATTATGTGTACATTTTCAAATCTTAGTTATGAATATTAAAAATGGCATGAATTTGGAAAATTACACAAAATAATTGAGCCATTGATCATAATGCCAACTCATTCTGTGCAGTGTAGACACTAAATATAGGTAATACCATAGGACCTATACAGAAATACTTCAACATTTCAGAGTCATACTATTATAAAAGTTGGCCTCATTCGCATAGACACGAATTCGTCAGAATCCGATGTACCTACATATAAAACTATAAAAAATCGTTGAACGTGTTTTCGTCGTACACATGCGTAATATATAATATACTGTATGGCGTATGCTGCACACATCACCACAATTAACATTATAGTACAATTGTACAGACTGCAGGGGACAGTCCTTATAGAATATCTATATCTATAAGGCTATTATAACTATAGTCTATAATATTTAGCTTTGTTAAACAACATTACATTAGGCATTTTTGGAATGAGCAGCCCATGTGTGCGTTACAAACATAAATAACGGAATAATAGGATACGAGATGAGGGTCATAAAAAAAAACTTGGCTCCAAGATCATATTGTATACACCAATAATGACGTAACAGTGTGCCACTATAATAAACATATGGATATATAATATATTATATGTATTAATACCGTCAATACCGATGGTGCCATGTCGGGCATGTTTTATACTCAAACCGAATAAGTGAATAACGAAATAAAAACGGTCTACTCACGGTTAAAGTATGTACTCTCACTACTTTGTGTCTACTATCTAAGCTTATCTGTTGTAAGCGATGTAAATTATTAAAACTATTTCATGCATTAATACAATTTCGATCAAGTGAAACAAGTTTGCAAATTTTCAATCGTCTGTCCACATTATTCCGGCGTTGATGGCCAATACGCTAATATAACGCGTTAGTGGCATTGTATTTTATGTAGAAAATAATATTAAGTATTCCACAAGTGGTAAAAATTACGGCAACGTTTGAATGCTTGATATGGAAAATTTCAATACCGGCTATGTAAAAAATCGTAAGTTATAAGGTTACACACATTTCGTTATCGTCAATTGGCAATCATTTATAAATTATATTATAATTAATAGTAGATACCCCTACCTGGGTATTAAATAAATAAAATGATCAATTAAGTAAAAAAATAACCTAAGATAAAACTATATTTTAATGCCCAATATAACGATGTACATAATTCATATAATATATCATTATTTATGTAATAAGTAATAAGCCGCAATGAGTGTTCTAGTTTATTATGTAGGTACCGAATGAAATGTATTCTGCTAGAATAAATGTTTGGTTTTATAAATTTACGAAAAAAAAAAATTTTAAATTTTAAAAATTACTTACTGAATAAAACACATTTTAACTTCAATTGGGGATCCGATAGTGATAGTACCTAAATGATATTATGTACAGCTATATTAAAATCGGATTCACTGCGCACACGAGAACAGTCACTATAAAAGTATACTTAAAAATTGAAATTTTATTTATGCATTATGCGGCATGTAAAACGTTATTTACTGGTCGTACGCTCACTGAAAGAAATTCAAACGAAACAAAATGTGTCTGAACCCACGCCTGCGCATACAATAATATTATGTATAATACGCAAAACGGGTTCGCTCTCAACAATGATGATTATTAACGTACGCAGTGTTCCGTAAAGTGATAATATCGGATAATATACACACACGGCCGCGGCACACGGTCGGCCAACTGGCCAATGTCGACGGGTGACTATCAGTGTTTATTTCAGGAGGGGGGGGGGCGACCGGGGGGGTATACCCCCCCCCCGCCACCCCGGAATAAAAGGTCTGAAATAAACACTGGTGACTATTATAATAATATAGTGGCGAGTGTTGACTGGCGACTGAAATTGCAGACGTATTAAAACCCAATGCCTAGCAAAGTAATAATAAGTAGGCGTCATAGGCACATGCGAACCGATAAAATGTAGCGCCTGGCTTGTCACTGGCCCGTCGCCGCCACTATATTATGCAGTCTGGTAAAATTATGGTTCCACTGATCCGATCTGATTTGTATTATTATTTTACAATGTGCTGTATTTATTTCTGTCTCTATTCTCCGTCGCTTTCACTCTCACTCTCTCACACAGTGGCGGATCTAGGATTTTTTATGGGGGGTGCTTAGGTTAAGGTATAATTATATTCTGTATACTATATCCCGATGGTATGACCTTTTCTCAGTCCTAATACAGTGTCGGCCAAACGGGGGTGGAGGGGGGGGGGGTGATGGGGATAGATTCCCCCCATGAACTTTTTTTCTTTAATATTTATAACAATTACATTAATTTATGTATATTGTACTATACCTAATGTTAAGGTGGCTCTTAGTGGCTTTTATTTAAGGATACTATACTCAATGATAGTACTATCCCAGTTGTGATTTATCGTTCCATTTTTCAGTCTCACTTCTGGTCATCACTAATCAGTATTGTTGAGATAAGCTAAAAAAAAAAAAATAGCTTTTTTTGTTACCAATTTAGTATAACGTACCCGGGGCCCACTGAAAAATACGTATAGTTTATAATATTTGTTTTTAACCAGGTAGCAACATGCCAAGGGGGGTGCTATAGCATCCCAGCACCCCCCTCTGGATCAGCGCCTGCTCTCACACACACTAAACCTCTCTCACTATCTCCACATATCTCACACTCATTCTTACTCATTCAGTATCTTTCCCTCTCCGTGCAGCGTGCACATAAATATTTTTATAATCTGACTGATTGGGTGTTGCAATTTACAGTATTATATCCTTCAAATTCTACACGACTTCCTATATTATTCACGATAAACACACGCACGTTCGATTGCTGCACCGAAACCAAGCACAATACATATTGTATATACGTTTTATTATTTAAAATTTAAATCACATTTCATTACATTGATACACATAACAATCTATGCATTTCTATATAAAACAAAAATTCTTTAATTTCGTATAATTTAATCTGTACAGTGTACACTGCACATTGTAATTATACTTAGTCATAAATCATAATAAGTCATAATTTATTAACAATATCTTAAAATATTTTTATAACCATGTTCTACATCAACAATTTTAAAAACCAACATAAAAAGTCAAAAGAAAATAATATTTTTAATTATTTTAATTTAATAAGTTTTGGAATTAATGAGGTATAAATAAAAAGTCTTGGAATTAAATTGATTAAAAAAAAATTGTTGACTAAAAAAAATGCTACAATTTTATTTCTTTACAACGAATTTTTTATTTTTATTAAATTTAATTGGTTTTCAACTTAAATTTTAGATAATTAAGAAACTGTTGTAAATCATAATATATTTTATGAAAACCTTTATGTTGATAATATAAAAATAATATTTTCTTAAATATATTTTTAGAAAAATAAAAATGAGTTTTGGTCTTAAATAGAATAGTTCCTCAATGTAATTAACCTTAATCCTCTTATCCTTTTTATTAATTAAATTGGGAAATAGATAACATAAAACTTATTTATTTACCGATGATGTCAAGATCTTCTCGAGAGTTGCTACTTGCTACCATAGATTGTTTAGAACTCCAATCTGAGCTTAACTTATTTGGAAATTGGGTAAAAGGCCCAAGACGTTAAGTATTAATTTAATGTAGAAAAATGCAATGTAATGTCCTTCACCAGGATGTCCACTGCAATTTAATTACTCCTTCGACGATACCTTACTCCATCGAGTGACCTACATCAAAGACCAACGAATCCACTACACCTCTACCTATCCATAGTTTTAAGTTTTAAATAGAAAATTAATGTTACTGTTGGTCAAGCTCTTAAAGTATTGGGTTTCATAAAGCGTAATATTAAAACCTTTACCTCTGATAAATGCCTAAGCAACTTCCATTTGGCCTTGATTCGATCCATTTTAGAGCACTGTGGGTTAATGTGACATTCTTAACTTGCGATGCACTAGTTAAGATAAAAATAATGAACTTTTGTCTTACGCCGCATTCGTTCTCAAGATCCTTACGACTACAGCTAGCTTTTTCTTAATTCACTCTAAATTCCTATACTCTCTCCCGACGCCACAATTCCGATTCCAACTTTATTCCTTCCCTTCTTATAATGATTCCATATAGATGATTCTGGCCTCCTTGCCTTGATCTGCTTCCCTGTTTATCAATGCTAGAAACCACCAGCTATTTGTCTTAACTACCCACACAACTAGTGCCGCAACTGGGATTTGGGGGGAATAAGTGCAGGTTAAATTTTAGGGTCCCTGTTTTCTATATAACTTTATCTGACTATAAATAAAAAAGATGGCAAATAAAAATTGGTTTACTGACTCAATATTATATTATTTTTTATGTTTCATAGTTGTATAGATAATATAATATAATATACCTAAATATTATAATAATACAAATAAATAAATTATACAGAATTAAAACTGTTAAATAAAATCATTAGTCATTATATAAAATAAAATAATAATAATAATAATAACACAAATAAATATAATAATAAAAGTTATAATTTAATCATTTAATCATTTAAGATAATTTTTTAGACAGTCGCATAGATAAGGACTCTCAAAATATTATGAGGTCTTTTTGGAGGTGCGACTATTCTCATGACCACAATGAGGCTTATACATAGGCTTATATAATATGATATACTATAATATGGCACGTAGGAATAATAAATAGGTACCTACGGGAGCGTACCATAAGTACGGACTTATAATAATATTAAAAATGATTTTAAAATAATAATACATTTTTCACTCTCGTTGATTTATATAAAATACTAAATAGTAAATCATTATTTCAAATATGTACCTACTATACACCAATAAAAAATATATTTTTAACTCTGTATGACATTAAGGTCTTTTCTAATTCGTAATTTGCTGTAAAATATGTATAGGTATATCAAAATTGATTATTTAATGTAATAATATAGTATGGTAAAAACATAGTCATATAATCTATATAACTATTTAGTTATAGCGTAATACTATAAAAGCCAATAGGTATTGATTGAAGGCCATGTAATACCTGATATACCTGATACCTATAATAAGGTAATTACCATTTCAAAAAGTATTTTTCAAACACCTCATTGTAAAACTACCAATATATCTTATTTATTTAATACAACTTTTTAGATTCTGAGTGAAGTGATGAATGTATTATATTGAATATTATATTGTTCTATGTGATCTGAACTTAACAAAATGAATATATATGATATATCTTTATCAGCCTGATAAACTAAGTATAAAAATGTATTTAAAAATTACCTTTTTAAATAATTTATTTAAAATTTTAAAATAACTTACGGTTTTTATTGGGTAAACATTAAAATTTTTGAGGAAATCACAAAATAAACGATTAATGGCTATCAGATTTTTGAATTAACCCAAAAAACCAAATCAAATTTGTCAAAACTGGTTTTGCGTAAAATTTCTCATTTTTCTTCAATTTTTTTTTTTTGTTTAAGCCCGACGCTTTTGAAGACTATTGGGGATTTTAAATTTAAGCTCTCTAATGCACCAACTAGATTCACTTTTACACCAAAAAAATTACTGAAGTTGAAAAAAATCGAAGCATTATTCAACTACTTATCGTGTACATAGACACACATATAATTACAATGTCAACACATACACATTCATCAATCCACTTAGAATCTAAAACAATAAAAAAATGATGATATCACAATATTGCAATACTACGATCGTCATTCATTTTAAAAAAAACATGGTTTTTTTACGAGAAAATGATAACCAACAATTTAAATAATAAAACCGATAGTTCAAACAAATTATAATTATCTTCCAAGAATGTTTGATGTTTATTTAAAATTTAAAAAATAGATTACACAGACATTGAATTACTCACTATAGATGTCTAGATAATAATATTATTATTTCGTAGTACATATTATATTCTTATGCTAAAAAAGTTTACTATTAATACACACACACATATATGTGAATAGACGCTGTTTGGATTAGGGCATTAGGCCATTAGACTACGGCAACCTATGGCCTACCGAGCGTTTTGAAATCATACATTGGATATTCACCTGTAAACTAACGATTTATCAAGGAATGATTTCCTTATTTTGTTGTAATTCAAAAACGTATATGTAATATTTTTTATATGCCAAAAAATGTTCAAAATATTACGACTCTTTTTGATCTATTTAAAGGCATAAGATATTTTTCCTAAAAATATAGATTTAAAAAATGTTCAATCAGCTTGAAAAATGAATAGAAGGGTCCTCATAAGTAGTTAATATTGTACCCAAAAAATCTAAGAATATATTAACATAGTTTTTTTTTGTAGACATTTTAAGTTTAAATTTGTATGAAATTAGCTGTTTAAACGAAAAATAAAGATGTCATAGTTATTTCGTTATAATTTAAAAATATTATTCGCGAATACTTGAAACTTTTATGGTATATTATTTTATATTATACACACAATGCCATTTTTTCAAATGCAATGTTTTCAGCAGTAATCAATTCAACATAATGTGTTTGTTATTGTTGTTTTGTTATTGAGAGTGTTAATATTTTCGGTTGCGACGCTAGCGACTGCATCTATATTATTGTTGTTTTAATTATTCATATAATGTGTTGAATTTCTGTGGTCCATACTGAATATGGTTTGTATCGGTACTATTGCACGTGATGTCAGATTTTTTTTGTTAATATTTTTTTTCAATTTATTTAGTTGTTTGATTTAACAAGTCAAATGTTTTTACAAAGTTTATAAATTAATAAACTTGAATGGACAAAGAATTTTAATTACATAGGTCAATACAGGGGATAACTCAATAATAAAAATTGCTTGGTAGTGGAATGTTAGTAACGTTAGTAATTTAGTATGTTTGTTGTGTGTAAAGTGCCGGGTATCTATGTGACTATATATAGTCGGTGTTATATTGTTTATTAACAAGTGTTGAACATAAATAGTTGAAGAAAACAAAATAACTTTATTTATCATTATTATTTTAACTATTTAACAGCATAACAAATTAACAACCTAACGTATGGGGAAGTGTGTCGCTTTACATTGACAAATATTGAAACAACGGCGTAGTTCATAAAATAATAAATATATCAAAAACATAAAAATATATTATCAAAATATAAAGTGTGTCATGGTTGAATGGTACGATTATATAGTGTAGGTACAACTTTTAATATTTTTGGTACTTTTATATGAAGCTTTTAATTTGCATATAAGCCAATAGTGATTTGGAAAATAAAATTGGCCTCATAATTCTAATATTTTTGGAGCTTATTAATATTATTGATGTGATATTTTTAATTGTATATTTTGTAGTTTTTATTTTTCATTGCAAATAACGCATTTTGGGTATAATTATTATTCACTATTGCTCTCCCCTAGTACCTATATGTTTTCTCTTGGTTTAAAGTTATCTATTTAATATAAATTTTGAATTATAAATTGTTATTGTTATGACTTATGATTGATGTTGGGACCTGTTGATTTGAATTAAGTATTTGAGAATGTTGGGTATATAGTGTATCTCTGTATTATATGTGTGGTTTGGTTTTGTATGTAAAGTATTCACAACGTGATCGATAGGAATGTCACAGGCGGTGTTGTTGTGATTTTTTGTAGATCGTTTCGGGTTTATACATATATGTTGTACGTCATGTTCTTACGATTATCGTTGTTTTGTGTTTATTTATCTTATTATGGAGATAGAGGGTATACCTAATAATTCGAGTTCCTTTTATATGGATAACATTTGCTGGGATTTGGTTGTGACTTGTGTTTGTTATATTGTGCTGCTTTTCCTGGGATCCAAAGTGTATTTGATATTTTGATATTGATAAAATTACATAATACAATGACTAGTCTATTGAATATTTCCCAGGGATACCCTTGGTGGCTATATCATTATCTGTATATATTAAACAGTAAGCTGATTGACTGATCTATCAACGCACAGCTCAAACCATTGGACGGATTGGACTGAAATTTGGCATACAGATAGCCATTATGGCGTAGGCATCCGCTAAGAAAAGATTTTTCGAAATTTTGATTTTAAAGGGATTAACATTTAGCAAATTGTTGACTTAGTTTTAGTGTCTTAGCAAAATGCACCTTTATGAACGTTTATAAATAAATTTAAGTAATTTTCTTAACGATTTTTATACATTATTAGTTTAATATTGATCAATTTTATATAAATATAAGTGCTACGTGCTTATGCTTTAATAATTTATAGTGTTTGGCTGACCACGCAGTTGTTAATATTCATCTAGCGTTATTCAAAATATAAAATACTACTATAACAGTATAGCGTATACGATAACTGCATATTTTAACGATTATATTTTATAGTTTGTATTGAGTGACTATTGGCATACATTACGATTACAAATATTCGTTTAACGTTACAATATTTAGTATAATAATATATTAGATTATATTATACTGTTTCTTTCAAGGCTTAAAATCAGCTTTTAAACAAACGTAGCAGAGAAAAAAAACGTAGTTTAATATCGAAATGATCTAATGAAGCTAAATCTGATTTTGAAAACCGACGGACAAATTAATTTGATTTCCGTCGCCAAAATTTGGAAAGTGTATAATGTATGTATACTGTACCTATATGTATATACTGTATACTATATATTATTATATAGTATAGGCAGATAATAACGCATTCCGTGTCGACGGACTATCAATGGGTGTTACGGTTTAATGGTTATGCATTTATGCGGGAATTTCGTAACTCGACGATACATCATTAATTGGGTTTAATTTACAAATTAAATTTTCGATTACCTGCTCTGGTGATAAGTGTATACATAGTACATAATAAACAGTGGTGTAGCCAGGAATTTATAGGTTAGGGCAAGGACTTCTCGTTGATAAATGTCAAAATGTCAGATAGCCGATATAGGTTAATATACTGTTATAGTATTATTATACCAACTAAACAAAAAACAGACGTTCAAGTGAAAATTTAAAATAATAAGTTTTTACTTTTTATAAGTAGTTATAGTGTTTAAAAATACTTCAAAACGAATAATGATAGTAAAAACAAAAGTACCTATATATCAACATAATATATATATAAATCATAAGCTATAATCGTATGTTTGTGATACTATTAAAATACTTAAGACATAATAAGAGACATATACTTAGTCGCTATTAGGTTTTTAAGCATAATATGCATAATAACTAGTTATTACCTATATCTATATGTATATAAATAATATTATTATAGAGTTAAAACTTATAAGTGCATTAACCTAAATGAATTATTCTATTTGTTGTGAAGTAAATTTTTCAATAAGTCCCTTTAAGCCATAGACTAAGATCATGGATCTTATATAGTAGATATGTGCTTTAAACTAAAACTGTATTCATAGGTACTATCTTAGTACGTTGTATGTTATAAGTAGGTACCTATATATATATTTCAACTGATGCATACGAATAAAATTATGATTAGTTATACCAATTGTTATTATAAAATGTTTTAAAACTTCGTTAGCCGTGATTATTTTTAATTTATTAACTTTATCGCTATAATGATTTGGAATGTTTATACAATTATACATAATTATTAAGTAATAATAACGGAATTCTAAGTGGTGTAGATACGGGATCACCTCGGTTGTTCGTTGGTATGATGATAAATTGACAACTTATTATTGTATTTATAATTATTGCTAAATTTTCATAAAACGTCTTCCCCTTCTGAGTAAAATGTAGAAAACATTTTTCTAGGTACAATATACAGGTAAAATATATTTTATTATATATATATTAATATTCAAATGTTAATTTTAATTTTGAAAAACCGTCTTTATATAGAGTACAATATTGTCAAGAAAATTGTACAATATTGATAAGTACAATTAATATAAGCTTAGATAACTAGATGACTCATCGTGACAAGAATTCGATCTATACTTAGATAGTTAGATGATAGATATTCTTCTAGAAACGTAGGTACTCGGCGGTGACAGGCAATACGCCCGTCACCGTATACCGAGTCCATACCATATTTTATATGCCTGCAACAGGCTGCGTAGTGTGCCGCGCCCCTGCTCAATGCGCAAAATTATTCACAAACGACGCACATAGTGATCTAAAACCCAATTCAGGTAGAAAAAATGTATCAAAAAAAAAGCAATTTTTTATAAACTTCTGTACGATGCTAAATTAATAGTCTTTTACTTATATATTATATTATTGAATAACACAATTGAATTATTTACGATGAATTCTCCACCCGTTATAAACCGTCGGTGAAAATAAATACAAAAAAGAATGAACATTTTTCACAATAATAATCAAATGGATACTGGCAAAAATGATTTTTAAAAAAATTGGAGTTTAGACCACTGTGCGGCGGCGTTGGTCGCCGAGAGAAACGCTTCGTCGTCGAAGTGGAACGTACGGAATGCACGCGTATGTTACCCGTCCACGTGAAACGGGCTTGATGCCCACGTTGTCTCTGTCTTTACAAACGTGTAATATAGCAAATTGTACGTTCTGAATAATTAATCATGATTAATATTATATTATACTCATGCTGTCCCGTCCAGCGTTTATTTTATAAATATATTTATAAAACAATGTAAATGCAATAATATGTCTACTATATGGAATATGTAACCAATGGCAACCTTATATATAAATAAACATAAAACATTTTTTTTTGTGAGCTAAAACTAAATTAATGCTTGACCTATCCTTCAGCTATCTATATGGGTTCACATATTACGCTATACACATACCCTCTGAGTCTCAAGGAATTTATACTGATATTACTTTTATAAAAAACTCCAAAACGGTCCAGTAGTTTTTGAATCTCGTAAGCTAACAAACAGACAAACATCCATTTATATAATATATAGATTACTAGCCGACCCGTCACGGCTTCGCCCGTGATCGGTTGTTTATTTTGCATTCGGACCATGATAATATGTAGAATTTTTTTTACAAATTTTATCGTTTAATGTGATCGGCAAGTAAATATATACAAAAAACGGTTAGTGAAAACGTATTGAAATGTTTTTTTAGCGGTATTAATGATAAATATATTTTTATTAAAAATGAATACAGATACAAAATAAATGCTAATTAATATGTTGACAAAAAAAAATTAAGAATCGGGTGATGTTGTGACATTCAAGAAAGTATTTGGTAAAACTCTGTGAAAAAAAATTGGAAAATTGTTAAATAGTGTCGTCAGAAAATTGGAACATTTAAATACAATACACCTCTTCCCTATCCCCTCCAGAAAAATTGATCGAAGTGATGAAACATCTCAGTCATGTGATATTTGAAACATCTCAGTGAAAAAAAAAATGGAAAAAAGATAAATATTGTTGTCACAAAATGGGAACATAAAAAAGTTCTGTTCTTGCGGACATCGTAGTAAGGCCCCAAAAATTAGCTTTGTTTTTCAATTTTTCAAGAATTTTCAACTTATTTTTTATTATCAAAAGTGGTACCTTAGTAAAACCTTCAGCAGACTGTCAGATATAACAGTAAAAATGTTCAGCTAAATCGGTTCAGTAGTTTTCTTGGTTAGCGGGGTCGTAGAAAACCCCTTAAATTTTATATATTAGTATTTAGTATAGATAGATATACAATTTACACGTTTATTTTAATTAATAATAACTAATTATTCATTAACTTAATCGGAATAAATTTTTTCCTCAAACCTTCTCTGTGATGTCCTCTTTAATTTCGGGAGTTTACCCCGAACAAAAAAAAGCGACTTCAATTTATATAGTATAGTATAGATATACAAAGTGTACTCTCGATTATCTGCGGAATAGGGTAGCATGGCATCCACGGATAATCCTTAAAATTCAAATTGAAACGAAAATTCAATAATTATATTATTAAAAAAGTCGGCGAGTGGGTACCACTCTGCTGTACAATAGGTGTCGAGTGGGTCACTGTAATGGATGTGTTAAATTTAAATTGTGTTTACATTTAACGACTAAAAAAATAGTCTGATGCTGAACTTGAGCTTTTAAATTTAAAAATAGAAAATGTAAAAAAGACTTGCTTATAATTTAGATTTAAAAAAAACGAATTAAAGTTAAAAAAGGTCGGCAAGGCAGTGCCTGTACAGTACTGCTGTACATTGGATGTCTAGTGGAGTCACGATAAAGGATGTGTTAAATTTGAATTCAATTGATTAAAATCATTGTATACGAAAAACGATCCTGGGCGAAGACGGTCTGTCAGCAATGGCATTAGCATATATTACTAATTGTGTCTTAAAATATTATTGCTACTAAAATAATCCAATTTACGATTAATAATACAGTAGGTTGAACTAATAAACACCATAACATTTTCAATATATTTTGACACTTTTTGAGCGAAGTATAACCATGAGCAATTTTCGATTTTTTTTCTTTAAATATAATTATTTAAAAATATTAAAAATACATAGGCACAATTTTTTTTATAAGCATTTATAAATATCAAATGTTGACCAAAATTCAACAAAATATAAAAAAAAATTGATTAATTTTTTAAGTTAATTTTAATTTACAAATTGTTTAGTTATTAAAAATTTATAAAATGTTCAGTTATTATGCTAAGATTTAAAAATGTAAAAAAACGTTTTTCGTAAGTGTTAAAAAGTTTATTTAAGTTTGTTAAAGTTAATAGTGTAACCAATAATCAAAAAAATATATTAACATGGTTGTTTTTTATAGTCATTTTAAGTTCAAATTTGGACAAAATTAGATACTTTTAATAAAGAATAAAAATTTCAGTTTTTTTATCGCAATTTAAAAATATTTTTCGTGGGTGCTTGGAACTTTTAATGTATATTATTTTATTTTATACACTCAATCTCAATGTCTCAATCAAATTTTCAAATGCTATGTTTTCTGCAAAAATTAATTCAATCTACTGTATTATTAATAGTAAAATGAATTATTTTAATAGCAATTATATCATAAAAACATAGAAAACACTTGGCCGTGTGTAGGCGGCAAACAGATCGTCTTCGCTCAGAATCGTTTTTCGTCTTCAAAGTATATTTAATGATATTATTGCTGTTAAAGTAATTCATTTTTCTATTAATAATACGCAGTAGGTTGAATTAAATTTTTTCCTAAAACATTGCATTTGATAATGTCATTGTGTGTATCAAAATAATAATATACTTTAAAAGTTTCAAGAAGCCTCAAAAAATATTTTTAAATTACAACGAAATAAATAACATCGTTATTCTTCATTTAAATATCTAATTTCGTCAAAATTTGAACTTAAAATGTCTATAAAAAAATATTTTTTAAGTAAATTTTTTACATTTTTTTGGTTACACTATTAAATACTTAAGAAAACCCTTGTTTTAAATTTTCAATCCTTAGCTATAAAAACTGACCATTTTATACATTTTTAACTACATAGGTGATACACGTCAAACTTTCAATTATTACCCTTAATATTTTACGAATAATTGCCAATTTTGCGTAAAAATTCCATTTTTTTCCCATAATTTTTGGTTGGTATTTCCTGACTCGTTTGAAAACTGCTAGCATTTTCAACTCGTAACCCTCCAAAGTACCAACTAAATGCGTTTGCGACCGAAAGCTAGGGGCGAAGTTGAAAATAGAAGCACTTTCACTGCACTAAAACGTGATGACAGACACAAAAAAAAAAACGTAAAAAAAAAACACACAACATTGTAAAATTAATACATTTATCGCTCCGCTCAGAATCTAAAACAGTTGAGTTAAAATTTATCAATGCCTATAAAATATAAAAAGAATGGTGCAATTTACTTTTTTAAAATTTGATTTCTAAAAAAAAGATAATTTAATTGAGACTCATGGGGATGGACAAATGTCTCCTTTCTAATACGTCCACAGAATACTGATAAATTATAATATTGTAATGTACTATAATATAATTTATTGTACATTATATTTTGGTGCAAATCATTTACAAATGTTGAAAATTTGAAATGTAGCTATTACTACACTATTGTTCCTATAATATATGTATAGCCCCTATGACAAAATACCATTTACAATTTATTTACTTAACGAGGAACGATGATGGTTAACTATTAGAAAGTCTAATGAAATAGGAGTGATGAAAAGTGGTTTACCGAACCACTTCATTATAACAATAAATATTGAGTAGAGCAAGGCTGAAGGCACATGATAGACGCTATAGAATAGCACGGATAGGTAAATAGAATGCTATATATTATGTATGCTATGTATGACCAACTGGTTTGACAGCGATTGAGCGATGTAAAATAGGTATATTCGTTTTCTGCAGACATAACATGTTTTAAGGCAGCAAAAAAGGAGTTGAATCGAGTTTTATACTGTCATCTTCATAATAAAATAGAAATTTAACTTGACAAAGGCCATAGGGGAAATGTCGCAGAAAATATAAAAAAATTTTTTTTTTTTAAATGTATTAATAATAGTAATACCTAATGTAAATATTTTTAAATTGAATTATTAAACTGTAGTCAAATGTTAGAAATCCTAAAAATCGGTGCAAGGCTGATCGAGGGTTACAGTACCAATAGAATTATTACCAATGATAAACTTAATGACATTTCCCCTGAATTAATCGGTTTGTTAATAGTTTCTACTAAAATCAATGATTATACATTATTATTATCTTTCATTTATAAGATTAGATTAATAAAATTAATTTCTTTCTATATATTATGCAACAGTTCACCAGCTGGTCAAAGTATAAAAAATGTATATAAAAAGAACTACACTAGTAAAATGTATGAAAAATAAAATGGGAGGAATACACGGATGCCCACCACCAAGTCAATTAAGAAGATAAAAAAATCCAATTAAAATTATATAGTAGATACTAGATACTATCTGAAGTTGGAGACTAATCAGATTTTTAAGCCATACAAATTACAAATTACAAATTATATTAAATTTATTAATGAACGTTTATACTCAGATATCCTAACTTAAGGATAGTTGGCTAAAGAATAAAAAAAATATTAAGGAAAATTAACTCAAATTTAATAAATTAAAACAAAATTGGGAAACGAACATCAGTCGCTTGAAGGAAAAAAGCATTTTTACTTTTGAGAATTAAAAAAAGTACACAGCGATTCAGTTAACATAAAACACTCATTATATCAAAAAGTATTGATTTTCTTCAAAAAAATTGTTTTGTCGTTACACAAAAACATTTTTTTAAAGTAATAATATTTCTTCATATTTTTTATCATTGTAATTTTTTAAGGTTTTACATTTTTTAACTACAATAACATACATTTCATATTCCAGTAAAATTGTCCAAACATTTCGATACATAAAAATTAAATTTCGGAAGAGTAGCTTATGAGTTATACAAGTATATACGATATAAATTATAGATAAGCGGAGTGAAGTGGTAGGTACACGATTATCCCACAAAATGTTAGTCAACTACTCAGCTTATCAAAAACTTTAAATACTTTTAAAGTTCTAACACATGAACTACTTGTCCAAAATTCGATTTTTATGTGTTGAATATAGGTAGGTATACTAAGGCCGGTATTATAAGCTTGCGGAACATCCGTGTCGAAAAATCGACCCGTGGATTCCGCATATATATCAAAACACGTTAGTTTGAATACATATATATTAGGTATGTGCATAAATCTACTTAGGCGGAAATTGGGCGTGGACAAAACAATTTTCGCAGCACGTTTTGATATTACAGAAATTTCGCCGCGGACCGTCCGCTGCGAATATCGGCAAGTGTGACACCGCAGCCTAAGAAATGTATTTTGCTTTGAGATTTCAAAGTTGTATGTTATTGTTAAAACAATAAAACTTAAAAATTATAAAAATAAAAAATATGGAAAAAAATTATTTGTTTAAAAAATGTGTTTTTTTATGACTTGAAACCATGTAAAAATAAAACGTTGAAATAGGTCGATTCTTTTCAGTATGATATGAGTGTTTTACGTTGAATAATCATCTTGTATTTTAGGGAAGTATAACAGTATATAAGTTGCAAACTGCTGTCTAATATGATTTCATTAACCAAACAATATTATAATATGTATACATACAATGGTTAATTTATTGGGGTTTTATCGACTCCGACGTTTTAATATCAATTCCACCGGATATTTAATTATATTGGCTCCATCGACTATCGATCCCGCCGGATATTTGTACATATTAATTCCACCGACTGTTTAGTGTTTATTAACTGACTTATCATACTGTCATACGCAGTTTGTCATAATAGTAAATGTATTTTTTTTTATTTAAATAAAAACATTTCAAAAAACAATTCTAACATTGTCGTCTACAACAGACAATATTTATTAAAATAATATAACTCAAGTTAATGTACAATATAATATATGAGTATATATTGTAATAATGCGTAATATTATATAATAAAAAATAAAAATAGTTAGTAATTATAAAATCTTCCGATTTTTCATTACTTCGATGACTTCAGAAATGCTTTTTGGTAACGTTGGATAAGATAAGATCGACGAGACCAGTACAAACATTGATAACAGTACCATTAAGTAATTGAGATTGTTCAGGATTTTTTTGGATTTCTTTGTTAATGATTTTTGTTGGTCTTTCCAATTCATCTTCACATTTTCGTTTCAATTGATTTTAAAATAATTTTTTGTTTCTTACAGATTTGGGTTCATTTTTTTGATTATGTAAACATTTATATTTTATGATCATCTTCATGTCACGATCAACATAAATGTTTGAGGTACACTTTTTATTGACACATTGCCATTTATAATAGCGTCTAATTGTCTAAATACTTAACATAATATAGGTACGCTTTATTATACAATTTACAATTTTTGTATAAAATGAATTAATTTTTCCTTTCACTAATAACAATTTTAAAATTCATTTTTACACGGTGTAATAATTTCTGATTGCTCTGATTGAATCTCTTTAACGATTTTAATTTATATGAACCAAAAACACGTCTAAAAGTGGAAATTGAATTTAAGAATGTTCTATTTACCCGATTTTTCTGTAGTTTATATCATTAAAATCACATCAAACTTTCAAATATGACGAATATGAATATTAGACATTTAATCTATTCTGTGGTACATGTGTAGTACCTAGCGCTATCTGTGTGAAGAATTCGACAATACTCAATTTTCATAACGTACATAGTACATTTGTTCTAAAATTATTTAATTTGATGTTTTCGTTTAAATAATTACAAACAAATTAACATTAACTATTTTAATAACCAAAGGTATATTTATTTGATGCTTAGTACAAATTACTGAAGGAAAAAATGTCTGAACCAATTAAAAGTTTGAAAAAAGTTGTGATTTCATACACGAGTAACTTTATGTGGATAGAGATGACACTATTTTAGGATTAATAATGTATTTGTATGTGTCTAATATTCAATGCAATGTATTTAAAATATAAAATTTTTATGACTTAAGACAATAATATCTGACTATTACCATGACTTAATTACTTTAAGACCACATTTTTACTGATTGGTAATATTACCGGGTAAAACAACTTACTAAATGATTGGTTTACTATAAAACAAACTTTATTTAAAAAAATATTATACACATAGATAAATATAAATGTCCATCAGTGTAAGTATATTTTATGAAAACAAAAAATGAAATTGCCCAAACTTTTAGCAAAAATAATGTTAGCAAAGTGTAATAAAATTAAATAAAAATTGCCAATATAATAAATAAAAATTACCAAACTCAATTTATTGAAATAATAGAAATGAAATGAAATAAAATTGTATATTATGTATATCTTAGTCCGTGCAAACCGCTTAGCATTTTATTATATCAGATGTAAACATTTTTAATGTTATATTCTACATTGTGCTTGGACGGTACCTTCTCAGTTTAAATTACTACCACCAGATAGCGCTATTACATTAGAATTCTAAATACGAATGTAATACTACAATATAAACTATGTAACTACCATGACGTTTATTTTGTTAAAATTCGACGAGCATTGATTTTGAAGCTTGGACGACGGACGTACATATCATAAATATAAACGTCAACTGATTAAAATATTGTGTCTATACTCTATCAGGGTCGGATTGGCTCTAAAAGGCCTACGCACCATGCGTTTTAGCTTAGAATTTCCTCAAAAAATATCCCTCGCCAGACCCATGAGGCACTCGAGGGCAAAAACATAATGTTCAATTTATAGACCAGGACCCCGGTGTTACAATTCACTCAACATCAGTTGAGTTGTTATCATTACAATTTTATTTAACCATATATTAAGTGAAGTCCCTTTAAATTACATTTTTTAACAACTGAGGACAGGTTATGTCCTGATGATTTGCTTCACTCGCGTTACGAGTCCTTGGGTTATAATTTTAGGTTTTAAAAATACCGTTTTTTTTAATCAGCCAAACTTTGATTTTCTTTAACCACCACGTCTTATGAACTTGAAAGAAAAACGAAATATTCAATAATAATATTGACAATATTGCCAACTCAAAAGTAATGAAATATTAAATTTGGTACCGTTCAATTTGTGTTAAATTAATAATAAAATAAAATAAAATGAAACCAAGTACCTATAACATAATCAATTGGGTATTGTGTTTATAAAATAACTTACCTAACCTGCAGCACACAGAAAGTTTAATTTTCGATGTCGCGTGGTTGCTGCGTTCGAATGTGACCTCTTTCCGTCCGGCGGACAGAAAATCTTTTTTACCGACCGACAAGAGGTAGAGTAGGGGGGGTTAGGGTTCCCAGAACGAAGCTGGGGGAAAACAACGAGAAATATCCACTACGCAGCGGTCAGAAAGGTCACTGTCCAAATCAGATTAAAATGCACATGTTGGATGCTAATACCCAAAATGAGGGTTACAATAATTAAGAACTATCATGCTGTTCCGAATTGCATGCCAAAAAATAAACATAAATCGAAACGTCTGAATTGTATGCGCCACCTCTTGCAGGGGTCTGTCCTAATTTCATGCCTCATCTTATGTAGGTACTTGTGTGCAAGACTTACATTTTTTTTTTAACTTTTCTAATTTTTCATTACATAATGACCCACTTCACATCTACTGTATAGCAAATAGCGGTATACCCACTTGCCGACCTTTTTTCCGGACTTTTTTAATTTGCAGCCTCTGTTCCAGGTCGATATCATGTCCTATACGAAACAGAGGCGTGACAATTAAATACTAGGTATGTGTGGCTCATGCGGGAAGGCAATTTCAGTCTTGGCCGAGTTGCTCACTACCCTCCACTGACACACAATATTACTATTTTGGTCATAAATCATAACGATGACGAAAAAATAAAAATGTTACGAGTGCTATGACATGGCAAATATTGTCTTCTTTATTGTGTATACATTTAGTTTTTTTTTTTTTTTTTACTTTGTAGGACGTTGAATTTAGAAATCGTTTTTCTATTATTAATATTGTTCTGTGCTATTAAATGACGTTTAATATTGAATTGAATTTCCATAGATCAGTAGGTAGCACATGCTTTACCTATTTAATAGAATTCCATTATTTTTGTTTCGGCGAAGACTGACCGACAGATTGTCTAGAAATAAAATATTTGTTCCTATATTAAAATCAAATTCTTATCTACACAGTGTACGGTATTTATTTTGGCAAGAAATTACTGTAAATATATTAATATGTTATTTACCTAAAACCTTGAATAATACTTCTTGATCTCATTCCAGAATTCGCATTTAACGTCGGTACCATTGGATATGTAAATTCACCACCTCTACTCATCGCCATTTGTTTTGGATTCATCGTGTTTGCAACTTTTGAGCTTTTTTTATATTTATACCACCAATATTCAAATGCTAGCGTGAAACAAGCTAATCCGATTCCAACAAATATAACAATAAAAACTCCACCTATAATAAACAAAGATGTTATAATACTATTATAGGTAAAGATAATATATTTATTATAAAAATGACCTTATTTCCTATTTTTACATTTTGATTTGAACAGGTTTAATTGGTATAGACTTTGGTTGTTTGGTACCTAATTATTGGCCTATTATGCCTAATGGCTATATTGGTATGTTGTATAACATAATAGTCTGTTTACAGAATTACGTTTTAGCCGTTGTATGAACTATACGCATGTGAATCCCGAAAATCATATCACATGTTTGTATTTTATGTAGGTACTAATATGCATTATAATAATCATCGCTTATAGGTACATATGAAATCGATTATCGAAAAACTTATATTTGATTATTATTTTGTATTAGTATTTTCGGTGTTGGTGAGTGGCGGCACAATCCCTAAATAACGTACGCATTGCGGCCCGGGTTTATGAGAGGTGCGTACGAATTGCGGCCATACAATTATGCATATTATATCACATGCATATATACTATATACATAGTAGGTATACAGACATCACAATATATATGTATTAATATTATGTATTTTCTAATATTGTCATATACTCATATATTGATATAGCCGCTTCAAGAATATAATATAATATAAGTATGTTAAAAAAAATAAAAGCATTCATATATTAATTATATTTTTTGCGTTTCTGACGCAGCTTATGACGTTTTCAGGCTCCAAAAATGGCAATCCAAAAATATATTTTAAACAACGACTATCGTCTGTGTTATCATTGCATATAGTTTAGGAAGTCCTAGACTTTGGATTTTCCTCCACCAGCTTTGGTCTAAATGAAATCGACATCCTCTTATTTGTGCATTATTGAAGACTCCCGCTACAGCACTATATTATGTACCCATTGCTGGTTTAAAATCATTAAAAATCGTTATTCGTTTATCGCTATGTGTATATCCAACACCGCATCTGCCAGGTACTTAGGTAATAGGAATATAATATAGGTACATATTATAGGTAATGATAATTATTACGCGGGCCGCAACCCACCTACAGCTAAATATTGTCGGGCCTCAACTGACCTACGGCTAAAATAATAGTATCGGGCCGGAATTCACCGGTCTCCAACGCCGGAAACGACACGTCGGGTCGCAACTCACCCACAGCCGGTATTTTGTAGATAAAGCCAAGATTAAAATAACTAATTAAGCATTTTCAAGTACGAATATAGGTAATTGAACAGTACAAAAGGTTAAATATCTAAGTTTTGTTTTATGGGACGCTTTAAGCAAAATTTTCATGCTGATCCCAAGGAGCCAGCCCACCTCTAAAAACCGTTTATGAAGTTATGTACAATCAGTAGTTGTTTGAAAGTAAATTGACTCTTATTTCGAGTTTATCCCGCTATATAACTAATTTAGCTTTCAGCTTAAAATAGGACTACATAATAGTACCGTCTGCATATATTTATATTACTTGCCTAGTACGTACTATTATATATTGTAAAAGTTAAAAATCAGAATATTTATAAATACTTTTATGCAAATAGCAAATAAATACACATTAGACAGGTATAAAATGAAAAAAAAAATTGTTCTATTTTCTATTAGGTCTACGGAGTTCATTGAACAATACTACCTATACTTACAGCCGCTGTAATAATATAATAATATAATATAAGTAATAATTAAATAACGCATACAGTTGTAGCAGTCTGTTTTGTTTTGTTTGGTTTGGTTTGGTTTATATAGTATGAACGAACATTAAAAGCCAATAAACGTTACCACAGTCACTATGCCTGTTGTCTATAATCGACACTTTGGAATAATTTTAACAATGCACTTGTCGGCTATTATATATCAGACATCTAGCTACTGTGATGGTGTCCATCAATTATTGAATGTGCATTAAGCGCACCGTGGAAAATTTTTATTTTCACGCACACATTTATACAGAAAATACTTACTATTTTCTTCTAATCTTATATATAAATAATTATATGCCTATAAATAGGTATACAATAATATACCGTATGTACCTAATTTCGTCGAGGTTTTGTTTATTAAACTAGGTACTATAAGTTTTTTTTTTAGTTTCACATTCATTTAAATAGGAGATTTAAGTTATTATTGTCTATTGACGGGTTGTTTGATGGAAATATGTTTCATCTATTATTACTATTAGTATCTTACTGTACGTTAAATAGTGTTTGGATGTTCAGCGCAATAACAAAAAGATATTTTTTAATTATTCTTTAAACATAATAATATGTTTTTATGAAAACATTTTTTAAAAAAGGGTGCCGCTATTTGCAAATTCTCATCAAATTTATGACCTGTCAAACGTGCCATCATTTTTTTCGACGCACCAAATGTGTTAAGTAAAAAAAAAAAAATGTACGACCTATGTTATGGATACTGATGCCATCAGATTGATTATCTTGTTTTTCACATTGTATCCTTTCTGGGTTCAGATTCCACCAAGTCTCTTTCAATTTTTCTAATTTTCGTTTATTGAGTAATAATAAAATCGCGTTATTGAATTGATCTTTTAACGGAGACCCTTGTTGAACAGCAATAGCATATGGTTTTCTAGAGAACTCATCACCGACCATTTGTAAATGGCAATCTATCATTACTTGATATCTAATATCTGTAGCATCTCCTAAAATAGAAAAATATTCTCATTGTAGTATTAAGATTTCCAATACATCGAATAATGCATTTGTTATTTGACTTTAATATATAAGTAGTAGGCACGTATTAAAAAAGGTAATACCTAAGTAAGCAAATCCTTCACTAGATGATTTGGAACTTTGAACTCTTTCAATGGCCTCTTCTAAAGTGTTCGGTAATTTAGCTTCTTTCATTGCTTGCCACATTTTTGTGTACTTGTCACTAACTGGATAATCCCAAACAGCTAATTTCGCTCGCTCTACTTCACTCAGACTGTCATTTAAACTCATATCTTTCCATATTCTAAAATTATGAAAATATAAGTATTTAATAACTCAGTACTGTGAGGTATAGGGTTTTTTTATGTAATATTTTAATTAGTTTTAAATAGGTGTCTCCCATAGTTATATCAAACTAGCTGTCCCACCCGGCGTTGCCCAAATCAAAGATGAAATAAGTAAGCGATATCAGAATATTAAGTACACGAAAAACACCACAATGGTGGCCTGTGCCAAAGATTTGTTTTTTTTATAAATTTGTTTGTAAAAATATGTATATGCTATAATATATTCCTACTAATTATAATAGTTATAAGATGTGTACCCATTGACAACCCTATAAATAAACAGAGATTATTCATATAATATATCTCATCAAAAATAGCACTTTCAGTTTTTCCAGAATTTTTAGCGTATAATATGTACGTAGGAAAAACTGTCACTGTAACTGATAACTAATAATATTGTAATCAATAGCAACCATTTATAAACAAAATACAAATTTTCGATTTTTATCATGAATTTTAAAATCCTTGTGTGAGCACCTCTTTGAATTATACTTAAATATACTTTTTTTTTACAATAGAAACCTTCTCTGTGATATAATCTTTCATTTAAAAAAAAAATTAAGACAATCGGTTGAGTAGTTTCCGAGAACATTAGCATCAAAGGTTTCAATTTTCGGTTTTATATATTGAGATAGTATATTTACAAGACATTGTCGCTAGAAAACATACATATAATTATGTAAAACAATAATTATATATTTGTAGTGTTTTTCATACTTACACCGAGTTTAATTATTTCTAGGATATTGAGAAAATCTCTCAAGTATCTATTCTTAATTAATAATTATTTAATTGCTAATTAATTTGTGCCAACTAAATTGCTTGAAATAATAATTATTCGTATGGATATAACTTAAAAATGTGTAATGAATGTTACATAATATTAAGTGTAATACAAGTAATGTAATTGGGTGTTTATATCAACTAAACAGGAGGATGTTTAAAAATTATTGGTACTCAACTCATAAAATCGTGTTTCAATGTCAGCCATTCTTTGAAAATAAGTCATTGCTGATGATCCATTCAGTGGAGCGTATTGTATTTTATATTGTTTAGATAAATCGTCCAATGATTCTACAGGAGTGTCCAATCGAGAAACCGTTAGGAAAGCTGCTAAATTAGCAGTATAAGATGCTATAATTATAAATCCAAAAAGCCACCATGTAGCAGCAACTAGTCTACCGGAAAGATTTTTGGGAGCTTCACCTCCACCCTAAAAAAATGATGAAACAATTTTTTTTTAGTTTTTGTAATCAAGTTCCAATGACAAAAATGCAATACAGACAAAAGTAGTGAGTTAAAAAATGTTTAAGATAAAATAACGAGGTAATAGGAGATAAAATATTAAATTTTAGAAATTAATTTGTCTTACATATTATATATTTTTAGTGTTTTAATACTTGTTTATTATTACTGAAAGTATTACCTGTGGAGTCAAAGATGTCATACAAAACCATAAACATTCTTTTAAGTTGAATTCTCGTTTTTCTTCGTCATCTTTATATTTATTCCTGTTATTTTGGTAACTATATGGGCTCCAGCGGTCAAATACCCACATCAAAAAACTAATATGGAAAATATTCATATTATGAGTTCACATTGAAATTGATTGTACATTAAAAAATATATTTATATCTAGTAGATTATCTACATTAAACATATTAATATAATATACGTGTTAGTAGATTTGTTATAGGTATGTGTCATTTACCTGGTAAAAAAGTAAGCTCCAAGTATACACATCCATACATCGTTTTCTAGCACTGTAAGAAATTTAAACAACGAAGTTGGCGTTTGTGGTTTTTTCATTAAAATTGTTATTCCGACTAAATCATAATAAGGGACCGTAAAATCCACAACATTTTCTCTCTCAGCCATAACCGATAGAGAGCCCAGTGCAATATCAGCTCTCTAAAAAAAAGCATTACAATAAAAATGAATGAATGTTATTATTTTAAACTTGATGCAGACCTTTTCGACAAGTTCTTTAACCATTCCGTTCCACTGTCCATTTTCGTCCATATTACCTGAATAAATAAAATATTTCAAATCAATAATGAAATGCAATTCCCTCAGGTTTTATTATTAAAATCATAATATTAAATTTACCAAAATTGTTGTCTGGTGCTATATAAATTTCGTACTCAAAACCAATTAATTTCCTAATTTCTTCGATTAAATCAATACAATAACCTTTAAATTTTACGCCTTTACCATCTTCGTCATCAATTTGTATCATAAATGGATTTTGCTGAAACAAATTATATGTTATATTATACAGTCTTATTAAGAATACTTTCAAATGTATTCCGAATACGTATTGAAGTACTTGGTGTCATTTTTATTTGAAATACGTATTCGAGTACTGTCTTTCAAAAGTATTTGAATATAATTACAAATACATTTAAAAGTACTTTTTTTGTTTATTCAAATATTTGTATACGTTTATCACGAATGTATACTAATTATTAATAAATATTTATATGAAATAATTTATAATAAATACACTTTTCAATTGGTTTAAGGATTTCAGATGTCACATACCTATTATTTTTATAACCTATATTTTTATAGATAAATATATGTATACTGTCTATAGGTATGGATATTATTTACCAACACAGTGACTACTCTGTATACAGTGACGGCGGAAAAATGTGTCATATTTGCGGCATCTTTTACAACGATCGGTGAATTAAGACTGGCCTTCCACGAGCCCACGTTTTCAGCGCTCACCGATTGGCTGTTTAACACTGTCACTTTTTCCAGTCTCATTGTAAACTCTTCATAACTGTGCCCGTTTGTGTCTATTAAAAATGGCGCGTAGGAGGGTGGTTCTGTCATCTTGACGTCGTGAACACATAATTGATTATAGTAGGTACAGACAAAATATCAGTTTTGAATAAGAGTTTTTGATTTTTAATCACTCACATCTTTTAAATATCTTCTTAAATCGACATTTCTCCTCGGAAGTGGATTCTCCTCGTTGTATTCATCACATGTAGTGTAGGTTACATTAGTTGGCCATTCGCCACTATTCATCATCGACCTATAAAGTATACATTAACTGATATACAATTTTTACAATTTCTAAATGTCGCATTCTAACGTTATAAGAGTTTTTAGATAGGTACCTAGTTTTAAAAGCTTAAATAATGATTAAAGTTTTAATTTTTTTTAGTTCATATCACACGCAAGTCTCACTACTACTTATTCTGTATTATAAATTTATAAACTTGTAATAAATAAATAATTATTACCAAGATTAAATATTGTACTCATAACAACAGTGCTTGAATTGCGAAAAAATTAGAAGGGGGATAAAAAACTATGTACGTACCTGATTATTTAAATATCCAATTAATAAGAATATTTTTATAAATGGTAATAATTTCTAAAAATAATAGGGACTCCGTTCCCTCGCCCCCCCTCAATTCAATCACTGCATAACAGTCATATAGATTTAAATGCTGTCAAATGATGAATGCATTAAAATATGTAAATGACAGCGAATATTGATATACCTGATTGCTAACAAGGATCGATAGTAAAAATCAAAGTAAAATGCTGCTTTCAGCTCTGGAGTTGATGTTAAACCATATGTAGTTCTTAAATTTGACAATTTTTCTCGACTTCCAGCGTCCGGCTCGGGTTTTACGAACAAAATAGTAGCATTAGAACAGCCACATTTGAGTGATCCTTTATCCTGTTCACAAAACAGATTTTATACTCAACAGTTAGGTGTGTCGTTACTCGTTAAGTGTACCTAAACCTAATAATTATTCAATTGATACTGCGATCTCTTGTAATACATGCCACATGAAAAATATTAAACATAATAAATTCTGGAACCACAATTAACTACTGTGTATCTTAATTTAATACTGACTATATTTAACATTCTATTATAAAAGTAATAAATTTCATTTTAAATGTTTGTGAAGTTAGTTTACGAAGTGTATAATTAACACATTTTATGTAAATATGAATATAATATGATGCTCTACAGAATATATTTTAGGTATTTAGTTTACCAAAATGATCATAATTATAATTAGTTGTATAAGTGATCTATAAATCATTAACTATCACACATGCAGAATATAAGTATTTATCCGTAGATATTCTATTTCAAACTTAGTTTATAAACAATAAGGGCAATTTAAACAGGTTTGAATTCACAGTGAAGTCTACACGGGAAGTGGGAACCCACCTTAGTACCAGCAAAATTGTATTAAATATCTTAGGAGTTAAAAAAATTGTCGGACTCTATGTTTAGAGTACCCTATCAAAGTAGATATTAAGTAGATCTCACAGGGTGTTTTAACCTTTGTGAAGTTAGTAATATTTGTACTGAGTGTACAACAGTTCAATATATTTTGAAATTGTTTTTATATGTTTACAGGAATATTTATGAATTCAAATTTTATAAGACTTATAATTATTTACTTTTATAATATTTAAACGGCTTCATTTTTCAGCGTATTAATATAAAAAAAATGATTGATTAAAATACATTAGAATCGTCTGATTATTTAATATATAATATGCATTGGAGCATATAAATATTTTTGTTTTCTAGTTGTATATTTTTTTACCTGTGTGATTACATGCCATGCATATTTTCGACCAAATAATTTATTGGAATTCGCATGGTCCAAAACAGATTTAATGATTGATAATTTTCCCAATACAAAAAAATTGACTATGTCTACATCACGGAATCTAGTCAAGTGTAGTTTAATGCTGGTAGTGTCATCGATAGCAGCTATAATATGCCTAGTCGGAATATTTTGTAGTAATGATTTATACTTGTGATCCATTACTAAAATACACATTATAAAGTATTAAATCTAAAGTATTTATAACACTAACTACATTAAATATAATTATATAACTAAAGTATTTAGTTAACAGAGTATTATGGGGAATAACGTAAATTATTTTTTATGGTAAAAGTGCTCCAATATATAAATGTATGTAAAAAATTAGGTAGCTTACTTAAATTAAATTAAGGTAAATATTTATTTTAACATAAAAATATAGGTAATAGGTATCTTATTTACATGTTTATTTTAAAATTTTTACAAGTGTTTGTTAGAGCCAATCAGTAGCGTGGAAAACATGGGTCCAAAACGGACAATTTCCCGCGTCAAATCTTGAGGGGGTACCCCTTATTTTTGTGGTGCAACATTCCTGGAATACTGTATTTTTATTAATGCAAGATAATGTGGGAAAAATGTTGGCCCTTAATACTGATCTCTGGTTGGGGGGGGGGGGGGTACTAACTTATTTATGATTCATAGATTTTCTTTGTAGAGGAAAAATATCAAGTAGCATTAAGCTACTTAATCTACTTTCTTTACTTTACATACCGAATGTATCATCAAACATTATGCCAGCATTTGTTATATTTTGTGCTACCACAATACTTCTTACTATTTCTGGTATAAGGTCTGCAGGTGGACTTATTTGTATCAGATATTTTTGTTGTTCTCCATCTAAATTTCTCCACTGTCTAAAAATTAAAAACAGAGTTATTAGTTACCTTCTTAAAATACATTTGAAATTACATAATCATTATTATTTTAGATTCTAAATAAAACTTTTAGAGGTTTTAGTTTGGCCTAGAATACTATGAATGTTAAGTAATATATTGAATACAATTTAAATCAAGAAATTTGAATATAAAGCATTTTTTTTTTAGATTTGAGTATTACAATTTTTTATAACTTAAAAATATAACAACTGACAATGTTTTTCCTTTTTTTAATTCCACAATATTATTTTGAAATGTTCGTATTTTTCATAAGTGGTGAATTTAAGATATAATTAATTCTTTTCGAATTATCATAATACTAATAAGAATAAAAATAAATCATTTTTTAAACGACCTATTTAACAAATAATTTTAAGGCTTTAGTATTAGAAATTGACGTGTGTAATTACTAATTACCTACATTAATAGAAATTTTATTAATATTGATTATTTTTGAGTAAATCATGTTCCACTCACATGGGTTTTTTGAATTCTATAATATTGTTACACACCTTCAATTTTGTAATACTTAAGTTAACTTTAATTACCTTATATCACCATTCTGTCCATATGATGCACTGACAGTAGGTAATGCTAAAGCAGCAGTAAATGATTTCACAGCTTCTGATGCAACCCCATTAATTGTTGTGTCAATGACCAGATGTGGTGGTTTATTGTTGCGAATTGATGCGTTATAGTTTACACAAACTAAATTTTGAATACAGTACTTGTGAGCATACACATTACACAGTGCTTATATATTTAAAAACAGATTATCAGATTTACTAATAAATAAAATATATGAAGTTCATATGGATAAAATAAAGTTTTTTTTAAATTTAGATTGTTAATTTCTACGAACATTTAAATTATATCAAGTATATATTTGTACCTAACAGACGGAGGAGCAGAGAGCGAGGAATAATAACGAGTTGGAGAGACTCTTCCAGAAACAAAACATATTGAACACAACCAAGAGCCGGAGATTACAGTAGGTTGGACACGCATGGTGAACACAGAACCCACTTTTAAGCATGATTATGGAAGAGAATTCCGAAGAAAAAGGCCAATTGTGATACCCCGTTTGAGACGGGTAGATATAATTTAAAAATATGTAGAAATGTAGAATCAACGAGTGGCCCTATGGTGGTCATGGGACTAACCTGACTGTAAAACACGAACTGCTGCCAATAGGGAAAATTGGAAGGTTGGATGTTTGACGAGATGGTATTGATGGCCAATAGGAGAATAAGAAGATTTTTTGTACACAAATGGTAAGTAGGTATTCATATTTCATTGACATGGTGTTAATTGGTAAAGTAAATACATAATTGCACGTATATATTTTCTAGTCATTTTTTATTAATTTTTTTTAAAGTATATATTATTAAATTTTTTTTTGGTTTTCGAGTATCGACAGTTATGGCCATTAGCATTTTGTGGGGGTTGCGGTTGGTTTGGTAGGAATGCGTGTGTTTATGCTGGGCTAGGATTCATCGCAATGAACACCCGGGTGGTCACCCATCCGGAAGTTTGCGACGCCGGACGATGCTGCACATATTAGTGACTGCGACCAACCACCGCGCCACACCAGGAACCTTAGTAATAAATCACAAACCATTGTGGTGATCATAATTTGTATATTATTTCAGTTGGTTTTTTAGGTTAAAATCATATTCCGACCAGTGGTTGGATTGAAAAAAAGTACGAAACAAGTGCAATGTGTGTTTCTGAAGGCTTAATGACTTATGTTATGTAATGAAGAAAAATTAGGAAGGGATAGTAAAAAAAAGACACAGAAATATTTACGTACTCACCACTGAAGTATATGTACTAAAAATATAATAGTTTCTAAAGCGTATTTTTATTTAAATTAAGTTTCTTTAGTCTTATGACTACTGACTTGCCAACTATGCATTTGAAATATAATTAAGTAAACTTTATAAGTTTTTTTTAAATAAACCATAATATTATTGTTATAGTTATTGGCAGTATGTAAATCACTTTTCCTATTAAAACATATATCTATTGAATTTTTATACTTTGACATATTATTATGTTATTTTTACTGACTACATTAATTTGATAGTCCATAAATGTATTTATGAATAAATTTATATATCAAGACAAACATTAAACTCACAACAAAATATACTAAATAAACAAATCAAATCAGATTTTTTCAACATTTATATTTCGGTATTAATTTAAGTTGTATACATTTATTATGAAATAAAGTCAATTTTAGTACTTCGTTACTGTTAATATTTTATGTTATTTTATAGACGGTATAAAATATTATTGTTTTAAAACTAAACAAAAATAAGTGTTCCGAAAATTATTTGATTTATAGATGTAAGTTTAACGTTTTTAAAATATAATATCATACGTGTTTCTAATATAGCTGAAGCATCGTCTCCGCCAATTTTCACAGAATACAAACCATCGATCATTAATCCAACCCTAGGATTTCTTCGTATATAATTTAACGCCACATTCAGTGTGTCTTCGGCCACTTCATTAGTTCGGTCATTGATAAAGACTATTTGAGAACCCGAAATTAATTTAATATTTTATAGTTTTTTTTAGCAAACATACATTTTTTTTATATTTATATTTTAAACAATTAACAATTAACTTACGGATATTGACTGTCTGTAAATTTTGTGACAAACCTATTTTAAATAGAGTATTAATCCATAATAGAATTGTTATTCTTCGAATTGGCTTATACATGGTCAACATCTTACTGCAATTCTGAACTAAATTATTTTCGATTTTGACAATTCATAAAAAAAACCTTTTTCTCAAGAACCATTGTTAACAGTCGCCCTGGGATACGTTTGTCAAAACACCATTAAACTTGAATGAATGCTTGTTTGGTCGTTTGGTTGAAAATAAATTTAATTAAAAACTTCATTTTTACGTTTTAATACAATTAATTTTTTTAGTTATAACATAAATATAGAATAATGTACAAAGCTCTAGAAAAGTGACTAATTCAATTTAAGTATATCTTAAAAAATATACTTAATATTTTTATTTGATTAGTTAATTAAAATACTGGGAATCTAAAGGAAATATATTACTGGAATAATAATAAAAAATAAGTTTATTAAGTAAACTATGAATTGAATATAATACCATAGTACTATATTATATTATTTCATTTTGAACGGATGTTTACAGGTAAATTATAATTATAAAACCAATAATTACCATAAGTAGTTTTTATTTTACCGAATTATATTAAGTCGGTATTAATTTAATTGTACACAGGAATTTGTATTATTGAAATTTATGAATAATTCAAAATAAATAAATATAATTAATAATAGTTATACTTTTCTTGTTATGTATCATTGTTGTAAAAGATATTTAAATCTTTACGTTTGATAATAGTTATAATTAATTATATTTTAAGACATAAGAATTTACATACGAAATTCATAGTTCATTGTTATTTGTTCAACCATTTTGAATAGTTGTTCAAAACTTTAAACTAATTTATTAGATAAACATAATATAGTATATTATAATAATGTATAGTTATTATTATTATTATAATATCAAAAATTTTAATGCAATGTTATGCATGTCGTATTTTAATTAAATTGAAATATTATTATATTTATACGAGTATTATTAATTGATTACGATTTCTGATATTATTGAAATTGAATTATTATACCTAACTAGAAACTAACTAGGTACCAATGCGATTAAATGATAGTTTCTTGACAGTCATTTTTATTTTAATTCATATTAATTTTAGCTTGATTTTACAAAACCAATACATATTAGATACATATTAGTATATTTACAATTATAAAATATGTACGTTTGTTTTAAATAAAGTGATCATTGATAAAAAAAAAAAAAAAAAAAAAATGAAATAAATGTTCAGTAAACTCGTCGAGCTAAAGCGCTACAACGCGTCGAACTGTTACCATAGCAACCGTTTTCTGTTTGTGTGTGGTACACGACCGAGATGCTAGAGGTCCGCGTCAGCTTCACCTGTCAGTCTTTTCGGAGTGTTTTGCCCAAAATGACCTAAAATTCAAGAGGACCGTACACTTGCACATTCGATTTGATAATTACGTACTAATCAGTAAGTTTATTTATTTATTAATAGATTGTAATAAGAGTTTATATTTAAAAAAAAATGTATTATTTAATAATTTGAATGATAGAAATATTAAAAATATATTTGTTTCAAATTATGAGTTTTAATTAGTTTAGTATTTTTTTTATCTTAGTATTATTGACAGATTATGTCTGGATTATAAAAATAAAATATAAGTGTAATATTTAATTTGTTTTCGAACTAAGTATATATATATTTTATTTTAAAAATTTAAATAATTTTGAAGTCTACAATTAAAATTTTTCTTATTTTAAAAATAAAGCTATTTTGATGTTTTTTTTTTTAGTATGACTAAAATTTAATTAATATCAATATTACGGTATAATAAAATTAAAGGCTTAAAAATTAAAGATCCATCTTTTTAGATTGACTATTTTTTTAAAATTTTTCAACCAATATAAATCACTCAACAAATATCTCACATTTAATTATGACTTAAGTAGGTAGCATAAATCCACATCTTTCTAAATTACAAAATAAAATGATAATTCTGAAAATATAGCTTAAAAAAATTGTCTATAATTTTAAAATGTTAAATTACTTCTATAGTCATGCAAATTACACGTTTCATAAAAATCATAATTTTTAGTCGGAAAAAATGGTAGGTAAGTTATATCGATTTTTATGAAAAATAAGTCGAAAGTGTAGTGTTGTTTTTTATAAGTGTTCAATATTTTTTCTTTTTTTAGTGAAATATTCAGGAATACCTATTCCAAAAATAACCTGTATAAATGTATTACCTTTACATTGGCATAAAAAAAACGTGTCTATATAAAACCAATATATTCTGCTCAGAATTTAAAATTTAGTTTTATTGAAATGTTTAGTTTTTATAATTATATATAAGTTATTATTACTAGAAATAATGTATTAGGTACTCTTATTATAATAAAAAAAAACTACAGAATGATGTTGAATTTCGGTTTCTAATATTTAGAATATTATTAGTAATTTACCTACTATAGTAATATAATATGGTTAAATGCTCTAAAAGACCAAAGATAATAAATTTAATTTTAATGAATGTGATGCTCCATGGAGTTAGTTTATCTATGCACATAATCTTATTTACTGAATATGATTATAATTCCTTTTAAATTTAATTAGATAAGTATGAGTAAAGTTATTTTGAAGTGACTAATCTGATATCTGCATCAGTCATATTTTCCCATGCACAAAAAATCCACATTTTAAAAGTATTTCAAATAAGTTATAGAACTTTGGTTTCGACTTTAAGACTCTAATAAAATGTCGTCATGATGATAATATTTTACTCTATATTTATGGTCTTTAAATTAAAAATGAATATCTGAAAATAATATCGTGACGAATGACCACCGATCTTAACCATGTACAGTAGAGCTGTTTTAGACCTTAATTTGTGATAGATGTAAAATAACAAATAGTATTCAGGTATGTTTATGTTTATGTTTAATTTTTCTTCATTTTTATTGATACTGTTTATACATTTTAGTAGGTGTTTAACTTGGAAATTCAAATAATGTGTATTAAAAAAAATATTATTTTGTATAATATGACGTATAATATAATATACATTAAAAATGTGTATAAATTAAAATAAATTCTCATCATAGAATTTATAAAGAGTTAAAAATATACATTTTGTACAATATCTCACGAGAGCTAATATTTTTGATTTTAAAAGTTCTTTATTTTCATAATTATACAAAAATATTTTTATATAGTTTCACTCTTAATATTTATATTTAATGTAAAATCTAGTTTTTATACTTCAAGAAGGAAATTAAACAGTTGAAATTGCACAAACGGTAAGGGTTTTATTTTCATTGCACATTTTTAGAAAACACTCTTTGGGGTAGTGGAAATAATTCTAAGGTTTCCCTTGTCAAACTATAATAAATGTCATTATTTAGTTCTTAACTTATTTGTATTCAGTTCACCAGATTTTGTTTTATTAAAAATAATCTAATGGTGCCATATAGCTCATTTATCATTTTTATGACGTAAACGTTGAAGCTATGCCCTAATGCACCTATAACTTTAAGTCATTATAAATATACAATAAAGGTGAGAGTGACTGTGAGCTAATATAAAAATTACATATAATAATAATACTTCTGGTCTCTGGACGTATCATATACATTGATATAATTTATAAGATCGTAAAAAGTTTTGTTTTCCTTAAATATGTATATAATGAGTCTAAAACTGATCCTGCCTATTATTATGTGTGTGTGTGCATTGTGTTTACTTATAGAAGTACAATTTAAAAAAATGTACATTAAGATAGTTTTGGCTACGAAAAATAGTTATTATATACGCACTAGGAATGTATAAGGAAACAATAAGTAATAACGCACTAACAATAAGCATATGCATTTTAAATTAAATTTTAAACATTTTGTAACAAAGAAAAATACAAAAAAAATATTGTTATTTGTTTTTAATTTATAGCCCATCATAAGAGAGAAAACATAATATTTTTAGTCGAAAAGATTTAATTTAATTTAAAATCTGGCTGCCACATAATGTTCTTCTAAATAAAAAGATAATTTATTAGGAATGCTTTAAAAAGAGTTATAAGAGATAAAAAAAAATACAATATATTAATTAAATACTGTCAAGTCGAACTCATAGGTAATAATTTCAAAAATTAGCCTGGGCCAGTTTAAATTCTGCGTAACACAACCCTTAAAATACACAATAACCTACAGAATTTGCAATGTACGAAACATTTCGTGCTTGCAATTCTCCGCATTTTAAAAAACGTAACCATAGGTATATAATTACTCTCTGACGGGTTTTACTACTTACTACACGTTCCATTCGGACGACATCGTGTTGTTGTCCCAAGTCTAAAACCTTGATACGGGTGTATTTAATTTGCACTAAAATAGACCCAGAGTAAAATTAATATTTTGACCAAATTTGGATAAATGTAATTTTATTTTGCATCAAAATAAAGATAACACCTACGTTATTTGATAGATGGCTACGATACTATTTGAAATTGTTATTTGCATCAAAAGTGAAATCGATGTGTCTTAGGCCTGACTTTATTACCTAATCAACTAATAGTTAAGTACCTATCTAACTAATAAGCGTATATTATATTATTTTCCGATCGCAAAAACCGTTTTACTAATATCGTATCAAATTGTTACAACTCTGTATTTTTACATATAAAATTTAATAAATTCCAGATAAATAATGTGATGTGTTAGAATACCTTTATGTGTATTACTTGCACGAATCAATTTATACATATTGATCGGTATAATATGTATATAATAAGGCTTTCACTCAGGAATATATTGTTTGTGACAATAACAATTACAAGGACAGCATTAGGCATTAGCAAATACGATTTATATACAATATACAAATTACATACAATATGTACATGCAATTTACATTTATATACATATTGATATATAGGTACAATATGCAATATGCATGTATATTATAACCAGATGACCTATTTTTAATGCAAGTCATTATTTCAAAAATATTTTTTTACATTCTTTCAAGTCGTTAAAAAATAACATTTTTCTAAAAAATTATATTTGATCATTTTATAATGATAATAATATGCATTTTTAATTCCTTATTCTAAAGCAGAATATTGGGTACTTGGATACATAAAAATCGAATTTTGGACGAGTAGTTTTTAACTTTTAAGCATTTAAAGTTTAGATGAGCGGAGTGGAGTGGTAACCTACAGAGGTAACCCGTCAAATGTTATTCTACTATTTGTCACTTGTTCGAAATTTGTTTTTTTTAGATCGAAATATTCCAAATAATATTCTGCTTCGGAATATGAAGTTAAAAATGTATGTTGTCATTCAAAAGTGTACAAAACTTAGCAAATAGTAATAAACATAATTTTTTCAAAAAAAACTCCTTTAAATTATGTAAAAGAACAATTTTATTTTTTTCTGAAATAATGACTGTCTTACGTGTTATGTGGATAACCCGCACATATACACACAGAATCCGTAAGGGATATTTGTCATGTGTCAAATTATACATAACTCTGAGAATAACTAAAAATATCGCGAGAATTAACTTGCGGTGTATTCATAGAATCCCGACGTGACATATGACTAGAATAGGGACCATTTTAGATGCGAATTTACATAGTTTGCATGAGCACCTCCACTGCGCTATTCAGCATCAGAATTAATTGTGAAATTAATTAATTAATTTTCAATTGTAATAATTATTTCAACTTCGAGAGTAAAGCACATCCATTGAACGATTGTTGGTATTGGCACTTGACAAAACTATCAAATTATGTAGTATTGAGGACGTTTTTGACTTTTGGATACCTACGTATTTTGTTAAACTCTATCTTTGGATCCAGGACGTTAAGACCTCGCGTTTATTTAGGTGTAGAACGCGTTGTGCATTCTAAGCTTGGGTTTACGTAGACACACTAGCTGATGCGCGTGTAACAACAAACTAAAAATGATTGGATTTAAAAAGTTCATACATCAATTTCGCCGAACGATATTGAAGTACCTGTTGACTTATAAATTGCGACAACACCGCGTAGATACGTTTGCCATCTTAATGCGATAACAATTTGAAATTTATTATAACGGAATATTCAACAACGAAAATCAGATTTTTTATACATTTTTCAAACGATCGGTAGGTAAGTAGTATATTAGTATTGTTTAGTCGTTCGTACAATCGTTTATTAAAATATAAAATATCGACAAAAATTCGGTGCCTATTTATTTCTATTAACTTATTATTATATTATATGTAAATCGTGAATATTTTTGATTTGGCCGGGTTTACATTGATAACATTTTCGTGTATCATTATGATGTTTTCCTAAAACAATAATATTGATGTATAAAATTTAGTAAACTTTGTACTGTCTATTGTTTGATTTGCATACCGCGGACAATTTGTAAGACAAAATAAATTGGTAATAACTGACCGTGGATCTTTTTACAGTGTTAATAATTGATTGCAGACACTTTTTGAAAATAAACTAGAAAATAAATTAAAATACGATTGTTCAAAACTTTAGACAAACCACAAGCGATCAGTGTTTTTATGTGACATTTGAGAGTACACTATATATTCCATACATAACGTACGGTTATTTAAACATCTCGAAGTTAAATCCAACAATTTTTAAAAATGGGTACGATAGCCAGTACTAGTGTAGGTACTCATCACGAAAATAAAACAATAACTCATTAACGATTTAATGAAATAATTTGTCACACTTTTTTAAGTTCATATAAAACTCATAATATTTAAAAACCAATAATTTTAAGTAGGTATTTATATATTATTATATACCAGGTATACTATACCTATATATAATATGTAAAGTTAGGTTAGCTTATCGAATAGATATTTAAATATTTCTGTTTGAAATCTACAATCAAACTATATATGATGCGCTTACATACTGTCTGTGTGCCTAGGCATTTAATTTTGTAATAATAATTATGCGATTGTAAACTATATGTACCTATATTTTTTTCTACCCGAAATAGTAGGTATACAAACAGCAGTAGGTACCTAAAATACTGCATACTGTCGCGGTTTTATTTTTTCTGTGTAACCATACAATCACGGGTTAACGCAGGAAAACATTTCGGGGGGGGGGGGGGGGGGTGAAAAATTAATTATTGGTAATACATTTATAGGTCAGGCAGGTCAGATAAATTATATTTTGTTCCTGTTATTTCGGAAAGTTGGGGGGGTTAACCCCCCCCCCACCCTGCGTTCGACCCTGCATACAATATTCGGGTGGTCTATTGAAAATTCAGCGCAATATCGACCTTTCACCGGATAACATGCGACCGGGTGCTCATAACAGTCTGTTGTGTGATGTGCAGGAGTCGTAGTGCAGACCAGTGGACGGCCTACCGACCGGTTGGGGCCAGCACCGCTATGGACGAGCTCAAGTCCCCCAGCCAGTTGGACGACTTGCCGCTCAATTGGGTGTCCGTGGTGGTCGACTACCTGCGGGGCTTCCGGAACGACACGACCGACTTCAACCGGCCACAGCTGCGGCCGTCCATCCGGCACGCTTATCCGGCGTTCGTGTGCGGTTACAGCGCGCTCATCATGGCCGGCGCCCTGTGCAACGTGTACGTGCTGGCCATCGTGGCCAGGAAGCGGCTGTACGCGGCCGACCCGGTGTACGTTTACGTGGCCAACCTGGCCGTCACGGGCATCGTCGAGTGCGTTTCCGTGCTGCCCATATCGCTCATGGTGTTGCTGGTCCAGAACTGGATATTCGGACGGTTCCTGTGCTTTTTCCTGCCGATGCTCCAGGTAGGGTGCCCGTACAAAATATAATATAATTATATCGAATGGTCCACCGAAACGACGAAAAATCGTCGGCCATTTCACTGATGTATTATAATAATATATTAGTCATAAATTATATATTTAGGGTCCGGATTTGATTGCCCTAAAAATGATTGCTCAAATGCTCTAAAAAAATAACCAAAAATGCCTTTTAAACGCAATAATGCCCTTAAAAAATTACCAAAATCTTTTTCATTGGCCGCATGCAACTACGCGACCTATGGTAAAACGATAAATGGTTAAATATTTTTAAAAAAAGTTTCACCTTTGAATTACCTATCTGTTACACGAAACGAATTACAGTAGGGTTTCGATAATCCGAACGAGATTGGGGAAAGGGGTCGTTCGGATTACCGATTTGTTCGGATAACCTATGGCTTAAAAAAACATCAATTCAATTGTAATTTAAATTATGAAATTAATTTTTATCTGTATTAATCGTGTAAAAACTCTCTATTTGTTCATTGTTCTTTTTTATATCACTGGTGGTAGATACACCTATCCCAAATTGTCTCGGGATAGCACGCTGTATCTGGTCCTCTTATTAATTATAATTATTTATTCCCTTTACCTAACTTATCCTGTAATTTTAATCTAACACTCTTAGATGGAGCTATTTTAAGAAAAATACTCAAAATAAATGTTTCAAATACCTACGTTCTTTATGATGTACACACAACTGACGAACGTGATCGACGTTCATATCTAACGTCTCATATATTATCTAAACGACGTACACGTGCGATGTACAAGTACGTAATCGACAAATTTTATTACCGGGAAATACTATTATTATGATACACACACATAATATGTATTAATATAACGATGCGATAATTCTCAAGCTCGTTCGGATTACCGCGTCTTTCGGATTAGCCTGTGTTCGAATTATCGAGACCCTACTGTAATGTATACTATGTATGATGTATACTTGAAATGTATCCTGTTCTAAACCGCCCAAAAAATAATGCACTTTGCATTGAAACCCTGAAATCGTAGGAAGGGTCTTGCTCCTAAAAAAATGTCCTATTCCTCCAACTCCAAAACAGAAAGCTTTTTAGATTTGTGGGGTCGAATTATATTGATGTTAAAAATGTTAGACCCTCCTGAAATTTAATGGATTTACGCCTATGAATCCGGCCGCTTTTTATAACGTAGGTATATGTACAACGGCTACACTTTGTACAGGACGATTCATCGAACATTGCTCACCCCCATCAAGTCCCCCGATCGTTGGTTTGTTCGGATGCTGATTTTAAAAGTTTTTAAGTTCCTACACTTAAACGCACTAATATCCCACATTCAAATATACTCTGATATCTTACGTCGTGGTGCTTAAGGAGATTTTATGTAGTATGTGAAATTATGATGGTTTGAAAATTATAGTCATCAACATTAAAAAATTAGCATATTATTATTATATGTAAAAATTGTCCGGTTGATTAGTAACATAGCAACCTACTCAAATATATATTACATTCATCGATAAACCATGTGCAGTACCTTTTCTGTATGTGTGGCTTATTTTTTTTTACATCGCCCGCTCACCTCTTACAAATAAACAGATACGTCTTATTGAGGGACTTGATTAATACCACACAATTATATGAAAAACAATTTTATATACAAAAAATACCATCCACCCAACCGATTTTCAAGTGGGGCTTAGGCCCAATTTGTGACTTGTCTGCACACCGCTCAATTCATTTATATTTATTCCATATCTATTATTAGCCATTTATATTTATATATATATTATGAAAATTTAAAAACTACTTGTTCAAATTTCGATTTAAATACATCAACATTTACATTTTTCTAACATATAGTTTTCTTAACAACTTGCAGTAGCCAGTATAGGTAATAATGGTGGTTATAATTTGAAAAATATATTATTTACTTATTTTCATCACCTTTAAAAAATATTCTAAATTTTATACTTGATGTACAATACAAATATTGAGACTTTTTTAAATTTAAATTAAATTGAAAATACAAATTATATTATTGTATATTCATTCCCGAAACTACAACTTTAATAGTATTATAGCTTAATATAGGTATTGAATTTTATTAAACTCTAACTAATTTATTAGTTTAAACTTTAATGTAATATACTGAGATCACTGATTTGTTTTTTTTTTTTATTGAGTGGTTAAAATACGTTGTCAATGCCTGAAATAGTTAATAGACGTTGTCGAATTAAGCTACCTTCAACAATGCATCCCTCAAGGCTTTAACCTACTTTTGGTTTAATTGTGAAAAAATATACACCGGCCACCGGTACCCTTGTCAGTCAATTGCTCGGCGAAGGCATGGTTGAGAATTGTACGTACCCATACGGTAACACGATGATTAATTATTGAAATCAGTAAATGTTTTTGGTGTCAACGGAGACGTTGACGAATTGTCGATCTGTCTATTTCCACCCTGAAAATTCGTTCCACACTCGTGTAAAATAAACTGACAAAAACATCAAAATTCCATTCCATCACATTCGACAGTGAAACTAAATTATAAAACACAACTTTAATAACATTTTCACAGACATTTCATTTTTGAGGCGTACAACTTATGCAATATTTGCCTGTTCATCAAATATCTTTTGTCAAACATAAATGCCAAGACCACAGACATATTAATATATTATAATATTTTATGAAAAATACGGTTGTTCGATTTACGAATATTTACAGTTTTAATGGTTTTTTAGTAATTAGTAAGTTATTACACACGCAGAAGTACAATAATGGCTTAGCAGTGTGTCCTTCAGTTTAAACTGTTTCTCAAAAATGAGTACAAGCATTTTAACGATTTGGTGATTATAAATTAAAAAAATTAATATTTAAAGTATTTAATACTTTAATACAATAATAATATTTTTATATTACTTCGAAGTACTTTTGAGATAGTTCAATTTTTTGCAAACTAAATATTTGACACAACAAATAAACAGTATGCGTGGAATTAAATTAAATTTATTTTGTATAATATAATAAGAGTAAGAATGGTAATTTATGTATTTTAAGAATATTCAAATACATTTATATACACCAAAATATAAAACTAAAAGATAAAATTAAAATATGTTTTTCCCATGAGAAGTTCTATTAATTTAATGACATTTTATATTCGTTCATAAATGTCTAACTTTTAAATGGTATGAATAATTTTGTTTTGATTTATGTAAATATAATATTATTATTATAACTAGCCTTTTTTTGTTTGTTTTTTGAAAAAAAAATATAATTTATTTTAGATTCTGAGTGGAACGATGAAAGTATTGATTTTCTAATGATAAGTGTTTTTTTTCGGTTTGTCATCACCATGTGGGTTAGTAAAAATTCACTGATTTTCTATTGTAGAATCTTTCCTAGCACGAAAATATAACGATAATATAACGATAAATTTGCACAAACATTTTAAAAAACATCGTAATCTCTTTAATTCTTCACAATTATTAAGAAATGTGCTCGGAATTTTCAATTTTAACCTGTTGAAAGTACCAACTAGGTCCAATTTTTTAACGGAAACCATTATTGAAAATTGGAGCACTTTTCTACTACTTTTTGTGTATTTAGAGTTTTTAGACACAGAAAACACACACATAATTCTAAAATTCAAATATTTGTTATATGTTTTGAATACAATATATTGTATTGTATGATTTTGTACAATATACAATTTTAAATTACCTAGTCAAATAAAGTAAAATAATTTTGAACCATAAATATCATAAGATGTATACCTAATTTGTATACTTGAATATTTAAACCAATAATCATGATTAAAAAATGGAATAATCAAAAAAAAATAAAAATCTGTGAGTAAAAATAAAGACAATATATTTTTAACATTTTTTTCTCCTTCTGACAACATATTTCTATAATATACAAGTAAATTTCAACATTATTGTATATTTATATAATATTTACAGTTTTCCAAATAATTTATTTTTACATTTATTTTTCGTTTGGACGTGGTTTTTTTACATGTTCAGAATCGGTATCACTCATCTGTTGTCGCCTGGTTGAACTAAATCACATTGTGCATATATAAACATGATTCACCGTTACATGTTTTACATGCACTAGAACATTTCAGCCCTTGTTTCTTATACAGCCACAAGCCGGTCCACAGTTTTTAGACACTCTCCAACTCACGAGAAATATTTTTCCAAAACACTTTTTGGCGCTGTTTCATCATTGGAAAAAGTATGGGTTGTAATCCGTATTATGTAGGTAGGTGAGTCCCCAATCCTCTACATTGATTTCACGTCCGTATACCATGTCTGCACCTGATGTTACGTTCGGAATAATATGTTTTAAAGCTTCCCGTGTAGGAGGAAATCCTTCTGAATTAAATTTGGTTTTGAATGCGTTTCGGATAAAGGAAAGGTAAAGATAGTTTGTTAATAGAAGTGTCTTGTTCAGGTGTGCCATAAAGTTTAAGTACATATTTTCACTTGGTTTTAAATTTTATAATGTCATCTGGTTATGAATGAAGAGTATTTAAAATGCCGATGACATTTTGAAGTTCCGGGTATTTACTTAATTGTTCAAAATGTTCAAGTTTCCCGATATTAAAAAACATATTATACTATTCGCAATCACTAATCGAATGTAAAAATGCGTCGGTTTTATGTAATCTTATAAGACAGATTTTAAAGTTCTGAGCGGTGCGATATTATGGTTGTAATTATTATAATTTTAGTTTTTATTTGTCTGTGTACACGAAAAGTTTTTGAAATAATGTTTCGATTATCAACTTGAGTAACTTTTCTAGTTTGAAGGTTAATCTTCAATAACAAATAAATTAGATATTAGTGCAACAATAAGCATATATTTGGTCAGAAACAGGTGAGAACCAAAAATTTGTAATAATATACTTACATTTTGTTATTCAATTTTTTCATTAAATAATGAGTACCTACCTAAATCTAATATATAAAAACCTCGTGTCACAATGGTAAATGTATGTCGCCAAACTCCTCCGAAACGGCTTGACCGATTTCGCTAATTCTTTTTTTGTTGTATTTGTTATTGTTAGGAGAAGATTCTTATGTAAGAAAAAATTAAGAAAATTGGGCAGAAATTTGAAAAATTTGAATATCCTATGTCTTAACGGTGACTCCATCTATCTATAAATTGTAATACCGGAAAAACGGAAAATGCTTTTATCGATGGGATTTATGTATAATCTCTGTTTATTTATAGGGTTGCCATCAGTTATATATTTTATTTTATTAAAATATTAAATAACGAATTCAATAACGTTTTAATCATATAAAAGGTGCCATATTTTACGCGCAACAAACACTTCTAAAAAATTACAAAAAACTAAAAAATTGGACGGGTTTTTGGTTCATATAAATTAAAATCGCTTAAGAGATTATAGCACAGAACCTCTTCGGAGGCGCGATGATTCTACTGGCTGGAGATTTTCGCCAAACGCTGCCAGTCATTCCCAGACCAACGGCTAAAAATGAAATAAACGTATTTTGAAGTCATCAAATTTGTCAAGATATGTGAAAGCTTTCAAATTAACAAACAAATTTAATATGCCAGTGGTGTTACAAAATGACAATTATCTGCAATGTTTTTCATGTACCTACCTAATTCTGATTTCATTCAATTACGTCCATCGCAGGTGGATTGCTTACCTGATAATATATACTGCTCGCATATTGTCCGTGATCTAATGCAGTGGATCTACCTCGGTGGTTTAAACGCATGTAAATCAATTATTTAGGTTAATCTTACCTTAATATTTGGCTCAGGTAACTCCGCGTGGGACTAAATTGAATATTTTGAAACCCAGTATTTTACCCAGTATTTTATGTTACCCAGTATATTTTAACCGTTATATTATAAAATAAAACATATATTATTCATATAGTGTTGGCACTATTATTTTTTTTAATGGGTATAGGTATAGTTTATACCGTTATAGGTATAGTTTATTGTTCACTAATTTCGTCTTTAGATAATCTTTTTTTTTGTTATAACCAGTTCATAATCTTAATGATATTTTATTTAACATAATATTTAATTATATTCACTTAATCACTTATACAATTTTAAAAATTATACGAAGGCACAACTTTGGGTATTTAACTTTTGATGTGGTAATAATTTATACTTTTAAATTATAAAATGAATTGTAAAAATTTGTTTTTGTATTTCCATTTTCAATAATGAAGATGGATGTTTTAAATATTGTGTCGATCCTTCTTATTAACATATTTTGTTATAACTTGATAATTATGTAATTTTTTACCCAGCATAGCTTATTAGTTGTTCAATTTATAACTAAAAAGAAAAATTAATGAGTAAAATAGTTATTGATTAAATTTCATATATTATTTTAAAATTTACATTAAGTAACAATAACAAATTTAACACGGCGTATATTTCAGCAAAAATATTAAAATTGTTATTTAACAATACGTAGTTATTATCTTCTAATAAGGCTTATTTAATTTTACTTGAAATATTGAAATCTAACAATATTTTGAATCGAAATAAATTTCTATGAAACATAATATATACACTATTGGTTAATGACTACCCTAATACACTAAGTTTATCATAATTATATAAATAATTTATTTTTGGGATGGCGCATGTATGATGTATGTCATTGATTATTTATGTTTTAAGGAAAATCAAAATATGTCACACCCAGCTAAACTTTTTTTTAATAAAATAGTAGAAGGTAGTACATTATTATAACATAATATATGCATAAATGCATAATAATTAATTTAACACCCGCTATTAGTATCTACGGCACATTTACTACTAAAAAATACAGGTTCCATTAAATCCTCAGATTCTCTATACGTTGTAGGATACAATTATAATCATCTCTTAGAGTTAATAGTCTAAGTTTATAATATTTATTATACGAAGCTGCCCTGTTCAGTGTTAAATGCTATTATCGAGCACACACACAAATTCGTTTATAGGATTGGAACACTAACAAGTAACAGCAATGACAAGCGTAGACTATATTCTGTTAATAAGACGACACAGTTAATAATTTTCTGGACAAATGTCTCAATATTAAAATAAGTTTTTATGTTAACTACGACCTTGACATAAAATAAATTCATTATCATCGGAAATTCACCTCCAACTTATCAATGAAATGTTTTATTTTTATAGCCTATGATGTCTTTATAATTTATTATTCTATATGATACTTTGTTTGCACAAAGACATAACACAGTTAATTTCCGATTTACAACCGATGTCATTAAAGTCAATAATAGTTAAATTTACCAAAACGGCTGGAAAATTACTTTTTTTATTTTTTTTTTTGAAATACGAGATCAGACAAAAGAAAGATATCATCAGGGATTAGGTCCCATTTTTATTTTTATTTTTTAATATATGGACGCATGTGGAAGACCAATGTTTGATCGAACTGTTGAATAAAAAGAGATAAGAAAAACCAGGTGAGTTTTAGTTACACAGTCAACTCACATAAAAGTCAACCATTGTTCATCCCTTTTTTTCTAACACGGTCATAGTTCAGTAGGATTTTTTACTAGTGCAATCCTAGGAACTGTTGGAATGTAAATTATGAGCAATTCAATGCCGGAAAATTCTGTGAATATTTTTCGTTTAATTTTTCTTCTCTCTCGTCCTATAGGTAACAGTCATATTATATAACACCTAGTGAGTTACATAACGTCCGTGTCCCATCGTCGGTTTCCCAGTTTTACCACATAATAATAGAGATCCGCGATGTGCGTTTGACATATCGTTAATTGAGTTAACTTACCACATCCAGTTTGTTTAATTTATAGTGTAAGTTTTTGGACGGAAACGATATATATGTGTAAAAACAAAACGTTGGAAAACGCAGGACAGCATATATCGACCGTTATCTGTAAAAACATCGACATAATTGACAACAAGACGTACCTACTACACCTATCAAAAACATTCGAAATTAGAAATTAGAAGATTGATACTTTTATCATAAATTAACTATATGTATAAACATGATATTTTTTTGTTTTTATATGGCTTGGGATTTTAGGTTTTGGATTTAAATTGTTAAAAAAATAATCGGCTCTTTGATTCACGTGGTATGGATTGTTATGTACAAGTTTTTATCTACTAAAGTAATCAATAAAATACAGTGAACACTGTCTAAAGCGGAATCGCATGGGACCAACAAAAAATTCCGCTTTAAGCAGTTTTCCGCTTTATTCAATAAAACGGAAAAATTCTGGATTATTCAACTCAAATAAATACCAAAGAATATTTTTCAAATTATTGTTTTAAATACATAATATAATTCATTAAAATTAAACTAAAATATAGGTTTTATAATTCATTAAATTTAAACTTAAATATAGGTTTTTTATTACAGTTGATATTTTTCATTTAATGAAAGACACTTATATTTTGGCATTTTAATATTTAATGCGATGAACGGGAGATAAAATAAAATTAAAAGTGTACGTACGACTGTTGGTGTAAGACTGTGTCACAGTTACAAAGAAGAAATTTTGTATCGTTTAAGATGCGATAATGCATTGTATGTACAATGTACATATATTGTACGAATATGTACCTATAGAACAATTTTATCTTCTTTATCTATCACTATTTAACGATGTACATTGTACACACGCATATCGGCATATCTATATTTTACACCTTATTTTTGGTTTAGATTTGACACGCGCGTGTCATTTTTCCGGTTTATGCAATGTTTTTACTTGTATGGGGCTTATAAAATCGTTCCATTTCCGCGTTATGAAGGTTCCGTTTTATTGAGGTTGAGCGTCTATGTAAAACTATAGGAACGTGCCGGGACCATAGAAAAATTCCGTATTGGATAGTTTTCCGTTTTATTCAAGGTCCGCTTTGAACAGTTTTCACTGTAATATTTTTAATATACGGCCCGTTTAAAAAGATTGGAAACCATTTAAATCATTGTTGTATATTTCAATACTTAAATAGAGCAATAACAAGGGCTGTAAAGTATTAGAGTCCAAGTATTCAAGTAATATTGCTCGTTCTAAAATAGTTTTTACTCAAATAAGATATTAAATTACAAATATATAATGTATATTGTGTATTGTATATTATGGTACATCTACTTAACACTGTTCGTATTTGACTATTGTCTATTAATTATTACAATAATATGTAAACCATCTGTGTACCGTGTAAAACATTCCATATTTTATTGTTTTTTTTTCTATTGATCAATATTATAATACATTTCATTCAATTATTGTATACATTTTAGAAGATCTTCTCGTTTCAATTTACCGACCGAAGATCTAGGCACGTCGTCTACAAATATAATGCCACCCCGCAGTCTCTCGTGGTCAGCCACTCGGTCTGAAAAATATTTTACCGAAAAATAAAAACGACAATCCAAACACATTTCGGGGTTTAATATTATCTATGGCTGTGGCCGGCTCACCGTTGACATACGATACGAGTAGATCGGGGCTGACGTTTTCGCCGTGTTTGACTTTGACAACTCCTACCAACAAATCTCCATGCTCACAGTCCTTTCTAGTCACCCCGGCATCGAGTACGGCAGGATGACTCAACAAAACGGTTTCCACGTCAACCGGGGCGATCTACAAACATTTATTAAGGAACAAAAAATTACTGTTAAATTATTAATTGATTGTACGCGATTGCACGATGTCAAGAATATCGTAGGCGTTTCGAACGGAATTCGATTCGAATATCGTATCGTACCCTGGGACGTATTCAAAAATTTGGGGCCCCCGGGCATATAATTTATGCCGCCCCTCAAAACCGCCCCCTCAAAAAAAAATTATTAATATTCCACTTATTATTTCATCCATGATCAAGATTATTTAATATTAAAATCTAACTTATCAATTAATAAATAAAAATCGTTTAATAGTTATAAAAATTTAAATCTTTGTTAATTAACAAATTATAACATAATAAAACATACAATTTTCTTTTGTTTAATGTAATTTTTTCCTTGCTTGATTATTAGCGAAATTTTCAATTATATCGCTATGATTTATCTAATTAGTTAATTGAGACTCAATATTTAAAATTGACAGTGAATTTAGTCCGTCTGTGGATATATTTGACCTTATATACGTTAAAAAATTAATTTCACTAAAATATTTTGCCGCCCCTGAGACATGCCGCTCCCGGGCATGTGCCTACCTGATCGTACCTTATGGCCTTTGTAAATCAAAATCTCTTCTATCCGACCGACAATGAACAGACAACAGTCGTCCGTGTAGTATCCAACGTCGCCGCTCTTGAACCAACCGTCCTCGTCGTACGCACTAATCGTTAGTTTCATATCGTTGACGTAGCCAATCATGTTGGAAACCGATTTAATACGAATTTCGCCCTCGGTATTGGGTCCAACACATTCGCCAGTTTCCAAGCTAACAATCTAAAATACAATATTTACAATATAAATAATACTCACGACAAACCATTTTTTTATCGACTCACTTTGATTTTTACACCAGATGATGGTCTTCCGACAGATCCTTCCCTGACAGTACTTCTATCTGAATCCAAAGACCAACCAGTAATAATACCTTGTTCTGTAGAACCGTACGCCTGTTTGATCGGTATCCTTTCGTGCAGTAAATTGTTTACAATTGTCCTTTGTAAATCAGCTCGCATTGAAGACCCGCCCACCACGTATGTCGTTAGACTCTGTATATTATACTTGTGACCATTCGCCATTTGACAATCCATCATTTCAATGGCTGTGGTCACAGAAGTCATCAGGAATGTTGGCTATAAAACATGAACTTACGTAAATCATATCGAAAACGATTTACAGAATTTCACGATATAATTGAGTGTATTTATTTATTTAATCATAGGCATTGGCGGACATCTGCCCTTTTACAAAATATTATATAATAATAAAATACGAACAGACGAATGAGACAAATACTGTATATGTAGTCTAAAAATGAATGTAATATTTTGAATAATAACATATTAATACATATTTGATAACAATAGATTAAGTTACATAAGGACAGATTAATAATAAAAACAAAAAAAAAACGACAAGATATTATGGAATAAAAATTATACATTCATTGTTAAGATTAATGCTCTTGAAAGAAGACAATTTGTACTAACGACAATTATTTTAAAAACGAGGTATTAAAAATAGATCTAAATTTCGTGTATTTTATGGTAGATTTTTGAAACTAATATAATATTATAATGTGTTAGATTTGGTGTTATTTATGGCTTGCATTTGAAATTAAAAATCAATATTCATGGTATTTAATTATTTTTCTTCACCGTATTCCGTTTAAATTAAGATTACAAATAGCAGTCATTTTTTATCCAAATATAATTACTATAACGTTTGCAAGACCTGGTGATATTGCTTAATACCTACAGCTTATAATTGTACTTATAAAATATTACTAATTTATTATTTTATAACTTATAAGCAATGATTGATGATTTACGTAAGAAATCACATAATAATAAAGTTTACCTACATTCAATTTATCTATTGAACAAAGTACTTGTTCAGCGGTGGACTTTGATGAAAAGAATAGTCTTGGTTTGCCAAAATGAATACCGAGCATCATATATAACATTCCCGAATACCAAAATAGAGGAGAACTACTCATAAATCTGTTTTCGATAGGTTCTTCCAAAAATGACCTTAAACAATTTTTATCATAGAGTCATACCAAATAACTAAAAATTAAATTTGAATTAGATTTTTGTTTAAATTCATTTTTTAATTCATTCACCGACGTGTGAATTGTGTACAGGTACTCACCGCTTGAACGATATTGTCAAAGCAGATTTCATAGCATCGTCCGACAAATATATTCCTTTCGAAGCTCCTGTCGTTCCACTCGAAAATATAATAACGCACGGACCAATCGGGCTTTTTGGTTTCGTCGGACGGACAAACGACGTTTCGTCCATTGCAACAATGATACTCGAATAATCAATAAAACCATCACAAATCATAGTAGAAATCTTCAATATCGGTTGATGCGTGACAATATTTAAAATGTCTATTATTATATTTGTACTCGACGTATTACAAAACAATACGCTTGGTTTGGATTGATCGATGAGCGCTGCCAAGACATCTGTCATATATAGTTAATTATAGTAATATTATAAGAAACTAAACGAATCAAGCTACCTATATGTAATATTGTACGAAATCATTTTATTATTACTTTTTCCCAAACTGTGATTCAATGCAGCTACAGTTGTTCTGACCAAAAGTCCAGCCAACAAAACTACCTGCCCTTCGTACGAGCCTTGGTCTGCAATCATTACCACGTCTCCGGGTCCCAGATCATGTTTTTTAAACGCAGTAGCCATTGCCGAAACGTCTTTTTTTAATTTCGGAAAACTATACTCTTTACCCGTACAACAGTCGATCTGTAAACACGAATATCATAAACACATAAATACTAAAATACATATTATTATAATAATATATATATATATATAGATTAAAGGTGCAAATATACTGTGCGCGTAATCATTATTAAACATCAAAAATCTTACACCAAAAAGGCCTTTATTGTTATTCAATTGATCTGCAAACATTTCTGCTATCGTTTTATCATGCGTAATCATTTTCGGTCCAAATATTTCTATATTGAATGCCATTTTCACGAACGTACAGAATTATGCTTACCAAGTGCGACTGTTCGGAAATTCGGAACAGCTCGCATATTTTGTAGACAAACCGATCAGTGATTACGTGTTTAGAATTTATTTCAATTAGTCTAATTATATAATTGTTTTTGACTATTTTAAACCGCGCTTTTAATACTATTTTACAACATGTACAATCGTCTTCAGATAAGATAGGCATACCGGTTTCGGTAATAAATTAATAAAATCTATAATTTATCTTATAAAAAGTCATAAACAAAATATTTGATTTTATATTATAATAACGTCATATCAGTTTTAAAATATTTTGTGACAATTGTTGGTCTGGGATATATTTGGAAATAACATCAACAATTGGAGAACCTCTGTTTTTCTTTATTCGCGCCCCCACCGCCGGACTTAAAGTAGGTACTTACCTACTATTATAAATTATTGTCATTACACACTTGAAATAGTACTTTATGATGATAATGAACATTTTATATTATCGGTTTACGATTTTGCCATTTAGTAATTCTGTAAGTGCCTTAGTTATATAACGTATGTTATATAATAAATACCATTTTAAGTTAAAAAGTATAAAGTAAATATATTAAGTATAAAAATATTTTTATTGATTTTTATATAATTATTATTTTATAACACTCACTAGAAATGTATTATATAAATTATTTATTATATTTTTATTGATTTTTTTATAATTATTATTTTATAACACTGACGATGACTGACTAGAAATATATTTTTTGAGTTATTTAAGAATTACAAAATAATAACTAATTATGACTATTCATTTCTTAACCATTTCTCAATCCTAGAACTAAGAATGTATTCAGTAAGAAAAAATAATTTACCTGTCCGACTTGTGGACGCAATCGACACACCGAAGAGGTATAGAAGGTTGATACGGGACGCAATCGGATGACGCCCCATTTATTATTTATTTTAACTCTAGAGATTTATTCACCTTAATGTAAGGTAATGTATAGGTAACTTATAGATAGGAAATAAGGTATACATGGAAATAAACTGAGATACGCATGCAAATTGTTAACAAAATCGTTTTGTTTTTTGGTGTAGAAAAATAATAACCGTGAAATTTTAACCGAATGGTCAAATTACCATTTTCTATACTTCATAAAATGTTGAATAATATATTTTTTGAGTAATAAATAGGCATAAGACATTTTTGATTACTTATTTTTTTATTATCGATTAAAATTTTTTTGATCGGTCAAAAAACTTGAAAATGCAGTAAAAGGTTCCTCATAAATCATTGTTAGTAAAAATTAAGAAAAAAGTTGAGTACGTCTCCAATAGTATTTTATAAGCTTTTAAAGTTGGAATTTCGACAAAATCACGACAACTTGCATTTTTTTTTCATTTTTTAATTTATAACAATTTTTCTGTGTGAACCTATGATTTGAAAATTTAACACAAGATTCTCAATAAGTTTTTCTACTTTTCACAAAAAAAAAAACCCGAAAATCAGACAAATTTTTTATGATTGTTTGAAATTAGACATTGGATATTCACCCATAAACTAACGGTTTCTCAGGGAACGATTTTCTTATTTTCTCCGGCCCCATCAAGTCTCGGCTTGTGGTTGGCGACCTTGTTTAGGCGACAGGAAACCACATGACTTTCGGCGTCAAATTTCACGTACTGACGGTGCCGAAACGTCACAGATGGCGACCTTGCGAGGATGTATAATTATTGTTTTCATTATTATTTTAAAAAAAATAAAAAAGAACTCGGAACGTGTTGTGTAAGTGTCCGAGATTTCGGTTCCGCTGGAACAAGAGGTGAAGTACATATTAGCGGTAGTCTCGGAGAATACCGGCCCTATGGAACAATTTTAGTGCCCAAAGAACAACTGTTGCCTGCGTGTTATTTCAGGAAATGCTCCAGGAAACAATACATGTCCTATGTTAGGCGTATTATACGAGTGTCATGCTGTGAACCCGTGTCCATGGTGGGAAATGAGAGTATGCGTGCGTGCCGTCTTCTGACATCGCCGAGACCGCTGTCGCCGTTGCCACGGAATCGTCACTCATCGTCATCATAGGAGGTGTCTATCGTCATCGCGTTAGAAGTCGATCGGCGGATTGTATAATAAGTTATTTTAAGCAATATTTCTGTAAACGTCGGTGTGTGTGCCTGTATATATATGTCTAGTCCCATTTTATCAGGTTTGATTATGTAACCATGCGCAAATGTTGCTTATCGGTCTACCGCCGTCTAACAACGGTTCATTTATATATTGGTGGGTGCGTGTCGTTCGTGCTTCAACGTTATAACAATGATACTGTATAACAACAAATAATCACATGTAAAATGCATAGGGATAAGACCTATCGTATAAGACAGATTTGTAAGTTCTGAGCGGAGCGATAAATGTACTGACTTTCCAATGATATGTGTGTTTTTTTTGACTGTGTACACAAGTTGTCGAAATAATGCTTCGGTTTTCAAAAAAAAAAAAAGTAATTATGGAAAAACTAAGATTCTTATGGAAAACAAGTTTTTGAAAAAATCGGTTTGGTTTTTTTGGCGTAACTCAAAATTGAGTAATATTGTAGATACTTGAAATTTCCACCATATGTTTATGTTAAAAAATAAAACACTGCAGATTACCGTTCGCTAAAAAAAGTCCAGTTGTCGTTCCCAGGATTCCGTGTTGCAGTGTCGTTACCTACCAAAATGGTTGGAGGTTGGTCCCCTTGCACTGACTAAAAGAACGTAACAGTTATGCTGACCTGACGGCAGGCGGCTTTATCAAAGGTTTTTACGCTTCTAAACATTAGTTCACTCTTCGGCGGCGAAGACCCTTAACGGCCATGTCATTTTTCTGACGATACATAAGGCCACAAGCTTTACATAGTTTTACATTTACAAGTGTTTTTGATTTCATAACCAGTGGTTGTGTATTACAAATCGTCGCTTTTGTCAGTTAAAAAGAGTTATGTTGTGGGTGTCCGCATTCTACGCACAACAATCTGGTCGTTATTTATTAATTTATTACATTTAAGTTAATTTGTTAGTATGATTTGTGAGCGTATATAATTACAGCAATTACTCGTTCTAAAATAGTTTTTACTCTTATAAGATATTAAATTACAAATATATAATGTATATTGTGTATTGTATATGGCAAGTCTGGGCATAAACGCGTTAAAAAGTTAAAAGTTAAGTTAATTTTAACTTTTAACTTAACTTTTTAAGATTTAATTTTCATTAACTTAATTTTTAACTTCACTTATTTTAATTGATATAAACTTAATAAATAACGAGTTACTTTTAATCAGATTCAAGTTAAGTTAATTTATAAATAATTAAATTATAAATAAAATTATTATTGAAATCTGATCCATATTGTATATACATTTACTAGAATAGTAGAATAGGAAGTAATATTTAATTAAATTTAATTCTCGTTCCATTAATCAGAATTGTTCAATAAAAATAACTTAATTAATTATATATAGGTATACCACTATACCTCGGCATACGGGCATAGGTAGTGTAAAAATAACAATATTAAATAGTAAATACTAATAACTAATAAGTAATAACAACGAATAAATATATATATATTAATATATTATAAATATATATAAATATATTTAATTCGTGCTAATAATTAATACATAATATGATGTGATATGGGTAAAACTGTAAAAGGTACAACGCATAAATAACAAATGTACAATTTACAAGTTACAAGAATATCTTATATATATAATTCTAATGTACGTGTGTATGTCACCGAATTCCTCCTAAACGGCTGGACCGATTTGAATGAAATTTTTTGAATGCCTTTGGGTGACGCCCTGGATGGTTTATATTGACTATGGGGTGAAATGATATGGTGAGAGGAGGTGCTCTCACAGGGACTTCGAAATTTACGATGGAAATATTTGTTTATAAATGGTTGCTATTGGTAACCATGGTTGCTATGTATTTGTTTATTTGTAACCAGGGACAACCCTAAAAATAAATAGTACATAGAAACCATGGTTACCAATAGCAACCATTTATAAACAAATATTTCCATACTTTCGATTGATTTCGACTAACTAACCTAAGAGGCCATAACTCCGGAACCGCATATCACACAGCGTACAAACTTCACAGAAACCATCTACATATCAATTTTAATATGCCCTAAAATTTTTATCGAAATCGGTTCGGTGGATCTTGAGCTATAAAATACTTAAAATACTATACTATACTTAAAATTATAAAGAGGAAAGATTTGATTGTTTGTTTGTATTGAATAGGCTCCGAAACTACTGAACCGATTGGTTTTGGATTGAAATTTGGTACATAGATAGTTTAGACACTGGGAAGGATATAGGCTACTTTTTAATACTAAAAAAGGCTGTAAGGGGTTGAAATAGGGATTGGTATGATGTATTTTGCCCTCAACGTAACACCATTATTAATTTTGTAATGGGCAGCGAAGTGCACTTGATCAGCTAGTAATATTATAAAATATTTTCGTCTTAAAGACATAAATAACCATAAATAAATTATTTATTAATTAAAACATGTATATTATATATTTATATTATTATCTATTAATATAAATCAAAAGGTTATTCGTATATCTTATTTTGTATACTTTTGGTACCTACTACAATTACATAACTCTTTTCATCTGTATTTTTCTTTTCCAAATTTAGTTTAATGTCTATTTTCTGAGTGTAATAATATTTATGAATTTTATCATTTCAAACCATATGACTAGCTTTTTTTTTTTTTTAAGGTTTACAGGCTTCAACTACAATGGTTATTAGCCAACAATTTGTTTAAGTTTAACATAAAAAAAAAAGAGTAAATTACAATATTAAAAAATTACAAAATTTGTTTAAATAGATTTACAATTTAAATTATATTGAAACTATATTTTATTGATAAGGTTGTCTTTGGTGATGACTGATGAATTCGATGGTTTTTAAAGTATGTTCTTCATTTAGTGCTTCTTTGATGTTGAGTGGGAGGTTGAGAAGAGTGCGGGTTGGTTCATATATTGGGCATTCTTCAAAAATGTGTCTTATGGTGATACGGGTTTGGCATGTGTTGCATATAAGGGGTTGATCTTTACTGATAAGGAAAGAGTGTGTGAGAAAGGTGTGGCCGATTCTAATACGAGTGATACTAGCTATTTATATATTAAAAAAACATATATATATTAACTTAACTTAAGTTAATAAGTTAATTGAAAGTTTCCATATAACTTTTAACTTAACTGAGTTAAAAAAAAAATTTAATTAACTATTAATTTTAAACTTTTCAAAATGGATTCTATAAACTTAACTTAACTCAGTTAAAAATTATCATTAACTTGCCCAGGCTTGGTATATGGTACATCTACGAAACACTGTTCGTATTTGACTATTGTCTATTAATTATTACAATCAGGGCCGGAGGCAAGTGGGGTATTGGGGATCGTGACACCCCGCCATCGAATAATCGTAATGAAAGTCGGCACTTTCGGCATACAGAATTTTTTAGATAAAATAACCTATTTGTTGTATTTACAAATAAAAATGTAATATCTTTTAAAAACATTCCAATTATAAAATATAAATAGTTCCGATATCAGATGGCAAATGGCAAATTGATTATTAATATAAATAAAATATGTACATCTAGAATAGCCACAGCTACAGATACCTACTATAGCCGTGGAATAGCCCATATCTATTTTTAAAACAGTATAAACTGATAAACATTTTCCCATATCCCGTACATCCATCCACTACAGTACTACACTACTGTCATACCCTTTAAGAACGACAAATAAATGTATAACCCACAATAATTATTGTAAAAACATTGTTATTATTTTGAATTTTTATAATATTGTATAGAATATAAAAACTTGGTGCCTGGTGTAATTACTAATTTAATTATTTACTTTTTACCTTTACAAACATTTTAATACAAATCATATTCCTATAGGTACCTAAACCTAATTGATAAAATATATAATGATAAATAATAATATACATATATCTTAATATATATTGGATTTAATTTTAGACTAACCATGTATAATAATATGTACTTATGTAATATTTGATTTACATTAAAAAATTATTTTAAAATTACATTCGTTGTTATTATACCGGCTTTAAATTTTTTTCGAGTCTGCAAAGATATTTGGAGTCAGCAATTTTAGTATGACACCCCTCCCCTTCCGTCAGATTTTTCTTGTATCGGCCCCGGATACAGTTGCAGAAGTGATTGTTGATGTTTTAAAGAAATTATGAGTCGGCATAAATTAAATTTCAGTTGGCAAATTCTTGATCTCACCCCCCCGTCAAAATTGTATAACGCCGGCCCTGATTACAATAATATGTAAACATCTGCGTTCCGTGTAAAATATTCCATATTTTATTGTTTTTTTTTCTATTGATCAATATTATAATACATTTCATTCAATTATTGTATACATTTTAGAAGTTCTTCTCGTTTCAATTTACCAGTCGAAGATCTAGGCACGTCGTCTACAAATATAATGCCACCCCGCAGTCTCTCGTGGTCAGCCACTCGGTCTGAAAAATATTTTACCGGAAAATAAAAACGACAATCCAAACACATTTCGGGGTTTAATATTATCTATGGCTGTGGCCTGCTCACCGTTGACATACGATACGAGTAGGTCGGGGCTGACGTTTTCGCCGTGTTTGACTTTGACAACTCCTACCAACAAATCTCCACGCTCACAGTCCTTTCTAGTCACCCCGGCATCGAGTACGGCAGGATGACTCAACAAAACGGTTTCCACGTCAACCGGGGCGATCTACAAACATTTAATAATGAACAAAAAATTACTGTTATATTATTAATTGATTGTACGCGATTGCGCAATGTCAAGAATATCGTGGGCGTTTCGAACGGAATTCGATTCGAATATCGTATCTATTTTAATTAATAAGACATTTTTGTTGGGTCAAAAAGCTTGAAAATTGAGTACAAGATCCTCGTGTTATTATAATAGCAGTTGAAAAATATTTAATATATATGTATACTATATAAGTACATTTTATTTATAAGCATTTAAAGTGCAAATTTTGACCAAAATTCATCAAAATCTCGAAAATTTGAAAATTATATTGTAGTCAAAAATGTACAAAATGTTCAATTTTTATAGCGGAGAATCGAAAATCTAAAACACGGTTTTTTGATTGTGTAATCAAAAAATTATACTAACATGGTTGTTTTTTTATAGACATTTTAAGTTCAAATTTGGACGAAATTAGATATTTAAACGAAGAATAACGATGTTAGTTACTTCGTTGTAATTTAAATAAATTATTCGCGGGCACTTGAAACTTGTATAGTAGATTATTATATTTTATACACACAAAGGCATTTTCAAATGCAATGTTTTTGGCAAAAATTAATTCAACCTACTGTATTAATACGTAGGTACCTCAATTCTTTATATTCATTATTAGTATTAACTAATAAACGTATTTAAACACTTTTACTGGCGATAATTTAAATCAATAATATTTACAATAACGATGATACACGGTAATCAAGAAATCAATTTCCTAGTTTTATATCTTAAATAGATATTTTAAAAATATTATGTACCTTTAAATATTTGTTATATTCATTTCGATGTTATTATTATTTTTTTTAATTAGTTAACCATAACAATTTGGGAATACAATGATTGATATCGATTTATTGACTTGGCATGTGAAAGCAGATATTCTAAGGGATGTTAAATGGTTTTCATTTAATTTCAAACAATTGTACACGCGAAGCTAAAATAATTAAATATAAATATACATTTTAATAAGTACATCGCCCATATTATACTGAATATTAAAATCGATTTGTAACTGTAAAAATTGGTTTTATCAATTATATCATAGACATTTCACACCATACACTTTTGCCCCTTGTTTAACACTTTTATTTAAAACATTAATTTTCTTTTTATATTTTAAACGATTGCAATATAATATTATATTGAACGTTTTTCAGAATTCGGTACATTTTTCATTGTCAAGCATGAAATAAAAACATGACATTTTTCAACACAAATCCTAAACTTTAAAAAAACCAAAATCATTTGTATTTTTAATCGGAAGTATATAATTTTTCAAAGTCTGAAGTTTATCTATTCCCGTGAAAACAAAAAAAGTTTTAAGACTGAATGTTACATCGATTATATTTTAATGTTAAAAATATTTATCTTATTTAATTCTTACTCATTAATCTTAGAGCAGATGATTCGAATAGGAATAATATAGGTAGGCACACTTTATCAACAACGCATTATTTCCGGTCTATAAAATACGTTCCAGAAACGTTAAAAAAACATTTGTGTGTCGATAATATTTATTAAATGTTTCGAAACTACGATCATTCCCCAAAAGCTGTCTCAGGGACGATAAACCAATGTTTTTTCGAATTTACATTTGTTTATTATAAAACTCATTTAAAGCTAGTATAGAAAATAAATAAATTAAGTATGTCAAATATAAAACTTAATTTTACTAGTTGACAGTTACTATATTATATTATAATACATTTTGTTTCCATACCTACATAGGTGAATGTCCCATGAGGATTTATGTTATTTATGTTATTAGTTTAACGTGTTGTATATAGCGACTGGTAAGGTAGGTATTAGGTAATATACCTCATATAATATAGTGTAGATCCTTTAACCATTTATTTTAAACTATGAAATGTTAAAGTTGGAAATAATATAGGTACACGTAAATATATCTATTTATTTATAATAATTTATTTTTATTTTTCAATCTTATTCAACAAGTATCTGCGTTACTATTGATAACAATATTAAGTACTTACTATACTTTCAATAAATTATGTTTAAATTAATCATAATTATATGTTCCCTTTTAAAATCTCTATTTTTAACGTACGTGATGTGAACTACTTGTAAATTAATACGTGTTTCATTAATTTATATTTTAAGAAAAAATATATTTGAATTGAATAAAACATCAACTTGCAATAATCTTTGCAATCTATTTAAAACAATATTGTTGATCAAAATAATTCTTAAATAATACATTTAATAAAAAAAAATATTTTACGACATGAGTCGGAATTGTAATTTAGACGAACATTCATTATTTATTTGAACTCTAAAAATGTATTCATATTGGTACAAAACTAGGTTTAGACATTAATTACATTTTAAATAGGTACCATTATATTTATTTACCTATTTAGCTGAGTAAAATATATGGTTATTTGAATTAATCTTAATCAAATTAGAATTATCTTTTTAACTTAAGAATACATTTAAAGTAATTTTTGAATGATGTCATACATAAATTACAACGGTATTTTTCATTAGGGATGAAACGTATCTATATATTATTATAATGCTATTTGTTTTAAGATGCAAAAATGTATTATTACTAAAATATTTTTTACTTATTATTATTAAGGGAACAGAATCCTAAAAAGATAACTGGATAGTTGTTAAAATTATAATTATATATTTTTCACAATTCAGTCAGAGTCAGAATTGTTTGTTGAATACAGATTTCTTTTGGTTTAAATTACATTAAACTATGTGTAGAAAGCGTTCATAATTGTAGCTTCGGTTTGACCATTTACCGAGGGACTATTGTGTTTAGGCGAACACACATCAGAGTATATCGCTTCCATTTCTCCCTCTACACACACACACACATACACACATATATATTTATATATATATATAAAAGGGTGTACCGTAAATTTAAATTTAATTCATTCCGGAAAGAAACGAATAAAAAAGTTCATTTGAATTATAGGTAACGACTGACCCGGGTCGTTACTGAATTCATATTTTGTACTTGGAAAACATGCTGATTTTTTTCAAACTCGTTTTGTTTCATTTTTGTTTATGGGATTTGTGATATTGTTTTGGAAATTTCATCATTAAATATTGGACGGATATTGTTTTTGACTTTACTGGAACGAAAATGATTATTCAATAATGGATATTAGACAGATGGAAGTTTGTGGATGAGATTTTAACGGTATAAATGTATAATATGCATATTATGCTATACAATTAATATTCCCATCACATAAATAAATAATATAACAAATAGTAATCAGTTTGGCTCATTAGCTGCACTCTCCGAAGTATAGGAATATTAACTCAATAATGTGAGTAATTTAAACCAATGCCGTAAGATGAAAGTTTTGGTTTCAAAATTAATTTTCACTATACACAATTTATTCTCATCTTGTGCTTGATTTCCACTTACTTGAAATTTTTCAGAATTTTTAACATAGTATTATTTTTATCACCCTATGTTTAATTTTACTTTATAAATTAGTGTGTAATATTTGTATAGGAATGGCAATAATATGTATTAGAATTATTTTACGAAATTATCCTATATATATACGAGTATATATGCATTATAAAGCTAAACTATGAGTAGGTATATTACTTTTTAGGGCATAGGTAATGAATCTATAAATAACCTAAAATCCCTAAGTTTTACCCTAATTTACATAGTCACGAATTTCAAAGGCAACCACAGGTGGCAATATACAAAGATTCAAATAGGTAATTAATAAAAAGTGTGTATTTCATACGCATAGTACACGTATCTACCTAAACAAATATTATTATTAGAATGAATTTAGCGTCATAAGTAATAATGACTCAAAAAGTTGAACATAATTAAAACCTGAACTAAAAGTCATTATAAACATTTAACTATATAACCTCCTATAAATTCTCCCGTGTTGTAACTTGTAATTATTATTAAACGTTTCGCGATAATATCATGACATAATATAGTTTGAAAAACAAGAACTTAAAATCACTTACAATTTCATAGTTTAACTTTAAATTTTTAACATTTTTATTTGAGAAAGTAAGAAGTATTATGTAAGCCATATACATTGTACATTTTGTTCTTTTTCTTTTTTTTCTGTGTACTAAATTTGTTTGATAGAAGGAGAATCCAAAAAATGTCACATGACTCAATATATATCAGAAATTGGAGACATATTATGCATGTGCATTAAGTAGATAGCCCAGTTTTGGAATTTCCTTTATCCGGAAAAAATGAAAACACTAACCTAACGGAGAACAAAAACCTAACAAGGACCTTGTTATGACCTAACCCCATCTGGGTTAAACCAACCATTAAACACAGCTTTGGAATAAAACGTATTTGACTCATTTTGCGATTTTAGATTCAGAGTGAAACAACAAATTTCTTACCATAATATTCGTATTACATAATATTTTTTTAGTTTCATGTAATTTCTAACAGAACTTGAAATGTTTATAAAATAAAATAATAATTATCTAATTGTACGATTTTTGAATAATAATTGTTGGAATGAGCTACGATGATATTTGCATTTAATTTAAGATTCTTTGAAAATAAAATGACCAATGTAATTAAATTGAAAACAATGAAAAAATTCAAATGTTTTGAAATTAATTTAGTTTAACACAATGGTCGGAAACTGGCAGACCGCGATCCAAATCCAGACTGTGAAATGCAGAAATCAGGACCGACAATAAATTTTACTTAAATACATTATTTTAATCAAATGTATTAATTTAAATTTCTTATAAGTTATATTTAATAAAAAAATAGTTTATGAAACGAAGGTAGGTATTATTGTTATTTTAAAATTATGTGCCTGCAGAGGTCAGCGTGGTTGAAAATTTAATATTGTAACGTTTTAATACGTTTTTATAACAAATAGTTAAGTTTCAAGTTTTGGATACAAAAATAAAGCTTTGCTATTATGATGACAGAAATGTATTTCTAAATCTCGTTTATTTTATTATTTTAATCATCCGAAATCTAATAGAAATTACTTGCAAACTACTATAATAGTTTGAAACTTTGACAGTTTGGTTTAAACATCTATATTTAAATCTAGAGTTTAAACGCTGCTGCTTGATAAACAATTAGTGTATCATCAGTCAGAATAATAAAGATATACTAAACTGTTGTTCTTTTGAAGTTCAAAACTTGGAAATAAATAGTGAGTTGAAAACAATGAATAAAATAGAAATTAGAGAAGGTATTTAGTTTACATATTTAGAACAAATACAGCACAATAATAGCATTTTTAAACACTATCAGTGTTGTCTACTAAAAATCAAAGTTAAATTATCTTAAGTTTTGATTTCATAGCCACTTAAAATATTCAAAAACGCGTTCAATATAATATTCAATCGACATATTTTTTTCGTTTTGTATCTCATTGGTTTTTCCTTTCGCCGTTAAATGTCTGGTCAGAATACAGAGACTGCATTGGATATGGACATTTATATATTTTACTTATATTATCACCTGTGAAAAATAAATCATAATTTATGAAATATAATTCCTTGTATAGAGGAAACTCATACTCGCCTGTAGTGTTTTCCAAAATTGTTCGACGGTTGTCTGTAGTTTTTCTTACGCGTAGAAATTTCACTAGAAAATCGAAAAATTACTTCTGTAAATAACAAACTTGACTCAAACCTATGTCTACGAAAATGCGCGCAAGAATGAAAAATCAATACATTTTACATGTATCGCTCAGCATTTTTTTTCCATTAGGTACAAAAAGCCACTTTAAATAAATATTTAAAAAAAGTGGTTTAATACGAACACGACAATAAAAATCCACAAAATTACGGTAACTACTTATTTAAAAAAATTAACTGTGCCTCAATCTATTTTGGTTATTGTCATCAGCTGTCATAGGATCACTCAGTTAAAATTCTCTCCGTCCATCATAAATATAGTTAGTAATATTATTTATGGGTTCGATTCATTTATTATACATTGCAAACTTGCGACGGACCACGGAATAAGAGAGATTATTGAACGACACGCATTTCGGTGGTGGCCACGTGAACTTTTTGCGTGTTTGGGGGGTAGAAAAGTCGTTGGTTAACCGCCAAAATCGAACTGCAGATTTATTACAGAAAAACTTTCGCAATGAACACATATATATGTACTTGCGTTTATATTGTTACTGTGTCGTTTATTAATAACCCCTTCGGGCTGACAAATATCATTGCTGCTTCAGTGATTTATGTGGGTGGATGTATACTTAGAAAAAAAAAACCGAAAAACTAAAAAGTTCCAACAGCTGTAGCTAGAGACCTGCCATATAGGTACTTTTTTTCGATCCCTAAAAGGTTTGAAATAAAAAATGTATACTAAACCCAAATATTTCTCATTGTATTCAAACACACATTATATTATATAATATAACATAATATTATTATTATATGTTTAGGGTAACTATACCGCTACCGTACAGATATTATGGCGAACTCCGTCAAAGTTTTTGAATTACTTAAGACATGTTTTAATTGGGTATTTGTACTGAGTTAATGAGTTCTAACTTAAAATTAACTTTTGTATTTGATATATAATTTTACAATACTATAATAAAGTTTTATAATATAGGTAACGTTATAACTGAATAATTATTTCCAAATTAGTTAAGTCGATTAAAATATTGTTTTAATTATTTTCAATTGACTAAAATTTTGTTTTAATATAATAAATTAGCTACCTATGCATTATTATCAAAATATAATACCAAATAATAAACTAATAGTCTTTGGTATACTACTATTTATATAATAATTTAAATATGATGATCGATTGGAACAGTATTAGTTATTCATTTAAATTTAAAAGGACTTTTAACTATATAATATAAAAACTTGTTTAGTGTTAAAGTTACTGTACTGTTAATATCGATAGCTGATAGAGATTTGGATGTGAATTAATGACTTTTGTGAGATTAAAATAAAATACCGCCAAACGTACGATAAAACTCACATAATTCAATCATGGTTTATAGTATTTATTGTATTAATTAAAATACTTATTATGGTTACACGAAATTTGGTATTATAAATGCAAGTTGCCAAGTTAATACTTGAAGTTATTGACGCTATGTGCTTATAAATTATAATTAAAATATTCAGAAGAATACAGAGGCCGGGTTTCGTTTACCTCGTCAAAAGATAGTTAGTATAGTGGTGCATTATTTATTGTAAATTTGAAAGCCATGATAAATTATTTCATTCGAAAAAAGATTCTTAGCGCAGAGCCCAGTTTATTAAAGTTTTATAAATTATAAGACAGGTTTTTAGTTTTAAATTAAATATATTGCGTAATAACAAAGTTTAAATAAAAAATAAAAATAAAAATAAAATGTATTTCAAAAAATAATTTATGGTTAAAAATAGATTATCAAAGCATATTAAATATAATAAGTAGGTTATATTATAAAACGTACCATTGATTATAAATGTATAAGTTATCACATTGTATTAAAATCCCTAAAGGTAAAAAACAATAAATCTAAAAATAAAGTTGTTATAAAATTAAAAAACTTATCATAGGTAACTCAAACTTTTATTTTTATTTTTTATAATAGTTTTATACAAATCTAATCGTTTATTTTATTTTTAATTTTCTCAGATAATGAAATTGTATTTTATTTGATGGGAAAAAAATATATAATAATATGTAGGTATTTATTTATTATTTTAAGTTTAAGAAGTAAGTAAGTAGTGTCCAACACTCGTTGGCTGCAACTCAATAGGTTGAAATACGAAATGGCCGACAAACTGCAGTATTGGATTACATAGAAAAATTTATTTGACATGATAATAGGTATATTTTTGAAAATTGAAAAATAAATTAGTCGTGTTGTATATATGATATATATTTTATAAAACAAATTAATTTTAAATAATATATTACACTGAGTCGCATTTTACATACTGATCAGTGTGCCCTCAAAATCTGTCTGTTAAATAATGAAATTTCCGTGATTCATACTCACGGCAAGACACAAGTTCCGATTTCTGTGACTCGCTCGAATTAAGCTACACAAAGATAACTAGAAAATACTATAGGTACACCTCCCCCGGGATTCTTTTTTGGTGGTGCAAAGGGTCTAAACACGATTTTTCATTCTTTTCAGTCTCCACCCGAGTATAATATTTTTGTAATTCAGTCGTTCGACCGTAAAACGTATTTGATTGCATGTATATTGTTATTGTTGTTATCAAAGATCACGATTTTATGGGCAGACACTTAAAACGATTTCAGATGTGGTAAAGACCTAACTCACTCTTGGATATGTGTTGTTTAACCTTCTCTTGTATCGCATATTGTATACCAAGATTCCAAAGTGCACTTCTATATATTTTGTAATTTGTTTTCCCAACTTGTGACGTCACGGGCAATTTGTACAACGCCGCAAAGCAACGATCCATTGAAAAGGTATCTTTTCCGGTAAACCTTTCAAAATATCGACCATCAGGTAGGTATACCCACTATCAAGATGTAGATTAAAATTGTATCAATGTAGTATCGTGTATTGACGGGGACCTATATGGTATACCACTCTTAAAAGAAACGCTGCGGCTCAAACATTTAAAATCATTTTCTAGAGGAAAATTTTATCGAATTATTCATATTTATTGTCGGTTTTTCGTCACGTCAGCCTCTTGACCTTTTTAGCTGGAATACTTTTAGTCATTTCGCTGTCAGCCTCGTGTGATTTGGATTCGGACAAAATATGTCCGCATTCCTATACCATTAAGTGTGGTTAAAGGTTACGACACTGACCAAAGCAGACGATTGTAGTCAAACGAAAGGGCGATGTATAAAAAATATAGTAAACTATAATTTATTGTTACATCCATGACATTTCAAAACCATAAAAAGATTTGAAATTTTCCAAACACGTTCGTTGCTTTTTTTTATCACAAGACCGAAAAAAAATAAATTCACACATACAACAAAATAAATATCAACCACTTTAATGGTTTTGATTCCTTATTGATAAGGTGCTTCATCTCTGCACACCTGAAATCCAAACGAATTAAAGAATAATATATGTTTGTAGTACAGCTATGTAAGAAAATTAAAAATGATTTGCTATTTTCCACTGTTTGATCGAATGAAAACATATTATATATTATGCTTTAACGCCATATTTAAGTCCCTAGGAAATATAAACTTATATTTATTTATGCGTTACATAAACTTTGCTGTTCAGTTATAGGTATAGCCGTACAGGTACGTACTTACGGTCATTTTATTTGAAAAACGACCATAACTTTTCTAAATAGGCTAAAACCCTTATCAAAGTTTTTTGACTCGCAGACAACGTTTAAATTTAAATTTAACTTCACCTGCCTCAGCGCCCTCTAAAATTTGGTGTATTCAACATGGTTCATCGTGTCCCTTCAATTAAATCGCAATAAATTACTTTAATTTATATATAATATTCTAGTTAGTTAAATACAAAGTTTGAACTTCACACGTTTATTATTGTGCAGTACTAAAATAGTAAAATGCCACGGTTGAACCTTATACACAAATTAGTAATGCAATGTGAATATGAATATTTTTTTTTATATAAAAACGTACAAAAAATTTAAAAAAGAAAATAATATTATTATGACCAATATATTTAATTGTTTAAATAATTATCTATTGTTTGCCATGATAAATGTATTCACACATCAAATTATGTAAATAAAAAAATGGGAGAAAACATTTTTTAATTTTTTTATACACGCATATATAGACACATATAATAGTCCCTTATCGTTTTAAAAATGACATTTTATACGTATAAAATGTTCGTAAAAGTAAAAATTTCTAATATAAATTCAAAGTCCTGGAAAACCTTGAACAAGAAAATACGGATTTGTCTTTAAATTTTACAACTTTTTGCATTAAAGAACAAACACAACTTTCAATTGTTCAATTCAATTCACGGCACAAGTAAATAAGGTGTGAATAATCACACTATTATTTTAAATTATCGACGACTATGTAAAACTTCAAACAGGAACTATTCAATTTGAAATAATAACAGTTTATAAAACGGTTTGAAACAATAATATTACTATATGCGACCATCTACATAAATATTTAAAATAATAAATTCAATTATTTTCCTCGATCTATATTAAAAATAATAATAGCCGTACGTACGTTATATAAATAATCATCCCCGTAGAGTACTATTTCTGTATATTAATCTTCAAACACTTGATAAATAATCTAACCTCCATTAGAGCAGGATCATCAGCGATTCCGCCCTCCATATCACCGACATACGGCATAATATTCTGAATCGCCTATTACGGTGTGGTGGCTCCGAGGAACCGTATACATTATTAAATAATTTTAAGTACGAACATTATTTATATATTATAAAATAAGGTGCAGTCGAATTTACCGAATTTTGTGCGTGCGCGTTAAACCTTAAACAATAATCAGCGTAAAAACGTCCGCTGACCGTGCAGATAAATGTCAAAATTGTAATTTGCTGGCGTCATAATATATGTTTTGTACGACGACATATTATTATGTATCAACGACCTATAAATAAACACCAAAATAATTGTAACCACACAGTAGACTATACATAATATAAGGTACGCTAAATTAAAATCAACTATTATATTGGATTGTTTCGATTGTGTTAAAAGTTTCGGTTATAATATCCGTTCGATATAGCCGGCCCCGAATAACGCGAATTCAATTTCGTTGTTTATCGAGCACGAACTTTTCAAGATGATCTGATAATAATACACTTGTCATTTATACCCTACTTAGATAACATTAAATTGCAATGTTAACATTTGTATTGGAAATAGACTATAGTACGAGTTTAAAGGAGTTATTATTATTATTATTATCATCTTCTGTACTTTGAAGTTGGTCTTGTGTTGTTTGAACAATTCAATAGTTGAGGGTTTCTTTTTAGACCGCATACCGGATTATTATTTTATGAGATTAAAATTTCCGTTGCGATCATAATTATAAAGTTTCGTACAAAATATTACGTAGCAAAATTCAGCTTCTACGAATCGTATAATGAACCGTGATGCACTTTCACGAGGAAATAAATTTTAATATACCTAAGAGAATTTAAAACACTAGAAATTCGTAAACAGCGCCTAACCTACCTATATGTGTGTAATGTGTATAGCTGCTGCAGTAGATGATAGTAATGTTTTAGTGGTTTAGAACAGCTGATGTTTAATGGATGAATATTTTTCCACATAGCCCGAATACGAAAAACCCGACCAGATATATACGCTCATAAGGTATCGTATATTATAATATTTTACATATAAGATGTAACTTATTACTATTCTTCGGAAATCAATTCATATTGAAAATATTTTGGTATATATTGTTTGTCACACCATAACTTGAAAATAAAATAATTCAACTGTATTTCACCGTTTGAAAACTAAACTATACGACCACACTTCGACTCTATACTTTCCCCCCAAAGTGACATAATTTACATGTATTTATCAACGAAGGGTGGAAAGTATATATATTTAAAATAATCTTTTTTTTTTCAATAAGACCCAAAGTATCCCAAATAATCTTACCATAAAAATTGTTACGATATAAGAGAAAATATTACAGATTTAAATTTTTATTATGTTTTTTTAAAAGAAATATTTTTTTCTTAAAGGCGAAAAGTATTATATATAGACTAAATCGATCCTTATATATTTTATACTACGTATTATACATGATTTTATGCTTACTGTGATAAAAATAAAATTATTTTTTCATATTTTTTCTGATTTCCGCAATTCAATATTTATTGGAAATCATCTAAATTTACGAATCATTAATTACAAAGCTTTTTTTAAAATTGAAATTAATAAAAATTAACCAGATATAATAAAATATAAATTTTACAAAATTAATTTCATTTCTTACTGATTTATGTATCACTATAATATTATAACATATAAAGTAATAATTTATATTAATACAAATGCATACAATGTTTATTGTTAAAAACAATTTATTTGTACTTGTACAAACTAATATATTAATTATATTCAATAATAACACAATTTTCCTTTATAGACATCTAAAGTTCTAATTTTGACAAAATTGGATATATTATAAATTATAAATAATTATATAATCTATAATATATATATGTGACGGCTATGTCAAAAAATAAATTCAATAAACTAAAAGTATAAATTACGGTGTCATTAAGCATTCATTTAAACCATCGCCGTCTCGTATTATATGGTATAATATTTAATAGTTAGTCCATGAGGACTAGAACTTTAATTACTTAACTAATTATTAAACTAACTATTGCTAACTACTTTAGTTCAAATCTTCATGGTATAGTCATTATAGAGCCATCATCTTCATTATGATTTGCGAGACACGGGGAAAACATAATTTCGAGTCTTAATATAATTTTCTAATTATAAGTGTTTTTAAAATACTCATTAATTCGTACGGTTCATATCAATTGATTCAGAATTATCGAATTTCGGATAAATAGTGCGTTTGTTGGTAGAAGCTGCAGAAAAAAAAGTGTGTGGTCTTTGCGAATTACACCAAAAAAATGTCGCAGCAGCTGTTATGAATACGTTGCCATGTCTCCAAGATGCAAATCTTGATCGGTGTATGACGCAAACAACTTTGCCCCAATCATCATAATCTATGAATCATAAAATAATATCAGTTTTAAACCAGATTTTCCGGTTTTCCAATTTTCCCGGATACTCGGGACCTGGGCCCCGTACTTCACTATGCCTCTGGTCATATATTATACATATTATATATATATATGTATATTAATGATTATGGATTATACGATCATACCGAGTTTGCACATTATTCGTACTATTTATTATATTGTAACTGACATATCGGTATAATAGGGTGGGTTGCGAGTTCGGTGGGTGGTAAAAAAGCACCCCAAAACAGGACGTTTTTGTCTTTAGAAAAACGGTGCATGTATACCTCCTAAATAATAATAATATATATTTTGATGGAGTGCTCTGATCGAGCACATGGTTTTTTTTGTGCTTATATTGTATTATAATATTTTTTTTTTGGGTTTTACTGCGCCTAATATTTTATGAAAAAAAAAAAACGTGAAAAATTATATGAAAAGAAAATTATAAATATTTGCGATTATTCTCTTTCTTCGTTTTTTTCTCCTTTATCTTAAAAATAAAATATACTTCTAAAATTAAATGTTTATATAAATCATTTGTCCTTTGACATAATATAATATCATGAAAATAATAATATTAAAATAACTAGTAAAAGTTTTAAAAAAAAAAATACGAAATAATACACTTAATGAAAATACTTGCGCGGTTGCGCACGATAATCTTTCGACTAATAATATTATATGACAGGCAACTGAGTTCACTTCCCCTCTTTCGTGTAATATGTATATCGTATATATTATTATATATTTCTACAAATACGTGATGTCATACCTATATATTAAATAGTAAGCTGTCCAGGCGTTGCACTCATATCGAACATAATAATAATATATACACGTAAGTACGTGCAGTCGTATGAAACTAATGCCATGGTAATGGGAATACTTATATACATTTTGTAATTATTACATACTCAGCCGTCGAGCGCTTTAATCCTATTTTAAAAGAAGTTTTCCGAGAATATGAAACGTTCAAAGTCAAATTTCAAATGTCATTTTCCATTGTTTATCGTCGTATCAAGATTGTGTTAGAGTAACTTTCATTTTTTTACCTCGGGCCAACTACGCGTGTCTCTGGAGTAAACATTTTTTTTTTACTATCATTTTTTTTTCAATTTATTGCGTTCCTATAGCAAATAATATTATAGTTTCTTGTCTAATAATATTATTAACATCGAAATCCTCTCTGGCATTAATCGCTGTCACCGACACACCGCGTATAACAGAGATATATAAAAAACGTTTTATACAGTTACTAATACGTAACGACTCTGCGTGTTACATACTATATTATGCAAATTCGTTATGTTATTTTATTTGAAAACAACGAGTCGGGCGAGAGTCGGTGGTTTTGGGAAATTCAGTTGAGTGAAATCATTTAACGAGCACAACTAAGTACGAATCGGTTTGGGTCGATTCAGATCGCTGCCACGCGGTTAAGCCGTCTGGGCGGGTTTTTCACGGGAAAATCGAAGCGCCGCGGCCGAGAAATCTGCCCCAGTGGCCTACTTATTTATTACTATAATGCTAATAAGTACACGATTGATATAAAATAATCAATCGAACCGTCTCCAGACTCGTCGTACACTCTTATCTCGACACCTCACGATGTGCAATATAAACCGTAATTATTGTTTTGCAGCGGCGTAAGGTAATAATATATAATGCCCATACACGTGCATATAATAACAATATATTATATTTAACTATACGGATTATATTGCGTGTTCATATTAATTGTATACAAATAAAATACAAATTTAAACGATCGCAGCCGGTAATACGACACAAACATTATTTCCGCCAACGTAAAGAACTGTGGAAGTTTATGAAAATAATTATTGACTTGAGCAATAGCATTGAGTTCAGTCGAGAATGATTATAACTATAAGTCAATATACTCGTAGTTAACAAAAAACATATATTATTATTTAACTGTACATTTTAAAGTTGATTGGAGGAAATATTAACTAATAATTGATATCGAGAAGCTCGTTCATTTTTTTTTAATCACCGCCAGGATCACACATACGTAAAGTGGTTGTGCAACTTTAAATTTTAACTAAATATTTTACTAAACAGGTATTTTTTCTTATATTGCATACCGTCAGCTTTAGTGGTTTGAGTAATTAGACGTTTGTGTCGACTAAATTATTAAATCAATGAATATTATGTATTGTATTTTTAACGAAATATTTAGTTAAAATTAGATACTTGAAGTTCAAAATTTGACAAAATTTTAACAAAAAGTAATTATTTTTCGTTTGACGATTTTAGTTCATTTGTTGTAATTTAAGAAATATCAACTCTATGGGACTTGAAACTTTTTGCCATAACGTATATAATATTATCATTTTATTTACACGATATAATTTTCAACAAATTTAGACTAAACTTAAGTTTCTTGCACTAGTACTTATAGTAATATATATATATTAAATATTCTTAGGAAATAAGTAGGTAGCAAGGGAACTCCGCTCTGAATCTTTTTTTCGTATACAATGATTTATCATTTAATTCAAATTTAAAACTAAGATTACAGTGTATTACTCAATTAAAAAGTATACTAAAAACCTAACAGATAGAGTAAACAGATTTTTTTTTTATTATTATTAAAGTAAAATTAATTAATAGAAATGTTAATGTTAATGTTTTATTAAAATAATTTTTTTCCACTTTTTTATATTTTCTAAGTATACTATATAAATCATCATTCTGAATTCATAAAGAGTTTTTGTTTTTACTTTAACAGTTTATACTTAAATATATTTTCATTTTATACAATGCCACTTTACTTTTTACACAGATTTGAATTGATGTTTTTTTATTTTTCTCAGTAAACATTTTATTCACTGTAGTTACTTTTTTCTGGATTATCATTAACATATGATTTAATACATTTTAATACATTTTGTTAGCTTATTCTTACAAGGTTATTTATTCCAAAGGCATTTATTTACAGTACACATTTGTCCCATAATATACACAATAGTGTACAATCAAGGTAATATTAGATAGATAATATTTTTATTTTTAAATTTGATGATAATAAATAAATCAACACAGTTAAATGGATTATTCTGAACGTACTATTTGCATGACGTTCTCTTAATGGAAAAATAACACACCATTGAATACCAAGGTTCAGGTATAAATAAATCGTTTTTGAATAAATCAAATGTTATTCTCGTCGATTCATACTACTGTACCATTATGAAGAAGAACATATTTTTAAATCTATATACACTTATAATTTGATGAGGTTTTACTGTGAAAATATTCATAGTTTATTTTTAGTACAATATGTTGTACGAACGAAACTTATCTTTTCTAAATGTAAGTAGGTATCTTCTTATTTCCCACTAAACACGAGTTGTACCTATGACCTACGACTTACCTACGATATTATTGAATGGAAACTGCAGTATTCTATACTTTATAAAAACTATTTTCGAATAATATATAAATCTCAGTCAATTTATTCTTCAATAATACGTAGGTAGTACCTATATAAATACATTTTATTGTTGTTCAGCGGAGATTTGTACTTTGATTAACCGTTTCTAAAAGTCTGAAAAAAAATATGTTCGGATAATGATCGCGAATAAAATTGGTTTTTTTTTTTAGCTCTCTGTATAAGTCATTTTCCCAGATGCACATATATACTGTATTCTATATAGTATATATAAACGTAATATATATATATATTTATTAATTTATAGTACAGCACTAAACAGGACGGTAAACGCATTAATCATCTTTACACAGTGCATAATGTACGCTGACACATTAAGCGTATAAGAAGTTTAATACCCAAGACAAATGCTTTGCTTGCGTTCAACTCGTTTAAGTAAAAACTCTTTTGTGTCTATTCTTATTTCCAAACGAATTAAAATTCACCACCCTTTCTTTAATCTACAGTTTATAGAATACGTATAATATGAATCCTAAGTAATGTTGAATAATTAAGGTAACTTAATAATTATACTTTAGTAGTTTCAAACTCGCAGGATTTTAAATTAGCCATGGATTTTATTACATTAAAAACAAAGTGAAATCGAGGGACAAATTAAGTAAGCTTTCTTAAAATATTTAATGCATTTTAGATTCCGAGCGAAGCGATAGTTACATTTAAGCTCTCGATAATATTGTAACTTCGATAAGGATGGTAATTCAAGCTGTTTACTTTTAGCATTTTTCAGTAATGATCTATAAAATTACATACAATTACCAACCAAATGTAGTATAGGAGATTGAGATGTTAGAAAAACTAATTGTATTACTTTACCTCGATAAGTGCTTTAAAACCTTTGTATTTGTACTTTTTGGTATAATTGTATAAATACCTTTGAACATTTGAATTACATTTAGTTCGTACGTTTGTAGACAAAACTCATATTGTTATTACTTTTTATTCCAATAGGTAACCCCATATTATTATGTAAGTAAATGTAATCGGCTGTAAGTATTGTTTTTTGGTCTGGGTACTATAGTTTAAACCAGTGCCTTAGCCAGGATTTATTTTCAGGGAGGGGCTTAATTTTTGATGGCCAATGAGGACAACAAATTAAGTTTACACTCTATTGCTGACAATATAATTCATATAATTATACATATTATCAAATCAAGATCATATAATTAATATATAAAAAAAAAAAAATGTATATTACATTATTACAACATAAAGTAAAAGCGTCTTCCTTTTTTGAGGCGTACATATTAATGATTGTCTCAGGATCAATAATTATTACTCGGTGAATATTCATAAGTACTATACCATTGAGCCTCATCTCACTTGTTGAGTTCCTTAAATAGGATTTTATTATTTTTAGTGTAGAGAAACTTCTTTCAACTGATGCTGTTGAGACTGGTAATACATGGCTAGGACTTTCAACAAAACATGAATTTTTGGAAATAATTCTTCAGGACATTTCGATTGAACGTCTAAAGAACTTTTTGAAACCATTTTTGACTTCACATTGGACCATTTTTGTTGCCACAATTCAAATTCATTTTCCAGTAATACCACATAATATAGAAATCAACATTAGTGTTGTGAGTTTTAAATCTTCCTTTGTAAAAATCAATTGCTGGCTTTAAATCATTAAACGAAGAACTTTCTATATTATTTGGCAATACACAAGATAATGAAATGATAATATTTGAGTTAAATTTAAATCTTTTATGAAATTATGCAATCATTTTTAGCAGCATAGTTTGAACGATGGCTTTCAGTACCCACTACTCTTGGTGTAGTCGGAAATACGCGTACTTTTTCTCCAATTTTACTAGCTCTATGGATAATTTCAGTGCATATATTTTTATTTCTTATATGTACTTTGTTGTTTTTGCACAGTTAATTCGATTAATTCCATATAGCTGTTATTAAATCTAAATTTTCCGTTTGAAGAAATCTGGCGATAGAGAGCGTTATTCCAAGAATTTTATACATACAGTTATTATAAAAGAAAAACTACACAAAGACGTATGCAAAAAAATGAGCGACTTTGTCCTTTATTTCCATAAGTTCATCTAATGCACTTACAATTTCATAAAAACCTTCAGCAAATATTTACGACAGGTTATTATACGTTTGGCTTATATTCATTTGTAGGTACCTAGGAACCTAATTCCCTTTAGGAAGCTTACGATATTCACGTTTGATATTATTATGTTTATCACGGTTGTAATGGTTGTCCTATCTGTTGTGTGTCATCTCGTATGCGTTTTTATGTCTTCATATTTTCGGCGTTCTGTTAAGACAAACAATATACTTAACGGTGTAAATATCCACTCCTATTGTGATTCACTTAACGCGCGGGCGGATCGTTTGTGGCCAAGAGGTAGTCGCATGTGTCACGAGTGCATGCTCTCATTGGAAGGTGATTTAAAATGGTTTCGTCTTTCCCTTTTCTACCCGGGTTTTGTAATATTTGGACGTTGCATTTTTTTTATCGTAGTCAGTTTGATGTTTTATAATTTATTTTAGCCGATGTTTTTACTATTTGGGACATAGAATATTTTGTTCTGGTCGTTTCTTTTTGTCTACACACCGCTTTATCTATATAATACTGCTCGGTGGGTGCTTTGGAAAATTCTCGTGATCAGATTTGTGAGTGCCTATCATCATTTCAAGAAATTATAATAATTTATTGTTTTATTATGAATCGCCAATAGTGTCACTGTGATATCAAATTTATTTAAGCTTAATACGAATACAACTGTTTTAGTCGATTTTCGTTTCGTAAAATATAATAATATCTATTACTCAAATCTCTACAGATTATATTTCGTTCATTAATCACTATTATTTTCTAGTTATCGGTGTGCACGATGCGCACTAACTGGCCAAATACGTATACGTATTTCATTTTTATGCTTTTAGGATAATATTGTGCACATCATAATATTATATATTTCGTAGATTAAAATGATATTTAAGTGTCAACTGCTGTAGTATATTTTAGACTCTAAACTTTACAGTCTAAAAGATAGACTCTATCCGATAGAGTATTGCTTCAGTAAGTAGACATTTATTGCACGAAGATTGTGATTGAGTGGCTCAGAATTCGTATATATATATTGTACCTATATAATATTATTATGATATAAAGACGTTTTCTTATAATATTAAATATTTAATCATTTTTCGGTTGATGTATTTTTCTAAATAAAACGTGTATATTCTATAATCCGAACATATTATTTTCATTGCCCATTATAAAACCGCGATTTTTATTGTTGTTCTTAAATGTTTTATGTATGCAATTGTTCATAACCATATTCATTTTTCAACACACAACTAGCAGGAAAATTCGTCAATATTTTAACATCTAAAAAAATTGTCCAACTGCAAAAAGTAAAAATCTAACAGGAAAATAATATGCTAACGTAAAAATAGAAAAAAATACATTTCATCGGATGTTTTAATTTAATTTCATATAGTTTTCCATATACGTATTACAATTAGTTTTGTTAAAGATTGGCTAAAAAAAAAAGTTCAAAATAGAATGAAACAAAATTAATGCGTGAAGGCATTTACAAAACTATCGACTTTGTTTGAATTTATTAAAACGTCTTCCTATTTAATGATAAATGTTTTAAAGCAGCTAAAAGAATATCAATAGGTATATCTCATTTCTTTTTTGTAATTATTGTTAATAAATTATTGTACACAGACTTTTTCCTCAATAAATTAAATATGCAATACACTTCAATAAAATTAGCATATTATTGTGAAAACGATGTCGAAAGGGGGATTGTCCTTTTTAAATTTGTATGCCTTATTCCTATTAAAAGATCGAATAGAAATGTATTATTTTGAATTATACCGGAAGAAAACACGCTTATATTAAATCAAATCATTGTTTCAAACATACAATGGCTGAAGAATAATTTGCTGATCTCATTTCATACCACTTAATTTAAATGAAATGCTTGTCTTATGTATTTAACTATATATACATTATATTTTTAACCCGTACTAAACTTTTTTTTCCAAGCACTTGTTAATTAGTAAAATTATTTTTTATTCAAACTCGGGCAATCCGTTTGTGATTGGAACTAACTGTATACATAATTTATCATTATTCAAATAGGTACTACTTGCCAGTTGTTACCAAAACATTTCTATTTGACTGAAAACGAATTTAAATTTATTTTGAGATTAATTAATTTATACTTTCCGACTTTCTCAAAAATATACCAATATAGAAGTTCCACCCCTAATTGTGGTCCGACTGTCTATAAAATTATGTTTGACTTTTCGAACGTTGATTGAATTCAGTGAATGGCCGAGTGGAAAACAGATTTAAGGTAAACCACAGACTTGTTGATTAATTGAAATCAAATATCTTAATCGATCAGTACAGTCCTCGTAGGCAGCGAAACAATTGAAACATTAAACCCGTTCAAATGCGCTATCAAGTGTCGGTAACATACGTGCGCGTGTAACAAAATTAATAGAAATAAACCAAAAAATACAAGTATAGGTGTCAATAAATCGCAATAGTTTAAAAAGCAAAGTCAACGTTGTATTGCTTAGGTAGTTATAGTTTATTCGAAAAATTTATTTGATCGTTTTAGAGCTCCTGCGTAGAGTTATCGCTGCTATTTTACTACAACAGATGAGTGTTATTAATAATTGATTAATGGGTAATATATTTTTAAGTCACGTGTTGTAAAATCTAAAATTATTTTCAATAAATTCCATGGATTGCGTATTTTTGGAAACAGAGGATAATACATTTTCTGATTAAAAATGTCGAGTATTTCAAACACGTCGTGTGGAGATTTTCAGTTTTCCCGAATACTGTTTGATCTCCCGGCTTAGTATGATAAAAACAGCTAACTATAGTTATAATAGAAAAATATTTCGGAAACGAAAGTTTTTACTTTTTCGCGGTGTATTTTGAAAATACTTATAAATTCAGTTTGTTGAAATTTAGTTTTAATTGAAGTATAAACACAAATAATCTGTTTTATTCGTACACAAATAATATATTATTATATTCATACAATGTCGGTGTACCTATACTTACATAATTTGTAATAAACCTCATAAGCGGCGAAGTAAGAAATCGGCTTAAAGTAGTTATTTTCTTATTATATTAATAATTTATGATTTTTTTTGAATTGCATTATGAATAAATCTGCGTTTATAACGACGGGGGGGGGGAGGGGAAAAGGCTAGTCCACCACTCCCGTTTTGCTCTTAAAACAGCCTTTTGGGCCAAGCCCTGTGCATTTGAGGAACCTATATTTACGTATTACGTGCCGCGCGGCAGTGTCACGTTTGATTCGATTATGAAAGATATTGGAATAGTTAAGACAAATAAAATATCTTTATATCTTTCTGCCGAACCAGAATATTATTGAATCGCATAGATATAGATACACTTTCATCAACGATAAGAAGTTAGAACATCAGGTAATAATTCACAATCCTATTTCTATACACCCGTTAACTGTATATCAGTCAATAATTTCCCCAAAGACATGAAATAAGGTCGATCGGGACGTAGAGAGCGATTGAATTTTCCGACATAAATATTATAATATAAAATAGAAGGAGGTCAAAAGTAGGTTTTACATTTGGCTGGATCGATATATTATATTATTATATTCTATATAATATTACATTTATTGGGACACTCTCCGGACTATAGTTGTTAGGTAACTATACCTACCTTAACTTTTAACTTTTAAATTCAGTACAGTTTTTATTTTAGTCTTATGTGAAGCTGTTGTCTACCAATTTCATCAACAATTATTCCGCTTTTATCGTTAATAAATTATAACTTATTTATTTATGTCGAAAGCCCACCATTACAGAAGGCATCTTCATTCTCTCTGTTCAAGTTACACGATAATTATCGTTATAAGCAGATATAGCTTCAATAAGAGATTATGATTTAAAATTCAGTCAAGAAATACATTAGTTGTGTTTGTAAATGATAAAATTCCTTTTTTTTAAAAAGGATTATTGTTATGTCAATGATAATATTATGATTTGTTTATGTTGATGATAAAAGTCATTATATGAAAAAAAAATTGATTTTTATAGATGTCACTTCATTTTGATAATATTCTTATGTATTTTCTGCGAAAAAAAAATCAATCGAGTATGTAGCTTATAACAATGTATGGTATGCGTGTGCAGCGAAGTTTGGATAGTGCTTGAAATTTGTAAAAAAAAAAAACATTATCGATGTGTGTTTTTTACAGTGAGAGTGTTATAAATTAGTAATCACATATGAATGATAAGTGTCCATGAACGAAAGTAAACATGACAGTGATTGAAGGGTATGAAAATACAACTAGAACATTTAGTATATTATAACTAATATAAACAACATATTATTTTGAAAAATATTTTCGCATTATTAAAAGTTATACCTATATATTAAAAAAAAAAAATAAATTTGACAGCTTAAATATATATAATATAAAAAAAAAATAATTTGTATACTTAATTTAATTTAAACATGAATAATATTCAAATTAACATTTTCTGACGCACTTTGGGTCAAATCGGTATTTTACACGATTGCAAAACAATTGATTCGAAGTTAAATAAAACGTTTTGTAATTACATTTTTAAACAGTGAATGCCTACATTTCAAAATTGGAATTTAAAGTATAATTTTTAAACGATCGGTGTTTTGACTGTAAAAATTAAAAAAATATACCTAATACTACTCTGAGCAGGTTCTCATGTAGGTAGATTAGACATTAATAATTATAGTTAAAAAATGTATTTTATTGGCATTTTAATGTCTGACTGTCAGATTATTGTTGAAATAAATAATAAACAGCATCCGTATCTTTTTTTGCATTAACATTTGCACATAAACATTATTGTTATTATGCATGTAAAACAAACCCATACAAACTTTGTATTAAACTCCATACGAATTTAAAAACAGTTTATAGTCGCTTATCTTTACCATATTATACGATACCGGCAGTACGTGGACGCGAGTTTTCATATTTTAACTACAACTTTCATACCACTAATCGCGTTTTTTTTCGCATTGTTTCGGTCTGAACAATTGGTCGTCTCCCGTGGGATAAGAATAATTTGACATTTTTAGTGAAACGGATAAATTATAATTTTTTAGAATTTAATTGGTTTGTTAAAACAGCGAAAATGCAATACGTGAATAATCACGCTTTATTCGAAATGACGAAATTTATTCATTTTATTTTAACAGTTATTTTTTTTTCTCAAAAACACATTCTGAATAATAAACGCTTCGCTCGAAGAATACGCCAGCTCAAATTTATAACTATTATTAAGTAGTCACTCATCTACATACGCGTATATATATATCATAATCCACACTCGATATCGTATTGAAAATATATTCTTAAAACAATAACCGCACTAATAAAAATCAATTAATACGCCGTCTGGGTGGTGGGCGGGGGGATTACTGCAGGTCGTTATAAAGTAAAAATAAAAAAATCCCCCGCAAACGACAAATTGGAGAAACCAATTTCATCGGGCGGGTGCGGGGCAGTGCTCGGCGGGAATACATGTCGGCAATACGTCTTCGATGACAGCGTGACAGTTGCAGTAGCTGGTAGCGTTTTCGCCGGCGAATATAATATAGAATCTGTTCTACCTCTGCTGCTCCTCTTATAAATAAATATGGTACGTCCTAAACGACGACAAGGTTCTATATTACACGACATTGTATACGCCAAACGGAATTACGAACTGCAACGGTATACAAATATGAATGGTGGTTTCGGCGATAGCAGTATAGCATTTTTACAACGTCGTCGATTCTATTTTCGTCGATAACTTTCGTCTGTTTTTCTCAAACGGTTGTGATTTCCGTCAAAACGTGTCGTTCGGATCGTGTATATGTTTTTGATCAAAACCGTACTGACGAGATATTCAAAAACACAATATTCGAGATTTAATTCTAGATTCGTTTGACCTCTGAAGAAGGGTCGACGATTGGATATATTTGTAGTGGGTATACGATAAATTGGAAGGAATTAAGTACATAAATTATAATCTTGATTTTGCTCGGCGTTATAATAATATATAGAAACAACAATTGTACGCAACAAATCAAATTTTCAGCAATTTAACGATTTCGTTTGAGAATTTAACACAATTGGGGGCGACGGTTTTTCTTTTTATATAATATGTTTCTACGGCGACGCGTGTTTTAGTTACAAAGTACCTATGGGAATTATTTTATCAAACAAATTGTATAATGGGTAGCTGGTGTTTCGATGAAAAGAAACAATAATTTGAGTTTGAAAATAACAATAACTAGACATTTTACGAAATTGGGTTTTTAATACTTAAACCGTTGCTGGAATCAATATTTTTTATTTATTATTATAATTGGTTCCTTGTTAGTTTCAAAACAATTCCGAATAGTTTGATATTGACATTTTAAATCCTATTATCAATATTGTGCATTGTGCTAAACACAATAGGGTTAGGTAGAATACCTACTAAAAGAAAAATCATACTCTACAAAACTTGGTCGGCTTGACAATCATCTTGTTGCTATTTGGACGAAAATATTTTTGTCAAACCAACATAATATTATTATGTTTAACACTGTACGTTGTTGTCACTAATTAAATAATACACACTACAACACTGGAGTGATACTCTAAGATGAATTACCCACATTAAAAGAAATTGCCTCTTTCTGCTGCACAGGTTTTTTTTAAAACAACACAATGACAATATATTTAATGGATTATAAATAAGCGGTACTATATCTTATTTCGTCGTTGGTAATAAATTCATATTAATTTTTACAGTCAATATAGCTTTTAAGCCCACTAAACTCACTATGCAGTTTTGATGTTTCACGCTATTGATTTAACAAGTCTTGAACATTTTAAGACGAATTGATGAAATAACTGCATCCTATCTCCTTTGGATAGAAGGATATAATATTCGAGATTCACATGTTATATATAGACAATTTAAATCAAGTAATATTGTAAGACTTCGACCTTTCCTTTGAATCAGAAACAAAATCTATAGTTTAAAATTGTATTATCTCATGATGGTAATGCTATTATATTATGATGTGCTGTCGTATTGAAAAATAATAAACAGTAACACTCTATAAAGTCTCAATTATTTTTTTTTTGTTTTTTTACTTACGATATTCAGAGCACATCAGTTTATTCACATAATTAAGTTATTAGACAATATTTATATTGATTTGATCAATAATCATGTTGAAACGGTATGATGAGCATCAATAATATAGGTACTTGTATAATAAAATATGACCACTGACATGTAAAAACTAAGTTCACTTAAAAAAGTAAATAAGCATGAGATTTTTTAAAATATATAATGGATATAATATTTAAAAAAATAACAATTATTAATTAATAATGATTATTTTATATCATAACTATTATTATCATTTATCACCGTGATGATATTAAATAATATTATCCAATCAATAATATCATAATTCTGTTAAAATTAATTTCAACCTTTAAAATTTTTTTTAAAAAAAACGACCAATATAATAATATGGACATATATATCACAATACTGCTATAATTTTCATTGACAGCTAATTATCACGTAAGAACCTATAATAATTTTCTTCTGTAAATTGAAAATCGTCTCTACGCCTTAATTTACGTTATTTACATACTGGCTGTTTATTTATTACGCAATAATATTATTATATTATATTTAATTAACAACTATGACGGATACGTTCTGTTCTTCAATTGTATTAGGTATTGTTTATAATATATTATATAAATTAAAATTATTTCCTACGGAATCGTTAATAACTCGAACCATACAATGTATATTTCGTGTATACACCTAAAACAATACATGTCAAAGCAAAATAATAGTCGACCTTTGTTTAGCGTTTTGCTTAGATCTATTGTTGCGAATTCGACTTTTGCCGACCGTATAATACGAGTGTGTGTATATAGTACTATATATACTTGCGTGGGATATATATTTATATAAATTATAATATAATACAAACTATATATGTTTTAAACATCTATCATTGATGGATTTGGGCATTGTGCTTTCTATCGGAATGTCCAGGTTAAATCGCATTATATTAACAAAGAAAATCGTAAACAAAGGTCTTTTCACAAGCATCCATTTTATAGGGACTATTTAAGTATTGTTAAAGAGATTCACCATGGTACGTACATCACCTGAAACCAAGCGGCGCGTGTCCAATAAAATTCGTTTCAGTGAAAAATCGTCTCATTGAAGTTTGGTTCTTATAAAATATCATCGCTATTGGGTAATCGAATGATCACATTTATTTGTTTGCTTTTAAAAGCACGACTAGGTTTGACAAACACGGCGAAATATTATTCGTATTAAATATTATGGAAATCATTATATTTCAAACAAATGATTTTTGCCTGTACCATAATATTATGATGTACGTGTTATATTATACTTAACATTTTTTTAATTTCTATTATTACTTTTACATTTTAGTATTACGGTGTTATGATGGTTATTTGATACAGGAAATAATTTTGGAATCGAATTATCTTAATGTTTAATATGAAACATTTATTTTTAGGATTTTATATTCTGAGCGGAATTAATGTTTAAAAAAGAAAAAAGTGTTTTTTGTTCTGGAATAACCAGTTTTAAACCAGTAAAAATGCTACAATCCTTAACTGTGATGGTGGCTTAGAAAATTGGATCTATAGTTGGACTTGTATATAGGGAGGTGCCGAGGCGCAAAACAAAATGTTCAGTATTTTCAAAAACAATAAGGAAAAAGCAAATAACAATATTAGGAAAAACGGAAGTTTTTTAGCAAACCTGATTTTGTTTTTTTATTTCAGTTAAAAAATACAACTTTATTATTTAAACCAAAAATAACAATTATAGTTTTTTTGTTGCAATTCAGAAATAATTATTCGTAGGGGGTTGAATTATTTTACCACTTACATATATTATTAGCTATAAAGATATTCAGTCTCTGCTCAAAATAGTTTTTCGGACGCAAAGACTTGTCAATTTGTCATTAAATTAAAATTTAACACATATTATACTATTACAGTTGACATTGCTATACAACAGAGGGGCTTCTGGGAGTTACCCTTTTCCGCAGTAGGTCGAGTAAAGTGGGTCTGTACACCTTAAAATATTGTATTACACATATTATAACTTTACTGTTATCTCCTACATTATTTCACCATAGGCTTTTATGTACGGTTTACGGAAAATTTATTTTCAGATACGATTTCGTAAAACAAAATATATTGTAAAACGAATGAATCCATTGAAGTTTGAATTTATATAATATTATGCAGTTAATTTGCCCAATTAATAATTTGGCGAATGCTTACCTATAAGTTTTTTCATTCGGCGGAAAAGGGAAAGGTATACTTTTGGCGGTAACCGGCTGGGACTTCTAGGGTGTATTTTTTTTTTTTTGAACTTGATATACACGGAAACACTGCAGGCATAAAAAATGTTTCAATATCATCATTATTATTTGTATTTTTTTTTAGTAATTAACTAATAAACTATAAATTAGCCAGTTACTCGCGAAATAAAACAAAAAAACTACTAATTGGAAAACATAAAACAACGAATACATTAGTGAAACTGTATTATATTTTTTATGTGGTCTCAGTACATACTAAAAATGTACGTAGTTCACAGACGAAATGTTATTATTATTAATAGCATTAAATGCCACAAAAAGTGCACAAGTATTTTTTCCACATAATTTTTTGTAATTTTGTACCCCAGATGTTATATTTTTGTTGTGAATAAAATATATTATCATTCTCTCTAAAATAGTTGAATATTTATTTTTTTTTTCAAAGGAAAACAAATAATGTAATATTTTCAAAATACGGTTTTGATTATCTACCTGCGAATATTAGGTATATTATATATTACATTATTAAGAAAATATGCAGTTTATAAATTGTGATAAAGTCATAGCAAATTCCCGAAGATTTTCAGACGATTAGGCGTTAAGAAAATATATTAAGTCAGCGTTTTATTCTAGCTACGATTTCAAAGTAAAAGGCGTATTTTTTTCTAACGTCTATATAGAAAAACTTCTGTGTACCTATAATACAGAGGCGAACCACGCCGTTACTCAATAAAACGGTTCGTATCGGCGAATTCGGGGAAAACAATCGAAAGAAGTTTCGTTTTGACACCGCACAATATTATTGCGATATTTACGAGTGCGTTTCTCGACTGGAAGTTACGCGCACAACCGTACAGCAATATATTTCGCTCTCGTCATAATTGATTGTTTCGTCTGGTCCGTTGTCAGTGTGTATATAAAGCATAAACACATTTTATATTTTAAATGCACTTGTGTGATACGTTTTCAGCGTTTGTTTTATCGCCTCGCATATAATATACGTAATACTATATGTATATTGTGCAAATTGTATCATTACCAGTACGGCTGCATTATGTGTCATAATAATAATTCTACCCTCGGCCGCCTCGGGGTATATTCATCACTATATATTGTCATAAATTCTTTGAACGTCGGCGGCGGCGTGAGGAAATTATACCCGAGTAATCACCGCGTCGACCATTTGGGACAACACATGCTACGTTTATTGCGAATAGTATTATATTATGTGATGGCAAAAAAAAAAAAAACCATTTTATTTACACGATAATAAATTATTTGTTTTATACAACAAAACCTAAGTGAATCCGAACTATTAATATTTTTTTTTTCGACATTAGAATATTATTTATTATTATTATTTTATTATTATTATTATTATTATTATATGGGGGATATTCGTCAAATAATATATCGTACGCGTGCGGCACACGTACGTCACAGCTGTTTGTTGTAATTGTCTGATATAATTCTATATATTATATTAACCCGTTGGCCGTGTAACAACAGCGGTATGATGATATGTACTAATCACATATACGTATAATAAACACTCGTAAGTAATAAATTAATCTGATAAACGATACCGCACTGCTATTATAATATTATGTATGGTCAATGGCGGGTAACCGACCGACGAGTAAAATATATTGTTGAGTTGAAATGATTGTTTAATTGCAAACTAAAAAAAAGCTGCTGATGAAGAAAATCGATGCATTTTGACATCCCCAAAAGGTGATAACACACACACACACACACACACACACATTGTAAAAACAATACGTTCTTCGGTCCGCTCAGAATCTTAAAGGGAGATCACATCATCGAGTAAATCGTTATAATGAATGTGTTAGATTTAAATTTAATGATAAATCATTGCGCACGAAAAACGGTTTTTTGCGAAGACGTTCTGTCAACCATAGGTACGAATAATTCGTACTGTACGATTAAGTATATTTCATGATTTTTTTTTTATATTGTATTAAATTAAATTAGATTACCATAAGTATTACGGTAGATTGATTTTATTTTTAAGATATTGCATATTATTATCAATTTTTTTTTATTCGTCATATTTTTTAAAAAATGTTTTAGCGTAATATTAAACGCTATTACAAGTTTGGTAATACATATTATATCGCGTGTCCTCGAAAGCAGGGTACACTCGATAATTAAATTACCCATATTACTCAGCAGCCTAAACATATTTTAGAATATGTCTGCGGAAAATGTATGATCCAATAGTCAAGTTTCATCTCAAACAGAACTCAAAAATATGTTTAGGGTACTGAGTAATATGGCTAATCGAATTATAGAGTTCATCCTGTGTTTGGGGAAACGCGGTGTATTTATAATTCGAGAAAAGGTGTGTTCGTTAAGTTACAATAGGGTATAAAATATTAGATTAAATAATATAATGTACATATTACAATACGTTTGCGTGTAAGTGTTACTCATCGTCGTGAGAGTTATTAGTGTCATCTTATAGAAGAGAACGGCTTGTGACAGGCTGTAGCCGAGGTGCGTCTGTTTTTTGTTTCGGATCAAAGTCCGTAGATTGTTTTATTTCGATTGATTTATAATTTACTAATGTGTAAAGAATTTTCATTCTGATATAGCCTTGCGTGAGTTTTGTGTCGATATGGACTTTCCCGGTAAGTTTGACCACTATATATTTTTTAAGGTGATCATTTGTATGGCACTTTTATTTGGGTTTTAGAGGATGGTTGTGTCATTAGCAAACAATGACAGTTGTAGCTGTAGCCAAAGGGGTTCGGGGATGTCATGACAGTATATAAATATATAAACAAGAGGGGTGGTCCTAGGATCGATTCTAGGGGAACTCTAGCTTCTATTTTATGGGATTGAGATAGGTCCATCCTTACTTTGCAGTCTTGAACCGTTTGATTTCGTAGGTATCAAATATTGAATCGTATATTGAATATGTAATTTGGAAGAAGTTTAAGTGATATAAGTTTAAATTACAGACCACGGTTAAAATGTCTATAAATAACTCGAAAAGAGTTACAATATTTTTAAAAATATATACCGCATGTATATTATAATATTTTTTTTCCAATTTTTAGGAAAAGTACCAACTGGGAATTTTTTATTTTGACCTTCCAAATAATTATAGTTATAATAGATCATAAAAAATATAAAAATTATATTAATAGTATTATTTTTTTATTATATTTACAATTATTTACTTATACTATATCAATAATTTTAGCGTTTACATTCAAATTTTTTTGGATGGTACTTAACGTAAATGAACCTATGTGTTTTGTAACCTCGTTGTGGAAAAATATAGGGAACAAAATATTATGAAAAATTATTGAACGCATTAAATGTAGTTAGTGAAACCGGAATCGCCTTTCGACGGGGATATTATGACAGGCCGTATTGGCAGGATATTAAAGTTTTCTAAGCCGGATTTTGATTGACACTTTGGTAGTGTCTGGAGAAAAAATTTGGCTTTTAAACTTCATTTCTATTTTACGCGAGTGTCGAACAAATAGTAAGAAACAGTTTGTTGTGCTAAATACAATTCGGTGTGCTCCGTGCGCACTATATAAAGAACTGATTTGGCGTCTGACGACTATTATAAATGAAACTTTTCCTGGTCAAAAGAAAATCATGTTTTTATATAACAAAATATGTGATGTTATAGTTTTATAGTTATATTATTTGATATTTTCAGTAGAAATCAGCTTTAAAATAGCAGATGTACATATTTGACACTAATATGGTTAGAACTAGTACCTGCCTAAGTAGTAGATAATATGCTCGTATCGATCAATTTAATGACAAGATACTTAAAATATTGTTCCAAATAATAATCAATTTCTCATCATTAATATTTCGATATAATTATGCAACAGTTAGTACTAAAATAAAAAAAAAAGATATAGTAAATAATGAATAATCTCTTGGAATTCATAATTTATTACCAGCTACTTACGTAATAATAAAATCGACAATTGTCTTTTGTATTAATAATTATGAATAACTAATGGGTTTAAATTGAGCTTGTTTTTTTTCTTCGTAATGTTTAGAATTCTCAAACTTTTTATTTTATTTTCACTCAAGTATCGTCTCGGTAAAAATGTAATAATATTCCTTTTTTTTATTTATTAATTTCATATTCCGAGATGAACGAAAAAAGTTACCTGCTATTGCTGCGAATCATAAAGCAGCGGTTTTTTTTTTTGTACGCTCGTTAGCTTATTTTTTGGCAAATTAAGTACTCCAAAACACCCATAAAATCCCGAAGCAGCGTTGTTTTACTGCGTATTACGAACAGCCTCGGAATGTATGAACATATAATTTGCATAATTATTTTGTTCAAAGAAAGCACTATGATTCACGCGGATAGCCCGTATATAAATAAATATATGCATGCACTTACCGTATTATTATACAATATTCGAGGGTTTTAAACTTCAAATCATAAAACTGTCAATCACAGAGAAAACTTTGCCGACCCAAAGGTACTTACTTATTGCGACCGTCCTTATATGTCCATACATATTTATATTTCGTATAATGTTATATGGCTACACGTCCGACGTACACTGAAAAACGACCTTACAGTAAATTAAATTAAGCTTCGCCATTATAATATTGTACGGCGGCTATAAACTATAGTAATAATAGTTACGTCGTTGACAATAATAAATATTATGTGTCATCGTTGGTTTTCTATCATCGAATCGCTAAATGTAGGTACCTACATCGCACAAGAACTGATAAATACAATTATTTTTTGAGCTTTGTTATTATTTTAAAACTATAAAAAAAAATTCTTGCAAAGTTTCAGTGAGCAGATTTTTCGTCTTACGATATTTTATGGGTACCTTATAGGTCATCGTTATCTGTATAATAACGTGAAAATCAAGATAATAATCTGTATGAGATTTGCCATTACGTCAATTTCTCGTACGCGAGTCGCTCGTACAACGATAACATAACCATAACAATTTAATTTAATAATTTACTGTACACGACTTAACTGAAGTGTACGGCAAAACTTACTTTCACAGCGCAAAAAAAAGGCCCATTGAAATCGGCACGTTACACGCTATACGTGTGTCTATGGGCTTGTACGGTAAATGTTCAAAAGTTTGAGTACTTTGCATAAGTCTTTTTTTTAATTTAACACCCACGTGTTTCTAGTTTTGTATATTTCACTTTTCTCGTAGTATTCCTATACAATATTTATATATATATAACTTCATATCATATTATGGTAGCGTTGTCTTATGATGAAGTGAAAATAACCTTTTTTTTTAGTCATTTCATCTATAATTGTAGATGAAATTATCAGAATAATATTGTTAGATTTCAACTATTGTTCTGTTATCGTATAATATGTGTGGAATTCAACAGTTTCGATAAAAATTTACCTAAGACTCATTACGTTGATAGTACATTTTTTAAATAATTTTTTTTTTTTGTTATTTTACCAACGTAATTTATTCCTTAAGTTGCTCATGCCGACATTAACTAATGGTTATAAATTTATAATTTATAATTTTCCATCGCATTAGTGATAACATTTATAATCGATGAGAACAAAATAACCATGATTTTAAATAAATATTAGTAAATATTAAATGTATTAAATATAGTTAATAAAAATGTATTGTAATAACATTTATAAGTACCTATTAAATATTATGCTCTAATATTTAAACCGTGTAAATAAGTAACGATTGTTTACAGGTGTTTAATACTTCAGTACTGTGTTTACCTTTTTAAAATACTTGGAAAGACCTTATACAGCAACTATGTTTGTTTGTATAGTCTTAAAGACTATTACATAAGACATAAGTAGTTACCTAAATAATTATAGTTATTAGTTATTAGTAATAAATAAAATTAAAAACGCAAAATTGTTGTCATGAAATGTTGTACGTATTTTTAGTAAGTATAAAAACATACCAAGATCTAACAGAAGGACTTTTATTTTTGAAAATTTTCAACACTACATCATTGTTTCATATAATACTTTTGAATAAAATTAATAGTTTAAAATAATATATTTAATATTTTAGAATTTAAAAAGAATTTAAAAATTTAGTTTTTGTATTTTATTGTGTCATACTTTTTTACATCTCTCTGTTGTATATTTTTAATAAATCAAATGCATATTTACAATTTTTTTTTTTTTTTATTTAATTCCTAGTTCTAGTTATTACGCTAGTATAAACATTTAAAATTAGGGAGGTAAAAGAACCTTTGTAAAATGCACATAAATTTACTTTTACCCGTTCAATTTACCGCAATAACATCTGTATCTGGAACAAGGAGCGTCTCATCGACAATATAATGTGATGTTTAATTTATAATAATCCTATTAATCTTTCGAGATTTGTCATTTCGCCAGCTTTGAGTGTTTCTACCCAATCATGTCTGTTCCACGAGCTCGTGAATCAGGCTATAAGTGCCGCTTTAGTCGTGTTGATATTGATTGTGCCGTGGTACCTATATCTACCTATACATAAGTACATAATAATTTAATATTATTTTACTGCAAAAATAGATTATTGTAATATTAAAGTTCAAAGAATTCATAAGGGAATTATATTATAATAAGATATAAGACGTAATTTGATTTTAATCTGATGAAGACAATTTTTCATTGGTCTTTATATTATTATAATGATGAATATTCTTCTTGATTTTAGGTTGTAAAAAAAAATGTTGGCAAATTCGGTTTTACAAAACTGATGTGGTTATTTTGTCGTAGTTAAGAAAATATTCGGAATTTACAGTTGTTCGATCGTCTTATAAACACTGCGTATAACAAATAAAGCTCTGTTAAAAATGGTTTTTCGACGATTCATCATTGTTTTATAAATCTATATTATTAATAATAATAATACTATACTATTCAGCACAATATCGGAAAAACATGTTAGTTTATCGGTATCATTTTAAAATTTTGACAAATATTAAATCAGTAAAGAAGTTTAAAGAGTACCTGTTTTATATAAAAAAAAATAATTGGAATCTAGAACAAATGCCATCTGTCAATTTTTTGGTGCACTGGAGATATTTGCCACCCAATCTTATTTATGACCCTTATTTTTGTCAACTGCAGTCCATACACATTTTATTTTTTGTTATATTGCTGTGAGTTATACTGACATTTAGTGTTATAATAAATTGCATAATATTTACGAGTAATTTTTCAATTTCATCCTTTTAAATTTTATATATTTATATAGCAAGTATTATTAGAGTATTTTTAAAATATTAAACATAACTTAGGTAATGAAAGAAATATACTCATATATGATAGTAAATTCCAAAGTTTGTAATAAATAAGGACATTTAAAGTTAAAGCTAAAATTATATATTTATGTTTTTAAATTAAGATTGCAAGTTTTTTTATACAATAAAGAACAAAAATAAATACTATTATTTTCATAATTATTTATAAAAATCTAATGATTTGTCAAAATGTTTTGAAAAATATTTATCATCTCTTACATTAGGTAATGAATAATGAGTGTTTGTTAAAATTTTACTTTTTCTGGAATGTTACAGAGAAATTAAAAAAATTACTTACTATACGAAACCGGCCGTGTGTCAAATTTGCCATTTATTGAGGTGAAATATGAAACTTTTGGAGTAATACTTATTTCAGCAAAGGTGTATTCACAAACCAACTGAAAAAAAAAATCATAATTTTAAAACCATATAATCCTCTCTCCAACCACCTACTAAAATATATATCTGTCGCATAGCACATTATACATTTTTATCGAATCAGACAAGTGTAAAATTGGATATTTTTTTTTTTTATCAAGTATAAAACTTTTTTGTGAAAATAAATATCAATAATTTGTAGGTCCTCAATATTTTATACCAAAGATTATAAAACTGAATTAAATTGATCACTATTTATATACTTTTTTATTGTAGGTAGGTACTTATATCTTTTTTTTGTATGGGCTATTAGCTTTAACTTACAATTTGTAGTTAGGTGCTTATTTTTATAGATAAACAACGATTTATATTGTATACCATGTAAGTTTGGAAATGAATGATCAATTCAATTTTGAAATTGTGATTTTACATTGATATCTATATTTCTTAAGAATGAAAAACATCGTTATTATTTACGGCGAATAAAAAACACACTGACAATACCGTTTACACTTTCTTGTTTTTGATATTTTTGATTAACAGAGATCATAATGTATGTCTACGTATAAAAACTGTAGTAAAAATTATACGAGGAGCTATATAAGAGGCTTTCATACACTACTAAAATACTCTCATTATATACGATATACCTATTATTTAACATTGTTTGTAAATGAAAAAAAAAATGATGCGAATAATAGTTAATATATATTATCTATATGGCCATATAATTTGTAATTTATTTATGTTTTTTTTTCAACAGGACGTCCCCACCCACGTGATAATGCTGACCTTTCTTCTAATGGCTGTCGACCGCTACAAACATCTCAAATATCCAAACAAAACGAGACTCCCGCCTTTGGCCTGTACATTCGGATGTTGGATAACGGCATTTTGCATTGTATTGCCATATCCCGTTTACACTTCTTATTTGGACTTGGGCGTAAGTGATGAGGCATTTAAATAGTACAGGAAAGGAAATTTAGTTGAATATCTATTGTGTCGTATAATAGGTGTACATAAAAGTACAATTTGAAGGAGTTGGAATTTGTGCAGTGAACATGGCCGATGACATGCAAGACTATCTCCGGAGTTTATTCGTTCTGGCGTGAGTATACTATAATAAATTATCCAATTTAGATTTGCTGTAAATCATATTTTGACTTTTTAGAATTATTTGGGGTCATTTTATAGAAATATTTTGGAAAGCTCGGCGTTGAGCGATCTTACCAATACCGCCATAATGTGCAGTGTTGAGGATACTTATCTAGATAAATCTATAATTATCTATTATCTTATCTAGATATAAATCTAATTAATGTTATCTATTTTAGATTAAAACTTCAGTCATTTACTGGAATTTATCTAGTTAATTTTTTTGCGTTATAGAAATTATTTTAATTAGTTTTAATATTATTTATGTTCCTGGTATAAGGACGTATACACCTACTCAGGCGATAACGATTTCTATTATAATATTAATATTACCATAATAATAATAATATTACTCATTCCTCGTTAGTCGATATAGTCTATAGCCGTTCCGCACGCCAAAATTCCGCTATTAAAACAAAGTCAACGATGTTAGGTTGAAAACGGGAAGAACTTTATAAAAATTATAAATAACTAAAAAATAATTATTTCGTTGAAAATAAATCACTCAATTTCATACAGCATATTATGGGTGCAACGAATTAAATAATTTCAAACACCTTAGACAAATTGTTTATGTTCTTTACGTGATGAGCCTAATACAATTTTAATTTTAAATTAAATTGTTTTTTAAAAATGTATCTGTTTTTTATCTACATGAATCCGATTATCTTCTTTTATCTATTAAATACAAATAGTTTTAATAGAGTTAATTTTTATGTTTATCCAAATAGATTTTTGGTCTATTATTATCTTTATCTAGATGAAAAAATAATTATCAGGGCCCAACACTGATAATATTATATGTTATCAATAATCCCCGTCATTCAGATCTATTATAACCCGCCCGATCGATACGGAAACAAACGTGACGGCGAGGGAATGATCACTACACGCAGAATACCTATACTTATCAATGACGATAAATGAATAATTTTTTATTCATTTTTACCTCAAATTAATTGCAATAAGTGATTCGTTTTGGCAAGAGTTCCGCGCGAACACGCTCGCACGAGAGGGCCCGTGCAGGTTATACGGCGTTGGACTACGGGCTACAAGCTATTGGACATGGTTTTAATTAATATAATAATATGTCGATGTGACATATACTACGTACCTATATACGTATTAAGTCGTATAAATCGTTAAACATTCATTCAACCGCGTGCACATATTTGTCATTATTTGTCAGTGGCTGTTATACTCATCGTCACTGTAGTATACATAATCCTTTAGAATTCTTGCGTTAATAATATTATAATAAAATAAGTTATTATGAAATGATTAATATGCCACGTTTAGTGAGCACAAAAACGTATTTATATTTATGCATATACAGTGTGCACATTTTGTTGATTGCAAAGAACCGTGCTAGGTACTATTTTTTTAAAAAACAATTCAATTTGATAGTACAAAAGTGGAAAGCCACGCGTCTAATCGATCTGTAAGTCTGTAATATTATTGCCTAGCCCGATTGCGGGTATTAAATTAGAATATTGTTTATAAATTAATTCTCTCCGTTTATGAAATATATTGTTTTACTTGATGATTATTATTTCGCCGTGGAAATTATAATATAACTATAAAACACAAGTATTGCTGTCGTAAATTATTATAATAGAAATAAGTTAAATGCAAATATTGTACGTTTATGTTTGATAAATAAAACGTAATTCACATACCTATACTTACTTTTAAACCGAGAAACTTTGTCGATAAAACTTCTCGGGGTTCTAATAATAAATTATACTATTATATTGTAATATAACACGAGAATTAAATATAAAAAAAAATGTTAAAAGTAAGTGCAAGTAAACGTTATTAAAATTTATGGATACATCTTGTATATATATTATGTTCATATTATAATATGAATATAATTTTATAATCCATACACGATACTCGTGCAAATAATAAAATATGTTCTATATTTAAGTCACTCGGTAGTATATTATTATAAGTTTAGTATAATATTATACACGATCATATTATTATTATGATACACAGTATTGCACTATTGCATTGTCGATTTTCGCATATTATAGGAGGTACGCGTATGTACGCAAAGCGAGGAGTCGTGTAATAACCCAGTTTTGGAAAATATTACTTATCGTGTTCATCCAGCCGAGTGTAGAGCACCAGCAATAAGCGTAATGCACGCGACATCATGTCTGTATAAATGACAGATGTTATTTGCTAACAAAATATGGTCTCGGTTCGTCATTCCGACGGGCTGGTGTACACGGTTTAAAATAAGTGTTAGCCAGTCGTTTCCTCGTTATAAAAGTTTTTAAGTGACCACTTGATGGTCATCTATATATTTGTATACAGCTCGCTCTTTATAGGTATCGTCGTTGGATTTATTTCACGAAATAAGTATAAGTAGTAAAAAATAAAAAAAAAAAAACGATATCGTTTGCAAACCATTGCTTTCGGCTCGAACTAGAATAGCGCGATTGTTCGAACCCGTATAGGTTAGGTTAGGCAACGACTGTGATGGATAGTTTTATACGGTCAAATAAAAATATAGTTGTTAAAATTATTTACGAATATCAAATTTAAATGTTAAACTGATACGTTGTTTGTTGTCCATTATATTTTCTTACGCATCAATGATTGTCGACAATTATTTCCTAATACATATTTTTGAAGTATAATCACATAGAAAAAAATAATTTTAACAAAATATTATAAGGATTTTTTTAGATTTATTAGCTTATTCTTTCTATAATTTTAGTAGACTTATTTTTATTAGTTTACTCGCAAAGTCGAAATAAAAAACATTTCAATTTTTGTTTTCAAATTAGTTAAATAATTAAGACAGCCAAATTTCATCCATTAATGTTTTCAAGTTGATTTATTAATATCCATAAGTATTCAATTAGCCTCATAAGTTTTAGATGATATACCGGAACTCGGTAATGGATGGTCTCGTTCTAAGAAAAATGAGGTGAAACGTTGAAGAATAATATGTCATTGTATGTCAAATAACGTTTCAACTGTTTTCTTAAAATAATATGATATAAAAATATTGTCATAGTTAAAAAAATACTTATTTTAATGATTAGTCACTGCTGTTCATCGTAATTTTGCTACATAATGTAGGACGTAGGTATAATATTATAATATTATAATATTACAAACAACTTTTTTGGAAAACACGAAATAATTTTTTTTATAAAAACAGTTGTTTCAATTATCAATGTGATGAGATGTCATGTATATCATACATGATATTATATGATAAATGTTTTCTTATTTTTTTTATTTTTTTTTATTTTTATTAATGAGATTTTAACAAAACATTATAATAGTTTTCTTATTAGTATTTCATTTTTATACTCTCGTTAACTTTTAATTTGTTTTAAACATAAATTATTATGAAATATATTTAACACCATCAGACACGATATTATATTATGGTAAACCAGGAATTTATATGAACTAGTATAGAACGGTTGGCTAGTGATTTTTTTTAGATTTTCACTTCGTACTCCTACTAAAAATTATACATAATATTGGGGTACACTATGCGTATAAGATGTATTTTTACTTTTTTACAATCTATGTAATAATTAATCATAATAAAAAATAACAACAAAATATTTGTTACTGTACATGTATATTTTAAAAGTTCCAAACTTCGAAAAGTTAATTTCATAACGCAGCACAAAAAGCGTCCGACTCGAGTGGGTCAATACATGTGGAAGTTTTCATTTCAATCGTTACAATAGTTGAACACCACTGACTTATTGATCGATTCAAGTACATTTTCAGTGGCTGTTACATCAAAGAATAAATAAATTGGATAGTGTTTACTGTTGTAATCGACTGCCATACTATATCCAATATAATAAACAGAAAAACATATAATTTAGGAAGTAATAGTATATTATACACAACATCGCCTAGTCAATTAATTCATTTCAATTGATTTATTTGTACCACGAATTTTCAAATTATCATAGAGCTTTAATTATGAATATTCATACAAAATTTGTTTCGGTTGAAATTTGAAATTATATTAACCTTACTGTGAGTACTGAGTATAGTATAGTATAGTATAGTCTAGTATAGTATAGTATAGTATAGTATTATAGAAATTAAAAATATAACTTTTAGTTATTTTTTTTTTTTGTGGAAAAGTTGGATTTATGATTTAGCCGCTGAACACGTTTGTACAACATAAATAAAAATATACTGATGAGGGTTATATGCTACTGGAAGGTCGCCCTTGCCCACCCGGCACCCACCTATCGTATTCATTGTTCATCTGTACGTATATTTTATGATATATTAAACAAATTATCTTATATGCTTATTGTGCCGTAAGAGCTCAGATTGCAAATAATATTTTTTTAATAAAAAATAATTTTTAAAATATATATATTAATATAACATGATGAATGTATAATATAGGTATAGGTAACTATTTCAAAAATCGTATTTAGATTAAATTTGTTACATTGACAACTTTTAATCGATTATTTTTAGTTAGGCACTTGGTTGAATTTGATTTAATTAATTAAGTAAGCTAAGTACGTGCACATAACATACGGTTATAAATGTATAGGTACCTACATATATACCTATATATAGTTGAAAAGATAATAAATATTTTTTATTTCGTAAAATTAAAGGCAAGTAGTTTTAAATTTTGTTGACTACATGGGTAAAAAAAAAACGATTTTTCTAAAAGGTTTGTAAATGCCGTTAGACTGAAATCAGTGCAACCAGAGTCTTACATGTGAATGACATCGAAATATTTACATTCGTCATAGATAAATGGGGTCGGGCGTAATCCAAAAGATGTTGGCCAAATCCCAATTCCATTTAGGAATCGTGTGCGAATAACACTAAATCATCTCTATGTAGGTAGGTACAAAAAAGCGACGAAAAATAATATTGAATTTCGAGTGGTACAATTATTCAGTTGTTGTACAAGAACAATATTATCAAACGTAATACATGCATCTTACCGATTAAACGTACGCGGAGATACTTGCATAAAAAATAAAAACACAATTTTTTATATCCATCAAACGTCCAAATAGTATGTGTGTTTTCCAAAATCGTTTTCTGTCTACGACACGTCGTAAGCAAAAAATCAAAGTTAAATTTTAACATTTTTTCGCTTTGATTCGGCGATAAATAATAATTGTTTAAAAACTACGTACAAGCTCGAGATAAAACTAATTTAAATACAGTGAGACAGGCGAACGATAACACGCGCGGTATGCCTCCGGAGCGAATGTATATTCAAGCAAATGACAAACTATTATCGTTGTTCAAACATGAGCAAATATCCATTCCATTGTGCCGACGTGGACATTGGCTGCGAGTACTACAGAATTTAAGCGGAGAATATATAAATATATAGTGAACATAAAATAATTTATGAGTGAAACTGTTTTCCGTGTTTAGAAATCAAACATAATTATAGTAAAGGCGCCCGATTATATCATTGTGTATGCTATAAATATTATAGTAAGTAGATAGTAGTGTAGGTTGACATTTAAAAATAAAACTGTGTAGGTACATAGAAATTTATAAAAAAATTCGAAGCTCTGATCCAAAAATCCAAATCGTATTTTAAAGAATCCTGTCCTATAATCTCTGAATGTATGTTTTCGTTTCCCTCTTTTCGATGGCGGTAAAGTTATAATTTCGTAATTAAAATTTGTTTTTTTTTCTAATTAGCATCTGAAGACTTGATGTCCTCAACTGGAACATTCAAAAGCTCGTTTAAACGTAATGCTTTTTAGTCTTTGAAAGTATATTAGATATTCTGTCCATTACTTATTAGTCAACTCATACAACTTTAATCAGACATTAAACACGGTACAAATAACTTTAATAGTCACTATATGACTTTCATCTCTTCCTCTTGACTTTAATAATGCATTTCTACTCGTAATCGAAATAAGGATCTCCGGATCGGACAGTATAAAATATAATAAAAAGTTTTTTGAGTCAAGGCAACCTTTTTCTGAGATCTTTGAAGAAGATCCGATTACTGTGTTTGATATTGATAGATTTCCATAGTCGTACGACAACCTTATAGTCATGAATCATTTTTAACGTACCTATCACGGTCTAAGGCTGGATACGTTAAATTTTTTTCTGACCAAATGTTTTCAAACTGAATTTTTCTGACCGTTATATACAGTTGCCATATCTAGCGACCAAACAATAATTACTACAGTTGTATCAATTATTAGTCGTTATATGATTATTTTCTTAACGATTTCGAGATGCTTATTTCGCAATTACAGTTATGGCGATTACAGGCGACCAAACATTAAAAAATAAATAAATAGTATTTTTTTAACCGATTTTGCGCTATATTCGTTTCATCAAAGCAGCGACCACCAAAAACATATAATATACGAATCAATGTTTTTCCGTGTGCAGCGGAGAAAATATCAAATACTTTTTAAATTTATTTTCGTCAACAAAATATAACAAGAATCAAATATCGTCGTCTCAGAATGAAAGGGTTCTAACGTAATTTTTCTAATTGTTCAGGGAAACGTCAAGAAACGTTCAGGAATGGAATACATTTTTTCACCGTAAATACTAAGTTACAAAAATTGTATGCAGTATCAAGAAATTTCCAAAGAACCCAACTTTACTTGAATTTTGTTTTTATCACAATTATTGATCAAGTTAAAAATAAAAAACTAAAATATTGTTTTTAGAATTAAAAGGTTTTACGTGTAGAACCTTTTCATTCTAAATAATTATATTATTGATTTAATTAGAACTTTTTGATACTGATTTCATTAATTTGTTTTATTTAGTAATACCAACGTTCAAATGTAAATTATGTTAGTTTTTACAGCACGTAATATTATAAATTTTTATTATGCAATAATAAATACGTTTTTAAGTTTGGTACCTATTAGGTATTATATGACTTATATTATATACAGTGAAACCTCTAAATACTGGACACTCTCGGTCGCCAAAATGTCGTCCTCTATTTGGAGGTGTCCGCTATTGAGAGGGGAAATAATATAAGTACATGTGCCACCGTTCCCGAAATGTCGTCTGTTATTTGGAGGTGTCCGCTATTGAGAGGTGTCCGTTAAGGGAGGTTTCACTGTACTTACTACAAGGCAACGGCGTATTTTCAATTTTTTTGTGGTGAGGGGGGGGGGGGGGGTGGCTTCATATATATTAAAAATACATAATACAGTGAAACTTCCCTTAACGGACACCTCCAAATAGAGGACGACATTTTGGCGACCGAGAGTGTCAGGTATTTAGAGGTTTCACTGTATAAATCAGTAGGGTATACAATGGGGGGGTACCGGGTCTCGACCCCCCCCCCCCAGAAAAAAAAGGTTAAAAAGTAGGTACAGAGAAAGAGAATATTAATTTATATTATGTATTTTTAAAATTAACCCCCCCCCCCCCAACAAAAAATTTGAAAATACACTACTGATATAAATTAATATTCTCTTTCTCTGTACCTACGTAGCAAGTTATTTATGACTTTTTAACCTTTTTTTATTTTCTGGGGGGAGGGGACGAGATCCGGGATTATCCCCCCCCCGTAAATACGCCACTGCTACAAGGTAAGGATTAATTGAAACTTAGAAACCTATCAATTTTTTTTTCAAAATGTGTCTTGATGTTAGTTTCAAAAAAAGTCATTCAAATTTCATTTGGAAGTTATGGTCAAATTATGGCACAATAATAATTTGTATTGTATCAGTGGTATAATCGTATTATAACAGTACCTTTTCATTCTAAGATATTACATCAAAGATCGCTTAGAACTATTTCATTCTTAATTATTGTTTAGAATGAAAAGGTTGTAACTGATATTTCTCGGTTTCGCCATTATCATTCATATTTGTATGAGTTAGAACCTTTTCATTCTCTGTATCTCATTAAATAATCAACGGATCGATACGATTTCAAGATTGATTTATACAAGAATAAAATATTAAATAATATATGCAAAAAAACCATTTTTCAAAAAAATTGTTTTAGAACCTTTTTATTCTGAGACGACGCTGAATGTTATACTAAATTTTCAAAAAAAAAAAATAATAATAATAATAATAATCATTTGGTATGATCTAAATAATAACCCCACAAAATAATAAATATTATAATACAAACTCTTGTAAAATCGATCACCCAATTCTAAATTTATATATAGGCATAGTGTAAAATATTTATATATATATAATATTACCTACATACATAATTTAATATATTTAATACAGTCACAAGATAATATTTTTAAAAAAATACAAATATGCTCAGATGGCATGATTGATTTGTGAAAAAAAACTTGTTTTATAATTTAATAAATGTATAAGTACTTGACTTCATTAATGTACAGACATTTACATTTTTACCAAGTTTACCAAATCTATATAAATACAAAAGAAGAGGGTGGGGGAGACGATCACGCCTAATGTTTTCTTATATTTTTGGTATGATCTTTACTGATGAGTCTTTTTTCAGTAGTAATTCCAAAGTATTGTATTGAGTTCAAGTCGGTCAAGGGGTTATTGTTTAAAATTAGTGAAGGACATTCTTTCCGATGTAGAGTGAAATTTACTCGAGTTGATTTGGCTTTGTTTAGTTAAATTTTCTATTTCTTAGTTAAACAGAAGATCAAAGTCAGATAGTTAAAATTTTGCATTTGTAGTTTTGAGAATGTCATGTTTGATTATATTGTAGAGGAATGGCGAAAGATCGCCACCCTGGGAACTCTTATCTCGTTAATGTGATAAGTTGAGGTTGATTTTCCAAAAAATATGTTTTTTATATATAATTTGAGTAAACTGTAGCAGTATGGGGCGGGATAGAAAGACTTTAATTTATATAATATGCCATCGTGCCATACTCTGTCATTATGGATATAAGTTAACATTTTTTTAAAAATGTGTTTGAAATTAAATATGGTGTTATTATTTGAAATATAATATTAAAACGATCTGAGAAAATTACTATTGACTGTTTGAAAAATATCGAATTATAAGCTATGATACGAAAATAAATTAATAAATACCTGTTCAAACTGTTAAAAAAAAACATAAAACCTTTAAATTAATGAAGTCTGACTCTCGTCAAACTCTTTATTCTCAATAATATATTTTTATAAACTCAAACATTCCAGTGATATTATAGTCCAATAATCAGTTTTTTTCGCTTTAAATTAGTTACCTATTATAATATTATTAATGATTCAATGATCTATGCTAACACTTATATTGTCTAGGATATTATAATATGCAGATTGCAGAGTGTGTATGACTCAATTTTTAATTTTTATACAATTATTCCGTTAAAAATGTGTTCTTATAACAATGGATATTGGCGCAAAGTTATTGATTTATATTATTCGTATTGAAAAAATCACTAAAAAAATGAAATAATATCATAGTAAAATGGTTTATATAACAAAAGGGCTACAAATTCCTTAAGTACACAAAATGTTTTTTTGTCATGTTTTATCGATGTGGTCGATGTTTGAGTTCTAAAGTAAATTACATGTAATTTGTAATCAATTTGCATGAATGCGTTTCCACTACTGTACAAAAAACACATAAACGTATTAAATGAGCACAACAATTTTTTTAAATTATCTAAACGTAAAATTCGCGGTAGACAGAACACGCGTTTTTTGATTGCGTGTGCTGTAGCGTTTTGACGTGTAGGAACGCAATTTTAAAACAAATTTGATTATAACACTTTTGTCTACAGTGGTGACTGTGGAGGGTTTAAAACACTTTGCACACCGAAATATTGAATCAATTTTAAATATTTAGTCCAGATGCGACGTGTGTAGGTAAACACAACGTGGTTAAAAAAGAGATTTTTTATTTACATTTCCGTTCACCGTGTTCTTTTATATATATTTTTAAACGCACGTATGGTTAATTGTCTATTTGTATAGACATTTTTTTGTAAAGTTTAGTGGAAGTACTTTTTTTAAGCACTTGCCTTGCGTTTATCGTCGTGCGACTTACAAAGCACTCTTTGGTGGCCGTTTCCGATACATAATCACATTCAACGGCTACATATTATATATACTACGGTTTGATGTAATAATGTACCCACTCAAAAGGTTTTTTGAATATAGATTTTTCAAAGATTATTTTTTATTATTATTACTTATCACGCGTACGTAAATTCGTGAGACCGGCGACTTAAACTATTCTAAAGCTTCCGATTTTTTGAGGAAGTCAGGAACCTATTTAAACTTGAATACTATCTGTGTCCCTTCGTTGGTTATCACTTATTTACAACGTTTTAGTTTTCCAGCAAGTTCTGAGAAATTTTATATTTTCATACTCATAACACCCTGATAACAATGAATAATTCGTAGAAAACCAACGAGAGGCTCTTTCTTTTAAGTTTTGATTTTTTGTCATTGTATTATAATATTAAACGCTAAGTCGCTAACAACACAAGACCTGCGCTGATGGATGTCAATTTCCAAAGGGATTTACTCAAGTCAGTAGTTATAATACGTTGCCAACATTTTTGGACTTACATCACTCTACCGTCGTTTTAAATTGATTAGCTTGGTGCTATTGATACAGCCCGTATTAAATTCATGTTGCATATTATGATACTCTTTTCTTGGTGACAAGTCTTGACAACTATAAACATTATAACGTCGGTTACGAATTTACGACAACAGTTTAATATTATGCTTAAAACTATTTCGTGAAATCTTGTAGATACCAGCTATAGTCTTCATATTATCAAACATACCTACCTATAGGTAAATATATATCAATATATTTATGTAACGATTACAAAATGAAAATATCTATTTTTCTCTAAATATTAATAATGTATAATATTCATGTATGTGCGGATTCGGGTTAATTTAATAGGTGTCGGAAACAGAGTTCGTCCCGAAATTCGGAATACACACACAATGCATTAATCATTTTCCAGAATGATAGTGTACACCAGCCGTAAACGCGTTCACTGGATTTTACGGATATCTCATCCACGGTTGACTAACTAATATGTTGTAATAATATTATATTGATGAGGGAAACTTACGGCCAGCAACTTGGAAATAAATAAATTGTTGTTGAGCGCGTCACGACAACAAGCATCAGACCGATCGTGAGGGGTGGGGGGGGGGGAGATATCGAGTTCGGCCGAGGATAAATTTCGAATTCGCGGTGTTATGTTTTATTTAAACGGCATTAGTGCCAATCCACTTGCGACCGCGCGCCGCCCTCGCAGTGATCGATATACATATAATATTTGCGCGACAATATAGTTTCAATGTCGGATGATGTACAAAATTATTAAAAAGTAAAGGAAAAAAACTCCATTCAATTGTTGAGTTATATAATATATATTACGTAGGTATATAATATAGTAATCCATTGTAAAACGTATTTATTTCGCGGCGATAAGAAGTTAAAAGTTTCGTCGAATGCCTATATTATTGTAGTCATGCCGTAGTAAATATCTCAAAAAAAGGTCGGTAACTTCAATGGACGGCGTTAGTTTGTCAAATTCCAAGCGCTTTAAATAGCGGAATAAAATAACCATAAACACGTCTAATTCGGGTATTATGCGGCATCGGAGTATGCAGATAATATAATTTAATTGTCCCTGCTATAGGTATATACATTAATTTGATTAACTTATATTTTATTTAGAATAACTGTTTATTAAATCTTTACCGAAATTGTACTCGCAAAAAGTTTTAAGCAATGTAAATAAAATTATATTATTATACGCTCGTGTTTACGAAAATATTTTATAAATATTTTATTCACGCGCTAAACGGAAAATTGAATTAAAATTGTTTTCATATCCTAAATAAATTCGCGTATTGTTTTTAACCCTAGTTAAGTATAGTTTAATCATAGCCCGTGTTGTAGTTTTGTTCAATATAGAATAAATGCATTCATATCTGCGTACTATTTTCACTTATACCAAGTGGTTACGTATTTACTTGAAGATGAAATATTTTCTAGTCAATGCTAAAATGTTTAATATATTATAATATATGCGAATCTAGGTAATGAAAATTTACCAATTTAATTTAATTTGATTTTTTGATTTTGAAAGGTTATTTATTTATTTATCTATTTCCAGATACTTGATTCCGTTAGCGTGCATGGGCTACCTTTACTCAAAAATGTCAGATATTCTGCGTGAATTGATGAATGTTCCCGCTGTATTTTACTCTCAAGACATAACACCAAGGTTAGTAGTATCTTATATATTATAACTATAATATTATTATCGTAGTGCTAGTCTTTGATAATATATAGGTAGGTACATAACTAAACTTAGTTTCAACGTTTTGGTTCACATGGTCAATGTGACTGGGAAATTAACAACAATAACTGCAGACAGGTTTCAAGTAATGAGTTTAACATCTAAATATTATATTTCACAGCTTAAGATTTTTTTAAAATCGATACTTTAACAATAGTAAAAACTTTAAGTAGGTAGTGCTTAAAATTTATAAACACTCGGTAACCCATTAAGTTCAATAATAATCCAATAATTGTCAATTTATTTTGTATAGTGTATTATAGATAATCTACACACCTACTTGATTATCAACCGCACATATTATTTATTACTTTACCGGAAATGTGAATTATTAATACATTTATATGCAAAATGTATATTAGGTAATAAATAATGTAGTAACGAATATTTATGAATTTTTTTCTCAAAATGACTAGGTATTTTAAACAGCGCCTAAATAGTCTTATAGATATTACTCCTTCTTATTATTTCTCTGACTTTTATAGCAAATAATTTTTAAACATATAATCTCTAATGATATAACTTGCTGTTAAACATTTTGAAGATTTGTATGTAAAATTTATCTTTAATAGTGTCACGTCCGCGGTCAGCTCCGTCTGAACATTCCTCTGAATTGTCCAGTCTGCGAGTCTTACCTTACTGCTGTCATTTCTGTAATTCGGTCGAGTCGTCTTTGCTGTGCTTTGATCTCGTGAGGTGATTTTAACGTTTTCGATTATCTCGGTAATACTCTCGGGCCTTCTTACTCTTATATACCTCCAGTCCAAGAATATATTCTTGAATATTCATTTGCCTACCTAAATTACTTTCGGTCGAACAATGCGGCCAACTATAACTTAACAAACTTCTTGGTGGGTTATCTGTAGGTATAGCCCTTAAAACACTCGTGCCTATTGTGATCCTTACCACACGCTGTGTTGTCATCGACATTTTTAACGGACCACGATGATCCGACAATGGATTCTTCCCGTAAGTTTTTGATTTATGTCACGCTTTAATTATTTGTAATTTATTAACATTTTTCAACTAGACACATAACTTTTGATACCTATATGTTGACTCAGCTACTAATACGTTTTACGATGCTCTGCAGTACTCGCAGTGTGTGCTTGAAATAACAGTATTAATAATTTGTACCAGAAATAATATTAATGTTTTCTAAAAAGTCGTTTTTATAGTTAGGTATTTAAAAAATATCAAGAGTATACATATATGTCCAAATTTTGCTTATTATAGATATTTGAAGTTTAAATGTTGACGAAATCGGGCACTTTGACGTACGTACAATAATTGTGATAATTCCTCTGACGGTTTTAGTTATTTTGTTACAACTCGAAAACCTTATTACCTATTACTTCACAATTAGGTACCTACTTGAATTGCTATTTTCTATACATCAATGACATTTTGAAAATATTTAGACACATTTTAAGAGTTATAACACAAACTTATGCACTCCGTCATGGTTATACTGCAGTATACCTACGTCAGTATCTTGATAGTGCGATGACAAATTGCATTGGATTCATTTTATTTGAAATTAATCAATTGAATTTATAAGAAACATTTCACGATGGTAAACAATTATAGGGTTCAAATGTAAAAATCCTGAAAAAATTGTACTTTGTGCTAAAAAATATAATAAAATAAAAGTTGTTCCCCTTTATAATACGTGACCGATAAAAGTAATGTCGATTTATACTATACATTATAATGGTTTCTGCAATTAAAACATAACCTGGGTTATTTTTGAGAAAAAAAATTGTCAGACTCTTTTGACATTTATATATTTTGTGTTGAATAAAATGTGGAAATATCTGTGAGTAATTTCTTGTAACAAATTTGTGTATTTTACTTTAAATTAAATTATCAACGAAGGCGAACCGCAGTCGCTAAAACATTTTATATGAAAAAAAAATATATGAAACATTAAATCACGTTTTTTTGTTTCTAAAATGAATTACCGTAAGGATTTGAAACATTTTTATTTGTTTTCGCTTTTTTTTATACCTGAATACAATTTTTTATTGTATACTAAAATACCTAGTTAAATGATACAGTTTTTTGTTTACACGTTATGCTATATTCTTGTGTAGGTATATTGTGTATAATTTACGATTTTATTAAGTTATGTATATTAAGTATTATTTTAACTTAATTTAGGCGTTTATTTTAAATTAGTTTAACGGTGCGGTGTGTATAATATCGCACCAAATCGTATGAAATGTCCGTTAAAATATTTTTTTTCGCTGTTTTTAGTTCCATTTTTAACTCTCAGTTATGATTTATATTTCTATAATATTCATTCAGTCTCTTGCCAATTAATAATGTCAACTCGATCATGTCTTGTACAAGTTCTAAGATTGTACCTACTATTAGTTTGTATCTATTTTAAATGATTTTAAATGATTTTTTATTTATGTTTTTCAATTGGGTTTTAATCCAGTATCTTGTATAGAACTATGTCCCGCACACCTTTGCGGATTTGCCTAATTTCAGTAATACTTACTACAGCACATGCTTAACGACTTGCAATATATATAATTCACATTTCACACCGATTCTGACGTAGTTGAGCCGGTCGACAAAGATCTGTACCCACTGCTCTAAAAGCAGCCAATTCCCGAAAACGATTATTTTATGGAAATTGTTTTATGGTACTATTATACTCGGAAATATACGATATGTATGGCAAAACAAGCACAACGGTTATTTGCTAATTATTATATTATTATTGTTGTTGTTGTTTTTTACAATTAAAATCGCCAACTACGTCTTTCTTACGTCATATTTATACACCATGGTGACCACTGACAGTACACGAGTACGCCCTTCACAACCACCGTAAATCACTTTATATTTTTTATAAAATGGACTTATCTAGGAATGATAACTTTTGAGTAGTATTAAGAGTTATAAGATTATTATATTATGTAAGCCCCCTTTATATGAACAACACAGATCAGTCGCGAACAGTACGAGTTTATTGCATATTATTCTCGTCCGTTCAACTAATCACCAATAAATAATTTAACATTATCTTGAATAATGTTTAATGATATAATAAAATTTGTGTATAGGCTAATAACCTTGTAATTGATGCATGAAATATGCGAATGGCTAAAAAAAAAACATATTTGAAGCACCAAACAGTTGTATGACTAAATTCGAGACTTTTGAGAAATACTATAGTTTTATTTGTTTGTTTGTCATAGTAAATAATAATTTGTCTTCATAAAATGTAACCGACCTATGGCTCTAGATACAGAGCTATTATATAGTTTTATAAGATACAAATATTATTTATTAATTTAGGTATTAACGCAATTCAATAAACAAACAATATGGTTTATTATTGTCACTCATTTTACACAGTATTATAATACATTTATTTGGTTGCATAAAACCAATTGAGTATTAATTAATATAATATATTAAAAAATAAATTGTAGAAAATTGATTATTATTAATTATGATAATCATATAATAATTATGGTTTATTTTATGCATTCGTCAATCATATTTCAATATCATATAACAATTATTTTAAATTTTAAATATTTTACATTTTAATTCATTCTATTGAATATTTATTGAAAACTCTGTTGAAGTACAAATGTATACGTATATATTTCATTGTTAGCAGAACTTACAGTAATTGTTTTTTCGACACAATGGACCTATTGAATTTTTTCCAATAACACCACCTTATCGAGGTGTTTTGGTAAAAGTTGCACCTTACACTGATATTGTAAAGGAATTCTTTACAATCATAATATTTCAGTGGGTTTAACTATAAATGTCATAAAATATCTGAGTTGAATAATGTCTGTCTAATAACTGTGTCTAACATTAATTTCTATATTTAAACGTATTTTACTCTGTCTTATTTTAAGACGTATAAATTATCAAATTCAACTGTAAAACAACCTGAACGTTTATTTTAATGTGTATCCATCTAGTGGATGGTCTCTCATTAAGTTAAGTAAACAAACTTGTGTCATGTTTAAAGTAGATATCTACTTGTGAGTTTCATATTTCAGTTATTTCGCCGGAACTTTTGACGTATCTACATTATATTAAAATAGTTCTTATTTTAGTCATATAAACTATAACCATCGTTTTCATAGGTAACCCAATCTTATCTCTTTATAATGTGCATATATTCAAATTATAATTTTTTGAGTACCTATTTAAATAAACTTAAAGACCAAATTTTCAGATATTCAGATTATTATACCATTTAATGAGTGTCGTGTGGGCTGTGGCGTTACGAAAAGTACAAACTTATTGTTTATTCAATGAAATCAAACCTTTTTTTTACAATAAATTACCAAGCTGATGATTTTTTTTTTAAAACGTTTATGCATCCCAATCGAAATACGAACGAGTAAGTTTCTGAGTTATTAAACTTTTGTGCGCCAAGGACAATAATTCTAAATAACTTACTGTTTTATATAAAATATATAATATGTAGTGTACTTAATACTTATTGTTCATGCACTATTCATATAAATTATAAAATGTTAAATATTAATATCATTGCTATAACATTCAAACCATCATGGCCCCCCTAAAAGTAAACCTATTATCGTAGACTAAAGTAAAAAAACTCCTAAAAAATGTGTACAATTTACGCCTTGGTAAATCAAGTCCAATAATACAGAAATTGTTTGATCGTATTTATATTTATATTCATCAATATATTTTCAAAAAAATTATCTTCTTATCTCGTACTTTCAATTTGTAGTAAAAAAATATGGTATTATTTGAAAAAAAATAAGCTTTTACCGCTTCGGGACACTTCTTAAATAGGTAGTATAAAATATCTCAGTATTTAAAAATACTAACTAATTGAAAATTCCAAAATCTAAATTTTAATAACTTTATTATTAAAGACGAAAAAATGGGGCGAGCATGCCTGGTGGAAGTGGTGATTTCTCTGTATACTTAATATTGTATTCATAATATTAAGTTTGTTGTTTTTATTTTTCATTATTATTTACAGTATTTAATTATTTAAACAATGTAAATATTTAGTTACAACAGTAATGGACATTTATTTTATGACTAGAATTAGGTCACCAAAGCAGAATAAAGAGTAATTAAAAAAAAAAAAAAAAGTTTCTTTGATAGTCGTCTCGTAATATACGTAATATACAATAGACTATTATATTGCATTTTATAAGAAATATTAGTCGTTTCTCTTTCGAATTTAAATTATCACTAATATTTGTTATTGTGTATAATATATTTGCTATGCTTGATTTATCATATTCAAATTATGAGAAAAATAAATTATTATAAAAGTGCAAAAATAATAAATAATAAAAACGGTAAACTAATTTATTTCACTCAGAAGTAAATACAATTTTTTCACTGTTGTCAAGTAACCATTAAAAAAAGGTAAATTTAATAGAATAAAAATACATAAAATCAAATCAATTTCAAAAGTATAATATTTATGTTAGGTACTTTTAATTTGTTTTTTGCTATCCGTTTGTAGTTATTACAATTCGCCAACTATATTCTCAATAAAAATAAATATATTTGATAATATTCGTAACACAATTGTGTCACATTTGCTTTCAAGTTCCTACCAAATACTTTTTATAAGATATCATATTATTATAACTCTGAAAATGGATGTAGTTAAAAACTATAAAGACTCGAAAATTGAATTTGAAAGTTTTTTAGCCCATACATATTTTATAGTCGTCATTATACCTCGGTAAGTACCATTTTAAATTCTTTGTTGGTTTTTTTTTTAAAAAACTTTTTGTTATTTAGCTAAACCTATTATTACGCATTATTTGAACAGAGTCTCGAATTGTTTTCCCCGAAGTCGTCTTGTAAACTTTAATTCAGGAATCACATAGGTGCCTATAAATGCCATTTGTGTACGGCTTTTCGAATATCATCTAAAATGTTCATAATAACTCTACATAACGTTTTTTTTCTTTACAGAGTGTAGTCTAAGATAATTTAGATTCGAGTACCTAATATCGTTCAACCAATTTGCTACCTAGCGATTGATTAAAAAGGCGGAATTTATATAGAGAAGTTTTCGAACCGTTAAACTGTAATGGTTGTGTGTAAAAAGCACTGATATAGAAAATAATAAACAATATTATTGGATGAAGTTTACACCCTCTATCGGCATAATATATAATAGTTATTGTCCGGAGCGTAATCATTACGTTTTTTTTTATACGAAACCCCAAAGTAAAACTAATATTATATCCACGATGTTTAGGCACCATTTTTGCCCAATAATATTATTTTGTTCTGGAAGTTTTGTTTGGTGTCCTAGACATTTTCAAAAAGTCATCAACACAATGTTTTTTTTTCCTATGTTTACTATCAATAAAATTATCTTTAATTCGGCAGCAATATAATATATAGTATCCATAGGAGCAAATGGGGGGGGGCTGGGGGCTAAGCCCCCTCAAGACTTGCTATGCCCTCTCAAGACTTGCTATGCTCCCCCCCCCAAAAAAAAACTAATGATTTTATTTTAATACATAATACATTGGAAAGAATAATCACTTTTCGCACATCACGAATGATTCGATAATGTGCAGCATTGATAAGAATCGGTCGGCGGACTTATTGTTCTGTCGTAGAATAGACTATAATAATAGATTATACAATATCAAACCGGGGACACATATTTCTCAATATATTATTTATTACTTGTCTGTAAAAATTTACCTTCCATGCATTTTGGCGTTAATTCCAAGTCTGGGGAATATCTTATGCACAGGCATGGTTTTAATTTTGTAACGTTTTTTATTTAATTATAAAGTTTATTATTTCATGTAAAGAAATTTATGTTAAAAAAACAATAATATGATAATATTATAATATACGTATCGACATCGGGTTCCAGCGCAATTTTATTTGTGTTTAATCATGGCAGTCGATACTATCTATACAATCGTGTGTTTAACTAATTCGTGGTTCACCACAACAAAAATCTTCCCCCCCCAAAAAAAAATTGCACCTGTAGCCAGGGTATAGGGTCTCTGTTATATCAGGGATAATGGACCAGTTGGGCCCTGCATCACACACACACACACACACGTTTGGCGTTGGGGCACATAATGATATTATGCATTGTACATATTTAATATATCGGCTAAAAGACCGATACGGGCCAATAATAATATAACATTTGGATTTTCCTAAAGGGTTTAAAGATAATTTATTCCGATAATATACGTCTTATTTCTATTCGGGGTTTTATTGAGAACTATTTGAATGTTTACGACGTATACAGGGTGGATTACGAAGAGAACTTTACCGTATCACTTCTCGGCGTTGTTTATGCCGCGCATACGAATAATGTATGAATAATTATAATAATAATAATATGGAATTGAATATTTATTTAGATACTTTCGTACAGTTCCATAAAAACAAAGGTAGCGGGTTATTAACGTTAATTCTGTGAAAATAAAGTAACCTATGTTCTATGGACTTATCCTTGTATATTATGTGCTACGAAAAAAAAAGCCCTCGTAAATTATTATAATTCCTTCCGAGTTTTTCTGCATTGACCCTTTTTAGGTTTTACCACATGCCTCTTTGGCATTCTTTATGGGTAAAACTGCCATCACTTGCATGTTTTATTCATCGTATTCTTAAAGACATTCAACGGAAATTTCTAAAGTACGTCTTGGAATTACATAAATACCTACCTTAAATGATTACTGGAATTATTGCGGTAAAACGTCTTTAATATTTACGTCTTGATCGTATATATAATTGAGTTGCCGTTTAAAATATTCGCATGCGACATTATGGTCATTACGACCAAATACCAGTGTTGGTGTTGTTTACTGATCTGATAAGTACCTATTAAAACAAATATAAAAACGAGGATTAAACTTTTACATTGCAGTAAAGTTTTGGTCTTATATAGCAGTAATTAATATCGTGTATGTTATATGCCCTTTAAATATAAACTTATACTAGCTTAAAAATTAGTTGTATTATATACACAATACACAAGTCATTATAATTGGAGTTGGTCGTCACATAATTAATCCTGCTGCCTGTTCCTTATTATAATAACATGTTTTTATAATACAATTGTACGCTTTATATTATAATATACGGGGTGATTAACCAGCGAGTATGCTCAACCCCCATATTTTCCTTAAATAATGAATTTATTAAAATTTTGATTTTTCGAATTTAAATATCGGTACTTAAAGACCATATTTTAAAATTCTTGAGATTTTTTTGTACTACTTAAGAAGTGTTCTGTGCTAGTATAAACTATCTTTTATCAAATGAGAACCCCACGCCCTTCTATTTTTATTGTAACATATTTAGTGGATAACTTTTATGATAATATTGATGTACCTAAATTAAAATTTTTACTTATAGTTTCCTAGTTATTAAAATGTTTAATAATGATGGTAGTGCTTCAAAATGGTTTTACAACAGCATAAAATAAATGTTAAATTAGATCTAATATTTATTATCCTTGGACCATTTTTAAAAATTAAAGCTTTTAATAGATCAGTTTACAAACATTTTAAAATCAACATACCTTCCATATCTATCAAACCCTTTATCATGACCCTATATTATCCTTATTCTTTACTATACAAAGTTAAACAACTAAAAACTACTCGTTTGAATTTTAATTTAGATACGTCAACGTTTTCAGAAAACTTATCCGCTAAATAATCTACAGTAGAAAGGAGGAGGATTCTTATTTGAAAAACAGAAGTTTGTATCTCCATAGGACACTCTTTAATAACAGTACAAAAAATCTCAAGGATTTGAAAATATTATCTTATATGGAAAAAATGTGGTTGATCATGCTTGGTGAATCATCTTGTGTGTATGATTAAAAAATATACTAAAATGAATGAAAGTATTTTACAGATGAATGTGAAATTGAATTTTAAAAATCATTTAGTATTTAAAATTGTTTCTAATTTTTTTAGTTTAAAACCATCAATTACGGTATAACGCACGACTCGGCAATTCAAAATTATCTTAAACAGTTTTAAAATGTATAATAAATAAACCTTGATTCTCGGTAACGTAGTATACTATTCGACTAGGCTTACCGTTATTTGACCCTAGTCGAGAAAAAAATTTGATTTAGATGCATCAACATTTTCATATAATTAATACTTATAACAATTTGCAGCAGCTTTTGCGTATGCTATAATAAATCTCTTATCGTACATTATTTACAAATCTACAAGGTTAGATCTCGGGTTTTTCACCGAAATATTATAACGGTTAGTTGTGTTAGTGAACCGTTTGTGTGTGTTTGTCATTTGTATTTGTATTCAAAACGATTTAAATTGATGATGATTTATATACCTAGACATATTATTTATACCGACGAACTTTTCAAACCAAAAAAGTGTACTACGTAAACGAGTATTTTGTGAAAAAATGAATGATGTGAACAATTTGGTGGCGTTCTTGAGGAATGTTACAGAATTAGCCGCCAACGAAATTCCGATGGGCAACTTGTAAGATCAAAATACTTACGTTGCTAAACACGTGAATGTCAAACTTATCAAACTATTCGTAAAAAAAAAAAAAATCCAATTTTCACTTATATCGATATATTAATGTAAAATGTAATACCTATAATGGATTATATGCTTATGCCAAATAGTATTAGAGCTCTTTTGGTGTATGAAGGTATCTATGAACACGAGAAACGGACAGGCAGATGTCAACATACCGTGTCAGATTGGTCGTCATTGGTACAAACTTTGCGGTGAAATTCGTGTTGACCGACTATTCGAAAAACTTACGAAAATGGGCATAGAAGTGCGAGGAGCATAGACGAATCTTTATTTCAAGGCAAGCGGGTGCGTACAACCTTGGTAATCTAGGAGATCGCGCGTAAACCTCGAGAAGAACTCGAGAATCAGAATCCATAGTAGTATTCAGCTGACACCGAAATAATAAATTGAAATTACGGTTTACGCGTACAGGGACCATACTAGGTATTTTGAACGTGTCGTAGACGGGATAATATTATAGTAGAACGTCGATTGTTTACAGTTCAAAAAAGAGACAGAGTCACTTTGCTTCAAATTTCTTACAGAGAAAAGAGAAACCGAGCCGGGGACGACCATTTTTTCAGACGAACGGAAAGCTCACAGTAGATTAAATAATCACAGCCATAATATATAGTACAATATTGTATACACAATACCGCGTAAATCATAAAAATAATCGTATCGATCCGGAAACAGGAGCCGAAACTCAAACCGTGGAATGTTTTCGTGGCCAAGGTGAAATAAGGTATAAAATCGGACGGTGTCGCTGAAATTTGCTGAAAAAGTAGCTTAAAGAAGAATATAATGGCGTTCCGCAAATACGACAAATATCTTCGCAAAATGTTTTTGACGATATGAAAAACACTTTCTAATCTTCAATTGACAATCTTCGTTCGTCCGCGAAATGCTTTGGTTAAAAACAAAGTAAGATTTTTTATGCAAGATTACGACACAATCAAATCACGCGTGGACAGTGATGTTTGAACAAAAATAAATTTGTGTCGCTTCATAATAACGGTATGAAAAAATGTAATATTTGAAAATATGATCTTGGAACATAAACAATTCCGAAAATCAGAATTTGAACGAATTCATTATTATAAAGGATTAAAAGGGCTGAACAATTATTGTTTGGTGAATCATCCAGTGCGCACTACTCGCACCGTATGTTTACTTTATGGCATTTAACATAATAATATTATAGTCTTCACAAACTATAATAATAATTCGTGTTTGACAAGAAGTTTTAATTGTAGAACAAAAGAAATTGTTTTTCAAGAATAAACAAATTTTTACGTAAATGAATTATTATTAGATTTAAACTTCTACAGATTAAATATTTTATTCTGAAATTCACTACAAATTAATTAATTAATTAATACTTTGACATCGTATAATTATTTTAATTTTCATACGTATACCGATCGTACTACTGTACTCATTGCAAAGTCGAATACATTGCATTATGATTTAATGTACGGTTGTCTTCTTACATATTTTAAGTTTCAACAATTTTCACCCTTCAAATAAAATCGCTTAAATCAAAAATTTACTAAGGGTTTCTTTTTATGAAGTTTATTTTACAAAGTCGATCATAAACATCATTATAACCTTAATAATAATAACTGAACTTTATGTACATACAATTATAAAGTTTAAATTTAAATAATTTTATTTATGGCGTTCACATTGTAATATAATATTATCTATGTAAAATGCTCATCCCAATATTCTCTTCGTAACCTGCAGTTAAGCCAAGATAAACAACATTTTATTTTGAAGATATTTTTTTACAACAGTTAAAAATGTAATAGTACTTTATGTTATCGTATAAGCCAAAAATAATAACCCTAAAATTATATAGTTTTATCACTTATTTTTTTTTTTATATTACTATTAACTATTAGCATAATATTGTAAACTTTAATAAAATCGTGCATCGGAAATGATACACTTATATGAACACCTTCGCACAAAAAAAAGTACATTTTATAAACATTTTGAATGTAGTTTAAAGTGTTTCATAACTTTTGAGCTCGTTACGAAATCGTTAACTTCAATAATCGTATCAACATGATGACAGTGAACATTATCAGTGTCTGTCGAAACAGAGTTCGTTAAACTCTGTCTATGGTTGACATTGACGTTGCGAACATTGTTTTTTAAAAAAAAAATATTTTCCATGAATATCTTGTGAGTATAAGTTATACCTATATGGTGGAATACGCGTGGAATACACGTTACCATTAAATTATTTTATGATTAAATATTTTAGTGTTAATATTTTTATTAAAAAAAAAAGATTAAAAATTAATCTCTACAGCGCATTTTAATTACAGTTGTTAATTTTATAATATTAAACTGCGCTTTTACTTTTTACAATGATAAATACGTCCATGATAAGCTTATAAACGTAATGTGTTATTAAAATAAATAAAGTATGCACCGCATCTAAACGGTATTCATAATTTATTTGTATTTTTTAATCCATTATTTGGAAAGGGTTGCGACACGATCATCGTATTATCCCAAAACCACTTATAATTTTCTAGTCATACCTTATTCATTTAGTATAGAAAATAGTAATTAATAACAGGTGTGACCAAAAGCTCTTATCTCAATAAATTTCAAACGTTTCAAAATATTACTTTCAGCAAAATCTGCTAATGACGATCCATCTTATGTATTTTATAATTTACTCTCTATACATATCAAATCAATAATTGGCGATGAAACTAAAACTTTTTCTAATAGATTTCATGCCGAGTTCGCTAGCCACCACTTATAAAAAATGTAACGCCTCATAACTCTTCTTGAAATTCTTTTTTACCGGAATAATGGGCGGTCATGTCACTGTCTACTCTTCGATTAAATATTCTTATGATGCTTTAAATGCACATAGATCAAACTATGACGTGTCTTAAATTAAAATAAAAAGAGTACCATAGTGCAAAATGATAGAGCAAATAATTTTAAATTCAAAAAGACAATGCTTTAACAGTTAAAACTGTTTGTCCTCCAACTCAAATATTAACGCAATAATTTATATATAGACTTGTTGCCTAAATTAAATTCAACACACGATAGTATTGCGTTTCTGCAGTTGTATATAACGTTTCGGTTTGTTGATATTTGGCGTTTTCGGGCATCGTCGACCGCCGTAGAACATAATAGAACAAACTCAGCAGCCGGCGTGTCTTTAAATCGTCCGAATCAACGAAACACGCGATTTCTCGTCCAAACAACGAAAAATAAATATATCATCCCTTAAATTATGTGCGGCGAAATGTCTGTAGATGCACCTTACCTATGGATTTTCTATGTAATCGTCGAACGTCCATTTCGCGAGTGTGTCACCGTCGTATATTATGACTGAGCATATAATCCGCCCTAATAAATACGAATCGTTTAGGACGCGGTTTTCCGATAAGTCGCGCGTGTCGACTAAGATGTTACGGTTTTATTTCGTCCTGTTCGTAATTTGTAAAATTCCTATTCGATCCGTTGCGCGCACTGCTCTATACCGCCGTGTATAGTCGTCGTCCCTTTTGTTTGGTTTAAGCCTTCCCGCGCCCCCGCCCCCCGCCTCGCTGTTTTCATTAACTTAATAAAAATAAACCTTTTATTCGATTAAATCAGCACCGTCCTTTATTCCCCGGCTGTACCCCCAAAACGAGTGGAACTCGCAATATTGTTTGTTTGTATTTGAACAATCGAACTATCGTAGACTGTGGATATCAATAACAACGTACGCGCGCGAATAAACGATCTTATTGTGATAGCGCTTTTCAAGTTCAAGCGTGCGACAATTATTATTCACGTTCATAATTGTTTTATTTCTATTTTCTGTTCTCCGACGACCCGACGGGATTTAATAACGCTGCAATATAATATATTATGTAAATATGTTATTTTTTGTTCTATTATAAGTACACAAGAACTGAATAACTAAATATTATCAGTTATATGACACTTAATCGTAAACTAGTAATTTATGACCAGTTAATGATTAAATAATCATTCGATACAACATAATATTACATATTATATTATAAAAGATAAAATGTAAAATGTTCTACGAAATTAAATGTATACTGTCTTGATGCGATAACACTGGAACATAATGTGCGACTATCAAAGCGCATCATTACTACGTAACACGAAAATTATAGATTGTACCGGCGAGATGAAAAATTACTCGATTTGATTTCGATAACACAAGCATTTACTAACACGTTTTTATCCTCGAATTAACAAAAATCGGGAATCTCACTGTGCTGTATAGTATAGCAGGTGTCCACTTCACTCGTTCTTGAGTGATGATCACGTAATGTATAGTCTGTAATGGATGTATTGCAGAATTTTGAATCTAATGATAAATCATCGTAGTTAGACCCAAGAATAACGATATATTCTGAGCGGTCTGTCAACCGCTTGTTATTAGTAATACGATGAGTTGAACTAATTTTTACCACAAAAAAAATACATATTATTTTAATACTATTTCATATAATATAACTACCCCCCAGCTGTTAAAGGTACTATGCATTTGTATTTATAACATTTTTAGGTTTCTGTAAGAACATTTTATGAGAATTTTCGCATTAAATATTCATAACTATTAAAATTGAAAAAATGTATTCATTTTAACAACAAAATAATCTGCAGATGTTCGTGATTTTGATAAAATTCGTAAATATTTGAACTCAGAAAGCTTAATAAAACTGTATCTAAATACTTTTTCTACTTTTAAATTTGTGCAAGAGTATTTTATGAAAAGCCACGTATTACATTTTTAAGCTCTTACATAAAAACAGGTACAGTCAAGTCTCGAATGTCTCGATAACTCGAATCTCGAGAGGAATAAAAAAAAAATTCGACTTGTGTATTTTTCAACTTATATACCTCTAAAAAAAAATTAAAAACACTTCAAGAAAAAAGAAAATATTCTAGTAGTCGAGGTTCGAGTTATTGAGACTCGACTGTATTAATCGTACTCAGGTAGAAAAAAAATCAAAAATTTCGTATGTTTATAAATAGCATAAAAAATGCAAAATATTTTAAAAGTTATTTCGTACTACTATTAAATGGTAAGATGAATATTTGGTGAAAGTGTTAACTCTTTAATCATTTTTCAATTACAGCTAATTAACAATTTCGATTTTTTTAAAAACAACTGGTTTAGTGTAAGAATTTTCGTTTTCCATAATTTTTATTTCTCGATTATTTTTAAATGGACTGGACATGTTTTGGACTCCATTTAAGCAACAACTAGATACAGTCTTTTACCAGATACTACCCTTGAATTTTGAGACCTGAGCTAGAAAAACCCATACTTTTTGTCGCCCCTGAGTGGAATCTAACGTAAAGTAATGACAGCGGTGTTAGTTTAGAATATCGTATCACAATAAATTATCTAAACACTAATTTATTTTATAAGTTTGACTAGGACTTGTTTTTTGGTCGGTTCGTCTTGTTCTAGTAATTGATGGAACTAGAGGGACATTGTTTTCATTTCTAGCAGTTTCTGTTTGTCAGCATTCAGCGAGGAGATTCTTGACGGTTAATTTATTGTACTCCGCGTGCTGCACTTAACTTCCAAAATATGTTTATCAAATCTCTATTAATTGTTCTAGCATATATTTTTGTCATAATATTGCATAGACGTATTCTACGAGTTTTAAAATCAGTTAGTAATAACTAGTATGTCACATATTATCGAACCTATCTTGTTCGATATATTTAACGTAACGATAGGGTATTTACTTAGCAGTTATTTGCCGTAATAATTTATAACTACAAACTTTAAAGGTTTAAAATTATATCAATAAATCTTTAATTGCAACTGTTAACCGTTTGCTGTCCGGAATCCATAGACAATTTGCTAACGAGTAACGAAGAATATCATTAGGCACTGGCTTAGTATCTTCGCGTTCGGGGAAAGTTCTCTGGCTTGAGTTTTATTCCTTTAAAATATTATACAATATTACAATAATATTACATATTTTAATGAGAATCGACACAGTGAAAAGTAAATAACTGATGTATACCATTGTTGCTGTTGTTTTGTTTTCTTAAAGTTCGTTTGTAGCCTTTGCAAATTATTGTTTTATTTGTGCTTGTTTATTTACTTTAAATTTGAGGTTTTTTAATATTATTTCGAAGTTTATCCGCATATAAAAGTATATCAGTCGTGTCCCGCGTACTTTCATCAAGTCTATAATGCTTTTATTAATTTTTTCGTTCATCAATAATTGTTTGCTCTAGTAAACTGTGACGTTAAATAATTCATAACTTTACAGCAGTATATAAACTTCGTTAAAATATTACTATCGTGTATGTAATTATTCAATTATATCGGTTATAGGTAACTGTATCAATAAATATCATTTTGACATTGCACAAAAGTTTAAAATTCAATGCTATTATTAATTATAGCAACTTCACTGTTCGTCGGATGGTGAACATTACGTAGCTTATACTATATACCGAGCATGGTTAATAATAATTAGTTAAAACAACTTACACTATAAATCAAAATATATTTAAATAAATCCCATTCAAAATAACTTGTTAAAAAAATATCCTTAATTTAAAATGCATATTACTCTAAACATTTTTTTTTTTTATCATTTATAGAGTTTTACAGTCGTATAATACAAGTAACGATAAGAAAAAAATTATGCTTTTTGTCACGTTATATATTAAGTATTTACATCACGAATGTTAAGGAAACTAGGTATCCAAATGATACCTTGCAATGTACAACATGTTGTTGGTCATCGTCGGTTTTGGTTTGCTAGATTGTCTATGGACTTTACTCCAGTTTGATTTGAACTTCTTATTTGGATTACCAAGGGTAGTTTTGGAGGTCACATCGATGATAATTGTAGATTCCTGTTTTTATTTGTTGTTATATGCTATTAATTTATTGACAAGTGTCGTGAAAAGTGTTATGGAAATGCTTTGAGATAATATTAAGGAAATAAGATGAGTGGTTAGATATATATAACGCTTGGGTCGTGTTTTACGTTATTTGTATGTTGTTGATGTTTGTTTTGACTTTTGAGTGGCTTCGGCATATGACAATCGATGGTTGTTAGTGTTTATATTAGTTGTGATCTCTGTGGCGATTTCTGTTGATTTTGATAAGTGGTGTTATCCTTGGGTGCGGTTCAGTGAGCAACCTCGATAACTATAGAAAGGTGGTTAGCAGTTTTTTTTTTTTTTTGGTGTAAAGTCTAACTCGAAAACTAATCACCGTAGAAATGTATACAACGTATATGCGTTTAAAGTAGCCTATTGCTAATACCTACACGGAGGGGATTCGATACCGCTGGTTTTTAAGGAGCTGAATATGGGCAATTATCGTAGTGCGTGAGTTCAGTATCATGGCGTGTATTTGTGCTTGTAGTAAACGATCATTAACAATTAAAGGAAACTAAAACTTTAGCTCGCGCAAGCACGAGTCGAAAAAGCACCAACTCGCGTTTGTCAAACATTATTTACTATTTTTTTTTTTTTTTGTCCAAATGTATCAATATTTTGTCAACTGTACTATTACTATAATCCAGTAATCGGAAACAAGTTTTTTTTCTTTAAATTTCGACGATCAAAAAGTTAAAAAGTAAAACTGTAAATTGTATACAAAGTTTCTCATACATCATAAATTTATGAATTGCTATTTAGAATTATTAAAGGTAGGTACATTGCCGCGATTTTGTTTATGATCATTTGAAGTTAAAATTTTGGCAAACTTAGTGGAAATCACCGAAATTTGCAAATTAATTGTAGTTAAATATTTATTAAATGTACAATTTTTAATTTTTTTACCTAAGGCATTTAATACTAGGTTTCTCATTAAAAGTTAATTTTGAAAACAGAAAATATAAAAAATATAAAACACAATTTTTTTTATAGACATTTTAAGTTCAAATTTGGATGAATAATAACAATTTTAATAATTATTTTGTTGCAGTTAAAAAATGGACTTACACGTTCCTTATTATATCTTATGTACACAATTACATTTTCCAAACATTTAGATTAATTTTATGCTATTGACTATCTTATAGTTTACCAATACCGTATTAATAGCAGTAAAATAGATTACTTTAAATAATTAATAGCAATATATTTATAACGTGTATGATAGTAGGTTGACAGACCGTCTTACTTTTTTTTTTATCGATATTTAGAGCTAAAAAAAAACTAAAAATCATAAATGTAAATCGTCAATGTAAAAAACTCTCAAAAAGAGTCAAAGTATTTTGAAAATTACACTATGCATAAACAATTTCAATACATACAATTGCTGAAAAATCCAAGCATCTAAAATTCGTTTTTGGATTACAACGATATAAGAATATCGTTTGATGAGTAATCAATATTTTACGCGTAAGTATCATGCGATTTCGTCAAAATTTAGGCGCTCTTAAAAATGAACTGTTGAGGAACGCTGAATTTCTTTTTGAATTTCAATAATAACATGATAACTTATGAGGAACCTTTTATAAAATTGTAAAGGTTTTGTGACTAAGCAAAAATTTATTCATCGACAATTTTTTGAAAAAAATTAAAAAACTAAATTTTTCACATTAATAAATAGCTCAAAAAGAGTCAAACTATTTTGAAAATATTAAACTATGTGTAGAAAATGCTAATACAAACATATTTTGGTGGAAATTTAAAGTATCTACAGTTATTCGTTTATAAAACGTGTGCACATCCACCAAAAAAAAAAAAAACAACACATATAATCAATACATTTATCGCTTCCCTATTAATCTAAAAAAATATGTATAAAATATTTATGTTTTAAAACGATAAATGGACGTATTATTTTTAACTGGTGATGATACCGTATTTTTTGTTTGCTTACTAAATTAAATTAATTTTTCCCTTTCATAAAATTCTCCAGCTTATGGCTTAAAAAAACATATATTTATATATATATACAAAGTGGGTTAGTATCTACATACCGTTTGAATACATTATTGTATTATGTTATGTTTATGTATACGTTACATTTATGTTTATGTTTGTTTCCCGAGGATGAACAGTTTTTTAGTCGCAACTGCTCCAAGGGAAAGTAAATATTAGCCTCTCTAGACAAGTTCAGACCACAATTAACCCACTCGCTTATATTATTAGGTATACAAGCCAATGCGAATGATTTGAGTTGGTAATATTACGCCAAGACGTGTCGATTTTATGTCGATCGGCCATCGTAATTTGTAAGTAGGTTTTTATTATGATCGGGATTATTTTTATTGAATTATATTTAAAATGGACATTTAAAAAAATTAATTTTACTCTACACAAATTATGCATTTTATGCGTAAGATATTCATTCCTCGAGGTATTTTTTTCATCAGTAAAATTGTTCAAAAATTTCTTTTGAAGATATTTTGATCAGTCACGAATAAAGTGTTAACTTTTATTACATATTTAATATATTCATACTTTTTTTTTTATCTTTATTAATTATATATTTACAAGCACGGTAAATATATTTTAATATATATTTATAATGTATCATTATTACTTATTAGGTATATTGTTTTATTTTGTTACTGGATCCTATGTAGGTATACTTAATACATTTAATTGAAATACAAAATGTAATTCACTGGACAAAAAACGTACATCTTTTTTTTATAAGTATACCTATAAAAACCATTTTATAGTTAATATCGCATTATCAGGTAAAGCTTAAAAATAGATAAAAGATTTATTACCTGATAAAATATTTTTTAAATGCAAAGTTTTAATTTTTCTGGCTTAAATGTTTTGCGTTTACAAGTTTTTGTATTTTTTTTAAATAAATAGTAAATAATTAGTTTGTATTAGTTATTTTTTAATGCTCACGCATTCATATTACTGTTGTAGACAGATATTAACCCATTAGCGCCCTATTTTTTTTTTGATTTTTTTAAATTTTTTTTTTTTAAATTTATTTTAAAATTTTTTTTTTTATTATCTTGAAATAATAATCTATTACATAATGTTATTGCCTCAGCAATTAAAAAAAATAGGTCTACCTATGTTGCTATATGGCAACGCAGGGCGCTAATATGGGTTAATAAGACTACACACAAGAATATTATTATATAATAGTATTATTATGTCACTGTATAAATGCATTTATTTTACATTTTAAAAAAAGTATCATAAACTACAAAATGCAGAATATCACGTTGTGTTTTGTTCCTTTTTATCGTTCAACACTCTAACATATTTGTTTGCGTTCTCATTTTTAAAATGAAATTATATTTTTTAATGGTCATATTTTTATTATTATTGAAAATTTAAATAACTCTCTCCCGCCGCCGCCAAAAATAAATGTATTTTGTATTTTACGAAAACGCGTTACCTATAAACATTACGATATAAAGATACTCGTATGAGGTGGATGGTAAACTATAATATGTATTATTATCAAACAAAAATGAATATTGAAGTTCAACATTTAAATTAATCGTACACGAATATTGTAATATTGTGATATTACATGGCGGGTTTAAAACTCTTTTTTACAAAAAGATATTTGGATTGTATTAAAAATCCAATCATAGCGCTTGAAGTAAACACAATTTGCGTGGTGGAAAGCTCATATTAGTTGTATATAATATTATAATATACAGTTATAAGCGTAACACATATGGGCATGTCGACAATATTATAAATACGAACAAAAATGTCAAGTCGCATCGTTATTTTGTCCCGCAGTCCCGTATTATATAACTTCTCTCGCACACAACGAAAAACACAGGAAAGACAAATAGCATAACTACGCGCGTATAAACATTTATTAAAACCACTCCCGAGGACAAATATATATATATATACAAGTTGTATATAATATTATTATTATATGTTTTATTTTTTTTGTTCTCGTATAGTTACAGACTGGCAAAAATAATCTTACTTGAGATTAAATAGTTTTGAACGTCACAATATTACGGTAGACACAGAAAAGCACTGTGTCTCGCGTTTCTCGAGGGGACAACAAAGTCATGGATGGCAAGCGCTTAATTTTGGATTTCCATAAGCCATGGCGATAATAATCGATTAAGTGACTTATTTATAAGATAAGGTGTAATCGTTTCGCATAAACGCATAAATTAGACTTATTGAAAAAACATTTTTTTTTTTTTGAATACAGCACTCACCGGAATCAAAAGAGTTTCATTAAATTCACTAACTAATTAATTTTAATCTACAACAAACATTCACAGTATAATAAAGATTTTAGAGTAATTAAAAAAAAAAAATAAATGCTGATTCCAGAGTCAGGTAAAACAAAATCTGGGAGAGAGTGTTTATGTTCAAAAGTATTAATAAGCTTCTGATCTTGATTGACCCAAAAAAGGTTCTATACAAAAAAGGATTTAAATATTTATAATTATATTTTATTTACCGAGATAAATGATGATAACATCTATAAACACGTTTGAAGTAATGCTCATTAGATCACATTTAAGTTTAAACTATAAAGAATAGGTGTAATATAACAATTATTATTGTGCTTTATAACTAATACGGTGCAAACATATTTTGTGGGATTAAAATATAAAATAAAATAGTTAACTAGAACATAATAGTATTATGTTTAAGCTGTAGTTTGAAATTTCAATGCTATAATATATTTTTAACTTTTAAACAATATTGACAAAATCAATCGTATTTTGGGAATTTCAGTATAGTTTTGAAAACTGATGTTTAAAAAATAATAAAACCTGAATACCTAACGACAAAACCAGTGAGTTATACAATTTAAAAATTATATTCTTCTCGATACTGATTAATAAGTAATTTTCGATATAACATTTTAAAATCCTGTTGAAATTATTAAGACGTCAAAACATAATATTATACATTTCACGTATTAATTAATGCAATACGTAATATAATAGGCAAAGGACAATATTAATTAGTAACTATATATAAATATGATATTAACTTGTATAAGGCACTATAATATAGTAATAATATCACATAATAAACCTTAAAAACAAATAAAGAATTATGTAACGAACGGCAAATTATTTCCATAACATAATTTATAATTAATATTATTGAATATATTATTATAATATGTCTCCATCAAAGCACACGCATTGTTCACGGACAGTATATTTTTACGGTGTAATAATAGTTATTATTATTGTCGTACCGTATGGTTGCTAAAATAAAATATTTTAATAGCCACGCGCTGCAGTGTCGAAACCGCTAAAATGTCCCTTTAGCATATTATTATATTGTGGTCTATGTTTTACGGCCGAGTACCTACCATATAATACTGTGTACACGACTGCAGGCTCGTTATATCTAACAATCCGAACGAGTGTTTCTATTATCACAATACGCTCCAGGGATTCGGGATAGTCGGATTATAATATTATGTTTTATTCCACGGGAAATACGGTGTGTTCGATAAAAAAAAAAAAAAAAAAAAAATCTATTTGAGTATCTAATTTCCTTTCCGTGAAAAATGCTTGAGAGAAAATTCACAGCCATTTTATCTATTTTGCTGGTCGGGTCGTGGTTTTCGTATATTTTTTGCTCGAGAGTACAACACTTCGCCAATGAAATATTGTAAAAACAGTCTTTGAAAAAACTTAAATAGTTTGCAGTGAAGTGAAGAGTCAAAGAATAGGATTCATTATTTCCCCGTGGCTTTTCTTTCGTTTCATAAATATTAGTTTAAATCGATAAATCGTTTTGAATAGTTAAGTGATTTATTTTCTATGTATACGTTTAATAATATCGATTCGTTCATTGCACGCAGTTGATAATACCACAAATACACGTCCACATTCGGCATTGCAACGATCCATATTTTAGTGAAAAGTATTTTGAGTTGTAAATTGCAAACAACCGCATTATATTATGTGTATCTACATTTGGTATGGGTAAAAGAAGTTATCGTGCGATCGTACGATTCGACCGATATTGACGGAGCCTAAAGTCTTATACTCGAGCCAACATCTGTTTCGGGATTTTTTTCTTTCCATTTAATAATATTGCGTGGTTCCGTTGTATCCGTTATACGACTTATGAGCATCTGTAGCGACTAGCGATGTAACGATTCCGGGTCTGGCAATTAGCGCTAATTGAACAGTCTTTACATCCACTAAGGGAAGGCTTTCAGAACTCGAACGAACGAGAAGCCTAACACAAAATAACACCCGGAGAAACCCTTAAAAATCCTAAATTTAAAAAAAAAACACATACAAGTACACGTACACGGGCTTAAGTCTCGAGGAAAACTGCTGAAAATCGACCACCTCAAGCCGAACCAAACCGTGGTTAACATCAGAGAGTACCTAATTAATTTACTCGAAAACCGATATTGACAAAACAACATAATATTAACAAGTTTTTATGTCGTAAATATATATTTTTTTTTTTCGTAGCGACGAAAATATGTTTTTTTACAGTTTCATACGAGTATGGGTTCCATTATTAAGAATAAAATTACTTATTCAAATGTTTGTTCAGAGTTATTAGATTTTTTCATCCGTGAACGATACAGGTATATAGGTCCTACATAAAAAAAAAACCTTTATTTGTATATTATGTGATAGTTTTAATAATAATAAATTGTTCCTCTTGAATTATCCACGTACAATTTTGGTAATAGCCGCAACACGCTTTTCGGTGGTTTTTTATCGTGCTTATTGCAGTACCTATACGGTATATGTGTACGCGTTGTAAACTGTCCACGCGATTTAACACAAATAATAATAGTTTTGAATATCAGAATAATATTTTTATTCTCCTCTCGCAACATTGACAATCTATATAAATAATTTGGGTGCAAAGCCTCCTGTAAAGGGTATTTTATTAAACGCAACAGGTTAAAGAATTCATCCACGTCCGTCTCTTGCATTGCGCCCATAACTTATTTACCAACTATAGCTTTTAAATCGTCTCAATCGTTTTAGAGTCTGTTCGAAACATTATTGGTACCTATTAGGAACGCTTTTTCTGGTATTGAAAAAGTTCCAAATTTATATAAATACATCAATATAAAAATGAGTGTCTATTTAGTACTTTAAAGAGGTAATCTGTTTTCTCGTGTAGTTTACCTAAATATTAAATAATACATTTAAACGGTTGTGTTTTTCGCAAAATCGTGAATGAATACAAAAATGGTATACAATTAACTTAAAATGTACCGATAAATTATAATAACGATACACTTTAATACTTGGGCGAGCGAAACAAGTTGAGTGTCCTACGTATCCAGTATCGAGAGAAGTAAATAAATTGTCAGCTTAATTATTATTATATTTGTTTCAACAAAAATTTCAAGAAAAAATATTAGTATTAAAAAAAGGCATACTAAAAATGTTATCCTTGGTTTAAGTATATAATTTTGTCTGAATTTTATCTTAAAATAACATTAAAAAAATCTGTGTTTAAATATGTTTTACATTTTTTGGTTACAACATAACTTATTAGAAACCTTGTTTTAAATTTTTAATCCTAAGCTATAAAAATTGAACGTTTAAAAATGTTCAACTACAAAATAATTTGCAAATGTTCGTGTTTTTGATTAATTTTGTTTAAAATTGAACTTTAAATGCTTATAAAAAAATGATGCCAAAGTATCTTTAATATTTTTTGACTTTTAAATACTCATGAAGAACTAGGTATGTATTCAATTTTCAATTTTTCGGCCAGCGAAAATTTGTTGATATTTATAAAAAGAAAACTAAAACCAATTGAAAATTGAAAATAATTATTAATAGTTCTATAAAAGTCAAAATATATTGATATAAAATGTAAATTTAATCATGTATGGTAAAAGGCCATATAAACATTTGGTGACCATTTAATGTATTTACGGGTATTAGTTTTCGAGGTACACCAAAAAACAAAATTGATTTTGTCAAAAATTAGTTTTCCAGTTTTTTTTTTTAAATTGTTATTTTTTACGATTTTGAAAGCTACTCCAAGACTTCTTGTTGACTCCAAGAAGTATGAACTAGATATTTTTCCAACCAGAAAAGAAGCTGAAGTAGAAAATTAAAGCATTTTAACTGCCCTAAAAGGTGATAAAAGACACAAAATATTTTTTAAAACATACACATTTCAGAATCTAAAACGATAAAAATGTAATCGCGCAATATATAAATTGTAAAAATTTGAATAAAAACTTCTTGAACATTCAATATTGTTTAGTAAGGACTGGTATAGAGCTAAACTTTTTGTTTTAGTATAACCAAATATAAAATAACACCTGGACTCTACAGCTGAAAAGTATCAGCTTAAAATTAAATTAAATATTTCACAAACGTATATTGTTATAACTTAAATGTTATTTATGTAATAAATGTTTTAAACTTTTTCGTAAATAGTCTGATAGGGTTTTTAATGGTACGTAAGAATAATTTAAACAATAATGGTTCTGATGTACAGAGTTTAAGACTTAAATCAAGTGAAAAAAAAATGTAAAACTAATGAACTAAATTAATGTAGTTGACGGCATCCTGATTCTAAACATTTTTTCACGTCAAAAACAAACGTAATTTTTTATTTTAGATCATTTTTTGTTTTAAAAATTAGTAACCCGGGAATTAATAAGTTACTGAACTATAAATTACTATTATAGTTATTGTTATTTATTATTATTATTGTTATAAGTTATAACTAATCTGTTTTTACTTTTAATGATATTTATTTCATATATATATTATTATTTATCAATATAAAATATTAATTTATTATTAAAATATTGTAAATATTATTATTTATTTTATCCTTTGAAGATAGCGGTAAAATAAAATCTATACCTATAGAATGTTTTTTTTTTTTGTTTAAACAATGATTCTTATGATTAAATCAAAATTAAATACTGTAGAACATTTAAATTTATTTAAGATTAAAAGTTACTGAATAGAATGTCTTAAGATTTTGAATAATTTGTAAATGCTCATTATATTACTCTCGTTCTTTCTGTAAGTAGAATGTTGACATTTTTTGATCTAATGAAATGAATAAATTATCATAAAGATATTATGGATTTTGTTTGAACTAAAAGTTTTTGAATACGGAGTTTGCTAAGTTTTTATGCATGTTTCATTGAGCCTTAAATAAATATATCGAGTTATATACGTATTAGGTTATACGTATTTACAATAAATATTTGTTTTAATTTAAAATAGTTCAAACAACAGTATAATATTTTTAAATAATATAATTTAGAGATATTTGTCGTTTGTCAATATTTGACTTTTGAACTTCTGACTTCTGAAATATATGCATGTAATTCAAGTATAAAATATGCACAGTTTAAGTTTGTGAAAATTCGTATGTTAAAACCGGAGAAGTCACTCTGCTGCATTTTTTAATTACAATAAAAAACCAAAACCACTTTTGTCGATTACATATTTTGAGTATTGTATAATTTTCCATGATTTTTTTCTTTATTTTTCCGATTATTATATATATTATATATTTATTTATTTATTTATTTATGTATGAACGGGCTAAGAGCCCATTAGTACATCACAATTTGTAGTAATGAAAATGAATAATATAACAATAAATAGGTAAACGCCAAACAATACACGGCGATTATATACAAATAAAATAAAACAATAATTAAACAAAGGTAAAAACAGTAATAAGTAATAACAGATTAAGTATCAAAAATTAAAGACAACAACAAAATAGAACTTACTAAGAGAAGCATAGGTGCTCATTACAAATGCGCACCATACGATGGATTGGATTATTCCTACCATAGTTGGTGCAGTGGAAAGGAACACGTTATTATATATATATAAAGTAATACTCCTAAAAAACCAACTAGATTCAAATTACTTATAGAAACCACCCTCAAAATTGAAGATTGAAACATTTTACTGATCCCACGATCTTTATCTTATCTCGTATAAAGATGACGTAAACAAACAAAAAACACACATCATTATAAGACCAACACGTCCGCTGTCTACTCAGAATCTGAAATTAAAATTGAAAAATACTTGATTTAAAACGCTTGAGTATTTAGATGTTAAACAGAGCAATGTCTGTTTATTCGAATACCTATTGCAATTCGAATAAAATATTTTTTGGTACGAAAAGTACAATTAAAAATGGATAATTATATAATGAAAACAAAAATCATTAATTATCTACTTCAAACGAACTAGATTCTTTATAATCTAGAATCAGCCGTTCATTTATTTCGTGGCCATCCGCTAAAGGAACTTCGTGCAAAAGTAAAAAACTGTATACAAACGTCGTCGACGACCGCCTTCTGTGCTTCATATCTCTGAACCCATACGTTGCACAAACCTTTTCGGACTATCGCGGTAGAACGATTTTTCGTCAGCGGTGGCCGAGAGCCCCCCGGTGATAGTTTTTTTTCCTCGTTGCGTCCCGTTACATTTTAATTACTCGACGCGACCATTCCAACTTAAGCCTGCGAAAAAAATATTTAGAAAAAAAAAAAACATACCCAAATCACTAAGGGCAAAAAACCGTTGTCGGTCGGTTTTTTTGAATATTAGTCGAAAAATTCTAGGAGCTTTCGAAAATAACATAATAGTGAACGTTTCTGATCTGTAAGACATGTCGCGAACAAATGACTAATATTTTTCTATAACACTCGGTGTTTTGTTTCCCGAATTTTGTTTTAAAATGTATGTATCCTTTGTTTATTAAAAACAACGTAAGAAGAACAGTTATACAAACACCGTGATTAGTTTCGGGCTAAGTTAACCTCTTAATATTACTAACTATTATTATTCCACCTTTTCAAATTATTAAGCTCTCCCTTTTTATTACACCAAGACCATAATCATATTACATTTTTCTTAAACCTAGTGGTAATAGAAATAATACTCAGAATTGTCTTCAAAATTATTGTTTATTTAAGGAATACAAAAATGATTTATATAAAAATAATTAAATACGACGTAGGTACAATGTATTAGTATGAGCTGTAATAATATTCTTTTGAAAGCTTTTTTTAGAAAAAAAAAAATTTTATATTACGATTTACTTAGTTTCAAATATTTACTGGAAATAGATTCTAATCCCAAGGACTGTGTTTCCGTAGTCTGTATTTACTTGGTTTTTGAAATATGCGATCTTTGTGTGTTTGAACTTTTCAAAGTACAACATTATTACGTTGTCCTTGTCATTCTGGTCATGACATTTCTCCGCTATTGGTTTTTTTTTTTTTTTTAATATAAAACCTTTAAAAACTGTTGAATTTGGTCTGATGTGACTGGACGTGTCACGTACCTATATTATTTACTTTTATGTTAGTTCGCACGAAAGCCGATTTTTGTTTTTAATGCAATCGCTTTAGCTGACATTAGAAATGTTCACTTAGATCTCGACACACGAGCATTACGTCATAATATTATTATACTAACTAATGGTTTTTACGGTATTCATTAATATAATAATGGATAAAAAAAATTATCGGGCGACTAGAAAAGTAATTGAATGAGAGTCTAGGTCACTTATTAAACTTTTATGCGACACAATATTCGAACATAGTGTGCTCGCGCTTTTTTTCTATAGGCGGAAACACCCTCTTTACAGTATATCACACTTATTTTTTTCTTAACGAATTGTATTTATTACCTGAGCACACTGATGCTCGCCGAGACATATATATATTATGTAATACAGGAAACTCTCGATTATCCGCGGAATAGGGTGGCACGTGGCAACCGCGGACAACCGATAATTCCTCGGTTAATCCGCGAAATACAAATTGAAACGAAAATGCTATTGTTATGATACTGAAAAAAATATAATAGGTATTATGTAATATTCAATAGTGTTCAAAGGAAATTATAGATAAGTGAAGTTGTATTTTTTTTTTTTAACATTCGTAATTTAAGACATAAGATGTTTCAATATTTTTTTTTTCGCGAAAACATATACTGCAGCTGCAGTACTCAAACACTATTATTTTTTAGTACTGTACAATAGTACTTACCGGGAAAAACCACGGATAATCCGCAAAGCGGTTAATCTGCCCGTTGATAATCGAGAGTTTTCTATATTGTAAAATTATATAATAATATTTATTATTTCAGAGAATAAAAATTCTCTGTAATTGTTTTTATATAACGAGCCATGCCTATACTTGTATATCGGAATGGTCGATCTATGGATGAGCTTTTATAATACCGAATACTTCAAATTGTTAATTGAAAGTAGATATAAAATAGATAGTCATACAATACCATAGCTGGTACCTATAGTAACGTAATAACATTTTTTTTTTTATTATTTTTATAAGATATTTACAATCTATTCTTAATTAGAATAATAAGCAAATGAGAAAGTGAGTAAATTACATATGAATCTTTTGAGGGAAGAAGTCACCCATTAGTGACACTAACTATTCTGAGTTAATTTATTATTTAAATGTATATATTGTTATTATTTTTTTTCTCTTTTTTTTGTACATTAAGTTAGCTAAAATAAATTTCAAAGTAGCAGATCACGACACCACACGTAATAACATAGTGTCACATTATGGACAGGTGTAAATGCAATTTTTTTTTTTAGGAATACTTAACAATCTGCACATTGCACAGTTAGTGACTTTTAGTAACCTATCCTACTGATAGAATCCAACTTGATTATAATATAGGTACCTATGCAAGTTAGGCAATATTAAACTGAAAAATAAATAGCCACGAATCATTTAGTATAATACTGAAAGTGATAAACTACAATTTCATTAATTTAAATATGAGAAGAAAATCGTAAACAATATTTGTCATGTTTTTCTCGGGTATAAAGCATTTCTTTTGTATTCCTATCATAATTTTGCGAATTTAAAAACTATTATTTATATTGCTATTAACAGAAAAAAAATTACTTTTGTTAAAATATTGCAAAAATTGTATTATTATTTTATATGATTTGTACATTTAATGTGGACCTTTGAATATAAACTGTTACGTACAATTATTTTGAACCATTTTTTTTTCTTGAAAAAATTGTTATTTTAACTTTAAATAGACAACCAAATAAATTGTTAAAAATGTAATTTATTATTTTTGAATGAATTGGTTCATAATTAATATGATCGCATAGCATTTTGGAACGCATTTGCTGTTTAAAACATAGTGTACCAGACTACAATTACGAATATTATACCTACACATTATCGTCGAAAACGTCGATGTGCAATGGTTAAGTTATTCGTCCAGTATATTGTGCACTATCGTTTTAAAACTAATCTGAAAAAAAAACCGAATAGCTTCGTTGTAGGTTAGGTTACCTACCAATATAAACTTATACCTAGTGCACTACCAAAGTAGACCATCCTGCATTCTCTGAAAACCTCAAATGACCTTTTCTTCCCTTTCGTCGGCCCTGCGGGTCCCTTTGCAATTTTATACGTGTCTGTTTCACTCATTAATTATTTCATTATACTATTCTACAGCTGCATTAAGTGAAAATAATACTTAAACGCATGACGTCGGCAAAGTGTTTTGCCTTATGTGACTATAAGTTTCAATTCCTGACGTCATTCTCTTTAGCGTCATAAATCATTATTTGTCATTATTTGTCAACGCGCGTCTCGAGTCTTTTCGAATAACATATTTTAGTAAATAAAAATATATCACACACATAAAATATATGCTTATTTATAGATGATCCATTATTTAAGAGTCTAGACTAATTGTTTCAAAAAGTTCTGACTTTATTGAAAATATTTTAAGTCATTATAATTTATAAGGCCCATCCATCTTAACCTATATGAATACGAAGCATGGACAACGACGAAAGAAGATGATGCTACATGAAACTTATAACATTCGAAAAAAACACCTAGGATCTCCGCAGAAGAAAACTACATTTGTCACAACGATGATCTGAAGAATCAATACAGAAATCCCTATGGTGATGCTTTTGTGAAGAGCAAAAGAAACAGTGGCTGGGCCGTGTTCGGAGTGCCAAAATGGAAGAAGTGTGAACCAGAAAATCGAATAGGAAAAACCCCTCGTGGAAGACCAAAAGAAAGATGGCTGGATATGGAATTAAAGGATTTACGAGCAGTATAGACGAAACGATCCAGGTCGAAGATGTGATGAAGAGACCGGTGAAGAGGTTTGTGGCCCTCAGTGGGCCGTAAGCTGATACACTGAATAATAAGATGTTTGATGCGTCATCGCAAAAACAATACATTTTTTGATTTCATTTTCCGACGCAGAATATTTTTCTGAATAAATTGAAAAATTGAATTTCGAACAAAATGGTTGACTAGGTAGTTAAATACTTATAATATTGTGTAAGTATATAATAACTTGGTATAATAACTTATATATATATGTGTATATTTGAGCCTCAAAAGCGATTTAATAATGAATTAAACAGCTCGTGGCTCATATTAATTATACTATCATACAAATAACTCGATTTACCCTGTAATATTTCCTGTTAAATTGTAATTTTTTTTTTTTTTTTTAAATAACAAAGTCAACTGTGGGAATAATTAAAACTATAATTTATCGATGTTCTGAAAACCGTATACCGAGGGCATTAGATCGGAATGAATATTATTACAGCGTGTATAATATCATAACAGTTTAAATTAAATAATATGTATATAAAATATGTATCAGGATGATCACAAACTGCCAACGATATACGTGCACGACTGACCGTTGACAATGAAGTAGGATCATAATAATAATAATAATAATAATATGTGAAACGGAACATTCGTCCGATATTATAATAATTGATATATACCTCTACTATATGTATAGTAATCGTCGCCCTCTGGGACACTGCTCGAATACAATATTGAATAGATATACAACGAATAATAGCTGATAATAATATATAATATGTATACCTAAATAGTATTCATATACATTATAAAATTATTATACTGTATGGAGTTACTTATGTTTTAATACCCACGTGATGGCTATTTCCGTGTCTGTAGTCCAATTTATTATTCGGTCTTATTAATCCATACGGTTGTCTGCATCACGCGTAATTTACCCATAATTAATAATTAAGTTAGTATAATAATATTATGTGATACACCCGATTATGATTTTCCTTGTCGTTCCCGGAGAATTTATTGCTAGAAATTACGATAAAAGTATGCACATTTTGATAATATGTAAACGAATTCGTACGAACGTACGGCGGCCAGGATGATTTGTGGTAACGGACAATATAATATATATTTTATATACAATATAATATACAATACATACAATATTATATACAATATATACAATATATTTATTGTATATAAATGTATTTCATTTTTACTAATGGTGTTCACGTGATAACATTCGAAACATAGAAAATTGCTATTGCGAACAATTTTGTTTTTGTTTTTTAAATTTAAAAGAATTTCGTGCTTTAGGATTGGAAGTTTTTTATTTTTAAATCTTTACACTTTTCTTTGTGGCTGTTATTTTTTTTCCTCGACATGACGACTTTTGATAAAATACTGTTTCCATTTAATCCTGATGACAATTTTCGGTTTCCTGTAAAGTTATGTGTTTAGTATTTTAATAATCGGTTTCAATACACGAGAGTAACATCAGTGAAAACTTTCGTATCGAAACTTCTGTATGCCTTAGAAATATTTTATATGCTTACTTAAAATACGGCAACGCATATTGGAAACTATACGACCAAATCCATGACATAAGTTATTTTACGTAACTAGAAAGTATGGACTTTTGAAGTATAAAAATACAGATACAGCAGAGATTACATTTTTCTCTTTGGTACAACTGTAGCTTAAGTATTTCAAGTGAAAAACCTGAAAATTCCTAATACTAATTGCATACTGATCAATAAACGTAATATTATTATTATTATTTGCTATTTTTTGAACGTATATATTAAACCATGATCATTTTTTTTTATTGAAATTGAAGAACTGCATATTATTTAATTAGTTCAATGATTTACTTTTTTTAATTTTTGTTCATATAACTATAATATTACTTTTTTCATTATAATGACTGTCATTATCATTAAATTATTATTTCATACGTTAGGATGAACTTTAGATTTATTTAAATTATTAATATTTAATGCATAAAATGTGCGCTGATTTGCATAATGTGACCAGTATGTATCTTTTATTGTAGAATATAATATGTGGTGACAAAAATATAACATTATGTGTATAATAAATTGTATATCTTTAAATAATTTACTTATAAATCATAATTTAAAATTCCAATAAAATACATTTAAAAATCACAATAAATGTCTTGCGATGACGCTATCAACTTAAATGTCATAAAAAGAGTCTTACTTTTCAAATTAATTAGTAACGCTAATGTTGCAATTAAAATGTAATAATTTATCGGTAGCATAATATTGACAGCCAATAGTGAATTGAGTAGGTAGGTAGAGTATCGATTCATACTTTGATGACATTTTTAAATTATCAATAAATATTGTTTATTAAGTATTATATATCCTGTTAAAATTAAAATTCCATAATTGTATGGATAGAAAAATATTATAAACAAATAGTAAACATTTAAAATAAATGTTTAAAAAAAAAAATTTCAATCAACTTTAAATGTATATATTTTGTTTATTTATTGATCAAATTGGTTTGTTTTTTTTTAAATTTACTAAATATTTTACTACCAAACTTAAATGCTAGTATAAATGATTTAGTAATAGTAGGTAACTTCATAAATTATGAATCATAACCATTAAATACTATTATTGTGATTATACTAACAAGAATAGTCTTTTAAGTTTTAATCTTATCTTCGGGAATTCTTAAATTAATAATTAGATTACAATATCTCAGCATTAAGTATTCGACAGTTTTCTTCGAAACGTATGCATTATTGAATGTAGAAAGTAAACCGATTAAGTTTTCAAGACATAATAATTTGTCAAGTAAATACACCTTAAAAATATATAAACACTGGATTAATTCGATTATTTAAAGATTTTATAGTAAGAAAATAGCACTAAACCGTTGATGGTTTATCCATTACTGTTTTTAATGTCATAAAGCATTTACGACTATAATATTATTATTTACATAGGAAAATGTATAGTGATGGCCGCAGAACAAAATTGCCGACGATATCAATCAAAATATTCATTAAATTATCATTTTGGACAATATTTTAGTCATCGTTTTGTAATGGTTCGAAAATGTTTAATAAAAAACCTTCTATCAGATTATCAGATAAAAAAATAAATATCAATACGAGTTCTTTCTGGAATTTTTAATAACGAAAGAAAAAGACGTATGAACGACCAAACAAAATTCGACGTAGTTAGCTGATATTAAAATGTATCATTACATTATACGACGATAAAAAACCGATACACGCGAGTTTCGGTGAATACGTTTCAAACAATTATATAATAATAGTCCGTACAATTATATTTTATTGCTAAGGTTGATTGTACAATTAAAAATGTATATAATATTACCCATAGTATTCCCCTAACGAGGTATTGCCGGATCGCGAACCTAACTATTCGAGAAATGCTGCTCTCACTATTATATTAACATATTGTAATTATTGGTGTATACGATTTTTTTTTTTTTTTCCAGTAGCAGCGGAATTCCATCACGTTTGAACGAAGTACAATCTCCGGTTAGCGACTCGGATGACGAGGAAATCGACGGGTACAAGGAGTCAAAGACGCAAAAATATTTAATATCCATGATCGTCTCGTATGCAGTGTGTTTGTTTCCACTGATGGTTTTGAGGTAATTGAAAACGGTGAAACCTATAAGGGTGTGTTTTAAGGGTCGACGAAGACTTCGGTGTACACCGTATACGAATCGATTAAAATAAGACAGAGTTTTTATTGAACTATACATAGGTATTATATTATAATATGATGATTTATGGACAATAATTAGTTGACTCTTATTTACGCCGGGTTACGTGAAAAAAATGATTAACTTAGTGGTTCGATAACATTTAACGAACCAATCATGGTCCACTAAATTATATTACGTTTTTGGGGACCGTTAGCTCACTATTGATTCATTAAACGTCCAGTGACTGTTTGTGCAACCCGACATTAGTCTTGTGGGCATAAAAATGTATAGATTATGTACAAACCCCAAGTATAAAATATAGTAGGTATATATTGTTATTTCTCGCCAAATGTTATTCCGTTTTACCAACACTTATTTTCCATTCAAATACCGAGGTCACATGAAATAAATAATTCATAGAAGTATCCCCGCGAGCATTGTTTGGAAACAGTATAGTATTGGGAGATTAAACTTTAATATGTGTATGGCTTTCTGCGAAATAAATAACTAAATAATAATAATAGTTTTTTAATTATAATATATCTACAATAATTCCGATTCTGATAAATGCGCGAAGCTCCTAAGGGTGCCCACAGTCACGCCGGAATCACAAACGACTGATAAACACCTAGCTTATTAAACTTGCGAACATATAATTTAAAAATCATTTATAAATCATATGTTAAAAATTATACGTTATAACCGCATGTTCCCATTTCGTTACCGTAAATATTATATGGCATTCTAAATTACCAGGGCCATCCCTAATTATTTTTCAGTGACACTTGTGTCACCCTCCCCTGCGTAGAACAATTTCTCCGATTAATTTTGCTCAGTTACGATTCCTATTCCCGAGGTACTAATAACACCAGGTTCCTAATCTTAGCCCACTCTATCGATTACGCCTTTAACTTCTTTCCAATATTAATTCATCCCATTTCTACCTCAACTCGTTCTCTAACATTATATGAAATATCATTTTGTATGCCCGCTCGTTTCCAATATTGGTAATCTACTTAATAAAATCCTTAACTTTAGATCCTGAGCAGAGCGATAAATGTATTCGTTTTAGAATGATATCATCCATATGTGTGTATTTTTTTTATTATAATTATTATTTTTTTCGTTTGAGTATGTCTGTTATTATCTTTTGGAGCAATAAAATGCTCAATCTTCGACTTCTGGTAGAAAATGTAATACAACTTGTATTTTGGGAAATAAAAAGTAAAAAAAGACTAGAAGTTTTCAAAATAATCGGTAAAAAAAGAGTAAACAGAATTTTTTCTAAAATGAATAACTGAATAAAGCTGAATTTCTACTGAGTATTATTAGAACTAGAATTCTAAGAAAATTCTTCTTTATACTAGAATTCTCTGTACTTGATCTAATTTTCAAAATATTTTAGCAATCATATTTCATTTTGTCAATTTGTGATAAGCACCGATCAGTGAGTTTAGTTCAATATAATATATTTTTATGAATGACTGCAGACGAAAAATGAGTACAGATTATGTCTTTTTCAATATTTGATCAGATTAAAAGTATAGAAACTATTAAATTGTATACGTTGGTGGTCCATTTAAGTCGAATTATTTCACAAAACGAGGTACACAGACGCCGATTTGCCTGTGAACTGAGGTGCACTAAAAACCGAGATACATGCACCTATAAATTATATTTGTTCATTTTTCCCCGGTCTAAGTCGTATTGTTCAGTTAGTATTATACAAACAATAAAAAAACCAGAGCGGAATAAGCAATGTATTGGTTTTACAAAGCGAATTTTATTTATAAATATTTTTTTTTTTTTGGATTCAGTTAGTACTCTGAGGAGTCAAAAGTAAACAATTTCAGAATAACGATTTATCTTCATCCGATTTTTGTTCTTTTGTTATTATTCAAAAAATTTTAACTGTAAGAACTTAAAACATTCGACTGTTAGTTAAATTATCATTTACTATATTATAGTATATACAATGACATTTTAAAAATATGAAGACTAATAAGCTATTTATAATTTTCGAACCTTTTTTTATTCAAGTGTAGATACAAAAATTTGGGCTCGAACATGCTTTAAAATGTAATAAATTGTACAAGATCCTATATAAGTTGTTCTTATAGCAACCGCATAGGCACAATTTTTTTATATTTGTCTGCACAGATCTGTAGTTCTAATTTTTATAAAATTTATCAAAATCTCGACAGTTGTAAAATATGTTGAAAATGTTTATTTTAATAGCTTAAAACTGCAATACATGGTTCCTTATATGCGGTTGTTAAATCTCAAATATTTCAATAATACATATACGCACAGTTCTTTTTTTAAGACATTTTAAGTTAAAAGGTTTTTTTTACAATAAAAAGTCTTATATTTCTTATCATAACATTTATAATTCTAGGAACATTGTACCTTTTAAATGAATTGTAAATGTGTTCATTTTTACAATAACAATAATAAATATCTGTCATATATCTATTACTTTTATTTTTGGAAATTAACATAAAATGAAAATGCCACAGCGATATTTATTTTAACGTAATATAAGATTGTATTAATGTTTTTTTCATAAAAGCTTATTTGTTTTGCCGGTATAAAAAAAAACCACGTCCATGAACTTCAATGACTACATTATAATGATTCGCGCAAAAAGCCAATGTTGTCTCCTGACGTACATTTAAAAAAACCCATTTTATCAAATTCTATTTCAAAAAATAAACATAAAACACATTGTTGTTGTAACTTTTATTTTAATTATTTATTTAGTATTTGTAAAGAAACCGAAATGTTTTTTCTGCAGTTTTTTTTGTGTGTGTGTGTGTGTGTGTGTGTGTTTTACCTAAAATATTTTTAAAAATATGCGTCAATCATTTAGTTTTTTTCAAGTTTTAATATTTAAATGCAAAGAAAACAACTATTAATATATGCCGACCCAATGTTAAACAAATGATATTACAAAGAGAACGAAAATATTACTTCAAAATTGAAGACTTTTATCTGTGGCCCCAATAAATACCAGTTGAACTTTACGATGGAAATTCAATCATTAATACGAAAATAACTTGCACTCAGGAACATTCAACCACACATATATTTTTCGTTCGTTTGTGGTCGCCTATGTTGCCGTAGTATAAACCATAATTTGTTTTTGTCTACATGCGTACAATTCCGATATAACAAATTGATATACATTTGAAAGCTACACAAATAGACCTGTACACTATGTCAAAATTGCTCGCCATAAGTTATTTATAATAATTTATCTCGTAACTAATGAAAAAAAGATAAAAGGGAAAACTCTCTGCTTTATGGTAGCTTTTCATTTTACCAAGGTCATTAATAATTGCATTAGGTATGTATTAAACTTGAGTAGGTTCGTAGGTACTTCGTGGTATAAAATAATGGTATTCATTACTTCACGGTATTACTATAAATATTTTGACAATTTCACTGTGTATACCTAAGTAAAACGATATTATAAATAATAGTGGAATGTTTCAAGTATCTATACGGAATAATCAATATTTTACGTTTGAATATCCAATTTCGTTTGGATTTTAAAACAAATATGGGGCTATGTTTTTTTAAATATTTATTAGTTGCTGTAAAAACAACTCATGAGGGGATCTTATATTTTTACTTAGAAACAAAAATTATATTAATATAAATCAAAAAAAAAAATTTTAAGTAGACGGTTTCAAACATCAATTTAAGTTCAATAAGAACTTAAATATTTTGAAAAATGTAATCATTTAAAGATTAAATCTTCGGCGAATTATACTTTTATAAATTACAACAATATAACAAAATTAATTTTGTGGAAAAGTGGTTTTGCGTAAATATTTACATTTTCCGATTACTTTTTTTCAAACTGTACAAAAAAAAACTCTAGGAATTTTCTTTTTTTAAACTTGTTTTCCCCCCTCCCCCCAAAGAACCGATGACTAGATCCAATTTTTTTTTCCAGAAACCACCCCGAGAGTTTGAGATAGATTTTTCCCTATCCAAAGCCTGATGACAGACGGGCACAAAAATTGAATTTAAAAAAACTCACATCGTCATTGTAAAACCGTCACGGCATTCATCTCTCTTCGCTCGGAATCCAAAACGATGTGAATACACAGTAAACGGACCTACAAAACTACACAATAACACAAAATATATTATATTATTCTGCAAAACGTTGCGTAATGCACGTATCGTATTAATAAAGTTAAAGGTATATTTGAATATTATATTATATTATTATCGAACAACAACGACTGCAACAACACTCCAATATAATGGACGTCGTCGCAAATACTATAAAACACAGTCGACATGATAATAATATATTATTATGACACAACTCTCGTATTGATATACGTATATTAACACCTCGTCGTAAAAATAATATAAATTATTTTATATTCAAAATACGGTGCCTAATAAACGAGAGAAAATACTAGCCGTAAAAAAGTATAAGCGAGGCGTTTAATATATTATAATATCGTTAGGTATTATTATTGTGTGGTCGGCCGTAAAACCAATCGACGACAGCAATTTCCACGTGTGTACCATAATAATTGTCGACGACCATATTGTGATGATATACATGCGTATTGTGAGTCCTTCGCGCAGAGAGTTTATCGGCGCACACGAATCGTAATTCTCGATTATTATTATAATCTAGGTAGATCGGTTTTTTCTTTTCGAATGCCACCCCTAATATCGTAATAATAATAATATACCTAATGCTCCGAATAATCGTGTTACAAAAACATCGTCTTGTCGTATAATAATTGTCCGGCTCTCGAAGCGCGTGTATAAAAAACATTTTATCGTTCAGATACTAATTAATGTTTGCATTCTTGTAACGGAATGACAATTTTTTTAAGTATTTTTTCGAACAATGTCGAGTATACCGAAAATCGTCAAAACAAATGATAATATCGCTATTTCGTACACGCGATATTATATTCGTATTCGTTACACAAGTAAATCGTGAAACTTAAAAAAATCATTTCAGATTGGCGAAACTCGAAGTGTCCGAAACGTACGAGAACAGCAGACACTTCGACCTGACGTTCATGATATGCGTTTGGCTGGCGTTCGTGCCGACGGTCACCACTCCGCTGCTGTTCGTCGCTTGGAATTCGGACAGGTAAGTGGGAGGGGCATTTCAAAATCGCTTACTTTTCGTACGGTTTTTCCACGCGTACGTTTTCTCCGTTTAGTATTCGTGGTGTTTGAGGTCCCCGGTCGATGTCACGTAGATAATTCGAGATCGATGGCTTAAAGTTATAATAATATTATAGTCTATACAATTATAGACCTAAACAGATTTTGGTCGGTTTCCAAAAGTATATGATTACCAAAAAAAAAATAATAATAATAACAAATCATTTCAATCGATGAAAAGAGACTTCCATACTAAAATCTGTTAATAGTTAATTAAATAAATCATTATTTCATTGCCAATAATTCTAAAAATCTAAATGTATCTAACTTTACGTTTACCAGTAAACCTGTTGCTACGCACATCCTCAGTAGCTATTGTTTTATTCCCACGGTAACCACACTTGGTCATTCGGTGAAAGGTTGCTAATATTTTATTAATTTCTCACGTAAACACACGTGAGAACTTTCATATTTTATATAACAAAATAAATGTTTTAACAAAAATTAACAATATTGGCTATACCCACAGCCGAGGAGTTTTTGTCGTGCGCGGTTCGGTGTGAACTGGACCACTGGTTTTCATGTCATTTTCGCGTTTAACCGCCCTAGAAAAATTGCAATCACTATGTGCATATATAGGTCACTCATCCGTGTTATATTTGTCGGGATAAGTACACTTTCCTGACATTCAATTTTCGACAATATCAAGTTTTATTACAAATAAATCTGCATCAAAAATTATTCAAAAATTCAATAAAACATGATATTATTTACTTGTCAATGTTACATTCAAAATTAATGTTCTAGACGGGTTTGACATTTTTATATAAAATTAATATTGATAAAAAAGGATGTTTAAAAAATTACACTTCTTAGAATTCAATGTTATGAACGATTCCCCTTAGAAACAATACATTTGAACGATTTTTCCTATCATTTATAATTGCACTAATACGTTTTTCTCTTTCAGCGTATTCTCTGCGATTTGGAGTATGTGCCCTTCCACGAATTATATCTTCAGCTCTCCGTACCACTTGAATTTGCTCTTTTTAATTTCTTCGGTATAATTGTATGAGCACCAACATGATATTTTCCAACAAACAGTTTCAAAACCGCCTGTGCCAACCCTCTATGCGGTTTTGAGTTCTAAGTATTCCTAATTCCGTTCGCTCAAATACGGACCAACATTTTGGTGGAAATAAAGTGTGACTTACATTGCCTCCTCTAATCATCCTTCAAATTTTACCACGCACATAATACTTAAACATTAAATTACTGTCGGATTAATGTATTGCCGGGTAAAAGTAGTGTCAGCCAAACATATTATCAGATCCGTATTTGCAATATCCCTTGTTAAGACATGTATCTGACTACTCGATGTCTCGATGGGATCGATTGTTGAGTTTCGTATTTATTAAGTCATATACAACGTTATCAGTAAGTCGAAAGACTTATTTCTGCAAGTGTCCTATTCTTCAAATGGTTTTTGTCCAAATTCGCATGAAATTCATTTTAAAATGCGATACCTTACCACAATTATGTTTCACTTATTTCCCAGTCGGATCGAATAAAACCAATGTTTTTTACTGATATTTTTGAAACTATCAAAATCTATTACATCCGATTTTGAATACGAACTTAATCTCTTCCTAAAATAATAACGACCTACGTCGGTTCCCGGTGTTTTAAGTGAATGCCTCGCGAAAGGGTTAATAAACGAGTGGTCCCCTCGGCCCTCATTAAAACTAACATGAACGTTTTTCCCGCAGTTCACGCGGACCCAATCTGCCCTCACCTCGTCCTCCTCCCACTGCACATTAATTGAACATTGTGTATTGTTTTCGCAGTAGTACCAAGGACCGGATCAGGAGTTATTTCAAAAGGACAAAAGTCACAGCGGAACAAGCGACCAGGACCGTGTCGACGGAGGGTCTCGCGGCCCGCAATTCGATTTACACGGTGCAGGAGAGCATCCCGGCTTAAACGCTTTCGACGAACGGATTTGGTTTATGCATTAATTTATTACGGAAATATATAACAAACAATAAAATTAGTATTAATAAAAAAAAAAAAAACAAGATAAAACAAAAACGAAAAAAAATTCATAACAAAATTCACATTAATATAATATACATTATTCAATACGAATAGTTAACACCGTTGCCGGAAAACTGAAATTTCGACACGTCGGCGGCCGAAGAGTAGTACACTCCCAGCAGGTTTTGTGGCAATTGCTGATTGGCCGCGTTTTGCTGCTGGTACAAGCCGTTCGGCTTCTGTTGCTGCGGGCCCTCGGCGGGCGCCTCGTTTACCGGTATGGTCGCAGGCCTGAACAGCGGTTTCTCCGCGGTCTGGTAATACTGCTGTTGCTGCTGCTGCTGCGATTGCTGGAGCTGTTGCGATTGCTGGAGCTGCTGCGATTGCTGGAGCTGCTGCAACTGCTGTTGGTAGTCGCCGCTGAATTGCTGCGGAGACGCCGCCGCCGCCGGTTGGTAGTAACCGCCCCAGGACGACTGGAGCTGCTGCAGCTGCTGGAGCTGGAGTCGCTGTTGGTCCAGCCTGGATTGCTGCTGTTTCTCCAAGATCTGTTTCTGCTGCGCCGGATAGTAGTACGGCTGCGTCGCGTAGTTGTACTGCTGTTCCGGGTATTGTTGGTAAACGTCGGCGGCCGACTGTTGCGGCGCCGCGTCGTTCGCGTACTGCTGTTGGCCGACTGCGACCTGCCTGCCGTCCGTGGTCACCGGTCCCCGGTAAACGGGCCCGAACTTTTGGCACACGCACATGCCCGTCGTCAGTTGCAACAAAACCTGCGTGTAGAGACGACACAGCGAAAAACGAAAGAAAAAAAATGTAACATTATAATATTACTCGTACGCGTTTTACTTCTATATTGATTTAATTCGAGTGTACTTCGTCCCTACTAATCCCTCAGAAAATAATAATAAAAAAGTTTCGAAACTCGTCCCGGTTTTGTAGCCAAACGAAATTTATTCAGTTTGTGTAAAAAGTTTTTCCACTGACAGTATAAGTCCAAGCGTAAACGCTGCCGCGGCGCTGCAGATGACAAGACGAGTGACACTGCTGTGTCGTATTTGCTTTTACAACTCGTTTATGTTATTAGTTATTATTTTTTTTTATTGTTATTACTAAATTACAAGCCGTCGGCGTGTTACAAAGGCTAAGTTTAGTTCATAATAATATATCATATTATGACACGCAACATAAAAAATGGCAGCGTTTTTGAAGTTTTAGTTTAATTTTAGCTAAAGGTATGAATACTATAACCTATCTGGGTTGCTAGTAACCATTTTTTTTTTAAATAGGTAGTGTTATATGTGCATTTTTTCAGTACAAAATTCAAATTGTTTTCATAGATAATGTAAATGTTAATTTTGTATGTTACATTATATAAGAAATAAGATACAATTATTACATTTATATACATAATTGTATTTTTTTAGGGATATTGTTTAAATGTATTAAAAACAAAATAAAAATTGTTTATATAGTTTATAGATTTAAGATTAAATTAATTTCTACACAATATATATACTATAATATATGAATACTCATTTGTATTATGATTATTGATTGACGTACCATATTAATTATATAGGTTCTTCTTCTTTTTATCGTGTCCGATTTATTAGGTTGTATATTATTTTTGATTATACAACTGGGTAATGGCCATTAAAAAGTAATTCTATCAAACGCGTTTAATGATCTATTTTCAACTTAACGTCCTAAAGTGGACTTTTATACACAAAATGTTGTGTCGACTTAAATAAGGTTATGCAAGTGTATGGTTTATTTTCTTAAAAAAGAATCGTGTTGAATGAACTCGAATAAGTGTTAATATAATAATATATTATACTATTATAATATTTTTGACTTTCTGTGTACACGAATAATAAAGCGAGTAATTTTCGCGAACAAAAAATATACCGGAAGTCACAACCGAACTGTACAATTGTACCGTATACGTGATTTACAAGAGTTCGTTAAATTAAAAACTTCGCAAATATAAAAATTGTTTACTGCGCAATATAATATGGGAAACTCTCATTATTAGGAGTGCGTTGATTTCGCCGTTTAATTGAAACGATTTTTCATTCGGAAAACGTATAAATGTTACATTTATAATATTGTACGTAGGTACCTACGTCACAGTCTGTTGTTTTTGGCGTAAAAGACCACGGAGGATGAGGTGAACATAATAGTATCGGTGAAACGCCTTTAAACTATATGTGGGGTATATATAGGTACACACATATATATATATATATATTATAATAGTAGTATATAATATTATATATTATGCTATTATATTGTGCTCGGTTATTTTTACGCTTAAATATCGTGTTTTCGGAGAAGAGAAAAGAAAAAAAATACCCACCTCCTACACGCGTCATATTTTATTATTATTGAAAAATAAAGGTTTTTACTCACCAGAGCGACGTTGAACCTGGTCGAACCCATAGTGATATAAAGGTATTGGGTGGTAGCTAAAATAACCGACGTCGGCAACTCGATACGACGATTGGTGCACGCGTAGGTTGACACGGTCGACTCGCAGATATTATTATTCCGTCTATAAATAATAATAATAATATTATATTTAATTATATTGTATTGTAAATTTGTAACGACGACGCCGCCCGGCGTCTCGACCGTTTCCACTGCTGCAGTCAGTCAGTATACAATACGATAATATAATATAAAATAATATATTATTATTTTGACAATGACGATGTCGCCCAGACGAGACGCCGACGTGTGTTCGATATTATGATGATATATATTATTATAATATAGACGTACCTGCGGCGTATGTGTATAGCGAATGCGTCGTATGAAATGGTCGTACCTGCACAGAGATATCACAATAATGTATAAGCGACGTCTTCGGACGTTAAATCGAAAGTGTGCCGGTGACGTCGGAGCACCAAACATTTATAACGGACTAAGCGCACACACAAGCACACACTCACACTCACACTCACACTCGCGCACACGGGCTTGACAATATTGTCGTCATCGACTCAACGAATCCGATCACGTCTGATCGGAAGACGACCGTTTGCGAGCGGCCAGTTTGTAATAAAAATAACTCGCACGTATTTTTTACCTGTTCGCGTTATAGAATATATCGAGTAAAATCATCGTTATATGTTATTATTACGACGACGACGACGACATTACGGTATTATTATTATTATTATTATTATTGACTACCGTATAGTCTCGATGTTATGTGATTTCACACGGAAATCAATTAACTCATTCCGGTCACTCGTGCCCTCGCCACTCGGCAGTCCGGCTCATTTACATCATCCAAAAGTGCCCCCTCGCTCGCCAACGATTATATATATATACATTGTAGATACGGTTGGCTCGTGCGGAATCGATTGTTTTCGCCACTTTCTGGTTTGCAGTGCTTTTTTCTCATTTCTTTCTTTCTTTTTTTTCTGCCACCCGTGGTGATAGATTCGCGAGATTTCACTTTTGGAACGTATGCGAAAACTAATCGCCCACGACGACCGGAATCGGATTGGGCACGATCCCAAAGTTTGGGAGATATATTATATACCGGGTGCTCCGTTTAACGCCGTCGGACATTCTATTTATTTAAAAAAAATATTTGAAAATATTTGTTATTTATAATTTCGAGTCGTTAAAAGAACCCCTAGCTTTTTACTTTTTTTTTTTTATCGTTATCGTTAATAGTTGATTTTTTTGAGACAATATACATTTATAATTCCAAAGCAAAATTTTTGGAGTACTTATATAAGTACAAAGTATAAAAATCAAATTTTAAATGAGTGGCTTTCGAATGATATAAATTTCCATTTTAGACGTGTGGAGCGAAATGGTATGGGGCACCCCGCAAAATGTTGGTCCACTTCCCACTCATCTAAATTTTAAATACTTATATAACTTATTAATAAATGACTTGTAGTAGTATATGAAATATGCTTTTTATAGATCGAAATATTCCGAATTATTATATTAGAATATTTTCTTTAATTTGAATATTAAATTAAAAATGGATCTTGCCACTCAAAATAGTAAAAACCTAAAAAATAATAACGATAAAATAATAAACGAAATATTTTCAAAAACGTTGGGGTTTTCTGAAAAAATGAGTAGAAACGTTAAATAGATCACCCCGTATATTATAAAATATATATTTTGCTGAACGTCTTTACGAGAAATCGTACTAATTAATTGGACTACATATTTACCGGATGCGTTTGTAACAAGAGTCTTTTTTACTTTTTTTTTTATTAAAAAATATAAGAGAAAAACGAAATAATTACCTATATATTCATTAATTAAATGCTTCTTTCGTTTATCACGTAATTGCATGCGATTAATTCAATTTTGTTGAAAATGGATAATTCGCGATTCCCGACTCACGAGCCAACAAAAAAATCATACCTTTGTCCACTGTAATATAAAAATAATTATTATCAAGGTTCGGATTTTATAGCAATATTGCTAATTATTATAGGATACAAATAAAAAATAGCAGAGTGAGCTATAAATTTGTTTTATGCACCAGGGACTCCATATTTGAAGAATTTTAGATTTTTAGTGTTATGTATGGTGGAAATTTCTGCTAATATGAATAACATAATACTTTGTTTTATATTTTTTAAAATCTCGTTTATATTGAATGAAAAATAGTATTTATACATTTTTTAAATTGTTAACAGAAGAAGGTCATTTTAGGTTGTTTTATAAATGTATTAATTCATAAGATTATGTTCTATAGATATTAATTATTCAAAAGATAAAAATATAAACTGTCAGTAAAAGATAATAAATTGAATACAATTTAGATTTAGATTTTTTTTCTTTTTAGTGCTATAAAATCCGAACCCTGATTATTATATTATCATTATAATGATCATATTATATAGATTATAAGTCGTGATATTAATTTGTTTTAAATTATTCCATATTCTCATAATTGATAGGCGATTGGCATTAAGATACACATCACGCAGAAATAGATGACTTACGAGCTATTTTTTTAGCAAATGGGTCTCATAAAAAGTCAAGATATAAATATACATTGTGGCAGACTGCAATATTACAGGTGAACCCCCATGAATTGTATATTGAAGTTTTATCGACCAGATCTAAATTTAAATTAACAAAAATAACACGATATATTTATTTTGTTTTTATCATTAATAATATGAACTGTGTCATTAAAATGCGTATAAAATGTTTTGAGCTCCCCCCCCCCCCCAACGACTCTGTGAGGCATTCACCATTTTTAGCACCCCACGTTTTAAAAGGTCTATAGTTGCGCCTACGGTAGGCCAGCCTACTGTTGCGTTGAGATGACTATCGTCTGTTGACATTTTTGAAACGCACCAATCTACACTGCAAAAACATAATATTATTATACATCAATTATAATATTATAATATGCACAAATCTATTTCATACTCTGCGATTGAGGTAGGCGTACTTGTGCGTTCTTAATTCGTGTTGAAAAAAATCCTTGGATAGGTTTTGTTGACGGAAAGTCGGAACCAAAAAATTAATTTGCTCGCAAAAGTATCACAATAGATATAGGTATGTATTTTATGAACCGATAATAAACGCGTGCGCTGTTAAATTGCACAATGGTCGGAGCAGCAAAATCTACAAACGGCGACTGCACAATGCACTTATCGCTGACGTGCATACAGATATATTATGACATATCGCTGCGATTATATATCAGGACGACGGCGGTTGTTGGACAACAGAAATGCGCGCAATGTAATATTGTGTAAAGTATTACTGACGATGGGGGGGGGGTTTTCGACAAATATTTTTATGCAAAATTTCATTAGTCTCTTAAACGAGATTTACGCCGTCGCCCCGGTACGGTACGAACAAATCCATACGTTGATATCTCGATTTAATCGTTTTAATTTTTTTCAAAGTCCTGCAGTTGATGGAACAGTTTTAACGGCGTACTCGAGCGCGAAATCCGACTATGTACACGCGATTACTGCTCAATCGCAAATCAGATTAGCGACTGTTGATAAAATTAAAAACGGTTTCGTTGAGAGTACCTATATTTTGATTCGCCCAATAATCAACGCTCTCCGTTGTCCCGAGCACGATCGGTCATAATATAATGGACTTGACGGCGAGAAGGGATTGTGTTACGATAAACAACAGAACAGATTTTTCCGAGACATTTATTCGTGCGAATTAATGGGTATCAGAAATCCTTCCATACATCATCACAATATGTACTGTAACTTTATAGGGATTAGGATTTTTACTGAAAATAAAAACGTCCGGGTATATAAGTTGTTGAAAAAAAAAAAAAGGTAAATAAAAATAAATGAAAAAGTATCGATTCTCACGTAACTATAAATCACCCTTAATAGCGACCGTGACTACGGTTAACAGATACACGACGGCAAAAACGGTTCTTTTTAAACTTATTTATTTTTTGCGCCACCACAATAATATTATAGGTAGGTTAAACATAAATTCGTTGACCTCCGGTTAAACCTAAAATAGATCACTCGTCGAAAGCGGGGCAATGTGGGTGCGCAGACAATATCATTAATGGGTACATTGTTTCACTCTGGTCGTCGACAAATGTCGCGTTTACCAGACGTTTTGTAAAAGATACATACCTTCTATGTGTTATAACTTTATAAGAGTACCTATCCAAATATGGATAGTAAATTTGAAAATTATTTAAAATACCTATATTATGTGTTTCAGTACCTACTCGTTAAATATAAAATAAAGTATTAGTGTAAAACCACAGAAAGGTACTTAAAAATATATTTCCAGATACTTCTGCGGATAATTACTCAACATTTTTTTTATAAAAAGTTGTAACCAATGTTAAATTCAACTGAACGGAGTTTTTGAAATTTCCTTGCTATACATTAGCTTGTAATGAATTTACACGCTGCATCGTCATATGTATAGCTCTAAGCTTCCCGTATATGTCATCTCTACATAAAAGTTCGGTTGTACGAGTATAAGTCACACACAAAAAAAATAAATCAGTACATATATATATATATATATATCGATCGTGAGAAAGAGCTTTGGACATTTTTACCTTCACGATAGTATTTCCAGTTTTATTATAAAATCGACGGGCAATAATACCTATTTAGTTGTACGGCTATTATAGCATACTACACTTTTAAACTGATATCCAGAATTAAGTATATATTTTATGTGCCGCTGAAAATGAAATATCGGTATAGATTTGACGAATGCGGATAATATATGTTTAAATGAAAATAAAGCTTCTAGCGAATTCGTATTATTTTGCATACGTTTTATTTCATTACTTATATTATGTGCATCTATTTATCATTTTTTTTTTTTTTTTATGTGCCGGGATTAACATAAGAAAAAAGTATTTGACAAAAAAATTTAAATACAGATAGGTACAAAAAAAATAGGTAGAAAAAGTATTTAAAATACTGCGTTCTAGTATACTTGTTTTAAAAGTGTTGAAAATATATGTATTTGTAGACTGTTTAAAAAGTATCCGAATATAATATTTTTTTACTCGATTACATTATACAAAACCGAGGTACGTTTACCCAGTATAAAACGAAACAAATATCATAATATAATATTCATATGCCATAAGACAATATTAATTTTAAGACTGCGTCCGTCGTCGTAAAAATAAAAACCAATATCGCTTTTCGACTTCAATCGCTGCAAGTAGGTAGTGATTACTATTTCGTCGTGCTACGATCGAAATCCGCCACACCGCGTTTGCCGTCGTTTCAATCCTCTCCGACGAGTCGACCACCGAACTATATTTAACTAATCACCCGATTCACTTTCAGCGGTGAATATTCAAGTTTACATCGCATTAAGCTCTGCCGCCAAACAGTAATCCGCAATATTGCAGTGTGATTGCAAAACGTCTATTGTACGTTGTACACATTATCCATTATATACGTTTGGGCTGGTAGATAGATAGGTGGAATGCACTTGCTGAATGCAGCGACACGCCATCAATACGCCCGAGAGCACAATATTGTGCAATATCATTTGAATAACTGTTATATGTAGACTTGCATTGTATACGACCACCGATTGTGTCGAGAATAATTATTATTGAATTAACGCGCCACCGACGATTTGAGTTGTGTCGAGTGTACGATAATCATTGATTTTTATGTTGATTTTATCAAAATTATAATAATATATTATGCACGTTACGCGGGTCGAATAATTAATATATGATCGAGTAAACAATAAAAACAAAATATTTTATTTTATTATATGTTTTTTTATTCGTTTTGCGCACACACCTATTGTGAATGTTGATGTAATACATTGATAATTAACTGCCCACATAAATTACTCGGTTTTCATAATTTTCTTTTACCCTACAAATTTATATAATTACGCAGTAATGTTGCATATATTATGAAGATCCCGAGGGGCACTATACGGAGTTACTGATTTGTGAGTTTATTTCATGTGGTTTTTTAATGACAGTAAAAATTAAAAAGCTCAACAATATATTATTATTATGATGCTATACCTTATAAATCGAGTATGGAACCTAACTAATATTTGTACATATTAACGTGACCTTTTTTGAATTTTTCTGTTTATTATAAGAAAACCATTATAACTAAAGCAAAAACAGTGAAACTTTAAAAGAAACTGTTTTCAACAAGTGTTATCAAAGTATTTTAACTAATTAAACGCTATTCATTTGAGCGGGAAATTATAAAATAAAGATGAGTGTCTATAACATCAGATCTCTTGTTGAAAACAAAGTTTAGACTTCTAAAGTCATCATATTTTATTATGTCAGTCAAATATATTATTTGCAATCAGCTACAGTGTAAAGAGACAAGTATAAAAAAATTTCGTTTTCAAAAGTAAAATTCTTGTTTTTACATTTGAATCACTTTCTAAATCAAAATGTTTTCAAGTGATAATAAAATGTAGAAACTTTTATTAATCGCAACATTTTACGCTATAAAAAAGGTTTTTAAATAAATATTTTCTGCAGTTAAATCTACCACTTATTTTTTTACAATATATAATATAATATATATACTTACACAACTTATAATAATTTCGTTTCATTGAAAAAAATTTTCAACTATTTGTATCGCAGTGATTTATCTAATAAAAACGGTTTGATTTAAATAATAATAATTATAAGATATTTAATAAAGCATATTTTTTCCAAACGTTTCAAATATATTAAATATAGAACTGAAAACAAATAGTAGGTACATAATATTATAATAGAATTAATTAATTTAAAATAACCGATTAGAACAAAATATAATATTAAATTAAATATCAAAACTTGAATCTATTTTTTTTTTAAACCAAAGTTTAACTGTTTTATATAAAATTATAAAATTATTTATTATGAGAGTAAAAACATAACAATTTATTGAGAAACTGAATGTAGTCCGTGATGGATCATTAATTTTGATCATTTCGATACACTCAATAAACGTGCAGTTTATGATGCTTTATTTTAATCTGTTTGGGTTTGTATGATTTAGAATATTATGTGTTATTTTTATTTGTGTGCATCCCAATAATCCAATTACATAAAGTTCTTTCACTCGATATCACGAAAAGAAAGTCTTATCGAAATTCCAAATGTCAAAAATTATTTACTGCTGATAATCTTTTTCGCTATGATAGAAAATTAAGAAAGATGATGCCAACAGGAGCTATAGGTAGGTATTGGTGAAGTCTTCTTAGAAGACGCGTAATCGCACATTAAAGTAATGAAAAATAGTGGTGTTTTTTTAAAAATATTATATGGGCGATACATTATTATCAAAATTAAAATCATAGTTTAATAGAGTTCAAAAAAATGAAGTATCTAATCGAAATATCGTACATTATTAATTAAACAATTTAAAATCAATACCAAGTTTGTCTTGCTCGTTGGTTATAAATTTGAAAACAATACACCAGACTACCGTTTAATGTTATTTGGAATAATACTATATGTTTTCAAGCGATTCTCGCGAATAAGCGCTTACGGAAGTAGTGCTGCAAATTGGTTCTTGTCAGACTTTGGGAGCAATTTGAGTAGATTTCCTCTACGATTTGTATAGGTAATCGGCGTGAAACAATGTATATTATATAGGTGTACTTATTTAATTCTTGATTAATACCACGAACCTTTGCGGTCCCTTTGAGGATAATGATTTATTCGTTACTATATAGGAAATTATTTGATAATATATTATTTTGTGCATTTTTTTATACACACATAAGTATTTCCGTGAAACCGTGATGTTTTTTTCGTCAGATCCGAGTTGATTAAATAAATTCGAGATTTGTCAAAAAAAAAAAACACATTATTTTTCTTCTTTTACTGATAATATTATTTTTGTTCTTCCTGATATTTCGATCGAATTAAAATATAAACATTAATTGATCTAAATTATAATTATTATATTATTATAATAATTCCTCAATTTTAACACTTACAATTAAATCGTTCTGTGACTTTTCAGCATCGGCCCCCGTGTATCACAGTTCATTCGCCATTATAATAGTGTGCGGAAACGTAATATTATTTTAATACTTAATATAATCTCGGTGTATCAGCTAAACGTATTGATTGAACGGTATTTAATGACAGTCGATACAATACGATATGTGTATACAATACGGTATTTTAAACTCGCGTGTGTTTACCTAATGCTCAAATACCGTGTAGAATCTCGACAGTTAAAAGCCCCGAGGGGGTAAAAATAAAGTTATCGGAAAACAAGTTCGAGAAGCGCGCTAAACATAAATTTAATTGTACAGTAAATACAACTCGAGATTCGTTTCCGTTTGAATGATCGAGAATTTCGTTTAATCAAGGAATAATAATTTACCTTTACATTTAAATTTCACTTCAAACAGATATACAATACGATATTAGTCTGAGACCATAGATTAAGTCGTTAACTGATAATTCAACACCCCGTAGGCCACAGTGTTGTACGCCTACGTGCGTACGTATAGGTAAATTAACTTTTAAGAGTTTCGAGTGATTTTCGGATATTATATTATATTTCTTGCTTTTCAGAACACGTACGAAATGTTTCGTTGTATCATTCAATTAAGAAAGTAGTACGACGTGACCGTGGCGGCCAAACTGCGGTTTTTGCTTTAGTGTCGAATAAATATTGCGTCAAAAACCACCGCCACGACGCATATATTATTGGATTTTAATTGATGTACAAAAGCTGCCAATTCCGTCGACGACAAGATCTCCAAATCGAATGAAGTGCTGTGCGTGCAATGCCGCCCTGTCGTTTGCGTTGCTTTATTATAATGATAAATGTGTGTGTATATATATATATATATATATATATTGATATACACGACATATTATTATACAATCTTTTTGACGACACGCAATATAATATTAATATCTATATTATATTGTGTGTATATCAGAATAATAATGCACCGGTTGTTGTTTGCGTATAAACGAACATATTTCGGTCGGAAAATAATTGGTTACTATTGTGATTTTAAATAGGCGCTATACGAATCCACGACGTGTCATAACACTCATCCGGTATTCACGAAGTGTACACGAGATTTGGAGAGAGAGAGAGAGAGAGACGGCGACTGCAGAGATTGTGTGTGCGTGCGGCACTCGGCATAAACGACGTCGAGTAACTTTGCGTATAGATCACGCCGATGAAATAACACGCGCCAGCCGAGTGTGATGAATAATTTTCATTATTATTATTACTATTATTATTGTTGTTGTCATATTTATCGTACACGGAATTATTATTCGACCGGAGAAAGCCAACCGCCCAATGTCCCCGCCATTGACAATCGGATATTGGGCCGAGCTCGAGTTTACCAGGCACGCGGCGGCGGCCGAAATCCAATTTTTATTTCGACAAACCGACACGCAACGTATCGGGTTTTTTATACACCGCTGAGGTACCTACGTCTAATTTATGTACAGTTACTGCAGGTGCTGCAGCCGTCCAGCACAAACAATGCACTGCTATTACGACCGACAGCAATCGGACAATGGTCGATATTCCATAACGATCTGTGTCCGAGTGTGGATTTTTTGTGTGTCCTTTTAATATGATTATTTACCCGAGTGGCGGCGGCGAGTAGTCGATCGAAAACGTAACCTTCCACGTCGTGTTCTACTTTAACTCGTAGCTGCGGAGAAATAAGCCACATGGTAGATAATACCTACTGCAATTATTATGTATTAATAATACGGCTATTATTTTGGATAATAATAATAATATGCCTTGCGCGAGATCAAAATTCGATCGTTAACACAATATATAGGCACGGTGTATAATATGTTAGGACAATATTATTTTGATTGACCCGAAACAGAAAGATTGCGGCTGTCGTACCCCCGAAAAAGCACGTTCAGCCATTAATTTTGAATCAAGTGTCCGCTAAATAAATGGAGCAATCCAACAAACAACATCGCGTGTTCGTAATTAGACCTGCCATGTTCTAGGGAAACTTGGTCCTGGTCCACTAAATCATGTTCTAGGAAGTTTGCCTTTGAACGAGCTCTTGGCCCCGTCGCCTATAAATCATCTCCATTAATTTCGAGTCAATAACAATATGTTCTTGTCTTGGAATACATTTCTGAATCATTTAAAATTCATACGATGATATTATTGTGACACGAAAATGACATGACAAATTACATTAGCCTCGAGAGGATGAAAACTCAAATATATATTCTAAGTGTTGTACTGGTGTGATGTGAGTGTATTGGTTGTACTGCAAAGTTGTTTGTATTTTTAATTTTTTTTTTTGTATATATGTCATTTTTGAGACAGTAAAAATAAAAATGTTTCAATCTTCAATTTTTAGAGTGGTTTCAGGTAGAATATTGTGTCTAGTTGAGTACATTTGATCTTAAAACAACGATTTTACTTACACAACTTTTTACCATTTATTTTATTATTAATATTATTACGTATATTCTTTACAATTAAATGTTCAGAATATTTAAACTAATTTATTCTATGATCATCTTCACACCGTTACAGGTTATTCGGTATTGACTTACAACTTACAAGTTGACAGAAATAATATAGTATGTTATAACATTATAATATGTGTATGCGATTTTATTGGCAAAAAAAGATTTTTAGTTGAAAAATAGTACAGATGGAATTTACAATCAATCATAAATTAGATCGTTATAGGTATATCATAGTGATAAACTAAAAAATAATAATGTTACGGGTTTGTTGTAGCATATAGTATATTTTAATGCTGATACCATAGAGTAAAAATAGTATACATATATAGGCACCGATTATGATTTAAAGTGCCATCGCTATTTTATTGTATGGTTACTTTCAATATGGGATTTCATATATTGGCAAGTGGTAAACAGGAGTGTCAAGCAAGTAAGTATGAAATAAAAAAAAATATATAATAAGTGTGAATATCTTTAGGTCATCGTGGTGAATGATTCGGAAGTATTCATTTGAATCTGTCAAAATATGCATTCGTTTTTGCCCTTAAAAATTAACAATGTGAAACAGAATTTTCATCGAATACATTTAAAATTGTCAACCTTCATATTTTATGACGTCTAACATTGTTTATGGTTTTATTTTATTTTTAATTAATGAACACATCATACACGATGAGACGAAATTCTTTATACTCTTTCGTTGTTGTATGTTGGTCCGTTTGTAGTTGTCAGAAATGCAGAAACCTTCCAATCAGTGCAGGTGATACCCAGGATTTGAATACTGTGGGTCAGCTCACGAGAGGCCACCTATGTAGGAAACCCACCATAAGTCCAAAACCCCTCGCGATATTTCGATAAAACATAACTAATTATACGTACGAAACAAATTACCTTTTGAAAACTTTTATTAATTGCATTTTAATCAATTGTTAGTCAATTGACAGATAATCCACATTATTTAAAGTTTACATTCTTAATGGTAAATTGTATTTGAATCTGTAGTGTTACTTAATTATTTTCATCATTAAAAAAAATAACATTTCTGTTTAGATTGTTTTTCATTCTTTCATTTATTAAATATTAAATAGAAGTACGTAGTTCTAATCTGATTCAAAAATAAAAAATAATAATGTTATTTACTTTACACTTTGTTTTTTTGTCACTTTTAGGTGTAATCTTTTTTTAAAAGAAATTAGTATAAACAGATAAGTACAGAAAAAAACAAAATACATATAGGTACTAAAATATTTTTTATATCCCAAAAGGACTAATAAATGATTATAATATTAAACTATATTAATATTATGTGATAATAATTAAAATATTAAAAAAAAAAAAAACAATCTTCGCATAGGTCCAATGCAAGTGGTGTATAAAAAATTAAAAATAGACTATCAGCCTGCAAAAATCTAATGAAAATTTATCCTAGTATAGTATATCGATATTATAGTGTTTGTGGTCTAATATTTATAATAATATCTTTCATAAAAGAAACGAAAATACACTATGTCGCTATATAGGTATTATACAAATTTGAGAGAGGCCTGTATTCAATTTTAAAATTATCGTTATTGTATATATTTGTTGTTCAAATAAAATTGTATTTATGTCTGAATAGACGGAGCCAGTGGCGGCGCGAGAGGGTTTTTGTGAGGCAATTGTCTCACAGCTAAAAGGGTTGGTGGGTCTGTAAGTGCCTATAGTAGCTAGTCAGTACACAAAAGTGTATTGTACAGTAGTCAGTGACACAAAACGACACCAAAATGATACGTAAATTAAATAGGTGGGTCTTGTGTACTGCAACTAACATATTCTTGCCTCACTGTCGAAAAAGTTCGCGCCGCCACTGGACGGAGCCATGTAATAAAGGGAAAAAAATGTAGGTCAGCTGCCCAATCTCAACCCCCCTCCCCCTCGAGGTTCGCATCTGCTACAAAGTATATTAATATGATAAAACTGATGACGTCTCGAAAAACGTCGAGAGATAGATAGAAAACTACTACCTTTATAGTAGCATTTTTAGAAATGTTATCAAAGATATTATAATGAATTAGTTCAAAACTATGGTTGTTTCCAACTCAGTCCGAGAATTGCAGTGTTTTTGTTAAACTCAGATGTACTGATGTTAATAATTAATAATAGTAAAACTAGTAAGTACAATTTTACAATATTATTATTACTATAAAAAATATATTAATAGGATATCATACACGTAGGACGGCGTTTTGGATAGGCAATCTAGGGTCATTTATATTTTATTGTTTATAAAATGTGTATTACAAACTAATATTATAATTACAATAATATTCATACTCATTATAAAATGTTTAACGACTTATATCAACATAAATGTGCACAGTTTAGAGCATTTTTAAATTGTATTCTTGTTTTCTTTTACGGCTTGTACAAATTATTGACGTATGGTCGGGACAAAATGGAAAATGGCGCATTTAGTCAAGATATCGTGGTAATAATCGTCGTCTGGTCAATTAAACAGAAGATCGCAAAGCGGAAAAGTGGAGTAGATTTAAACTTTAAAACATGAGATTGCTCAAAAAATTCTATCATAAAATTGTTTTGATCATTCCAACTAGCCGGTCATGTGTAAAAGTGTCATATTACATTAAATATATATATTTTTTTTTTTTATGATAGCGTATTCGCGGTTTCAGCGTCATGTGTGACAAAACAGATATTTGGATTATGTTTATTACATAAAATTGAATAACAAGTGTTAATTTAAAAATAATAGATCGCATAAAATCTAGTTCTTAAATATTAAGAGTCGGGATTTTCGACATTTTGCACAATGATATTGCCAGAATGGTATTTTATAGTTTTACATAGCATAGAATTTCGGTAGTTTTACATTTTTGATAAATTTAATACGTTAAAGCAGGCTATTCCGACCTAAAAATGTTTTTCACGAAGTAATGAACATCTGGCCAGCTGTTATAAAACGGCAAAATCTCTCAATTATAATTTTTTTTCTTGAACACACCGAATTTTTATATTTTACGAGGATTCCCCGTCTTATATATGATTTAAAAGTAAATAATAATACATTTCTTCTATTGAATTCGTCTTTAAAACGTACTAAATTCAAACGATATTACTAACTCTTGTTTAGAACGAATACGCAAAAAAAAGTACTTCACTCGAACAAATTTTGTGTGCTCACGTGCGTCGGTGGTAAATTGTACATGAACCAATGACTGCGGAAATATACCGAGCACACACGAACTGCGTTATTCACGACGTGAAGCAAGAGTACAATTTGTTAAGTGTGGCCTTTGTGAGTTCCAAGTGCACTCTACCTTAAATACATAGTAACTGTGGCGCTTTTGTCTATTGGTAACTTTAAGCTACTAAATTGGTTTTCAACACGCGTGAAAACGGCATTTTTATATTATTAAAATGGCAACGCTCCCCGGATTTTGAAGGTGTATAGCATTTCGTACGCTTTTCCGGTGAAATCGGAAAAATATGAAAATGTGAAAATAAACTATTACGTTGAACATAAAATGTGCGTAAGGTAGATCCATGCGGGTAGTATATAATATCGTCGTCGTGACCTCCGCTGATACATATTTCAGACTAAACCTCTGTAAACGGTAGACAGAAACAGAATAAATAAAAAAGATAATAAAATATAAAATAATTAATATTTAAGGATTTTCCGCCAGATGAAAAAGTAAGAATTACATTCATAAATAAAGAACATCTCGAAATATTCATACAGGATTTATACTTGAAAATCTTTTCTTTAAGCAGATGGGGGGGGGAGATATAAAAGTACAAATCGGAAAAATGAGTGTCTTGACTTTAATAACGAAACATGTGGTTTTATAAAATAAAAACCTACACATCTCGTGTACAACCTGTACATTATAATATAGGTAATATATATAGTTATTGTGATTGGGTTTTTTATTTTAAAAACAAAAAAAAACCGTCCATTGCAGATCTTACGATCACACGCAAATAAATAATCAGGCCAATTTATTGGAAACTGCCGATTGTTTTTCTTACGACAAGACGTAAGTATATTACTCGTAAACGTGTACTCGGATGATAAATACAACCCGAGTAGAGCGTTATACCACAGAGGTATTTGCAGGTGTGAGATTTTACGAATCAAAATTCCGGGGTAGCGAGAAAAAATTATTTACAAAAATTGACTTTTGTTTGTTTGACAAAATTTGTATCTCATTAAATCAATGAATAATCAACACTGTCGCAGAGTATATTATTTTGTTTCTCCCCGCGGTCTTAGAACAGAGTACATTTTAAAAATCAAAAACTCGAATAATAAAGATCGAATATAATTATTTATTTCGTGGTAGCAAAACAATACTCCTGTTAACCCCGAAAAAATGTATTAAAATATAAAATATTATAATATAAATATTTAAATATATTTAAAAATATTTAATATCGTATATACCGCAGACACAACAAGACTAATTCTATCGAAATTCTTGTATACACGCAGTACAATAATAATATTACACTATGAAAAAATCAGTCGTTATAAAAATATGGTTTTATTGAAGTAGGTCAGAATCGTAAAATTTAGATGTAAAAGCGTTTGTCTTAGGAGAGGATAGTGACATAAAATCGTATTTTAAAGAAAAAAAAAAGATTATCTTTTACAACACTAAGTTTTGGACGGCCACACTATTCTGTTGTATCAGAAATACAGAGTAAAATAATATTATGGATATATTTTGGGGTGCCGTTCCCGGAGAGTTTGGTTGTTTCATAAAAAAAAATACGAGTTTTAATAGTTTGTTCCATTAGGCTTTGGGAAATTTCTTTGAAATAACTGTCAATTTCTAGTCGCATATACGCGTTGGTTGACTTTACTACAGTCTACACGATATTATGTTTTTAATGATCGGTTGTTTTTATTCGCGATATAAAATATTCACTTTGTAAAAGATAAAAGTTCAAAAATGTTTTTATTCCAAAAAATTGATGGTCATTTAGGTTAACTTAAATTAATATTTCAGATTATGCAAAATGCACATGGAACAAAAAGAGTTACAACAGACGATAACTTATGAATTATGTATATTAAGAGTCGTAAATTATCGTGTTGATTTTTTTTTAATTTGTATATTATATGAATTATGACGCTCGGTTATTTTCATGCCCACCCTAAATGTAATTTGTTTGTTATTGTATGAATAAAGAATTTTATTCAGATATACAATGGATATGATGGAAGGAGGCAATAATTTAAATGATACGATTTTGAGAATAAAAGTCATATGTTAATAAAGTGATTTGTGATTTCAAAATTGTCAAGGCAATAAAATAAGGAGTCAAAATATATATACTTTAAGGCGATATTTTATACAACTAAATCGTGTTGTTACGATGAAAATAATAAAATATATCAATAAAGAAAATACTATGCAAATTTAAGTCATAATGAAAACGTTTTTAAGAATAATAATAATAATAATTTTTAGATTGCTACAGATTTGTGTAAAAACGATCACTCCATATTATTATACGACATGCACTAAAATATTATAAAACAATAAATTACGAAATTGACAATAGATTTTAACGGTTATGTAGGTTAGGTCAAGCCGACATATTTTTAAAACTATATTTGTTCTGGGACAAATAAGCGTGTGTGCCATGAATATCTGTAATATATTGATGGTCAATTCGTTAAGTACAATTCACATTTGAACTCATTTTTACTTAAGATTCTTATTTCATAAGTTAACATTTGATTTGGAGTACAAAATATAATAAATTGAATATGTTGACATTGTTATTTTTAAGTGTCATTATAGTGTCGACAAATCGTACAATAAGGTGAGTCAACTTCAGTCATACAAAAACTAAAAATTCATAAATATAATATTATGATCAACCAATTTTCATCCAAACGAGTGCAAAATATAATATGCAAATGAAATATAATATTGATGATTAAGAGTTGATAAAAAAAAATATATATACAGGGTGATTCTTTTATCAAACAACACTCATTATTTCAAAAAGTGTAAATATTTTTGAAAATATTTGTTTACATGGTTTCAAATAATTTACAAAACAACTTTTTTATTAAAAAATTAAATTTTTTAATATTTTTTATCCTTATAATTTTTTAAGTTTTTTACTTTTTTGAATGACAACATGTTGTTTTAATTTGTTATTCCAAAACTTCATATTTTTCTAAGAATTTTGATACATAAAAATCGAATTTGGGACTATTAGTTTATGAGTTATAAGTATTTAAAGTTTAGATGAGCGGAGTTGTGTTTATAACTTATAAACCTGAATTGTACGAATCATCGAAAAATACGAACAATTACATTTTGTGCCTATATTTTAGATTTTTAATTTATTTATATCTTTAATATTTCTTATTATATATATTAATCATAATATTAGGTAAATAAGGGTTCATAAAGATAAGACATATTCGAGTATAACCTTTTAACGTGTTCACGTATTCATGCATTAATAATACATATATACATTATTTAAAAGATCAAAGTGTACCATGAGGATATTTTGATCAGTTTCCGTCATAATTAGATTAAAATATTTAAATAATCACAGTTCACTTAAAAATATAAATTATTTATAACTCATGAGTTGTTTGAGTGAATTATTTTCTTTTATCGAAAAAAAAAAAAAAATACTGTATAAACCACATCACGAAATATTTTATTTATCTTGAAATCAAATAAATAATTCGAATTGCAATAATTAAAAAAAAAGTACAGTGAATGTTACCTTTTTTGATCAGATATTAAAAATGTATTCATCTCCTTGAAATTTAAAAAAATAATTTATTTTCGTCAATCCCGTCAGTTCAAATTTTTTTTTTTTTTTATGTTAAAGCCTCGATAACTGGACCATTGGCTTGTACTACGGGCATTGCCGTTTTCGACCAAAATCGTACCTTAACCTTTTCAGCCGATTCACTTTTAAACCAAAACAAAAAGTTTAATGAGAAATATATAGAAACATATTTATATAATTTTAAATTTAAATGTTTTAAAACATATCACAGAAAATGATTAAATATTAAAGTTGTATAGAATGTTTATAATATATAAATAAATAATTATCATAATATAAAATATTGTTGTCAATATAATATTATTAATTTGTCATTATTTATTTGATCGATGGTCGTCGAGTTGGATTGTGATGGTGGCAACTACCATACATAGCTTATATAGGTTTATCGTATAAGATACCAATAGATCGATTTTTATACGTATTGTTAAAGATTTTTTCACATTAGGTACATTTAATTATTATTGACAAAAATTATAAATGAATATTATTTATTTTCATATTATTATACACGTTTTATACAACTTATATTTTTAATAATTGTCTATATTAGACACGTTAAATAATTACTGACAAAAATTATATATTATTATTATTTATTTACATAATATTATTATAGGTACCTGGTACACATTCTATACAACTTAAATTTTTAAAAAAATAAAGTGTATTATTTAATAAACTTTTTGTTTCGGTCGAAAAGTGAATTGGCCGAAAAGGGAAGGGCACGATTTTGGCCGAAAAGTGTCTCGCTCTGTACTTCAAATAATTAAATCAACCTAAACTAATATTGTTCATTTTAATACATTTCATAAATAATTTTTTTTTTTAATAATGTCTTCGTCGCGGCCAAATGCGTCGTGAGGGTGTCGGGTATGTCGAATTTTTGCCGGGAATTCATTTTTTTTTTGGCCATTAAGAACTAAAAATATTTATGAATACAGAATAATAATAATAATAAAAAAACCACTACAACGATTAGAAAAAAATGCCCTATTTATTTTACATTTTTAATTAATAACCATCCTGATACTTTAAAAAAACTGCATCTTCAATTGTACATAAATAACACTTTTTTAAATATTTTTTCAGGCTAAATATTAATGGCTCTTTCAGACTAAAACGGTAAATTTGGCTGCAGAAGAAACACGAACGGGACATCTGTATATCTATGTATGTATTTATAAACGAGCACGTACACATTAGTATATTTTTTTGCCACTGTGGCTTCTCTCTCATTTAAATACGTGTTCAAAGTGGTTCCTGTATTACATACATTCAACTGTAACATATAAATATGTAACAATATTATGTATATTTAGGTGGTGGTGATATAATTCATCAACTTTCATGACAAAGTATATGTACCTGCATTGTCTCTTCATTTTTTTTCACTGGATTTGTACCATTATTTTTATAAACTATTAAGATTATTGTTCAGCTCTGTAACACAGATGACCTGATACAGAATTTTGTTTAAACATAATATAGTGCCAGCACATAAAACAAAGTATGGACCTATGACCCTTGAACAAATTCTGATAGCGTTTACCAAATTATTAAACTCACTTCTATAGATTTTTTTACGCGTATAAGGCCGTATGGCTCTGTATACATATTCAAATTTTCAGTGACATATACAATGATATATATATTTTACTAGATGTCCCACCTGGCGCTACCCGAGTCAAAGATGAAATAAGTAAGTGATATCAGAATATTAGGCACACGAAAAACATCGCAATAGTGGCCTGTGCCAAAGATTTGTTTTTTTTTATAAATTTATTTGTAAAAATATGCGATAGGCCATATTCCTACTAATAATTATAATAGTTATTAGATATGTAACCATTGACAACCTAACCATTGACAACCCTATAAATAAACAGAGATTATTCATATGTATCTCATCAAAAATAGCACTTTCAGTTTTCCCAGAATTTTTAGCGTATAATATGTACGTAGGAAAAACTGTAACTGTTACTGATAACTAATAATTGTAACCAATAGCAGCCATTTATAAGCAAAATACAAATTTTCGATTTTCATCATGAATTTAAAAATCCAAGTGTGACCACCTCTTTAAATTATACTTAAATATATTTTTTTTTGTAATAAAAACCTTCTCCGTGATATAATCTTTCATTAAAAAAAAAATTAAGACAATCGGTTGTGTAGTTTCCGAGAACATTAGCATCAAAGGTTTCAATTTTCGGTTTTATGTATTAAGATGATAATTGTTTGCGATTTTCAATTCTCAAATAGCAGTTATAGTGTATATCAGACGACTATCAAAAAAATGTTTTGAGAACCGTCAATAACCAAACCGAAATTGAGAATCCATAACCTCAATAATTATTAACTACTAATGTCTACCAATTTAAATACCTATCTATCATTGAACGCATTAAAGCTTATCGTGTGACAAATAATAAATGAAAATTCTTATGAACATTTTTTATTTATGTGAAACATACAATTTTTATGAAGTTCTTTTTTCACAAAAAGTACTTTAAGAAATATCCAAAATCCAGTTTCTCAAAATAAAAACCTGTACTCGTATTTGATTCGCATTATAATATAAAGGCATAGAAGACATTTTTTTTTTCACTTAATGATAAGGTTTTTACCGTTGTCGATAAGGTTTGTGCCCAGTGCGCCGACACCCAATTCGCCGACACCCGGTTTTTTGATCAAAAAACCAGTTTTTAATATTTTTTAAAAATAGCCCAATTCGCCGACAGCAAATTATATTGGCGACATGCTACGGCGGATTGCAATAAAACTATAATACTATCATAAGCTGTAAATTTATTTTATCGTCTGTATAAGGTACTTATCGGCTATCGCACGTTATGTTGTTATGATATCTGTAAAATTATTTGATGGTGAGTATAAGATAGTATTATAGGTATCTATCACATGATAATTGACATCCATCAATATATTATAAATATATATATATATATATATATATAATATAAGTCCACTGCGCGGTTTTCAAATAATGATTATGATTTTAGTTTGCGATTATATTTCATTGCGTTAGGTACTGCAAAATTTTTTCCTAATTTTTTTTTTAATGGTTTAAAATTAAATCAGAAAAAATCAGGAATTACTTGTAGTGAACAATTATATTCACAGAATAGACCGAAACCGTGGAGACAACGAATATTATAAATGTGTTGATAATTGCGGCGGTCGTGCAATAGTTAAACATTCAAACATAGTAGTTATGTCTAAGCCACATAATCACGGAACACATGGTTTTGAATTGGCAGAACGAGGTTTCCGAAATAAATTAAAGGTAAATAATTATATTAAATATTATCATATGAATCATATTCATATTTTTATAAGCAATTACTAGCTTGTAGTACATTTCAAACCCCGGACTTAACAATACATTTTTCGAAGTGTTTCACAAAATTAAAAACTAAGAATATTTTTGTTATAGGATGTTGTTACACTTAATCCAACAAAACTAGTTCCTCAAGCTTTTAATGAAGTGAGAAGATCAGTTATAACTTCAGGATTACAAGGGTCATCACAAAACGAAGTATTTAATTCTATACCTACATTAAATAGTGTTCGAAATTCAGCGTACCGTAAAAAAATGAAACTTATTCCTAAATTACCTAACAAACTACGCGACTTAATAATTAATGGCGAATGGCGTTGTACTAATGATGGAAGAGATTTTTTATTAGGTATAAAGATATAATTAATTATGTATAATAGTATAATATACATAATAAATAAATAATATACGTGTTATAATATTATTCTTAGGATCAGACGGAGATGACGACAAAATAGTAATATTCGGTACCGAAGGCTTCTTAAGAAGACTGCACGGCTGAAGTTGTTTTTATGGACGGTACTTTTAAATCAGCTCCGAAGTTATTTCTTCAAATTTACACGTTACATTGTTTTGAGCAAGGAATTATGGTGCCAATGGTAATTATATTTAAACTTTAAGTCAATAGCTAACAAACATTATATTTAACCTTCTTATTTAGGCGTATGCACTTTTACCAAATAAGACTTCCGCAACGTACAACCGAATGTTTAATCTAATTAAAGAAGCCGCAATTAAAATAGATTTAATATTTAATCCTAAATGTTTTCAAATTGACTTTGAAATTGGAATGATTATGGCAATTAAGGAGTTATTTGGGCACCAAACTAAAATAAAACGCTGTTTGTTTCATTTTGGACAATCTATATGGCGCAAGGTACAGAACGTAGGACTATCTGAGGAATATAAAAACAATGCCGAGGTTAAATTAACTGTCCGTAGAATATGCGCATTAGCATTAGTCCCTATAGATACAATTGACGAGTGTTGGACCACAATTCACGCACAAGCTCCAAATAATAAAAGTAAGAAAAAATATTAATGAATACATACAAATATTAAAATAGACTAATTATTAAATATGATTATAAAGATCTAACAAAACTCATGGATTACTTTGTTGATACTTATTTAAATTATGACGTATACCACTTTCACTGAAAAATGTGGAATCATTTTGAAACAGAAGGCAGTCGAACAATTAATCATTTGGAAGGATGGCACGCAGCTTTAAATCGAGCTGTTAACCGTCACAGACCCAATATTTATATACTTATAAACGAGATCAAAAACCAACAGCAGAACTTTGAATTGGATATTTCATCGCAAAGTAGGGGAAATCCCAAACCTAAACCAAGTTTGAAATTGCGTAAGCTCGAGGAACAATTGAAAAATGTTAAAGAAAAGTACGTAATATTTTTTTTTCTATCATCACCAGGTGAACATACTTTTATGACTTTTAAAAACAATGTTATATTTTAAATAATTACATTTCACAATTTCAGGTTAAAAGAAAACGAAATTTCTCTAATTGAGTATATTGATACCGTATCAATATAAATGATACCATAAAATATCATATCCGCCTATAACTTTTTATTTTTTATTTAAACTTTTTGCTATATGATACCTAATGACTACCTAATGTAATATTACCATTTTATATTTTTTAAATTTGTTATACTATAATCAGGGATTTATTGGAAAATGTGATGACTATTTATATTATGTGTCTGGAATTTTTTATTCTGTAAAAATTTACTATTTTATATTTTTTTAAAACTAAACTGTAACTGTATAACTAAATTGAGTGTCGGCAAATTGGGTGTCGGCGAATTGGGTGTCGGCGAACTGGGAATACACCGTCGATAAACCCTCCTAAAAAAAGGAGTATACGATAGTATGCCCACGAATTTTTTAGCAATATATCAATGTGTGTGTACTATAATAAAACACACAGAGTAGTTTAAAATCAATACCACCGAACAATAATATAAAAAGATACACCCTTTAACTGGCTCCAGTTCGTAACTCAGATATTCCAACAGGGAAGCCGGCAGACACCGGATGTACCTATATTATAATAGCACCTATTGACACGAAAAAATAATATCAACACCATTTATAAAATACCTGTTACTTATAAAACAACTTAATATAAAATCACATACACCTATATCAGCAACGATCGTCAGACACACGTCTTATTAATCCTAATCCCCTCCACTATAGATCTCAACTTTAAGAGGAGGGATAACTTTCCAGCACCACTAAGCACATATTTTTCAATCCAGAAAAACCACCAAAGACTCTCTCCGTCAGTATTTTCTTGACATACCCTACTCCAAAAAGATCTTATTCTTAAAATCCAGGTTAATTTGTGTAAATCAGTTTGTTTTTAAAATTAAAAAGTTTTTTTTTGTTGCTTCGATTGTTTACACAATATGCATTTTGCTATTGTCTATACATCATACAAATTTTCAAATATTTTGACTGATTTTTAAGATATTTATTGATAACATAATACATTTTTGATTTTTTTTTTTATAATATAAAAGTATTATTTGTTGAAACTTTTAGTATATCAAATTAAATGTTTTCGTCAAAAATAAATTCAACCTACTGTTTTACTAATTACTAATAGTAAAATTAATTACTTGGAATAATTCCATAGGATATAGGTAGTTAAAGTAATATAGGCTGACAAGTTATCTCTGCTCAATATTGAAGATGATAACCATTTTGTAGAATTTACTTTTTTGAAAATTTTAACGTCGTGTCAACAATTTATTTTCATTATTTCAGAAGACATCGCAATGGGTAAATCCTCGAGGGACATACTTATGTATATTATATATATAACGAATAAATTAGTAATACAAACATACAGGACATCGCATACAGTTTAATGTACTATTCACGCCATAAATCATAATGATATGCTTACGTACACACAATACTATACCTATAGTCTACATAATGAAATACTGAATTCACTTCAACACTGTGCCGTGTAGGTACATTCAAATTTGTCCAGTATATTATGTTATTGTGCGACTCACGCACGCCGTGCAAGAGATGCCGACGGTTATACAATCTGAAACTATCAAACTTCACTTTAGAACTAGGTAAATCTACTGCTCGACCGTCCTACTACTGTTCAATTAATGTAAAACCGGTTAAGCGTCCTCCCCTTCCATGATAAGATTATTGTGCTCGGGCGGAATTATGTGTGTGTACAAATAATTACTGAATACTCCTCCCCCTCCTCCCCCTCCACCCCTAAGTCACGGTTACGTAAAGGGTAGGTAAGCTATACTGATTCATCTTGTCATCCTTCATCATAATAATATTATTGTGCATAATGATATGATTTATAACTTTATATAATGTAAATAAAGTACATTTCTTTCGTAGTATACCTACGTAGACTTAGTACTGATCATTATTTTGACCAATCCGGATTACGGATTACAAATATTATATATAATCCAAATTTCGGATAAAACTTATTGAATCCGAAATTTGGATTCGGAATTTCGGTTCCGACTCGACTGCAGTGTTTTTTATAATCAGATTGTTTTTCATTATTATCTATACAATTTATTATATTATTGTACAAATAGCCAAATAAGTGATCCATCGACAATTTAATAAGCCCCGTTTAAAAAAAAATCCCATGGTTTTTCGCAATTCTTCAACTTAATGGCCCTGAGAAACTTAGTAGATAAGTCATATAATTATAATGCATTAAATTATTAGGTAAGTACCTATTATTATTCTTTATAATTTGTAGGTAACTCTATATTAATAAACAGCAATTTTTATCGCACGATCCTCAGCCAAGTCTGCCACACTATTAAGGTTGTTTAAGTTTATTATATCGGTTTTTTTTAATCAATTAATGTATTTTTTTTTAAATTTTGCCACTAATTTCACGGTTTTAAATAATAATAACCATATTTCGGATTTGGTATTTTAATCCCGATTAAACTGATTATTAATTTTTTGTTTCAATCCGGACCAATCCGGATCGGTAATCCGGATATGGCGCTCAGCAATATATAATAGTGCGCATAATAATTAAATAATTTTAAATACACAATGAGGGCGTTACATATCGCTGCGGTCATAGTGAATTTGGTACTTCGGTGTCTAGCAAACAGTACGGTAGAAGCATTTGAGCGAAGCAATTAAGCTATACACATTACTGAGGTTTCTTTTATTTCTTATTTTACTATAAAACATATTTTTGGGAAGTGAGACGGTGTAAGTAACAATTAGTGTTGCAAAAGTTTTGCTTTGGTCATTAGATACAGGTGGTTTTTTTAAGTGAGTATTTAAAAAAAAATATAGACCTAAAATAAATTGAAACCATGCAAATATTTTTTTTTGAATCCATTTTCAAATAATTTATTATTACTTTCAAATATTTTTAAAAATGGCATAGCATAGGTTTGCCAATATGAGCGAAGGTAGTTGGTTATGACTTATAATCAATAACTGACCGGACGCTGACCAATTAAAGTGTTAGTGAAAAGGCTAGTGGAAAGTATCAAAATACTAATGTGTATCAAACAACCATTAAGTTCGAACATAACAAATGAAAATGGGAAGTCGGAAACAGTTTAATGTTATACGGACTTGGGAAGTAAAATAACGTACGATAGAAAAAGCGAGTCGGACATAGAGAGCAGAAAAGCACAGGTAAAACAGTCTTTTTACAAGAAGAAAAACCTTTCACGGCGAACACTGTTAGTCTAGAGACCAGAAATACTCTTATTAAGAGTTTTGTACGGGGCAGAGACATGGAAGATATTTAAAGTGGAAAGAAAAAGAAATAAGGATTGAAGCTTTTGAAACACGGTGATGTTAAAGAACACTGAAAATTCCCTTGAAGCGGCAAAGTTAAAAAGGTGAAAAAGTGGGTAACGGTTTGCTGTACATTAGTACAATTTAGTGGGCCCCTGTAATTGATGTATTAAATTTTAAATTAACGATATAAAATTAAAATAAACAATAATTCTTTTAACTTGTTTACCAAAACATTGAATTAAATTAAATTATGAAATGTGATTAATCTTTGTTCCTGTTATAGTTTTTTAAAAAAAAAAAAAACCCCTCCAGAATTATAATATGATGTATCCATTATTGCAGGAGACATCGCAATGGGTAGATCGCCACGGGACACACTATATATGTATTTTGTTATTATTTTTGTTGCGTGTGATCAGCAATAACGTATTTACGTAAAACATAATAATATCTATAATAATTGAATACGTTTATAGTTGGTATAAAACAAAAACTAGAAAAACACAAATAATCCGTGTGTACGTTAATTATACGTAATAATGCATTATAGCGATGTATATTGATACTTCGCTATAGTAGCGCATAAACGGATCACATTAATTTTAGACAGTAAGAAACATCAACTTTATTTCCATTGAATAATTTAAACTGTCAAAACAACCGGTAAAATACGATTGAGAACGTTACGGTTGAGAACGTTATTTTTGGTAACACGATTGAGAACGCTCGATATTTTTTTTTTTTCCAACGTTGCCAAATGTAATCGAAAGATAATTTGAGCACGATAATCGGCTATCGAACGATAAAGAACGTTATACCTTTTTGGCTGAACGATCGATCCGGTTGATATTTAATATTTATCGGACGTTTATCGGATCTTATTTATAACTTAGATACCAGATATACGAGAGAATGACTTCGTCGCACTAGTCGTCGCACAAACGTCAACGAAGCGTTCGTCAGTTTATAAAATATTATATTACAATATATTAAATATTATAATATATTACAATTTTAAATTACTATTCGTCAAATAATGGAAAATAATGAAATTAAAATTATACGAAGTGAACGAGGAGTACTATTAGATAGTAATAAATATCGTTTTATTCGGAAACGTAAAGACACACGGTTGAAATGGAAGTGTTCAAATAATAAATGTACTGCAACTATTCTAACAGAAGGAAACAAAAGGAAAAATTAATTAATATTCACAATAAATATATGTGGTATGAAGCAAATAAAAGTTCAAGTAATTGATTAAAATATTTAGAATATGTTGGATTACGCTATCCCGCTATAACTAATATATAGGTAACTCATTTGTCATTACATTTTTTATACATAGGTATTACATTTTTTACTTTTTTTTTATATATTTATTACATATTTTTATAATTCTACATTTTTTAAAAATTTTTAAACATATTTATATTACATATGACTTTTTTCTGGAATATTTGTTAAATGATAAATAATAAATGATATGGCAACGTTGCACGTAAATTCGTTCTCAATCGTATTCTTTTTTGGGTTTTTTTAGGGTCAGTGGTAAGTTCTTTGTTATTTTTAAGTGTTCTCAATCGTTCGGCCAAAAAGGTATAACGTTCTCAATCGTTCGATAGCCAAAACAACTACGGTTTCTTTTTAAAACCCGCCGACCAACTATTGTCAAATATCACCTATTATACTACGCGCATTCGATGTGTAAATATATGTTGCAATATCATTAATAATATTTTTTTTTTTTTTTTTTAATTGAATTAACTATCCGCGGCGACGGAGGCCATTGGACGTGCTACGCATTTAATATACTTATTACATTACATAAATATCAGTAAGATACATACAAACATAGAGAGGTATTTTAAGATATAACAAATAGTAAAAAGAAAAAAAAAAAAGAACAATGGCTTTACTTATTAGGTATTATATAACATGTTTTATATTTTATTTATGAGTTGTGTTTTAACTAGGAACTGAATGAGTTTGGAGATGTTGTTGGGCTCTGGGTTGAGTATTTCTTCTAGGTGTTCTGCTAAGTGGAATTTTTCCCTTTCCTCGTCGTAAATTCTACATTCCGTTAGTATATGTTTCACTGTGATGGGCACCCCACAACCCCAATTAATAATATTGTTGGAAACGATACTGTTAGATAGGCATGAGACGACCAGCAGGGCCTAACTCGAGGTCCTTTTTGTATATTCACGTGCAATTTTGGTAGCCATTTGATGAAATTTGTATTTTATTATTTTGTGTAGCGCGAAGCCAATTTCAACTCCGTAACATACATATTTTAATATTTTATATTAATAGTTGTCTTTAAATATTTTGCCATTGGTTTTACAACCAATTTACAATATGTATACATCGAAAGACAACCAATATACAATAAAATGACACTAAAGAGGATAATAATAATATACAACGTAATATGTAATCTCATTCGTGTATCAATAAACCAGTTTATTCTAAAGTCTTAGGTATGGATTGAAATATTTAAAAAAAAAATTTGAATCCAACGCGTTTGATAATTATTTCTGTACATAGTATTTGTCACTATTTCAGTCAGTCTTTATCGTTGAAAAATTGCGTTTCTGAGACAGATTTTAATTATTTTGAGTTTAAAGAAGCTTTTCTTTCTGCTGGACGTCGTTTTTAAGTATTTGCTTTTATTGTGTTTGTACCTTTTTCAATCGTATTTCGAAAAACTAACAGCACTTCGTACGATTAATAGATACAAGTGTATCGCACAAAATATCACCATTACTTAAATACTTCTGCAAATCTAAGCAGATTTCCATCATATATTTTCATTAGATACCTATGTTAGATACCTATTGCTCGGATTTTAATAAATGTGCAGGCGTTGTATATTTGAATAGTTTTAAGAAAATCATTGTTAGCGCATAATTATTTTATATTCTTTCCACGCGCCATACAATTAGGTATTATTATTTCATAAGGAGCAGAGAAAATGCCAAATCAACTGAAATTCAAGTACTGTTGAAGACGGCGGCAACGGCGAGAGCAGGGCTGTCCAGGTTTCACGAGGTGTCGTAGACCGCGTGCGACTGTTGTCGTGTTTGCTCAGACTAATAGCTGTTTAATGAACGTTTATTAAACAATTATTTGTTCGATTGTAAAGTCGGTTTTATTATATTTTAGTTCGTTCCTAGGTATATCGAAGAGGTATTAATTTAAAAAATACATTTACCATTTTTTAGAGTTATCACGGTGTGCGCTGTACTAAACCATTTGCGGCGATAAAGCACTTTTGGACAAGGTGGTAAGACACTGTTATATACTTGATGTCTTGATTTCTCATCCAGTAGGTTACTCGTGACTCGTTATTGTGGTCAGTAGAGAAAAAGTACGATTTCGTTTGGGCTAAAGAGATCTCACTTTTGATCATCCAGCACTCGTTGGTCAGTGGTTCGAGATATAGGAAAACGACCACAGAGTAGGATAATAGTACAATATTCTTGTTCAACACTAAATTATATTCTTTTGTGCAGTATCTACGTCGACGTTCAATCGTTTGGCGGTTTAGAAATATTGGAAACCGAAAAATATCTGTTTTATACGTCTGCAAGCGTTCGCGTGTGGGGCACGACAGTGGTCAAACTGCCAAAATTGTCGTTTTAGATTTGAGCTCGCACAAGTCTTGCATTGCCCGATAAAATATAGAGCACCGGTGGTCAGCTATGGCATTAAAATAAAAGGTCTGGAAACGAATTTCGGCATTATATTATCATCGTCGTTGAATCGTCGTGACTTTTGCTATCAAACAGCTATTTTTCACTCCTTTTTCGTTTAATGCTCTGTAGAATACGGATTCGCGATTTCAATACCTTTAATTTTTGACGATTATTCGTAACCGCGAAGACGAAACGATTTCGAAGACTTCAAAAGACCATATTTTATAAGGTTACTGCCGTGAGCACTTCTATAAACGACGTGCACGATTAGTGTTTTACAGAGATGGCTCGTGAGTAGCCATCCGAGCGTGTTTATATAAATCGATCTCGCCGGTGTTAATAAATTCGTAGCAGTTTTACATCACTAAACACAGGCACAATGCGTTTAATCGTTCTATTGATATATTCGCGTGCCACCTGCTGCACCCGCCAAACGGTGTTTTCATTGTACCGATGAACACCGTTATTAATTCCTAACAACCGGCGGAATAATACACGGATACTCGCGCGTTCGTTCGTTTGTAATATTGTATTACTATTGAAAAAGGCGTCTGCAATTATTATAAATTCGTCAATAAAACCCACACACGCGCACACACACGTTTTCCAACAGAACGCGCTCACACGCATACAGCGTATACTTACCACCACACGACCGATTATGAAACGGCGGCGGTGGCGTGCGTGCAAACAATAAGTGCGAAATTATCGAACTCTGAAACAAACCGAGCACACGACAAATGTGTACAATTTACGTTCGTGAAGTTGGCCCACCCAAGTACTGTAATTTTTTTTTAATCCATGCCATTATTTTGCAAGTTATTTGCAAGTAATTGCATTAGCAATAGCATTAACAATTTTTACAAACTATTATTATTGTATTTAACCTCTGGACGATACTGTCGGCTATAAAATCAAATTACATATTATATTGTTCGTATACATTTTTAGTTACTTTAAATCGCATAAGCTTATTTACTTGATGATAAATTAGTTACTTTAATATTTTAATACACCTAAATAAAGTCAAATTCAGCAGTGAGCGTCGAGAAATATAAGAATCTAAATTTTACAACCGCCATTTGAAATATTCATATTTGATGTCTTTGGAAATATATTGACCGTCTATTATATTAATTTGTGAAATGTTTTTTTTGAATCGTATTCGTTGTTATGGATTTATTCAATTGAATGTTGATTCGATAAATTTTCGATGACTATTCGAATTGTGACGGACGAACACACTTGAACAAAATATTAACTCATTAATAATTGTAAATAGTCGATTAAAAATGGAATCTGTAAAAAGTATAATAGTTGGACAGAAGAGCATGTAAAATGTGACGGAAACGCGGAGGCCGGAGTAGACGCAGACCAGAATTGCGGTGAAGTGACGGCACAATGGTCTCCGGAACAGTCTAATATGGTGGACGAGGCGTCCGTGGCCAAAGACTTTCCGGAGACTATCACAAGGCCGACGATCGTCTGCCACTTAAATCACCTTCGCGGAGACCCATCGACTACATTGACAGTGGCTCAATTGGACGTCCTGGACGGAGTAGCTATAGAGACTTGCTGGTGGCGGCCGTCCGGAGGTCGCTGCTCCTACCGCCGGTGAGCCTGGATCAGCGGCCGAACGACGACTGTGGAGTGCTGTCGCCGCCCCAGCCGGTCTCACTGCCAGATGCACACGACCTGTCCCGGCCGTCGTCGGCATCATGGACTCTGCGAGGGATTGAAGTGATGGTGAACATAGGTGATGGTAAAGATAATGACAATGACGATACTAAAGACAACGACGATGACGATAATAAAGGGGATGACCATGACAATGTAAATAGTAAAGAAGACGATGACCATGACAATGTAAGTAGTAAAGAAGACGATGACCATGACAATGTAAATAGTAAAGAAGAAGATGACCATGACAATGTAAATAGCAATGACAATGGCGATGGCACCGGACTGGATGAGGATCCAACGACTGCGGTCGAGTCCTCTAAGGCAGCCGTAAAACCGAGAGGTAAATCCCCAAAGTCTTTCTGGTCGGACTTCGGACGGCGAGTCACCAGGGTGACCAGAAGGCTGATCTGCTGTGTGCCGAGTCGCCGTTAACCAGAAGCCGAAACTACTCGTATATTTAGTTAAATGTATTTTTATTTTTTTCCCGTTTTTTTTTTAATATTATGTTTTGTTAATGACATGTGTATATATTGTGTAGCTTATAATGTGTTTTTTTGAGTATACTCATTTTGTGATAATTTTATTGCTTTTTTATTTAAAACCATGTTTGCCCTAACATTATATTTTCTGTGGATTCAATTTTCGATAAATGTCTGTTTGTGAGTATGTATTATCCATTATTTTAATTTCCTATTTTTTCCAAGCGATATCTGATTTTAAAAATATTTTTTCAATTTATTATAATATTTTCAAACCGCGTTTATTCCTAATAATATGTATTTCACAATTGTTAATTTTCAAAACCATGTGGATTCCAAATAACATGTTTTACGTTCATTCTATATCCCAAGTGTATTTGATAATATAAATGCATTTTCTATTTATTTATTTTCCCAAACAAAGACAGTTCCTAAACGTATTTTTTCTAAGTAATTTAATTCCAAAAATTAAAAATTCAGTACCAAGTCATTTCTAGTTTTTTTTAGTCCAAACAAAAACGTTTTTAAAAAAAATGTCATGAAATATGATGGCGCTTCGGCATACCAGTAACTTTAATAAACAAAGTGTTTTATAGTTTTATTTCTAACATGACAGTAGAAACCGATTTTCCAAAATACACTGTCTTAATAGATGCGCTTAACTTTGTAAAAAAAAAATTGTCATCGCCAACTAACTGGTGAAACCTGTAAAATATACAACACGAAACATTTCTTCAAATAGCTGAATACTACCATTGATTATAAATATTAAAAGGTATTTATAATCAATGATACTAGGTACACCCGCAGTGTTAGTATGCCTCCACAAGTCTGTCGTGGTAGAATTTCAGCTAGAAAAACGATTTTAGTCTTTTATAAAAAATGAATATTTTGAATTAAACTCGCCTTATGCAATTGACACGTTTCGATAGCACGGCGTCATAGATAGGCTATTTTTCTACACCACTGTTGCGAGTTCAATTTTTCGAATTTTCATATGTGGGTATTTATTGTGAAAATACATCAATGGAAGCCAATATATAACATTTCTGTGTTATACACTTGACATTTACTAAACTTTACTACTATAGTCTAAAGATCAGACAGTGCCGCATTTAGACATTTTGTGCAACGGTGAAAAAAAAATTGCTCCCCCATGGAAAATACGGGAGATAGATTCTCATTAACCTTATAGATTTTGAGCAGAGAAAAGAATAAATGTTTTGCAATGTGTGCTTTTTTGAAAAAAATATTGTTTAGGAATTGTTTGGTCTTCCCTCCGCAAAGATACATTTGAATTTATGTCACTTGAACCTTGCTTATAATTCATATAGGTATATAAGTTGTTTTTTTTAACATATTTAAGTAGGTACCTACTTCATGAATAAATAAAATAAAATTATATACCTAAAACGTTCGTGAAGATTGCCCAAGTACTTCAATTTTTTTTTAATCCATGCTATTATTTTGCAAGTTATTTGCAAGTAATTGCAAGTCTATTTTAGAATTGGCAAGTCCAAACTTTCACTGTAAAATAAAAAAACAAAAGTTGGGCCAACTTCACGTAGCTCTCCCAAGTTGTACCAGAACTTCGAAATGGGTATCAAACGAAAGCTTCTGATTTGCAAATATTTGTGAGTCCAATCTTAAAATTTGCATTTTGAGTTATTAAATATTTATGGTTTTACACTTTTACATTCAATTCAAAACATATTATATAATATTTAATCTTGCATTTATTATGCTCGGACAATTTTTAAAAATTATGAAACTGTAATAAATTAATACTATAAATACTATCATAATCTAAGCCGCAATAATATCTTTAAGTTCTATGAACTGAAAACGTCAATATTATTTTGTTTTTGTTTACAGCTTCTTATTTGTAAAAAAATAATGATATTCATTAATAATGTTATTCAGCTTAATAGTATAAAAAATTTCCAATCGTCGACCAAAGCTGGTCGATTTCGTGCGATTCGGAGTTGACTAACTTTATTATTATTTTTCTACGTAAATAACAATAATTAATAGTGCGCTGTGGCGATGTAGTGTGGTCAATATATTATGATGAATGATGATGAGTATCCGGTGTTGGTTATACATTAAGTAAAAACGATTCTTTATTGAAACCATGATTTCGTTATCTCGATTTTCTTTTAATGGTATTATTGATAATTTTATTTCGAAATTAAAATAAATACGTTATAAATGTAATATTTGTAGATGTATGGGGTGGGGGAATAGCCCCCAGCAGGTCACCTCGGGGTAAATAATTGTATCACTCACAAGTTGTAGACTTAATGTACGCTACTGCCATAGCTTTGGCCTATTCTTCTTGTTTACAGTATATATTATATAGAATAGTATTCTCCAATAGAAAAAAAAAAAGTTTTTTCACTAGCAACCTACTCGCGTCTTGTATTGTTTTTTTTTTCAAGAGTAAGTCCGTATTTTAGTTCCGATTACGACTGAAAAGTGGAATGTAAAGCTTTTAATGCACCTTCGCGCACCACTTTCCATAATTTCGAGATAATAATAATATATTATATATTCGTTTCCAATACATCAAAACAATTTTTCACTATTCAATACTATTTATTTTTTCTGCAAGAGTATCTTTCATATTAAAAAATGTATACAAACATGTAAAAAGATTTTCGTAATGACACCAATAACATAATAGATTGTTTATTACTATTATTACTTTTTACAATTATTAGTTTAAGAACATTTAATAATATAGCAATACTGATAATATAATATCATCGTTACGTTTAAAATTTTAATAAAATATTTAAACATTTAAATAAATGTTTACATTTGTAAAACATTATAATCAGGAATTCAAATTGTTAGCTCTTGTTTTCATTTATTTACAACTCAATACTTAAAGTTTTAGTAATATTTTTGTTGGTGTGAAAGTCAACAACTGGATAATATTATGTATATATAAAAGAAATTGAAAAATAGTTGTCTATTTTTAACGATAAATTGTAATATTTTTCTTCAAAGCGTAATGTAAATAAAAAAATTCATAAATATTTGTTTTTTATTACAAATTGCTGGGATAAAATATTCTATTTCTCTCACTAATCGAGATCAGGATAAAATGGGATTAGAGTATATTGACATGGTCTAGTTTATGTACACAAATATCATCAAAACGTATACGTCGTAATATTATTAGGAATAAGCTCTGCAACAGCACTAAGAATAGTGTATACGTTTCTATGGAATTTGTGGCATTTGAATAAATAGGAAATGCAGTACAGATAACGATTTGATGAAATAATCTGGAATTATATTTACTTTGCGAAAAAAAAAACAGTCGCGTTTTTATTTAAATTTTTTATCATGCCAGTGTGTCATTATATTTTACTAAGTCCATTAACGAACGAAATCGTCGTAATATAATTTAGGTATTGTTATAGGTATTTCCGTACACTAATACATTATTATTCCTTTATATAAGTCAAAATTCCCGTGTTAACAATTTTTTGAATTATTCAAAATAAAACGTGCAAACTTCATTTTGATATGATTTAATTAAATTCGTGCAAATTATAATAATAATAATAATAATATTTTTAACACAACATTGAATAAATTAACCTTATCACAAAAGCATACTTCAATAACATGGTTTCCATTTTCCATAATAGGAATTTTTATGCGAAATCTCCCGCCATACGTAGGTAAATGATATTACTTTCGTCAACAATATTTAGGCTTGGTATATATAAAGGAGTAAAATAAAAAAAAAATCGCTTAAGACAATAATAATATGTTTGCTATGTTCGTATAGGTAGGTACCAATATAAGTAAAAATGTATTAATGTGTATTTTATTTTATATTTTTTAATAAATATTTGTATTATTATTATTATTGCTAAGTCTCAAAAGTCATAAAATAACAAACTTGTTTTATTACTCGTAGGTTAGGTACTAAAAACAGGGAAAAAACAACGCCACGTTGCTTCTCGCTTCAATAACATTATTAAGAAAAAACGATTCTCTGACGGTACGCCAGAAGAACAAATGGAGAAGAATCGAGTACATCTGAATCACAATTACCATTGGTACAATGGCGAGTTTCTTTTCAGTGGTTCTGGACTCATCAATTCTGAAGTTATCGAATGTTTCTGTAAGTCGTTGCACATCTGAAAATCAAAACAAATTATTACTTACGATCTGGCTCAAAAAGTTGACAGGCGATGATAAAAAAAAACGTGTGTTCATTAATAAATATAGCAAACAACATACTATTATTTAGTTTAGGTACTAAAATCGATACGATTTTTCACATCGGTTTAAATTAATATCCTGTGATTGAATTGAGGAGGGTGGCGAGGGGTGAGTGAGTGGGTGACAAAGTCCTTCTTCTTTAAAATAAATATTCATGCGTACCTACCCCTTCTAATAATTGTATCCTAATCAATAAGACATTAAAATATTAAAGCTCACATATTCTTTTTACGCTTTTTTTCCCGATTCGAGCACTTTTAATATCCTAAGGTTTCTCGAAGTAGTGAGAACTTTTGAACATGTGTGTGTGCATTTCCTACTTAAAATTATTATACTCAGTACCGTGGAGTATAATAATATTTCATCACTGATGTAGCACATATCTCATTTTATGTTTAGTTATCGAGTCTTAGTATAGGTGCCAACGTACCGTATATTGTTTTTGTATACACTCGTCGGTGTATGTGGTGCCGCTGTGATTAATGGGTTGTTTGTAGCTGTTGTTTTGTCGGAATGGATTTGTCGCGCCTACAACAAAAGAAAAAAAACGAACATGCAGCATAATTATTAATTTTACGATAACATCAACAAGCGATTTCGATTGGCAGTGGTAGTTTAAACAATACCTTGTGGAATGTTTAAGTTGCTGCCAGATGTATGCGTAGCGCCATAACCATGATTTTCGGTCGCCAGATCTTGTAGTTTGTTGCTCGACAAGCCTCTCGGCAAAGGATTGCTGGGAACGCCGTGCGGTGCTAAATGAGCCGTTTCTTCAGCCACCTATAGAACACAGATTACAATGTAATAACTTCTCATATTTTATAAGTCTACAAACTATTAAAAACCTATTAGATTAAATTTAACAAATTAGTCTGTGTTATTTCACAAATGATCAGCTCCACCATAATATATGAAAGAATACATAAAATATTAAAAACTATTTTCTTTAAATTAATATTTTTGTTCATACTCGTCAATATTAGTTTCTCAAAAATATAATTTCATTAGGTACCTTAAGTGCTCATTAAGACCTACTACTACCCAGTGATATTGAATTGAGTCCCACAAATACTTTTGGGTTATCGGAGTTGAGTCCGACCAATATTTGTTAGGTTGTTGGAGTTGAGTCCCGTTATCCAGGAGACACCTCGTAAAGGTTGGCTGAGTAGTCTCCCAAAAAATATGTGTGCTTGTTTAAACTGTTTTTTTTTCTTAATAATAATCATGATAAGAATAAAAAAGATAATTAATTTAAGTAATAATAGAAATAATCATTGGATGTAATATACTAATGTTAACATTTAGAAATAATAATTATGAGTGATATAATAATAAATGTTTAAATAGTTACTGGTAAAAGTATGACTAAGCGCACAATTGGTATATAAAAACGACATTGTAAGCGCAATTGGTAAACTCCCATTTTATCTATACAGAATAAATTCAAAGATATTATCAAGATAATAAACTGGACTCAATTCAAACACATAAAATAAAACATGGACTCAATCCAACATTGGATAACATTATCCCTACAACCTACTTACATCAGCTATTGATCCAGTACGGTCACATGAATACATGATACGGTCACGTGATATCCGTGATCAGTATCCAAGACAACGAATGACAAATCATTTAAACGTCAATTATTTTAATCAAAGCAATAGCCCCAAATAAAAATCGTCTCCAATTCAGTCTTACAGTGGTCATTATACGTAATTATCAACAGATTTTGATAGTTAGGAAATTAATGATGTCGAAGACCACAGTACGGTATACCGACACGAGGTTACAAGTACTACCAATTTCTATTGGTCATTGAGCAATTTTGAATTCCTACATTATATTAATAATGTTTAATTAATAACTTGTATGTGTCAGTAAGGCTCTAAGGACTTGAGGTGTCGTACCGATCGTGTACCCTTCACTTCCAAATTCCATTCGTCATTGTAACGAAGATAAATATAATATTATAGATAAAAATACATTTTGCTGAGTAACAAAATAGAGACGTTTATGTAAACGAGAAAATTTTAATACTACAAATAAAGATAAACAAAGGTCGTCCGCCATATTAATCATTTACCCGAAATAAAATATCGACGAAAACCCATCAACACAACAACCACACCCAGTTATGATATAACAAAACAAACTGATAAGTTAAAATGGATTTTTTTATTATTAAGTAACAGTAAGTATAATTCACCTGATGTGGATCTTCGGCAACAGGTAATTCCGAAACAAACCCAGTGTCCTTCCTGTAGAAATTAATAAAAATAAATGCTCCCAAAACGAGCGCGCAAACGAATCCGTATCCTCTAAACGTGGTCGTCGTACCTGTACGAAGATTATCATTTAAGCCGCAATTCTAAAAGTCACGTATTAAACTACTATTGGCAATTCATTAAAGTTAATTTACCGAAGTACGTGACAAACCATCCACCGATGACAGCACCACATCCTCTGCCCAATCCATGATGGATGCCTTGCAACACACCTTGAGCCGAGCTTCGCAACTGTTGTGGAGTATTGTGGGCTATATACGAGCAACACGCGGCCCAGACTGCAGCATGGGTTATACCTAAAAAGGGAAAAAAATAACCATACATAATATTATCATAGCAATAGAACATAAAGTGATCAACTGCCCCAAATATGCTGAAGTCTCTAAAATCCTAAGCAACCCTTCCTTATATAAAATAAAAAAGATTTTATTATTATAATGGGTACAATACTATATATTATACATTTATAACTATATAGTATATAACCGAATTGACGTGTCACTTAATTTTTTCATAATACGATGGACATTAGGTTACCTTAGATCACTATAAAGATGTGCACGGACATAAAAATAGAGGTTAACGATATTACTTACCTTGCATGAACTCAAACGGTAATACCCACCACGGGTTCTTCAGCCAAGAGATGTACAAGAAACGCAATATGTTGCCGACGAGTCCCAAACACAACACCTAAACACGAATAATTGATCTTGAATAATATAGGACAAGTACCTACTGTCAAAGAAGTTAATTACTAAAATGCTCATACTTTGACGTGTCCCATCTGGCGAATGAGTTTGAAACTGAAGAAGTACGCGAAGATCTCAGAAATGTGATTGATAACTGAAGCCACACCAAAAAGCGTCGGAGATCCACCGTAATCCTAAATAGTGGTTGTGATACATTACAACGGTGTCAATATAATAATTAATATCGGGTCGCATCCGTTCGTTAGCGATACTTCACTCACTTGCAAGTGCCAAAACAGGAACGTGAATATCAGTCCAATACCGAATCCCATAAACCACGATACGAACAAAAAAGATCCGCACTTCAAGTTGGCGAAATATTTCAATACTGTAATCCATTCCGGAATTTTCTTCGTTGTTTGTGCGAAGATTTTAGTCTGAAATATAATATCATGATGAGTAAATTACATAAAAGAGCGATTAAAATAGTCGTAATAATTGCGATTGTATAAAATAGGAGCCATTAAAGCTTACGGTATTAAATGCTTTATTTGTAAGTGGGTATTTAATTCTATATTCTGAGTACTTTTCAAAGTATTTATTTCTTTATAAAACTTATATTCAACCACCGACCATAAAATAATAAAAGAGCTAAATTTTATGGTGTTTATGATTTTGTCATGTTGCTCTTATTTTGATGAATTTAAATAATCAATTACTATGATACTTGATGTACTTTAAAACTACTTGGAATGCTTGTGTATACTATTCAAAGCACTTAGGTAATACTTTTAAAAAGTAGGTAATTAAATACCTAATTTTATATATTTTTAGATTTGCAATATGTATTAAAAAATATGATATATATAAATAATAAAAACTGTAATTATAACTGAACTACATCATAATTGTTTCATAGCTTAATAAAAATGTTAGCAAGAAAACATTTAAAAAGGTGTAGTTTTTTAGGATATGCATGTGACAAATTATTATATTAATTATGTCTTGTTATAATCAAGTAATTTTCGATATCGCGTTTTAAAACCAGGTTCAAAATTATGAAAACAAGGGGACATGATACTATTTCTATTAACTTAATTAAATATTAATTTATACAATATAAACATCAAAATAATAAACACATTTTGACAATAATTTTTTAATAATTGACAAATTCATAATTATGGGAATACTTTAACCATAATATAAAGCGTTCGAATATTCTAAGATTATACTTTTTTTTTTTTGTTAAAATATTCATTATAAATACTTATAAAAATAATTTCACCCAATTATACGGGGTAGTCTTTGACTTACCTTTAAGCTCGACTCTCCGCTAGTGCCACCGCCACCTTCCGGGAGATCGGGGGGCCTGGGGGGCAAACCCGCGGCGTTGGGCGCCAAGGACGGGAGGTTCAACTGTTGCGCCAACTCCTGCTGGAGGTAATCGTCCCGGGTCGGGGCCGCTCCCTTCTCCATCATCATTTCCGTCTGTTCGGTTTCGGCCGTCGTATCCTCGTACCGGAAGTTCATCTGCGTGGCGGTGATCAGGGCGGCGCCCATGAGCACGGAGAACGTGGCAAAGCAAATTGTGTAGTTCTTCTCGCGGTCTTGTGGCCCGTCGCACGGATGGTCCGGAAACGCGGTCGAATGGTCCAGCGCTATGCCCACGAAAAACATGGCCAGGCCCCAACCCAGCGAGCCAAACATTCTCTGGTGTCCGTATTTGTCGGCGTCCGTGCCCAGCAGCGTGATGACGGCAGAGTCGGCCAACGTGATGGCCGGAGCGCTGAAGAACTCGCCTATCATGACTAGGAGCAATAGCAGGAAAAACACTTTCTCTATGTCCTGCGGCAAACAAATTGTACGCATCCCGTTAATGGTGTGATGGAAAGTCAATTTTATTATATTATTTCATATCGCTTCTATATTATAATATACTTGTATGCGCAATAAGTATTGTCGTCTTAACATAAGTGAGGCCGTTTTAAATCTGTTAGGTATTATATTTATGTAATACCACAGTCTTAGTATTATTATTAACTACTACCAGGCCCAGGTGAGTAATAGACGCAATAATGTTTTTCGTTATAAAAAAATAATGTTTTTTTTAGATTTTGAGTTCATTTAATTTTTTTTTAAAACAAACCAGTAGTCACACAACTTACAAAAGCAAAACGCAAAAGAGCAATAATAATAATTAATGATGTAAATGGCATCCGCTGATCGGTATTCGCCATTTGGTATACTAAACTGATAACAATTTTAATTACGATTATTTATTGAATTCTGATAAACTGATACTTGAAAATTATTAAAAGTGTTAACAAATGTGTACAACAAAAATCGTATAATTAATAATGGTAACCTAACTCATTAGGTTATGTGGCAACCATGTGTAAAGCATAATATTATAAGTTATAACATCAAAAATTTAAAATATATTAAAATATAATATTAATACATAATATGTTATTTTTTTTATATAATCCTGTAAAAAATGTGGGAGGGGGGTCCGGACCAGTTACCTCCCTGTAAACACGCCACTGCCTAGTTGTAAAATTAATCTTAAAATATGATAGATATTAGGTAAAATTAAATGTTTTTTTGTTTGTCATCTGTAGACTCAAAAACCGTTTTCAATAGAAAATTGTATCAATAAATTCCTTGATACTCAGGGAGGGGTTTTAGCTTCGCTTTTCAACCCATTTAGGTCACTATAGGGTAGCTCACACATGAATTTTGTTTCGGCTCACGAAAATCAAATATTTTTTTGTTTACCCATATATAAGGTTATATTTGATTACATATAATAAAATAGTTAATATGATTGGATATCATTTTGTGTATCGTATTACATTTTTATAATTTAGGTTAATTAAAGCTATTCTATACAAATGTTAAATTGAGTAACCGCTTTTATATATTAGAAGCAAAGTGTATTGTCGAGGTTTATATTAAAATATAAAATAATCGACTGACTTTGACAATTCAGAATATTTCAACTGATGCAAAACAGAAACGATAGATAACATCGATTAGATAGGCAATAGATAATATAGTCGATTTATACAGATATTATTAGTCATCGGATTACATTTAAATTACGCGTGTGCAAATCTACAGTTTTTTACCAATTTGCACCAAATTTTGCACACACGCCTACTATTTGGAATCACGAACGACCCGTAAGAGTATTATGGTAGAAGCAGCGGGTAACAGATATTATAATATATAAAAGGCGAAGTGTACGGTGTATTACTGAGGCTTGCGTAATCAAAAAATATTCGACAGATTTCGACGATTCAAGGAAGGTTTAGGGCGGCTTACCATATATTTGTGATATAAAAGCATAACCGCATATTGGTTTATTTCTGCTTGCGATTGGTTCACGTAAGGAAAAAAAGTTACTGATTAATATCCGCCGCAGGTGGATTTCCCATCTCATATTCATTTATCCCCGGGCAACTCTATAATAGAAGCTTATAAAGTTCAGATATTTATTACTCATACCCAGCTTATTAGTTATTGGGTAGATCAATAGTGGTAATGTTAAATTTAAAAACCTTTAAAAAAAAAAAATCATATCACATAAATAGTAAAAAGAGAAACTAGGTAATAAAAACCCTAAAAACTAACCCTTTTTAATAAGTGCTGTATTTCTGAAAACACAAAGACATTTTATTGTGTTTTCGTATTCGGGTTGTTACGCCTTTCAGTATAATATGATGAAGTGGGTAGGTACTCAAATGTCACTCGATACATGAGGTCAAGAGCCTTGTAATTTTTTGCTAGATCATTAAAATTTGATAACATGGAAGGTATTAAGTTTCAATACCGGCTACGATAGGGATTTCAAAACAAAATGTTTGCTCAATTTAGTATATTAAAATAATGAGCCCCTGCTATCTAAGCACCAATAGTATAGAGCTTTAAAATCCCTCTAATAAGGTCGAATGTGTCAGCTATTAGGATTTACGTATTTAGGTTTATTTAAGATATATACTCTTATGGTTTTTCATAAACCTTCGTGACTTGTAATAATGTTGAACACAAATGTTAAACTGTTCGACAAATTATATTATATTTTTGTACTTTCGACTTTCGTTAATATGAAAATTCTCAGCTGAATTACAAATGACAAAAACAGACCTTTGAGGTTCGCGGTGAAAAAAATCCTGAAATAATTGCAGTCATTTCGTTTCGTCGTTTGACCTATATACAGGTACTCACTTCTATCGTGTACACGATGTGGCTATAGATGGGCATGACCAAGTTGTAGTGCTGTTTCTCGTTGTAGTTGGAGGCGAACTTCACGTCCAGCGGGGACCGGCCGGCCGTAAATCTCGGTCGCACCCCACGAGTCCGGCGTATCACGGGCGTGGACAGGTCCGGCACTTCGAAGTCGTTTATGTCCTGGTCGTACTTGATGAAATCCGTCACCGAAGACACGTCCCGCTTGTACACTTTGGGCGCCATGGGCGTTTCCAGCATGTAGGTGGACGCGTTTTTCTTCACGATACATCTAGTGGCCGGCGGCTGTATGAATCCCAGCGGCAGCGTGAAAATGATCCAACACGAAAGCGAAGCCAACAACAACATTTTCCCCTTGCGCCATCTACGAAAAAAAAACCCCGCGAGGTCGTAGGTATAAGACGTAAACAATTTAATAGTTATTATAATAATATTACATTGTGTCGTGAAATTTAATAATAATATGTCGATTATTCGCAATCGTATCGTTTTCCAAACCTGCACGTGTCGTCGACGGAAAGTTTAATAATATATTAATTAAAATTATCACGAGCCGATTTCTACGCTCTATACGTGCATAGATTTATCGTAGGTATATTTATTATAAATGTAAAAAAAAAGAAAATTATTCCATAGTAAGACTATAATAATATTATACCTACGTGGTTACATATAACTATGACAAACATGATTAGAGTGAAAAATTATGTCCACCAGTTTCGAGTGGGTTTGTATTTGAACACTATTAGCGACAATAGGATGCCATCATTGTTATTAGGTACGTACACAACGAGGCTGCTACTGCAACTTGAAACCATTTCGTGGCTATTACAGTTTAAATTACATATAGTTGTATTTTTTTTTTTTTACATTAATATTATGCTAAACAGAAACAGTGAGATTGATAAAGTATTTTTACATTTTGTAGCCGACTATAATAATTTTTTTCATGTAACAATAAAAAAAAATTATTTTGGAACTATAATAAAACAGAATCTATTTTATTTATATACATATAATATGTATATGTTGTTTATATATTAATCAATATTTCATCATGACACGTATTTTATGAATAGTAAACAATTTAGTACGTTTGTACCGTTTAAATCATGTATTGTTGAAAAATTAAACTCTAATACACCGCATTGGTGTGTATGCATCGTTACTCGAAAATATGTGTTTAAATCGATTTTCTGTCATACTCAGAATATAGAATCCCACGTGTAAAATTATTAAACTTTAACTGCAGTATATATATGAGTAATATACCTACTAATATTATATATCACATAGTATACTATAGGTACATATTAGTACTTCAATTTGATGATAATTATTATATTTTTTAATCAAAAATGGGTTTGTAAATATTAGTTTTTAAATATTAAGTATCAAAAATAATACGGAGGTATTATAGTGTCAAATGCTCATCTCGGTTGAATTTTTCGTTAAAGTAGGTCAATTTGTTGTGTGTATTGGATATGTGTTGATGCGTTAGGTACTCATTTTTAATTGAGAAAAATGTATGCATAATTTAAAACATTTTATCACTTAAAACTATTTCAGCGTTACAATAAATATGTATATTATTATACTACAATCGATATTGTATGTTTATAATATGCATAAAAACAAACTAAAAAAAAAAACGTAAATGAGACTCTAAAATATTATATAATATAATTTTTACGACAACAGCATTACCTATATTTAAAATTACAACTCTTCATTAGATGGCAATCGGTGAAATAAATGTAAAAAATGCCACATTAAATTCTAATCTATAAGAACTTATCTAATATCGACAAATGAACAATATTACACTATAAATATCCAGTGCTTAAATTGAGAAAGCTCGGGGGGCGGAGGTCTTTTCTTTTTCAAAAAGTGTTTATGAGCACCCCTTCTAATTATATTTTTTTAATACTTAAATATCCCTTTCTAATTTTTTAATTAATTAATCATTTTAGAGTAGTGCCCAATTACTGCCCATCCAAAACTGCAAATTTCACTAAGACATAATGATTTTTGAATATTGACATTAATTTATTTTATTAGTGACTACAGATGTAGACGGTGGTACAAGATAATATCCAATGCAATCAAAAAAACCTTTTATTATTGCAATCGTATCGTTAAGATCAATTTATTAATACATTATTATTACTTATTTCGAATCTATGTGAATCTAATTGCTTTAAAGTATTGTGGTAATTACTGATTATACAATAAGACCAGTAAGCGAAACCGCTAAAGTGATAACTAATAAATATTCAAAGTTTTATATTTACTCTGTTCCACCAGTAAGTGTTATAAGAGTAACAGTGCATTTGGGGATAATTTTTGAACCTTCTCAGCAGTTTGAATACAATAATATATATATTAGTATTACACCCAGTGTTGTGCATTATCTAGATAAATAATTAATTATCTTTTATCTTATCTAGATAATAAAAAAATTAATTATCTGATGAATTATCTTAGATGAATAATTATGTTATCTAACCCAAATTATCTAGATAAATAAATTATGGGTACAATTTTTTTTTTTTTATTAGAGCCTCAAAAACGAAGGTATGGTAAATTTTTACTTCGATAAATAAACCATTGAATTTAAAATAATAATAATTTTTTGTATTGCTTATTTACGTCATTTCTAATAATTCTATACGATCGGATACGGGTAATTAATAATCAATATAACAGACATACAGTCGAAATATTTTGCGACTAATGATGTTGTGTTGTAACATTCACACACACACACACACATACACACACACACACACACACACACACACACACACACACACACACACACACACACACACACACACACACACACACACACACACACACACACACACACACACACTCAATGATATTTTAATCGGCCTCTCAGAATTATCCGTTAAGTTCTAAATAAAAATAATAACATAAATAGATATTTATGATTTTACTGATTTCCGGAAACGATATGGGTACGGGTACCTAACGAGTAACGACATGCGTAATTATTAATAAATAATACCCATCTATCGTCTATTTTTTAGACAAAAATAAAAATAATTATGAATTAATTATAACAATACAATTTAATCTTAAAATTTGAATGAAACAATACGTATTTTATATATTCTATATTTCTAAATAATAATTATAATTGAAAAAAAAATTGTAGTTTTGACAACAAGTGTAGTTCAGTTATTAAAATTGTTATCTTTTTTTTATCTAGATAAATAGTGTTTATCTTTTATCTTTATCTAGATAAATTTTAACCAGTTATCTTTTATCTTTATCTAGATAAATATTTAGTTATCTTTGCACAACACTGATTACACCTTACGACTTTCAGCAATAACGATGCTTGAACAGATTATTGGTGGTTAAGTTTAAAAATATAGCTAACATACATAGAAATTAACGATGACCTATGAGTATTAAAACCAATAATTAATCAGTGCAGCTCTTTCGATACCTTGGTAAACCATTTCTATGTACCGTATTCCAATCAATTTAAAGCAAACACAAGTGAGCTCCCTAACTCAATTTAGATGATATATCATAATATTGCATGTCCAAATAATTTAAATACACTCGAACGAGTTTAGCACGATTGGATCGATGATTGAAGAAAATCCGAAAACTTTCCACTGGACGGTGAGATTGTATCGATCTCCCACTATACCGCACGCCGTGCGCGACTTTCGTTTGGAAACCCTTTTATAAATCACCGATTCCTCCAAAGCCCGGTTCGACTTTGAAATCACGAATAAACATAAACGGAAAATTATCATAATAATAATACAGTATTATATATACACTTGTTGGACGGCGTTGTCAAATTATGTCAAGTTGATGAAAGGATTCAGGACGTCATGACGATCAGTTCCGGAATCGGAAGGGTCGGGTAAATCGTCTCGGATTTTCGACGTCTATGCGAGTTACCAGATGTGTGGTGTTGAGGGTGTATGTGGGTCGGGAAACTCACTCGGCCGACGACAGAGAGGAAAGGGTAAAAAATCGATCGGAGCCGTTTCCACACTTAACGGCGGCGGCGACGGCAGCGGTGGTAGCGGCGCGGCGGCGGCCATACACGCGCCGCATCACAATGCGTGAATAATATTTATGGAATATTATTATTTTGGGAATTATGGAAAATCGTTGACGCTCTCTTGGGCCTAATTTATGCGATTTAATATGATGGACAAGTTTTATAATATAAGATCGCGATGGGAAATTTCAAAACATTATTTCGTGAGCACTACAATTATCGGGGTCGCGCCTTTATTGTCTTTATTACCTGTCAGCAAGACCTCCCCAGAACGGGGCGGCCAGGAACTCGACGAACGGCCGGGACCCGATGAGCAGACCGCACTGGCTGGGGTTCATTCCCATCTGCTTGAAGTAGACGCCCATCAGCGGGAACAGGGACCCGAACGCCGAGTAGAAGAAGAAGTAGAACGTCTTGACGGTCAGGAGCTCCTGGTCGACGGACCCGAATATCAGTTCGATGAGGTCCGACTTGCCTCGTATCCTGTTGGTCGAGTCCTTGGCCTGCGGATAGTGCTCGGGGTCCACCTCGCCGAGCGCCTCGGGGTCGACGCGGGGCCGGACACCGGCCGCGGCCAGCGCGGGCCCTCTGGACTCGCGGGGCACCTCGTACTGCGACGCCATGCCAACAGCCGTACGTCGTGTGCGACTTTTACCACTGACCTACTGACCGACTGACTGACTGACTGACTGACTGCGACGGACCAACCGTCCGACGACTTGAATCCCCTAACGACTACGACAACGGTGCACACGGCCTGACCGTGGACGACAACGGGACGCGCGTTACCAGACGACCCTCGACTGCGCCGTGTAGTGTGGTGGGCACAGGGGACGCCGCAAGACGCGCTGCACTCGCCGAGGGGGTCGGCCGCGGAAAGTCGGCGCGCGCGCCCACACGTCAGTGCGGCCCTCGTCGGCAGGCCGAAAAACGCCGACGACACGATAAAACCAACGTAAACCGAAAACGATTAAGTATAACCGACCGCCGCCGAAAGGAATGAAATTGAAATATACCTGGTCTATACGTATACCTGTGCTGCAGTTATACGTAGGTATAAACCGCGAGTGTCAACGAACACGTTAAATATTGTCGTTTCGACGGTTAATATGTAATAAATTGTGGCATTTGATAGTGTTCGAAAATGTGGACAAAGACACAAAGTATACCTATAATATTATTGGACTCCGCAGGTGCGCGTCTGGAAATGGTTATATATTTTTATCTCAATCTGCAGAACTGGAAAAACTGCCGGTTCGATTATAATGTTTCGATATTTATTATTTTCAGTTAAAATAATATTTTGCCGCGCACGACGCACGTGGATGTCAAAATACGCATCTACCGAGTAAAAACAAAAAAAACAAATTCAAAATATGTTGAACAGTGCAGCACGTATAATGGAAAAATCTTATTTTGACATTAAATCGTTGCGAAAAGATTACCTAAAACGTATATACTTCAATTGTGCTTAAAATAAATTGATAAATACAAAATATAAAGACGAACAGTTTTGTTTTTATGAATTAACATGAAAAATACATTTCTGGAAAAACATCGTCCTACCGCTGCAAAGGCATTTAATTCGCAATGTATAAATAATACCTCATATGTTCATTAGTTTTATACCTACTGAAAACATCACTATAATATGTATTATATATTATACTCATTTAGTCGTTTGGTAAAATTGGTTTTAAGTGATAGTTCAGCGATGATGTCACAATAAGGACATTGCATTAGAGGTATAGAAGACGTTTTCCACGCACATCGTGTACCTACGATAAAGTCACGTAATGTCTATATCAGTATAATATACATAGTCGAAGACTGGAACCGTACCGAAAACAAATAGTTTAAAAGTATTGGAAACCTGTGAAAATATTGGAACCGGAATCACACTGGAACCCTTCGTTAAATATTTTATAAAACCGAATCAATTTATTTATTATAATATGGTTGTATAAAGGCATTTTTAAATGCGTGTTAATAACTTTGATAGTTTTGGTTAATTTTATTATAACCAAGCTAGTCCGGGCTGTGTATGAATTATATATACTGCAGGTTAAGATGGTATGAGAGGAAACAGACATTTTTAAACTATATTGAAGCACCGAAATCTGTGTTTTTTTTATTTTTCCCATGAACCGTATCCAAACCGGAACCAAAACGTGCATACAGATTCCCTGATACCTATTATAATATTATTATTCGGTATTACGTTTTGTGGTCAAAGTACCTTTAATAATTACGGTTTTCTGCCATCTCGTCGATCCAAATGTACAAGTTTATAATATTAAAAGTTAAATTTATAAAAAAAAAATAAACACGGTAGGTACGTATGTACCTATATTATTATTACAACATATTATTATATATTGTAATATTTAAAATAATATTATTATTAATATCATATATTTAAATATAATATTGTATATTATTATACTATAATATCATATAATAATAATATATTATGCTTATGCGGTAGGTGTACACCTGTCCGAGACTCATAAATTTGATTTTCAATCCCTTTTTTTGTCAAGAACCCACATCGGTAATGAGTAATGATAACCTATATATACACGTGGTTGTGGACGACGTCGGCGATCCGTTAATAGTAACGGGTCGACTACAGAGACGTAGTCACGATAAATACCGTACACGCCCGAGAAAATTATCCGGCCCGGTGTTTCGTGTGCGCTGGCCTAGTGTGTCACCACGACGGGCCCGCAGATCGATTCGCACGAGGTTTAGTTTTTGCGGGCCGCACCCGCTGCCGCCAAAACGTTAATATATATATTCGCCGTCATTATTATATTCGTTCCTCGGACTTGTAAAATCTATTGCTGCAGCAGTTCCCACGACCGTCCCCGTCCGCCTCGAAATATCGCAACGATATTGCGCTTTATCGTGTGCGTCTGAAATCATAATGTACCCGAAGGGCCAAATAAAGCCAAAAGACATATTATTATTATAATAATAGGTATTAAGACGTTAATTTTTTCTCAAAATCTGTTTTAGATTCTTAGCGGAACTTTGAATTTATTAAACCTCCGAAATAGCGGACACTCTCAGTCACCTAAATTTCGTCCGCTATTCAAACGGGGGGGGGGGGGGTACATTTTTGTGAAATTCATAAAGGGTTAATATAATATGTTGTTAAGAATAGTCAACAATAATAATTATAATGATACATTATATTATTACAATAATGTTTTAATGATACATACATATAATAATTAGAGTATATTATATTGTTATGTATTTATATAAATATCTAACTAAAAAGAAATATGTATTTAACAATAATATAAATTTAAAAATGGATAACTCCTATAAGTTTTTGTTTTTTTGACGGAAAACTAAAATTTTAACTTTTTTGGCGAAGCGACAACCGCTTTGTATTGAAAACCGTCGTCCGTCACTAACTAACAAAATGCACGAAACATTGGCAGTCAAGACTTCAAGAGTCAAGACATTGATATTTTCATCATAAATCATAATAGTCGTTATTCGTCTTAATCTTATCTTATCGTACCATAACTAGTATATACCTACTAGAGCCATATATACTAGTGTGTTAGCGTTTTTCTGTCGTCGTTTTGTCATTATTTTTTAATAAAGATTAAAATAGGTGTCCGTTATTCGGATGTTTTTCTATTGAAAATTAGTGAACATTTCTCCGTTCCCAAAAAAAGTCCAATATTGGGAGGTGTCTGTTATGGAGGTTTCACTGTATACGTATATGTCTGTTTTCATAAATTTATTTATTGTCTCCGTCATTTCATTTTAGAGCAGATTCAATAATTAATCAACTTTCACCTTTGAAGGTGGTTTGTTTTTGGTAACACAGTGGATCTGTAGTCGGTACTTTTAAGGGAGGAAGGGAGGAAGGTCAAAAGTATTAAAAAACTCTCGAATCTTTCACTAAATTTACCATACATATATATTATGTCTATTTACTAGACATAATGTAATTTTAAAAATATTTTGGTTCTAACTTCTTATATATTATACAGATAACATTTGAAAATGCTTAGTATTTTTCGATTTAATTGAGTATTAAAACATGTTTGTTTATATGAGTAAAAAATCGTAAAATTTCAATATAAGGTTCTTCACGCAAGTATTGTTATTGCCGCAATAAAAAAATATTGAAAATACATAGTCAACATTTTTTTATAAGCGTTTAAAATTCAAATTTGTCTAAATCACGAAAATATCTAATAATTTTGTAATTAAGAATTCATAAGATTTAAAATTTAACACCAAAGGCTTGAAAATGTTATACAAGAATTCTCATGCTTTTTTTTACTCAAATAAAAATCACAAAATAATTTAGTGTAAAGCCACATTACTTGTTTTTATGAGTGATTGGAATTTGGAGTTCAAATTTTAATGACATTAAATTCACGAGTAGATTAGAGTTAAAAATCAATTTCTCCTCAGACAATTTATTTTATAGTTCAAAAAATATTAATACCTGCTATATTGAAACATTCCACTATTAGTTATAATATTTAAAAAATATCGAAGCTATTAATTGACATTTGAAAATTTTCTATTTAAGATTCTGAGCAGAGCGATTAATGTAGATACCTATTGATTTTACAATGTTTTGTGTTTTTTTTGTTGAGTCAGTTGCTGTTTTTTGGAACAGAAGAAAATGCCATACATTTCAACTAAAAAGGTAGTTTCTAGTAGCAAAGTTGGTATTTTAGAGGTTTTAAGTAAAAGAATACTTTCCGAAATAACCAGGAAAAATAAAAAACAATTAAGGAAAACGGAAATTTTTACTAATATTCGACCAAATTTCCATCTAGACAGGTACTTAATTAAGCAAATCGTAAAATAATAATAATTTTTTTTTAGTTTGCGCGTTATTAGTACCTGCCTATTAACTATGCATTTTTATCTACAACCACGTTTTAATTTTTTAACCGAAGTAGTACAAACTACGAGTTTCAATTTTTGTAGTTGGATATTATATATTTATATACAATTTAAATAAATAATAAATTAAATTCAATGCTGGAGCTATCACGCAAACTTCAATAGGTTTTCGTGAACCGTTCATGCGTGTTGATTGCCGATATTATTTTACTAAACGCTAATAACTCCAAAAAAACCTAACAAAAATAATTTTTTTCCGAGATTGATAATCAGTTTTATTCATATTGATATTATGATGAACGCATTTTAAAGTAGGTATTTTAACTAACTTTATCGCATGTAAATTTACTGGTAAATTGTAAGAAAACCTAAAAATTAACTCAACTCAAAATTAAATTAGTCTATTACTTCTTGTTTGATTTTAAGATCTTTCATAAATTAATTCAACAATAATGACAATAAATTAACGAATTACTAAGGCTATAAAAAATTAAACATATAGAATTCCTATCAACATTACTATAATGTGTATATGGGGGACACCAAAAATTGTTAGTTGTACCTGTGTGTTTTATTTTAAAATCTTAAGTATATTATAATCTGTTATACTCTAATTACTGAATATAGTTGTTTAATTAAATTTATTGACACAAATTATGGTATTTAGTAAGAATAGTGCTTATTTAAAAGCAACTAAATACTTAAACTATTTGCTTCGATCCATGTGTATCATCACAAGAATACCCTGTAAGTATACAACATTTCGTTATAAATAGTATTAAAAAATAATACCTAATAATAATAAAGTAGGTTTTATAAATTATACCTATTATAGTTTATTGATGAGATTTGTTCTTGATATATGAGTGTGTTTGTGTGTATAGCCGTATAAGCCGTAGGTATATGTCCTACGTTATGAGGTGAATAAAGGTGATTAATGGAGGTCTCTTATATGTTTTCTTGTTGTGTTTGTTGTGTTTAAAGATTTTGGCCTTTCAACTTCAATAAATTTAGTTGAGACTGTTGAGAGTTTGAGCCATCATTAAAGTTTGGTTAAATTGTACATTACGATATTTTATGGTTCAATTTTGATAGGTTACCTATATGTCATACATATGTATTTCATGCCTTTTTCACCGCCATGCCGAGTGCTAACATATTATATAATATATTATTATTTCCTATTTATTCTCCTGAAATAGTTTTCACGATCAGAGTCCGCCACCCTATATATCTCGTGTGTGACATAGCTAGTTCTCTTCCCGAGCTGCACACCTAAGCCCACCGCTCTAGAACCTGCATTCTAAATTTCTAACTCCTCTGTTGACCACCTCCTTCGGCCTTTCCTTTTCTTCTTTCAAGTTTCAGAGGATCAAAGGATCTGGATCTTAACGGCTGTCCTGTAAAAGATGCTATGATATAGGATCTATATGCTCATATCTATAATTGTAATGATTTAAAATGTATTCATTAGCTGACGAGAACGAGTTTGAAGCCACTAATCAGGATGACAGATATTTAATATTGGAATGGACCTACACTGCAGTGTTCTACGCGTTTTCTTGTTTCGTTTTTTATCGTCTGCTCTACACACAAAGCATATTGAAACCGTACTTGGACGACCTGACCCTGGACAATATCAACTACGTGCTGATGACGTCGCTGTCAGTCCTCATCGTTTTGTTGAATCCGTTGTTGGCGAGCAGAGCACATGAGAACCGACAAGAATATTTCAAACACTGGCGAGAATATCAGGTTTTATACTTTATAACATACCTATATCATATTTGCGCTATGAATGATGTATCATGCGCCTATAGATCTGGGCGTGCTGGCCTTCATACATGCAACAGGAGAACCAAGACTACATTTTTACAATCAATTAAAAATAACAACTAATTATGTCATTTAAGACACAAATATAAATTTATAATCCTTCTTTATTTAATATTTTTGGTATGTTTTTATATCTATGTACAGGGCAGTTTATTTTAATTTATAAAATGTATGTCTATGGTCCATTGGTCCATCATTGGATGCTTAGGTGGAAATAGTAGAGGAGGGGCTGCTAAATCACCCTGCAGATATTACAGTAGCAGATCTAGAAATCACCCAATTGGGGGGGGGTTAATGTTCTAAAATGTAATCACCTTATTTTTCAACCTGTATTGAAGACTAATTATTTATATTATTTCCCCTGTACCTGAACAGGAAAATCACAACTTGTGCTTTCTGCATAATTAGTACCTATAGAAGTACATATCATATAAATAAAAATATCGGCTTTCAGCACAGTACAATAATATAAAAATAACGTAAAAAATACGGCCTAGGGGGGTCAATCGTCCCGTCGCCCTCGTATCCGCCACTGAGCTATTGTCAATTTTACAGGATAGCACTGAAAAATACCTAAGCAATTATTAAAACAGTTACCTATGTAGTAGTCAATCAAATTTTAAAACGCTTAGGTAATATAGAGCATAAATGAAAGGTCGCTTTCTATGAAGAATTTCAGCTGAACTCTAAGGGTAGAACATGGACCATCGTTATAGGACATCGGTACCTACGAGTAGGTAACATCAAACATATTATAAAAATGTTATGTAATATGCGTGGGTGTATATTCGTTGCCGCCAAAAATGTGATTATCGTTTCGCCAAATTTTTTTCTACCTATATTATTGAGCTGGAGTTTGAGAACCCCGAGTTTGTCTGTAGTGCTATCAGCCATCAATGTACGTGTACCTATGCCGATAAACCATTTAATACTGAAGATATCATAAAGAGATAATTGGTTTTAAACGTAGAAATATGTGACCTACATATTATGAATAAATATAAATCAATCTAACCTATATCACGTGTAGATATATCATACATCATTAGTGTCTGTGTTATCGGGATCTGAGTTTTGTGATCTGTGAGTACCGACTGTACAACTTTAAATGGTTATCAAACTATAATAATTTAGACAGGTATAGGTAGAAAGAAATTTGGAGGAAGTGAAAATCGAACCTTTTTCGTTTTGGCGGAAACGACTGACACCCATATGCGTATCTAGTATCTACGTATTGTAAAATAGGGTTTTTCACCTTCACAATAAATTTCTATATTAAAATGCATAACAAATTGTTCGCTATTTATTTCGCAGATTCAATATGAACAGTACACTGTTTCGGAATTGAACCTCAGCTCGTCGATTCTTATCGTTTGGCTCATCGTTGGTGGTTCGATCGTAACAACGCTCGAGTTGGTCGCAAATTGCATCTTGACATCGGAAATACAGCCCACTTACGTGTACGCTAATTGGCTCATTTATTTTTACACAAACCTTACGACCATCCAGTGGGTCACTAACTGTCATTTATTGACCATTGCCTCTGATATGTTGCTCGATCAATTGTTAGTAAGTACTGCCTAGAAGTCGTATCGAAACTAACTAAAGGCTGCAACATAACATAATCATATACAGCTTTTTAAATTCCACCATCTTTGACGACTCTTCATACATATATATTTCCGTGTTCACTTTTTCATTCCCACTTTATACAAGATGATGAGCCCTAAAATATATTCATATAGGCAGGGATGGACAGTGTTTTCAAATGCTTACGTCTACCTATTTCAAATAGGTGCATTCCGTGTTTTCCTATTTCAGATGGGCTGTTGAAATTATTTTAGGTTTTAGTATTTAAAAAGGTACTTTATCTTTGCTGTTCACTCGATAAATTTATTAAACAACGTACACGTGTTTATTTCCGACAATGCATTTCTTACTGCAATTATTTCGATATGGGTAGGTACACAAAAAGTCATATTTGTAATCGGTATGTTATAGACAACCAGTTTATCATCAGAATAATATATTCATAAGAAACTTTTTTTTATTACTTTTTAAACTTTAATTTTGGACCACAAGCTTGCGTCAAAAATACCTACGTATACCACAATGTGGTGGTCAAGTCGTCAAGTGTTAATGCAATCTTAAATTCTCAAACAATGTGGGAGAAGGGACTGCAGCCAAAAGGTCGGGTCCACATTGCACCACTGAATACCTATAAGTACCGCTATAGTGCTATATCATATCAATCGCCTAAATAATGAATACCTACCATGTCCATAACTCCTGTATAGGTACAGACGACGACAACTGTGGCTACATCGGACAGAGTCAACGGCCGCTTCATGGGCGTCGGAGCGCGAGTGTCCCGTTTCGTCGAACTTTGGCGAAAACTTTCCGACATGTCCAGCGGGCTGATGGACACCGGCCGCGGCCTGTACGAATTCAATTTCGCCGTGCAGTCGGTGATCGTCGTGCAAGCTCTATACGGCATCGCCGCCTTGTACATAGGTCGACATCACTCAATCCTTCACTACAACGCATACTTCACGACCGCCGCATGGTCGATTATAAACCTGGTGGTTTTGTGCGAGGCTGCGTATTCGGTCACTAATCAAGTGGGTACACTCATGACCCGTCCATCATATTACACGTCATGATAATACACAGCGAGTTTAAATATATAACGTCGCCGTTTTTAAAGAGCACTTGAAAAAAAGAAACAAAGACCTTATATAAGCAGAGGCGTAGCCGCACAGGCCCTATAGGCACTGTAGCACCGACATTTTGGGGGTGGCAAATTGTTTCATTTTTTTTCACAAAATGGCAGTGTTTTTGATTTAATGACATTTTTTTAAGTGTTAGTATGATTGTCTATATCAAACCCCTTAAATAACAAGTGTGAAGTGTTGTAGCTTATAATATTGGCAGGCAGGCAGTACAGCATATAGTAAGATTGTAAGAATATTGTAGAAAATATATCTATAATATTGTATGTTCTCTAAAAGTATAAATATAATATATTATAATACTTAACCTAACCAATAGGAGTTACTATTATAGGTGGGATTCAAAACAAACATTGCAATACAGTCGATGGCTTGCAGTAAATTCAGTTTAGAAACTCAAGAGCAGGTAATCACAAATAAAAGTGATTTAATAATGATTCCTTTGAACTTCAACATAGAATATTAACGATCCCTAATAACTACTTATATTAGATTTTCACGGCTTTGAAAACTATCCAATCCCACACACCTGTAATAACTGTAAGTGGTTACTTTACCATGGATCGAAAATACATACTGAGTGTAAGTAAAAATAGTAATAAAATAATTTAATAAACAATTATCATACAAGTATAATAAAATAAATGCGTTTATTATTACAGTATCTCGGAGTAGCTGTATCGTATATCATTGTTCTGGCACAATTTAAAATTGGTACTTCTTAATTGATTACATCCGGAAAATGCCATACTTGGTCTGCTGCACTGGTGAATTTTGGATGGCAGACAAGCTCATTGCCAACACCTGCCTCGTCTGAGCAGGATCGATAACGCCGTCATCCCAACACCTGTTAATATTTTGTTCATAATTTTCATTTGAATTTATAATAATAATAATAATATATTTACAACAATAATAATACATATTAAACAATTAAAAATGCATAACTCTTGGTTTGACTGAATTGTCATTTTGCTTACCTCGCACTGGAATAAAATGGATTTCCTTCGTGCTCAAATTGTCTGATCACTGGATCTTTTAAAATGTTTTCTTCTTCTTTCGTTAACTATATAAATAATAACAGACAATAAATCTGCAATATTTTTAAAACTCTAATGATTTATGATGGTGATTTGGTTTTACCTGTTTTCCTTCTCTTATCTTTTTGTCACTTTGAATTTGGGCAAGAACACCTGCAGCTTGTTCGCCTCCCATTATACTTATTCGTGAATTAGGCCACATATACATAAATCTTGGTCTAAGTATGAAGTATAATATAAAAATATTGATTTAATTTTGACCCAATCAATATTTTCTAACAAATCATTACAATTAAAAACCTGATATATTTGTATTACCTACCCGTACGCTCGTCCGCACATTCCATAATTTCCAGCCCCATAGGATCCACCAATCACTACAGTAATTTTAGGAACAGATGCACAAGACACCGCTGTAACCATTTTAGCGCCGTTTTTAGCAATACCACCGGCTTCGGCATCTTTTCCAACCATAAAACCTGATAAATCATTTAAAATTGTCAATAAACTAATTGATTTTAGGAATAATTAAGCTATACATAATAAACTTTAAGTATTATTCAACATACCAGTAATGTTTTGCAAAAATAGCAATGGAATATTTCGCTGACAACATAATTCAATAAAATGTGTACCCTGTTAGAAATTTAATTTTGACTCAATATTAATATTTAATAAATCTAATTACGATGCAAGTGCATATTTGAAAGGTGCTGACAGGAAAATGTTCCTCCTTTCCCAAACTAATCATATTTTTTGATAATACATAAATAATTTTTTTTAAATTATAATGCATTATATCAAATATAGATACCACTAAAGTAACCTAATTAACTGTAAGATATTTTTTATTCTGTAAAGTAGAAAAATATAATTTGTATTCAATAGGAAGATATGAAAAAAATTTGTTTTGTCCACATACCACAATGTGCACAAGTAAAATATGCCCCCTTGCTATGATGATATAATAATAATAATAATGAACTTAATTTTCATACCTTTAACGCAGACTCGGAAAATAACACTCCATTGTTACCAATTATCCCAATAGGGTAACCACATAGTTTGGCAAATCCAGTTACCAACGTTTCTCCATAATTTTTTTTAAATTCAGAAAACACAGACCCATCTACTATTCTTGAAATAACCTAAACAAATTAATAATTAATGGATTATAGAATAACATTTTGAATTAAATGCAAATGACATTTATTTATTATTACCTCTCTGACGTCGTAGTTCTTTTTTAAATTGTCTCCCACAATTCCATATAATTCTTCCTCAGGATATAACGGTGGCTCTGGCTCATCAAGATTATTTTTTATATCTTGTTTGTTGTTATTGTTTAAATTTGCAACAATGGTTTTGGTAATATGAAGTGCATGATAATCATCATTAGCATAATGATCAGAAACACCAGAAACACTAATATGAAACAATTTTTAATAGAATATAATATGATGTATTAATGAACTACTATAATAGGTGTATATATTATTTATACTTTATAAAAATCTATAAAAAAATCCAAAGGATTTCGATTTATTCATCAATCTTTAAATATTTTATGTACTGCATGTGTAATTGAAGTAGCATTATTATGTCATTAATTTTAATTATATACAACAGGGATGGCCAGATCGCGGCCCGCCTTAAAAAGTTTTGTGGCCCGCAAGATTTATCAAACATTTACAAAAAAAAATTATTACAATTATTTATTGTATTATTTGTATACAGATTGTACATTTTTTCTATTTTAATAAAAAAAAAAAATTTGTGGCCCGCGGGATTGTAATGTATTTCCAAAGTGGCCCGCGAGATCATTTGGGTTAGCCACCCCTGAATGGCCCTGATATATAATATTCTTACGAGCAGTGAAGTTTGGCACCACCCAGATCTTCTGAAGACACTATTTCGCCAGTTGCAGCTTTCACTAAAGGGGGACCAGCAAGAAAAATTGTTCCAGTCTTTTTGACAATTACACTTTCATCAGCCATAGCAGGTAAATAAGCAGCACCTGCTGTACAACTTCCCATCACTACGGCTATCTGAAATATTTTTGTGATTATAAAATGCTTATATGATTCTATAATTTTAAATATATCTAACTTGTGTTATGTTTTTTGAAGACATGATGGCTTCATTAAAAAATATTCTTCCAAAATGTTCTCGATCAGGAAAAATTTCAGCCTGTTTTTTTAAGTAACCACCACCAGAGTCCACCAAATAAATACAAGGTAAATTATTTTCACTGGCTATTTCTTGGGCTCTTAAATGTTTTTTTACTGTGATAGGAAAGTAAGACCCACCTTTAACCGTAGCGTCGTTGGCAATGATCATGCATTCCTTTCTATCAATAAGAGATTTATTAATTCTGAATTAAATTACTATGTATTTAAAAAAAACTGTACCTGGAAATACGTCCAATTCCGGTAATTATTCCACCGCATGGAACCGTTTCTTTATACAGATCATGTCCAGCCAATTGTGACAATTCTAAAAATGGTGAACCTGAATCCAAAAGATAATCTATACGATCACGTACTAGTAGTTTTCCTTTGGACGTGTGCCTTAACTTGTCTTTCGAATCGCCACCATAAACCGAATTGTTTACAGTCTTTTTCAAATTGTGCACCAAAATTTCCATTGCTGTTCGATTTTCCTACAAACAAAAACCAAAATTAAAATTTCTGATCAAACGTATGCCACAATCGGAAATGTAGGATCCTTGAAAACATAAAATTGCATGCTTCGGTTATAGAGTTGAAGCCAACTATAAATAATGTTATACACCATTGTATACTCTTATAAATCTAGTATGACTAGACATGGTTTTGTACCTTGTTTGCTCTTTAACTATTGTGATATTGTCAAAAATTGTAAATCTGTGAATATATTAACCTGATATTCTTTTGAATTAACATCAATATTGGATTCCAGTACAGATCCATTTGAAACATCAGAAAAATGTGATGAACATTGACAACTACGGAAGATGACATATCTCCTCAATATTTTAGTACTACTCAACATTTTTATTGAAATACTCTTGCAGTTTATTTTTTATGAAATCATTAAATCTGTAACAGTTTGTAAATTATTGTGAAATATAAATATTTTATTTTATAGATAGTACTAATACTAGTTATTGGGTCAACACATACCTATAAAAAATATGTATAACCTTTTCCCAACAACACATAGTTAACAACTACAACACTGTTGTCTGTTTATAACAGGAATCAATAAAAACTCTGACGTTTTAAATCGAACAAAGTACACACATAAGATAAGATAATCATTAAAAGTTCAATAGACCACCAATATAATACTGCATGTATGTAGGTAGGTACATTAATATTTATATTATTTACATATTTATACTTAAGATGTGTAAGAACACATAAAAAGAATAAAATGTTTAGTTAGTACTAAAATTTTATAGGCAGTATTATACCTGATAAAAAAAAATGTCCTCATTTTGTCACACATTACTTAACTATACAATAAATGAAGTACCAAACTATATTATTTAAAAATTTACCAAATATATATATTATTTGTATTTTATTATTTAATTTTAAGTCTATTATAAGCAGTTCTTTGATGAGAGAAAAAAATGCACAGCATAGTTTATATAAAACTATAAAATTGATCAAGTCTGTACTTTGGAGCTCTTTTCTACAACACTACCACAACAGCATTTAGTAAATAACGGTTTTCCCTCACTAAAGAAGCAAATTGTGCGTTTAATGGTCTTGGTTAATTGTAACAAATTGTTTGACAATTTTAACTTATGAGTTATGCTTATGACTTTAAAAAAAATTCTGAATTAAAGATTTAAATTATTTTAAAGGTATTTCCAAAGAAATCGTAGGCCGAACTCGTATTTTATAGTGATGTTGAAGTTCAATGATCGAAAAATATAACTTTAATTAAATATATAAGTATACACATATCTACCTATATTGTATACATATTTGTAGTTCTGCAATGTCAGTAACTATGTTTATTATATTATTTTTTTTTAATGTTCAAAATATTTTGGTTTTTAACACTTTCTTAAACAACATTTGTTTTTAATACCTACTTACTTAAATAGATAAATATATTCTATTCTTAATACAGTAAAGTATTAAGTATAATTTTTAACTAACAATAGGTTAATATTTAACTTTTATACTGTTTATAAGTCTATACAAATTAATTGTAGGTATAGGTGGTAATAGAATAAGTATATTATTATCATAATGTTCAATTCCTTACCAATTATTTCTACGAATCTTTGAAACTCGTATAGGTACTTAATAACTGATGAACAATACAAATAACAGTTCACAACGCATCACTGAGTACTGAAATCATAATAATATGTATGATGAATATGGTAAGTATCACGAAGAACTACTATTAAATTAAATCCATTTAATCTATTCCGTGCTACCACTTCTACTTAAATATATAATACATACATCGTTAGTTCGAGCATTGATTACAGAAATTCTTGGTCTATTCTAATTTGTATTTACAATTTTGTACACTACCTAATTTATTTTATGTCAGTGAAGAATGAAGAATTGAAGATGGCTCCCGTACATTATAACCACTCGTCGAATTGCATAATATTCTGTAATCTGTAGGCCGTACTTAATAATGAGATCATAAGCCTTTAGTTCTTTAGATCTTGTACAGCCTAGTCACTGCTCACTAGGTAGCCAGTAGGTATTACTGTATTGGGTGTACTCATAATACAAAATATATACAATCACGGGAATAATAATTAATAAATGTATTCAGTGTTACAATATTTCCGATTGATTATAACATTTTTATTATTTTTAAACACGGCCTAAGGTATAGCACCTTAAAGCCTAACCACAGACTATATTATAAACATATTATTATATAATATGTTTATATACGTCTGTGAGCCTAACCAGGTCCGGGGCACCGTTGTAGATAGGTTCTACCGGACTTCTACGACTGGATTCACACCAGCTCACCGTGTCGTGTCGTGTTCCGATTATTCGATATATGGGTAAACAAAACGTTGGTCACGCGTTGCCTATAACGTTCAATATAACTCTACACGACACGACGAGGTGTGAATCCGACCCGTAGTAGAGTAATAATACAGAGGACTGAGGAGACGTTCCCTATCCCAGCCGTGCGACAGAATTGAAGCCAAACCATCGGTCATTGACCCTACTTACGATAATTATTTTTCTTGCTACGTCGCGTCAACAAACATTGATATTATTATCTATTCTACAATAAGTGATAACCGTAGTTCGGGCGTTCGGCATTAATTCTGTGTATGTTTCATAGACTATAATAATATTATAGTTATTACTGCATATTACTCTATGTAATTGTATTTCTCTGTGGTATGTTTTCCGTGGTTATAGGATAAAAAAGCCACGGGACAAAAAAAACGCGGGTCAAAAAATACACGAAATAAACCATTTGCAGGTGTCTACATACAGATCTCAACGCTTTATACAATACTTTTGTGCTAAAATAATTTAATACAAGTAAATAGTGCCATCATATTATTATGAAACAAATTACAATAATAATTTATTTACATAGCTAAATTGATTTTTGTATAAAATGTACTTATATTGCATATAGTATTAATGTTATCACACTGTTATAATTATTGTATACTACTTAAATCGTAATTGAAACATTGCCTGTCCAAGCGTTATAAAATGAAATAAAATAAAAATAATAATGTTTCAATTTTTATAACTAAGAATTGAAAATTCAAAACAAGGTTTTTCATTAGTTGTTCTAAATGCAGCTTTATAAATATTTAAGATACAAATGCACACTTTTTTTTATAAGCATTTAAAGTTAACATTTTGACCAAATTCATCAAAATCCCGTCATCATAATATTATATCATACAAAATATAAGGGTATAATAGTAGGTATTATATATACCTACTAAATTGTTTGTTTTTATTAATTATTATTGTTATAATTATTGTAATTTGTTGTATAATATGATGGTACTACCTAATACCTACTTGTATTAAAAATAAATTGTATAACGCGATGAGATACCGGTTTAGTTTACTTTGTGTCTTTTTTGTCCGCAGCTTTTTTTTATTCTAGATTCAATTTCCACGCTTCATCATATTTTTTCATCTTGTTCTTTGAGATGTTGTAAGTTGTGTCTATTTTGCTTATTTTGTCCTTTGAGTTTATTTTATTTCATACAAAATGCCGAGTTGTTATATATGCAAACGAGCTAGAACTACGACAACAAAGTTATTGAATATAACTTTCCATAAGTAAGTGTAGTATTATTATATTTTATTTGTAGATAATGAAAAATAAAAACTGAAATGTTTAGGTTCCCTACTAATCAGACAGTCAGGGAAAAATGGTTAAATTTCGTTATTGAAAATGGTTTGAACGAGGATAACATTACCAAACATAGTCTATTATGTTCAAGTCATTTTGATGCATCTCTATTTATTGTTCATAATAATAAAAGACGACTATCAAAAAACGCAGTACCTCATTTCCTGATATCAAGAGTGAAAAATGTGAGTGTTTACCAGTGTTAAATAAATTACTTATGTAAAACTATCTATACAAATTATATTACAACTACATACCTACCCTATATAATAAATAATTTTGTTTTATTAAATTTCAGGCAAAAAATGTATATCCTGAGGTTATTAAGGTTGGTCAGAGCTCTTCTGTTCCATTTAAATTGAATGTTGAAAGAAATGTTTATCCTGAGGTTATTGAGGTTGGTCAGAGCTCTTCTGTTCCATTTAAATTGAATATTCAAAGAAATTTAGTTAAAGTAATAATTTATTTATTAAATGCGTTATTATTATTTATTTTTTATAATTTATTTTATACATTTTTAGTTGCCTACGTATGAAATTTATAGTGAACAATCTGTGACATCAGTCGAAGAATTGTCACCGTTACATTCATCAATGTTGTCAAATAATAGTTTAAGTCTTAGTTCTTCTATAAATTTGCCTGCAGAAAAATGTATCGCAATAGTTGCGGAAAACATAAACTGTAAAGGAGGGTCAAAATTAAAAATTTTGCAACAAAATTTGAGACAAAAAAATAAAAAATTTGCATCTTTGAAGTCCATTATTGTTGAGCTAAATAATCAAAACCTTATTACTGACGATGCATTTGACATACTATTGGATTCATTTGGTAAACAAAAAGACTTAATCACTAATTGGTCAAAAAATAATAATAACAAAAAAGTTCCGGAAAAGTACAACCCAGCTGTTCGACAATTTGCTTTGTCTTTACATTTGTTCTCTGCTAAAGCATACAATTATGTTAGAAAGGAATTCAATACCATTTTGCCTCATGCACAAACTTTGGGTAAATGGTATTCTCATGTTGACGCTAAACCTGGGTTCACTAATGAATCATTAAAAATCCTCTCTATTAAAGTTACATTTTCAAGAGTGCCTGTAGTTTGCAACTTGATGTTGGATGAAATGCCAATTAGGCAACATCTTGAGTTTGATGGAAAAACTTATTATGGTAGAGTGGATTTAGGAACAGGGATGGACAACGATAAATTAGAAAAAGCCAAACAATGTCTAGTATTTATGGTGGTATCAATAAATGAAAATTGGAAAATACCTATTGGATATTTTCTTATAACCAATTTGAATGGGTCACAGAAGGCTGAATTAACAAAACATGCATTAAGCTTATTAAAAGATACTGGTATCTCTGTAGTTGGTTTGACTTTTGATGGTCGCTCATCAAATTTGACTATGGCACGGCTTCTTGGTTGCGATCTCAATATAAGCACATTGAATACTAAATTTGATGATGTAGTTATATTTTTAGACCCTGCACATATGATCAAATTAGTACGTAATGCTTTTTGGGATAGAGAAATTTTTCAAGATTGTGATGGTAACTTGATAGATTTCAATTTTGTTAAACGACTATTTCTACTCCTGGAAAAGGAAGGATGTCACTTAGTGAATAAGTTGAGGAAGAATAATATATTTTTTTTCAAGCAAAAGATGAAAGCCAAATTAGCAAGTCAACTTTTAAGTCAATCTGTGGTAGACGCTTTGAAGTTCTGCAAGTATGATTTAGGAATTGAAGAATTTGAAAATGTTGATGGAACATTAAGATTTATTGAAATGTTTATAACTGGTTTCGACATTCTTAACTCCAGATCTGTCAGATGTTTTAAGAATAAAAAAGCCATTTGTAATGACAATATAGACCAAATAATTGCATTTACGAATTTAATGACAAATTATATCAAAGGGCTAAAAGTTAAAGAAAAAGAAATATTTGTACCTATACTTGACTCAAACAGGCAAACAGGATTTTTTGGATTGATTGTATGTTTAAATTCAACATTAGTATTGTATGAAAGTTTGATTAAATCTAAAAAACTAGACCATATAAAAATGTATAAAACAAGTCAAGATCACTTGAAACTATTTTTTGGAACAGTACGAGCATTGGGAGGTTTTAATAATAACCCTACATCTAGACAATTTCAGTCCGCCTACAAAAAACTAGTTATCTGTACTCCTAACAATAAGAATTTTAACATAGGAACTTGTATTCCTCTGGGAAATATAGATATATTGCATTATTCAAGTTCCGATCCAATTCAAACAATCAACAAAAATACACATAACTACAACATTGATTCAATTTCCCGGGAAGAAAATGTCCAAGAAGTTGATTTGTATATTAACAATCATGATTATATATTTACTCAAAATATGTATACATCTAATTTCTCCAAAGAAGTTACTATTTATATTGCTGGGTTTGTTGTTCACAAGTTATCTTCAACAATTAACTGTGAAACTTGTTTACATTCATTGTGTTCTAACAACAAAGAAACATTATTCAACTCCCTTATTCATCTCAAAAATAGAGGAGGTGATAAAGGAGGTCTGATTTATCCCAGTGACGACGTAATAATTATTTGTTTACAAACTAAAAAAATCCTTAAATCATACAACTTTGAAAATCAAAAAATCAACTCATTATTTCTACAATCGAAAGTTCTTTCTCATTTTTATAACTCAAACATATTCAATTCATTAAAATCCCATAGTTTAGAAAGTAATAGTCCTTTAACAGACCATGTAACTCTATTGATAAAATCCATTTCATCAACTTACATGAAACTTAAAGTAGGTAAATCATAATTTGAAATCTCATAACGAAACCCCATCTCTCAAAATGTGGTACAACCAATTAACGCTTTTTAGAGGACAGTAACTCTTATGTTTATACTTTTTAATTGTATTATATATTATTTTACTTTTATAATTTTAATTATTTAACATTATGATATTATTATTAATCGGTTATGTATTGAAAATGTAAATAATTTGTGTTTATGCTATGTATTTTTAATTTGTACAATAAGCTCTACCTATCTATTTACATATATATTTGTTTCTTTAACTTGAGAAAATTGTAATACATTATATTTTCCTTTACAATGGTGCTTTTAGTTTATGAGTGAAACGAAGATAATTGTGTTTTTCCAATGATGTTTTTTAAATTTTTAATTTGTCTAGAAACACTATTGGTTACAAATAAACTGTTTTATTTAACATTCAATAATTGTATGTTAATCATTGATACATTTTATAATTAATAAACAAATATATATAATTATTATTATATACAGAAAATAAATAATAGTATAATAGACTTACTAAAGAATAAAGATACAGTAAAGTTTCTGCTCTTAATAATGATTTTATAATAAAAAGAATATTAGTTTTGTTAAAACAACTAAACAATTAAAGAAATTATTTATTATATATTTTTTAGCTACCAAAAAACTACTATTAAAAACAATAAAAACTATTTGAATTTATTATTAAAAACTAAATGCTGTTTTTTATAATAAAATAATTATAATGAATGATGAATCATAGAGTATGATACTCATAAATAATAATACAAGATTATAAGAATCAAGGTGGATAGCAAGGTGTATTAATACCACAGATATATAAAAATACACACCTGTGATATTAATATTATGTTTTATGTTTTTATTTTTCTCAAGCACAAGCACCGGCGAGGTGACGGTCCGCAACATCCAAACGTCATTACGCTGTCGTATTACACATATAAACACTCTTGAACGTAAAGATTTCAAAAAGAAGTATTTCTGTAATGTTCATAATTACACCACAGAATAGATTAAATTATAGATAATATAGAATTAGATTTAAACTATTCTGTGATTACACCTATAGAAAGCCTGCATGGCTGGATGTATATGTATATCGAGGTTCCCTAATTACTAATTAGACCTTTAACTCATTATTCATTGGCCGGCCCTGCGGCCTGTCTATATTACTAACATTATGCGTCCGATTTTAATTCACAGGGCCGGTCTATGCAACTTGGATTTATAATCCACTGGGGTACTGTAACAACTCCGTAAACACACTTGAATTATATTATTTTATTTATTTTATACATATATAGGAACCTTATTTACCTTGGTTTTTATAATACTGCCATATTTAAAGGTGGGTTTCCACTAGACCGTTGACGAGTACGTGCACGTTTATTGTTTTAATATAATTTAATATTTTAATATATATAATATTTTTAATTAGTGATTGTAGCTATTAATGCCGTGACGCCTGTAACCGTGGTGGTCCGTAGCATAGACCTTATACTCATAGACGGAGCATGATCGTAGTTCCCGCGGCAAATACAGGGTGCGCTGCACATGTGTGGAATCTTCTTCTGCGCATGCGCGAAAACACAACCAGGTTGTGTTACAATAGTAATATTTATCGTAATGTGGTATGCATCATCACAGCATATTTAAATATTTTATTAATAGATTTCAATTTTATTTTAATTTTGTGTAATAGCTAAAAAATATTAATTATGCCTAGACTATGTGTTGTTTGTAAAAAATATGAGATAGTATTACGCTATTATATTTATTAAGTCTTATAATATTATGTGGTAAGTGTTAATAACAATGTTTTTGGTCGCAAGGAATGGTATCACTGCTGGCACGATAGGAATGACCGCACCACCAACCCGCATCCCACCTGGATGCTCCGTCTATATTGAGTATAAGGTCTATGGTCCGTAGCACGGTCTTATATAAGACCGTGGTCCGTAGTGACACGGACTAAGATATATATAAGATAAGGTATATCTTAGTCCGTGGTAGTGACAATTCTTTATCTCATCCGGCTTTATTTTTATCATCACAATACACTATGAGTGATAAAGTGAAGTGATCAAAATCAAACATGAAAATATCAAATTAAAAGTATTATTATTTAATATTTATTAAACCATAAATTTTTTACGTAGTCTATGTAGACATGTAGTGTGTATTAAACCCATAGATTTGTATATTATACACCGACAGACACTCTTCGGCGACTGATTTTTATTCGGTTTTCCACAATAATTTTCGTGTTTTCATTTACGTGACCACCCATTATTCTAAAGACCTAAGATTAAAATTCACTTTTCGGTGTACTTGAGCTACACTCGTTCAGATAAAGTTTCATGTTTCTAGTTTAATTTCATGTATTGATATACCCTTTAAACGCCTTATTATTATTCGTTACTCTGGTATTCAAATTTTCACATCTTAAGTATGAAGGACGAAGTGAACATATGTGCTTATTTTTAATCTGGAGCATAGAATCGTTCGAAAATATTTTGTAACTGTTGGTTTAATCTGTAGTGTATAACAAAAACTATATTATCTGATGAATGTTGATATATATTTTTTTTAGGTGGCACTAGTGAATTTTGAAAAATGGGTCTATTGACTGATCCGTCGGTTGGTCATGGAGCTCTAACTAGCATATTTGTTCGACATCACAACCGTTTTTGTATAGTAATGTATATTGTATCTGTGGTACTGTTCTGTATGCTGGCACACCACAGTCCAAGCTCACGTGAGTTTTATATACATTTTTTATGAACAACAAATAACTGATGTTTATAATTGTTATTTTCAGAAACTTATTTTTCTGAAAACGCTCTTCTTCCCGGTTTGGTAAAAGGCCAGTTGAATGACAATACTGGATCATCGTTTAGAGATCATTTTAGAGAACTCAATGCCGAAGCACAACATTATGAAACTGAAACACCTCATTCATACTTGATCTCAAAATTCAAAAATTTAAGGCTAGAAACTTACTCTCATAATTTTACATTAAATTATCCTTTAAGAAAGAACACAGTAAGTCCAAAAAATCAAACATGTAAATTATGTATTACAAAACTATACCTATCTTTATCATAATTATTTTTAATAACGTCTGAATTAAAATATTAATTTCATTCAGAATAAACTGTTGATTTATTTATAAACTACATGTAAAAATCATCATTATTAAATGTAATAGTATATATTAGTCAACAAATTAAATTAAAGGAATAATTTTATAGAAATATACCGGACGTAATGTGTATGGTATTCTTCGAGCGCCAAGAAGTGCTAGTATAGAGTCAATAGTGTTAAGTGTACCATATAGAGCACCGTCAAGTGTTTTTCCCGGTACTCTACCCGGTCTAGCTGTTATGTTTCAAATTGCTCAGTTCTTTCGCCGTATGTACACTTATACAACTATTTTAATTGCATTTTTATTAAAATATAATTTTTCAACAGAACAAATTTATTGGGCAAAGGATATTATTTTTTTGGTAACTGAACATGAACAACTGGGTATGCAAGCTTGGTTAGAGGCATATCATGGAACTTCCTGTGGTTCACTTGGTAATTAAATTTGTTTGGTTAGATTAGTAGTGCTAGGTTTATAATTAATTATAATTTAAAATATCAATGTAGGTGTCTTAGACTCTGGAAAGTTAAGTGGTCGCGCAGGTGCTATTCAGGCTGCTATTAATTTGGAAATTCATTCGGACAAAATTGATCACATTGACGTCAAATTGTCTGGATTAAATGGCCAATTGCCCAATTTAGATTTGGTGAATTTGGCTCATCGATTATGTAACAAAGAATCTGTTAAACATACATTTAACAATGTTGACGGAGGAGTATGTATTAAATTCTAAACAATACGTACATTTTAATTAGATAATAGTTTCCAATTAATTAAATATTTTTGATAGGCTATAGGTCGTAGTAAAGTCAACTCTTATTACACAAATTTGAGTACAATGATGTCCATGGTAATGACTCAAGCTACTGGAGTGCCTGATGGTAACCATGGTCTTTTTCATAGGTGAAATTTAACCAGATATTTTATTATTTAGTATTTACTTTTATTGACATGTATACAAATTTTTTTTAGATTTGGTATTGAAGCAATAACTTTAGAAGGATATGAAAAAGAAGGGCGAGGCATTCATTCCAGTGTATTTCAAGTTGGAAGGTATAGCATAAGATACATAATATATAAAATATACAACTTATAATGTAATTTTAGTTTTTAAATTTATTTATTTATTTCAAGGGTTATTGAAGGCATGTTCCGTAGCTTGAATAATCTGCTTGAAAGATTTCATCAGTCGTTTTTTTTTTATTTACTTCCTTCTACAGATAGATACGTTTCAATTGGTAAGTGCAATTAAATGTATAAAAGTTAAGTATAATATATCATATTGTTTAATAATATTATGTTAAAATAATTATATCTATATCATTTTTAAACTTGAATTTATCGATATTACACATTTTCAAAAAGGTGAACTGTTTTTCTAGGTTTATACATGCCTTGTTTGGTATTGCTAGTTGGTGCTTTGTTTTTGAAAGCTTTCTCAACTTGGATTCAACATTCTTCTGAACATAAGCCGGGTGACTCGTCAGCACAAGCTACTGTATGAACACCAAAATTACATAAATAATTTAAATAGTTAATTGTATTTATTTATAGATTCCTGAACACTTAAATGTTGGAATGGTCAGTGTTATTATACTGAGTTCTCATGTGGTAGGTTTGATGTTATTGCCAAATTTAGCACCAGCATATTTTACACATTTTTGGAATCATATATCAACACATCGTGCATTATTACTAGGTTATGGTTCACTATCCATAACGATTATTTGTCTTCTACCAATAATAATGAAAAAGTTAGTAAAAATTGTATTTAAAAATAATTTATTAATATACTTTAGGAAGTTTTTTAATATAGAACACTCATTACTTCATTTAATTTTTTTGCTTAATATTTGGTTCTAAATTCATGTATTGATATTTTCTGAATATGAAATTGGGACACATCTATGATTGTCTCTTTAAAGTATAGAAAAATCATTGTGATAAAAATGGAATATTATATTAACACTTTAAATTGTACATACAAAAATAATAATGAGTGTTAAAAAATTACCTTGTTTAGGTTTATATAAATTATTTGATATTATTGTTTATAGATGTCTTAATTCTTTCAAATCTGCAAATTGGGTATTGTTACATGTAATTTGTTTACTAGAACTTGGAATTGGTCTATTATGTGTTGCGATGCATAATTTTTCACTTGGATATTTAACAGCTCTTGTGTATGTTCTACCGGCAGTTTGTACTAAATCCAGCCAAAACAAGTGTGTATAATAATACTATTCAACCCATCTCTAAAGGTTTTAATATTATTTAGTTTCTGTTTCAGTATAATAGTAAAATTCCTTTGGTTACTTGTGCACCCCATGTGCTCACTGTTTTGGATTACTGCATACATCACTTACACTGCATATCCTGAACTGCCAATTACTGATTTTTTGACAAAAGTACTAGAGGCTTCAGGTCAATGGATGGTTTTGTCAACAGTCGACAACATGATTTATGGTAATTGGGCGTTTTCAGTTGGTGTACTGTTATTGTTGCCTGTTTGGACGGCATTTTGGTGTCTTATGTTTCTTCCGACAAATGCCTTACAAAAATTGAAGACAGAATGAATATAAAAATAATACAATCTGTTCATTTTAATCTTTTTTTTATTCAATAATTTATTTACAAAATAATTTTTAAGCAATAAAAAAGATCAATATATAAACCATTTATGTTATATTAACTAAAATCATTATATTATTCTAGTAGGAGTGAGTGCGGGTATTATTATATAATATGTATATATTTATTATGTGCCTTGGCGTTCAGTCATAATATGAAAATCAATGAACATCATGATTTTACATAGTTATAAGGTAACAAAATTCATTTAGAAAATAAAATTTGTTCATGAATAAGTTATAGTAGAAAAAATAATATAATACTGAAACAGGACACTTTAAGCATTATTATAAAAACATAGCTTAAATTTGGGTAGGTAGGAACTATTTATTAGAAGAACATAGTTTAAATTAAAAGTATTGAACTATTTATTATTATTTGGGAAAAATTAAGGGATTAGTATACCAGGCTTAAAAATCACAGTACATAATTGGTTGTTCCCAATATTGTGTCAAATATTACATATTATGTATAATAATTCAAAAAAAAAAATACATATAATAATAAAAAAATAAAATAAAAATGGGTGAGGGAAAGGGACTATTGAGATGCCAGCCATTAATTATCAGCTCGTTATCATTGAGCAATGACTCTTAAATAGCTAGCAACCAATTATACAAGAAAATAATATCTTAAGTTAGTATATATATATCACATAACAATATTGTAGATCTCACTTGGCGATCATATAATGCATGTACAGAAAAAATTATAATTATTGTTACACGGTACTTTGTAACTTGGATGTTATGTAATATTATTGTACCTAGTAAAATCATAACACAATAATATATAACTATGCATATACATACATACATACATCTATGATATATATAAATAGTATATACTCGGTACAGATATAAATAATATTACTTAAATTAATAAATAAGTAGTACATTTGTTTAGATACCTACTATAATAAGTATCAAAAAAAAAAAAATATTCTCTAAATAATAATAAAAAAAAAAAAATGGTAAAACAAAATGTAATCAATAGGGGTGATGTGATTATGTCATTCGATTTGCTCAAATGCCAAATAGATAGAAAAAACAAAGAATTCTTGTTGAGCAATTGAGAATATTCAGTGGAATTTGTGACATGATTGAAAAGATTACTTGAACAGCATGTTTTATGCTGATATAATACTTAACAAAAAGTTGAAGTTTCTGAGACAGTAAAATTCTTCCTGTTCGTAAGCCATTTTCTTGATATTCAGTATTTTAGGTGACATTTAAATTGTTTAACACCAAACATTTTTATTTTTATTTTCTCTGCCAATTCCAAAGACTGTTTATTTATTCAACTAGCAATCTGAAATTTTAAGAATAAAAATATTTAAAATTTAATAATTTACTCAAATATATTTTATTTAAATTTAAAGTAGCAAAATAAATAGGTGAAAATCAACGAAAAAATAGTAATTAGTAGAGCTCAGATTTATTGTAATGCCCGACTCATGCAAACTTTAACATTGTTGCTTCCCAAGCTAAATGTGTTTCAAGTAAATACTTTTTAATACAATTTTTTGGGTTTAAAGGTAATTTTTGTCAAATTTCTAGGAATAAAAATAAATAATTTTAATTTTTTGTTCAATTTGAATCACATAATTACAATGCATATATATATATTTTTCTTTAAATATAAAAATTAGAATTATAAAAAAAAACTCTTAGTGCATTTTTTGGAATTTTTATGTCATAATCATAAATACAATTATTTAAGTGGTCCTAAACCTTTTTCTGGTCAGTGCCCAACTAATATCATTACAATGAACCTTCGATCAGTAATTTTTCAAATATTAAATTTAAATATTACAAAATAGTATTAAAACAATTTTACTAAATGTATAACTACTTATTGTTGATTAAAAATTAAACTAGTGATTTTAGTTGTTAGTTTTTCTTTCAAATAATTAAAAAGTTGATAACAGACATATACTTTTATAATAAAATTAAACTATCAGAATTATACTAGAAACAGGAATTAAAACTGCTATTTATCTCATAATTAAATAATAAATACCTTGTGCCTGTTGATCAATAGGTGTGGTTTCTGGCATATTGAGAAAAAAGAAGTATTGTTTTGTTAAGATTCCACTGCTGTTGATTGTGTGTTATTAGTTATTATTAAATTTATTTTATTTTAATTCAGGACTAGTTGAATTTGAAATATGTTGTAATAATTGTCCCATAGCATAGACAAATTAGTAGTTAGGGCTTCAGGAGTATAAGAAAAGAAACATAATTTAACAGTTTTTGAAGTTTGTTGATTTGTTGTTATTATGACTGGGTATCACTTGATTACATAAGTGGTTTGATTATGGTAACTGTAACTTTGTTATTTTTGATGAATTTGGCATTATGATGTTCACGAAAGACATACAAATTGAGGTTTAGTTGTATGACTAATAATGGACATTAATGACGCCTTCCTAGATAGAACAAACAGTAATTTTGTGTTAAATCAAATACTGAAATGCATAGCATAATGTTTAGTCAAATTTAATTTTTACCTGAAAGGTCAGCTGCCATAGTATGAACATTTTTAACTCGCTGTTGTTGCTTTGCCTTGTCTCTTTTTTCTCGTTCTTGCATATCTCTATCTCTTTGTAGCCTGTCTTCTTCCATTTTCATTCTATCTACTATATTTGGGGACATGACTAATGGTGACTGTAAATGATGAAGTCCATATAGAGCTGAAGGATGAGGACTATTATGAGGATGATACGGAGAAGTAGGAAACAAAGGTACTCCACATCTTTCAAGGTACATTTGTTCTTCAATCCTAAAATAATACACAAAAAGTAAATTAATGAGTATAAATTCTTAATTGATACAAACAATAACTTACCGAAAGGCATGTTGAAAATGTGGAGAATAAAGATTTGCAGGATGGTAAGGTGAGTATGAGGCAGGGTCAACAGCAAAATGAGGAGGAGCAGATGCTGATGAAGGCATCATAGTTCTTTGTTCATCAGGCTTATAAGGTTGAAATCCACTACGAGGCTCAGTATTTAGACCAGTTGATTTTGATTCCTTGTGATAAAAATATTTGATATAAAACTGTTTTAAACTTTTTGAATAAAAGTTGATTCTCTAATTTTCTTTTTTCTATGTAAGAAATCCTACCATAGAAGTTTGTGCTGTATCCTATTTGCATCATTAGAAATTTTATAATTTTTATTTGTATCAACTTTTACTGTAGGTACAGTTTTAGTTGTACATCAATGTAAAATCCATAATAATTACACATGAACCAACTCAAAATTTGAAATTATTTAATATCTTTCCTATCTTTATTAGTTTATTATTAATGGAGAATTCACCACCATGAACTTAATATATATTATTAAAATGGTGTTTAGCACAAAGGTTGATTTTAGCATAAAAAAATGAATTCTTAAAACTGAAATTATAGCTCAATGTTATTTTTTTTGTGAAACTTACATTATCTGGTTGCGATTTATTACAGCCTGGAAGTGTGATTCGTCCTTTTAAAGATTCTTGTTGGTGTTTCTCTTGGGCCTCAATTCCTTCTTTATCTACTTAAAAAAATGTATATAAATTGTATGTTTCTGTATTAATTCTATATCAACATATATATTGTATATGTACTTCAGTATTTATATCTTACCATTTGAATGAGTAGAAGGGGGTCCAGCTTGTTTAGCTAAATTTCTAAGAGCAGCAGCAAATGATCTACCACCAGGGGATGGTGGCGGTGGAGCTTGTCCAATAAGATTTGGCATTAAAGTACGTTTTGAACCTGAACTTGTTGGTTGAGGTTTAACTAAACCTATAGAAAAAATATTAATAGTTTTTAATGTTATTTACATTGAAATCAATACCAATACATATTATTAAGAACAAATAACAATTTATACATATAAAAATAATATTTCGATATTTTTTTAACTAAGTCATCAATGTATTATTAGGTATTCATTGTATACATTAAAGGTTCAACAATTTTATGATTTAAGAATAAAAATTGAAAATATGAGGAATAATTTATAAATAAAATAAAACTGATAAATTTGTCATTAAGTCTTAAAATGTATATTTTTGAAGATAGGACCACAAAATGTATTTTTAATGAAAGGATATATTTGTATCTGATAATTAATATTTAAATTTAAACAAGTAGGAAATAACAGAAATATAAAAATACAATGCAATATATTGTGGAATTACTAATTAAAGAAAATTTCTCAAAATGTTAAGAAAGAAGGTACCTAATAAATAACAGTATTTAAACGTAATAGAGTAACTAAATCAATTAAAAGATGTATCTGCTTTAAAAAAATTGCCTACATATTATAATAGGAAATAATTTTTTTTTATTAATAAAAGACAATATTGTATTAAATTAATAAGAAAAAGAACTGATAAATGAAGATAAAAACATAAGTTTATAATTCTTTATACTAGCAGTCCCACATGGCATTTGTGCCGCATGACGTTTGAACGATGAAAAATATCGAAATGTTCAGTCATAAAATTTTAATTGTAGTCAAAAAGCTAAAAATGATGAGCATTTTTTTATATTTTTAATTTTTGTTTTTCGAACATTTTGATATTTTTTATCGTTCAAACGTCATGCGGCACAAAAGTATGAAGTTTTTTGAATTGTGGTAACTTGGTCAATTTTGGACTTAGAAAGTTGATTAAACTACCAAAATTCATTAAAATAATAAGAGATTAAAACAGGTTGTTGCCATTTAAAAAGAAAAGTTGTCATGTGTATGTCAAAAATGACAAGCGTATAAAAATGTATTTATTAAAAAATTCAAAGACCATAAAAATGTATTTTTATGTCATAACAACATATGAAAAATTCAAATTCAAATCGCATGGCTCTACGCAAAGATATTGAGTGTTCTCAATTACCGTTTACACACTGTATATATATAAATTAATTAAACCCTCATCCTGGTGGGAAAACTTTATCTCAGATTGGTTTATGTATCATAAATTATTAATTATGTATTTATTTTTACATAAATGGTTAAATATGTAAAATAAAATTTAAAATATAAGAGGTTGAAAGCGTGTTTAGAACTATATAATCGCAGATCTGGCCATAAGTAATTTTTTGGGGAATTCCTCATATGAAATCAGTTCCCGAGTTCCCCCAGAAAAAAAATCTTAAAATTAGTTTTTAATCAATTCAAGTTTGCAGGTCTGGCTACTCTGCCAATGGCTAGAAACGTAATCATGTTTATGTTCCTGGCCGGCTAGGCCTACCTATGTGAGTACGTAGCACTACCTAATAATCATGATTTTTTTTTGTAATTTTAGACAATACAAAAAAATATTATGATGGTATACATGAATAATGACTGATGAGTCATATCACATGAAATTCGGGATTCGGGAACCCTCTTTATAAAAATAGAAGGGACGAATAGGACGATTATCACTTAAAGGGCGATATGGTTGTTTATGTTTAGTATGTAACATCTGGGCTTTACCTCCCCCTTTAATACAAGTGTAAACGAGACCGCCGACTTCCTGACAAAACACACATCAGAATTCAGAAATTCAGAACGCCATAATATTCAAATAATAATATTATTTATTTTTTATTTAACCAACATTAGTTTTAACACGATTTATGCTTAATAATTCAAACTATGAAATAATACATGATATACTTGTACGTGTACGTCATTCACAATGACGTAAATACTAAATGCCCGTTTTATTCAAACGAATAATTAATGATTATTATTGTATAGAATAATAAATAACTTTAAAAAAACGTTTATAATATGATTTACGTATATTACTTTTTAGTAATCACACTTTAATTTTATAGATACAATCAAGTTACAATACTTCTCATTCACGTAGTATTATTCACGAGCATTCAGTAAAGTATAATATTATTGAATAAAAATATAAAATCCAAGTCCTTAAAGCTACTAATTATATTTAAAGAAAATATAAAAATATAACATATTTTTTTTAAATCACCGTAATTCAGACTTTAAATCGTATAAACTATGTTTTCAATAAATATATAATGTATTATTAGGTACATACAGTTTTTTAAATTTATGTAGTTAAGAACTTAGAATAATATGGAAAGTATCATCAATGACCAACAAGTTTATTCCCGTCAAATATTGAATACTTTTTGTTTAAATTTAGCTTATATTGTAATTGTGTCATATTAGTAATGACACAGATTATATATTTCTTTTATAAAACGAAAAATAATAATAACATTTATAAATCTCGAAACTATTAAATTTTCAGGCCTATTAATAACAATCGAAAAAAACAACAAGTAGGTACATCGAATTTTCAAAATTCTATGAAAAAAAAATTTCGTATTTGTTTGAAAGTGTCTAAATAATTGATGAAAATGTTAGGTTCATTTATTATTAATTTTTTAATTACGACAAAACAACCGAAATCATTGATCTTATAAAATTATAACGAGTTGCTATACACATTATAGATTTTTCCTTACGCTTGCAATTCCGCAGCGCAATATAACGCGTACCTATCTCTCTAAGGACCCAATTAATTCTTAGTACAATACAGTGAATATTTTTCAAATCTTAGGTGACTAACTGGTAGTATTTAATGAATAATAAAAATTGCAAAAATATAATGATATTTATATATTTTTTTTTATGTACGTGAGAAATAAATTACGATTTGAGTGTTAGATTTTTTTAATAGGGTTCGCAGTACACGTTTTGTCACTAAATTAGACGATAAATACCTTGGTAATACATCATATTATTTACAATGCTCGGAGATTGAGGCACTGAACCAAACGTTCCGTATCCAGCCATAGGAATATTGTTTGTATCGTGAATAAAGTGGTCCGAAGGGACACTACTTGTATCGTGATTAAAACGCATTGTACAAAATAGTTAATAAAAACTGTTCAGCGTAAAGATAATTGTTTACGAATAGAATTAACTTTCCAGAAATGTAACGGTAAAGAACGACGCCAAGTCACTATTAAACACAAAGTGATATTTTTTTGTATAGTATGGAATAGCATTACACGTGTAGTTGAGCTGCGGATACTGCGTTAACTGGCGGTGGCGACGCACACGGAACGCACACAACGCTGAAAATAATACAGTGGAGCGAACGTACGAGAACAAAAAAACAACACTGGTTAGCAATAGGGGATGAATATCCAATAAGCACCCTTAAACACCGCAGATCTCAAAACAAACTGAAAAGGGGGATGGTATACAAAAGCTAAATCGTAAGAATTCCTTTTAAAATAAATTCCATGGCTGTACAAATTTTACTATTTGGAAGTATTTTATTTTAAGATAGGTACGTAATTGTGGATGATATTAAACTTAAAATAAAATTTGATAGTTATATAAATTATTTTATATTATTTATTTTAACCAAATAACTCGTATATTCATTGACGTAGACATGATTTTTCTTGGGAGGTCGGAGGCTAATGATTTGTTATATATGGGACTATGGGAAGCTTATAATAAGGATCCCTCATACGTTTGGTGTGCTGACGCTGCCACACCTAACCTGTGGGTATATAACATATTAGACTTTTGCAGCATTATTCAAACAAATTATAATTTTAATACATGGTAACGTCTTACGTATAATACGTTCACAAAACACTGAAATAATTTTTTTAATTTTCCTGAAATTTTAGGGAGGGCTGTCGGTCCCTTATACCCTGGCTACATTACTGCATGTATTTGATAATTTTATTCAATTATATTTACCAAAGATTAGTTGTCATGTATGTAAATAAATAATATCTATTTTTTGTTTAACAGATTGGTTGATTAATGACTATTTGTTCAACATTGTGTGTTTTTAAATTTAAAAACACTAATTTTGCTATTAAAAAGTTTTATTATTTTAAAGTAAATACAAAAATAAAAATTTCATGAAAATCATTATGAATAAATGATTTTAATAGGAGCTTGATTTACTTTAAAATATGACAAAAAAATTATGTCACTTATCGACAAATTTAATGATATCTCTTTTGCCAGGTCGTAGAGTAAATTAACACAATATTCAAAATAAAAGTATTTTGGTAATTTATAATAATCTATGAATTTATTGCCTTAATTATTATTAGTATTATTAATAGTATATAGTATATACTTCTATAAATGTATAAAAATAGTTTCTTAAAATAACCACTTCTACAGACAAAATATATATCAAATATATTTATGCATATTATGTATTATATTTAATTAACTATTACGTTAAAATTTTATAAATATTCCACTTCCTAAAAAATAACAGTTTAAACTTCAAAAATGATCAGTAACATTTCGACCCCTGAAAAATATTTTTTAGATACAAAAAACCATGGGTGTCCAACATAAAAGGGGGTCTTTTTTAAAACTGGATATTCTAGAAAATAAATAATAGAATAAGTTCACCTTTTAAAGGTTAAAGGCCATGTAACTGGACAGTGGTCAACTGGTTATTGTATAATAAACAAACCAGTTTATGTAGGTATAATGTAGGTACAATAAAAAGATGGAATTATCATACAGTTTATATCAAACCCAAAAAATGTACTACCATATGTATAAAAAATAATAAATTCAAGCTACTAAACTAAATTTGTTTTGTGGTGGTTGTAAAATATTCTAGGTAAGGTACAAATTTGTCCTGTGAAATGGTGAAATTAAATAGAAAGTTTGACTAGGTATACATTTTGTTTATTTTAAAAAACAGGCATATTCAACAAATTTAAGCATTTGTAACAAATATTGATATTATAATATAAGTTAATACCGAGTGTTCCATTTAACTCAAGACATTTATTATTTCAAAAACTATTAACGTTTTTTAAAATATTTTTTTTTTCATAATATTAAGTCATTATAAACACTTTTTTTTAATAGTTATCATTTTTTTCTTTATTACAATTTGCATTTTCATTCCTTATTCTATAAGAATATTTTTGGAGTACTTTGATACATACAAATTGAATTTTAGACTAGTATTGAATTTATGAGTTATAACTTATAAGTTAAAATGAGCAGGGTGGACCAATACAGGAGTACCTTGCAAAACGTTGGTCCACTACTCAGCTTATCAAAAATGTAAACACTCATAAAGTCATAACTAATATACAACTATACTCCAGCCCACGAGAAAGTATTACCGTTTTGCGCATGCAGACTGACGGCGGAGACCACTCCGAGGCCCCATTTCCCCTACTATTTCCACGACTGTGGGGCCCCTGTATAGTGTTGATCGCTGCCGACCGGTGCCGAACAGCATGCCGAGTAGTGGGGAATGCGCAGAATCAAACGAGTTTTCGTCGGACGACGGTAATACTCTCTCATGGGCCGGAGTATAGTTCAGAATTAGATTTTTATAGATCCAAATACTTTGAATTATATTCATTTAGGAAAAGTATTATAATTTTTAGGTTTTTACTTCTTACTCTTTTAAATGACGACATAAATTTTTAAATAAATATTATTAAATGAAAAGAAATGACAGCATATTGATTTGATTTCATGTTCCAAATCAGAATATTTCTCAATTGTCTCAATACATATAAATCAAATGTTGGACGAGTAGTTTATGAGTTATAACTGTTATAAGTATTTAAAGTTTAGATGATCGGAATAAAAAGTGGTTACCCTGCAAAATGTTATTCTACTAAGCCACTCATCTAAACTTTAAATACTTATAAGTTATAACTCATAAAATACTCGTCCAACATTTGATTTTTATGTATCAAAATTTAAAATACTAAGAAAAATATTCTGTTTAGGAACATGAAATTAAAAATGTATATTGTCATTCAAAAAAGAAAGAACTTAAAAAAAATTTTAAGGATAAAAAACAAAAAATTTGTTTTTTGAAAAGTCTACTTTTTGATATGATTGTTTTACGTTAATTGAATCACTTTGTATAAGGTTGCTACAAGTTACTAAAGGTATGTTTGTTGTTTATAGACAAAAACTACTAGACCTATATAGACAACATTTAAACATTCTTAGAGTTATCAGAAAAGTCCATTACAACTTGAATTTTGTTCAAAAATGTACTGAGTGCTTTATATTCAATTCAACACAGTTCAATATCTTGGTCAAATTATATCATACTAGCGAGGTACACAGATGATTTGCTAATTAACTGAGGTACACTAAAATCGAGATAAATCAATATAGTGCTGTATTTTATATTTGTTCTTATATTCCTAGGCTGTCAGATTATATAAAAGCTAATTATATAGCTAATATAAAATAAAATATAGTAAGTTATAACTATTGAAATACCTGTATCTGTTTTAGAGTTGTATTGATTAGAATTTAACATAGACCGTTTTGTACTGTCAGCAGCAGTTTGTTGTTGTTGTTGTTTAACATTTTTTCGTTGAACTTTATTTGTCTGATTTACCTAAAGAAAACAGCAAAACATTTAAAAAGTTATATAGAAATTATCATCATAGATTATTCCAAAATTGTACAATAGATTTAATAAAAAAATTCTAATTTTAGTACAATTAAAATAAAAGTCCATTTTGCATTTTGGATAAGCAACTTTAACATAACAATTTATATTAAATAAAGTCAATAGAAATATAAAATATTATATAAGAATGTTTAGGTAAAATCAAAGAGTATACGTTAAATAACTTTGTTTTTGTCACATAATTAAGACTGCAGTATACCATAAAAAAAGCTATCTCTTAAATTTCAATCAAAAATGTATTATATTATATTATAGTATATTATTGACAAAACAGTACTTTTACAACCAAATTATATTTATATATGAAAAAATTTATATTTGAATCAATATTTGCATATATTGTTTTCATTTTTTAAACTTATATAGGTACTGTAAGTTACTAAAAGTGTTTGTACCTGTGCTTTTTCAACTGTCATATTTTGTGGTGCTCGTTGGGTATAGTTGTCTTCTTGCTTAACCATTTTAACTGTATTAGTATTTTGAAGACTTTGTTTATCTAATGGCATACCAAATCGTTCATATTCAATAGCTTGTATATGTATAGTTTCATAACATTCAACACAAACAACTGCAAACTCTCCATTTTCTAACAATAATGCTTGGTCAATTTGACGATGATAGCGTAAAAACGGATAGTCCTAAAGTTAAAAATGTAATTTTTTTTTTTTTTTACAATAAACAAAATACTAAAACAGTATATTTTAAATTAAATATTACATTAACTGCAAGTGATCGAATTTGTCGACGTCCAGCTCTTTGTGTACAAACATAACATACATATTCCTTATGGTTATAACTTCTTTCATGCTGTGGAATAGGTATGGAACTTGATTCATAATCTCGCCATTGGGCAACATAAGCATGGTAACAAAATGTACACACTAATGCAGATCCATCTTCACGCAACTGCTCTGCACCTTGTGTAGTTTCGTGTTTTAAAAGATATGGAAAATATGGTGCATTTCGACCCTAAAACAATATTAGATTAATAATCAATACAGAAAGTTATTATAAAATATAAAAGAAAAATTACTTGTGGACGGCTGTATAAAACTCTGGCATAAGTTAAGTCTGAGTGGTGGTTGCATAAGAAACAATAAATGGACGAAACATCATTTCGACTAGATATTTGTTGAGTATTATAACCATTAACATTCAAACTAGGAACGTTATACCTTAAACAGTTTTAGATAAAAATTAAATAAAAATGTCGCAAGAATAACTATTTTTTTGTTTTCATCATACCTTCTATGTTCTAAAGGGACCCTGTTGGCTTCCATAGAATTCCATTGGGCAGATAGCTGTGGAACACACTTAGAACAGGCTAATACTCTACCTTGGGATTCAACGCAATAATTTTCCGATGATCTAAATAACAATTAACAATACAATAAAAAAATGATTTATTTTATGATATAAAAAAGTCAATTATTTAAAATAAATTAAATACAATCATATACAATAAAAAGATTCATGATTCACGATTAGCTTTTAAACTTTAAACTGCTAAAAAATTTAAATAGGAAATGTATGATAATGTAGATGTATCTACTGTTTGTTGTTGCATATGAACTCAATCAAATTTTATAATTTCTTCTTAAGAGGATGTCATACCCACATGTGTTGTCTGTCTTACAAATGTACAACTTAGCAAATTTGTTAGCTTTAATATTAGAGCAAATTGATTTATTATCAAACTTAAAGGTTTGTATGTTGGTTTTTATGATATTTTAACTAATATTATAAGTGTAAATGTATAAAATAATTATAGTTTCAAGTCTCATATAAATACGAAAAATTAAAATATAATCATAATGTATAAACATAGCGTATCTTAAAGTTTGATAATAGCCAGAATTTATTCAATAAAAACATTGTTTTGTCAAATTATTTTGTAGTTAAAAAATTATAATATGTTTAATTTGTATAGCCAATGATTGGAAATTTAAAACAAGGTGTCTCATAAGTAGTTTATACTGTAATCAATAAATCTAAAAGATATACTGTATTATGAGTTGCAAAATAAATTGTTTTAATAGCAATAATATCATATAATGCACTTAGTATGTAGGCTGACAAACCACATTCGCTCATGATATATCATTTAATTCAAATTTAAAGTATACATTTTAGTGACCTACTTGACATTTACTGTACAGCAGAGCGGTACCCACTTGCCCCCCTTTATTAATTTAATGTATTACCTAAAGGGGAATGATAAATGGCTGCTGGCAAATATGATAGGAACATTTTTTTTTCTCAATGAACAGGGCTTTATAAATTGGTATACATCATCATTATAATACATTTATATTATATATGACATATATATATATATCTGATTAAACTGTATCAAATGACTTTATGATTATTTTTTATCAAAATGATTTATTCGTACTGCTTAGATTATTGGAATAATATGTAATATGTATTATTTTAATATTTTTGAAACCATCACAGAAATCCACCAGTAGGAGTGTGAGCATCAGTGGCTACTTTTCATACTCCTGATTATAGTTATTTTGTATTTATTATATAAATATAATTCTAGTTGAAGATTGTAAATAAGCGTTAACAAATAATTAGAAACTTACCTTGATAATTGTGTAAGACATGGAAAATGCATAGCATGCGAATTCATGCCTTCTGCATTTGTACATAACCATTCTAATTGTGAACGATGTTGCATTTCATAGCATACATAACAACGAAAGTTATTACCACTCATGATACGAACTGGTCCTCCATTACCAGCTACATCAGAACTAACCTGTAAATTGAATTAAAAAAAGTGTTATTATAATATGTAAAACAAAGACAGTCTTAGATAGATTAATAACGGAAAATACAAAGTACTGACCGCATGAGTGCTACGATGTGCTTCAGATGGGGTTGGTGTTTGTGATTTATTTGGTTTGGTTATATCGTAAGGTCGAAAACGAATATCTGGTGATTTAATTGATTGAATAGATGGAGAAGGTGATGGAACAACAGGTAAATCCATTAACATAGTGACTTGGTGTTTTTGAGGTACAGATTTAAAACAAACTGCACAAACCTAAAGAAAAATTAATTTTGATTATAACAATAACTTCAATAAAACATTATAGGATGAAAACACTATAAATACATACTTGAACAGTGCCTTGAGAAGATATAGGAAGTGCACCAGGTGGAGTTTTTATTTTCGTCAATGACGGGTAATAAGGTTCACGGATATTATTTGGATAACAATATAACGACCTTTAAACAAACATAGATAATTTTATTTAGTTAATATATTTATATTAAATTCAAATCAAAATAAAAACAATTAACTTATTGCTTACTGTTATTAGTAAATATCTCACCTCATAGAAGATGAAGGGTATTCGAGTGAACAGGTAAAACAAATAAATGTAGATGTATCTATAGATGGAATTAGTCGCTTACGCAAAATATAATTCCTTTCTCCGTGTGGAATGCCTTTTGACGTATAGACCTGCAAAAATAAATCACGTAATAATATCACTTATGGTAATAAATTAATAAATTGATCATATTTAAAGAAAGACAAAACAGAAATGTCTTATTTTGAACTCAATTAAAACTATTAATAAATTATAGTCATTAAGTTCCCATACCTGCCACTGATTTAGTAGGTGAGCATGACAAGCAGTACATGTTTGTACACGTCCTGTACTATCCATTGGCCTAGAACGAGGCGGTCTAGGATGAAGCATAAGGCTAGGAAAAAACGGTTGCTCAGTTTGAGTTTGATTAACAGTAACTGGTGGTTTAGCTGACACATGTGATAAGGAACCTCGTCGGAATTCTTCTCCGCATACATAGCAAACTTCAGTAGAAGAATTTTTATCAGGCATAGATAGATCTAAAATATCTGTACCACTACTACTACTGTAACTTCCTATTAAAAAAATATATGAATACAAAAATTAACAATAGTTAATATTTAGAGTTAAATATTTATTAAAAACTTATTTACCTGGATTAGAATGAGGTGTACTTGTATTAATTGGATTTGAACCATTTAATTGTGCTATGTGATCAGATGATGTAGAAATTGATGTAAGTGGTATTCTAGCACCTCGACTATCCTCTCCGGTAATTTGAGACATTGCAGATGACATGATTGTATCTTTATGACTAGAATAAAACATCCATACATTAGTTAAAATAATGTATATGATATAATTAATTAATTATAGGATTTTAATAACCTATTAGTGTAGTCAACACTGAGTCCCAGTAGTTGGCATGCATATTCCCCTTGTGTAGAAAGATCAGCACCAGTAAATGGACCATTATCACAGCGTTTTAACCAGTAGACACGTTGCCTAGCTGGAACATTTTCTCTTTCATATCGATCCCATTGACCGATTAACAGTGAATAACACAAGTAACAACTTGTTATCTATATAAACATTATCAGATTATTAAAATCTGTAATAATTTTTAAATGACAAGAAATTTCACTCTTAAAATAATATTTTGATTGAAGTATTTTTATTTATTATATAATATATATAAAAATAAAAAATTCTTAATAAATAGATAAGTAATAGATAAACAGTTAGGTATTAGCATTCAAAAAATTATAAACAAACATCTAAATTTGAATTAATATTTAGGTGCACAAATATTTTAAAATTAATGTGATTTTTCCTATCTCAAATTCTACCTGAAGCTATGACTACCAAATCGATACAATTCTATTATTCTGACAACTACTCGACTCGATTGCCATTTGTGTTCACTTGTAAAGTAAATGTTTAAATAATGTCTCATGAGTCATTAGTTTCATAGCAAATGCCTCCAATATATACTGTTGTGATACTTTCCAGCATTATTTTTTCTCTATAACATACTCCTATCAATTTTAACAATTTTTCCAAAATGTTTTCATTCTTATTTTTTGCCATAGTTACCATACATATTTCTTGTATGTAGTTACTCCAATCTACTACTATACATGATTCATATCCAAATATTTTTCAATTAATGTAATTTTTGCAGTCCAATAAAACATAAAACTTACTAAAATTAAAAAACTATTATCGACTTGGTACTTTTAGAATAAGGTGGAAGTCAAGATAACAGGATAACTAACATTTAGTTAATATAATTTCTAAAGATAGAAATAGATGGATACACATAGATTTTCTTATATAAAATCAAGAATCCATATACTATGTACAGTATGTCTTACAAAACCAATTTGTTTTAATAAAATAAGTAGAACGAGTTCTACTGGGATTATTGGTTTTTATCTTATAGTGATGAAAACTCATATGAATAAAACATAAACATCATAATAGGTCTCCATAAATTTAAGAGGAAGGATATCCTAACCAATTGTATTCTAGTACTGTGCATCTCTGACAGTGACATGTAGCCTGGCGGCAATAACAAGTTAGAAAAGTTTGAACTGTTGTCTTCAAGAGACATTAGCTTTGCACTTCAATCAAGGTAGGGGATATTAAAAAAAAAATGTAAATGTAACTTAAATTATTTAAACCCAACAATTGAATGCGTTGGATTATAAACTTAAATATGACTAATAATTAACAAGTAGGTACACAAAATATGAAGTTGATGAACTGAAATCTGTTGCATTGTTAATTCATTAACTGATTGATAATAGTTACACTTTTGTTATATTAACAATGACATTAAAACAAATGTTGAGTGTTAATGTTTTAAATGAAGTGTTTCATTAAAACAATTTAGTGATGTTGTACACCTTTTGCTGAGGTAGTATTCTTTGATTTATCACGAATAGCAAACTTTTTTAAAATGATGATCGTATATTAAATAAATTCTATAAAATTACATACCGCACTATCCTGCTTGGCGTTCAATGGTTGTCTATAACCTTGTGGAGGTTCGTGCATCTCCAAAAATGGAAAATGCGGCGTGCCATCAGACGGTCCGGCGGATGGCGGTCGCACGCGTAACCAATACTGTTCGGGGTGTCCAGAATTTCCACAAACAAAACACACATTATGTATCACACTAGAGGTCTCTTGCTTTATGTACATGCCGTCATCGGTGCGAGTTTCTTGTGCCATCACACCACTAAACACAACACGAAAATTACACAATTCCATTAGCACAAATCTGAATCAGTTTTCTCTTGGCCGTGCGCAGAAATTACCCAACGTGTACTGGACCGGGACAACGATTTGTGGTGCGAGACTCGGTGGAAACAGTACGGTTTGGTTTATCGACAGATGTTACCAGCTGATGTGTGGCACATACATTTTTTCGCTGGCGCACACACACACAGCTGCTGCTGCTGCCGTAGGATTACATATAAGGAAAAATAGGGCGTACACTGTTGGGCACTGCGTCTACGCCGAGACGACCGCAAACCGGCGGCGGCTGGTCGACGGACAGCCGGCGGGCCGTGTTGCACGTCGATCCGGAGCAAGTCGACGGGGAAAACCGTGAGTACTTACGTGTGAAAGTGTGATGCACAGAATTCAAAGGGACGTCGTCTCTCGCGATCCGGTTATCATACGACGACCGTCGACGACTGCGGTTATCACGGCGGACGTACGTGTTTTATCGTTGCCCGGGTTCGCGTCCATCATCGGGCCGGGTCCATTGACGCCGCACGGCAAAGGGACTATATGGAGATTCGACCGTCGTGTCGCAACTTTCGGGGAAATGACAAGTTGCTTTTACCTTGCAGAGTATATTATTATTTTAAATACGAGACTTTTGGCAAGGGGAAAAAAAATACAAACTTTTTTCCTCCATGAGCTATCACGTTTTTTCACCATTGTCTATTGGTTAGCACGGTATCTTGTTCCGTAACTGTTAATGTCGAATAAAAAAAATCGAATAAAAAATACAATAATTACAAATTACGGAACACACGTATTTACAGCTGTATTCGCCAGACGACGAACGGTGAACCGTGAAGTGAACGGTGAACACGCACATATAGGTATATATCAGAAGAGGTGCCCGAGGTGGCCACCGGCCACTAGTCGTGTTATATTCGCTATTATGTGTATTGTATCCATAGACCTTATACTCGGTACCTATAAGGTCTATGATTGTATCGAATACATTTCAATTGTTTTTCCGACTCATATAAATACCGTCTATTCTGTTCTATTCACAGTTACCAATATTTTGCCCTTTTTGTCTAACCTATTGTTCCACTTTTAACGTGAGGCTCCCCTACAAAAGAGCAATTATTCGGCTGGGGGGCTCGGCTCCCCAATTACTCGTTTTGCCTAGCCCCCCTTCCCGCCCGAGATGTCTGTAACAAATAAGATTAATATTTTATTCTCACATAAGTATAATAATTTTCAATATAATGTATTATAATTTATAACGTTGATTTTTTTTAAATAATTGATAAGAATCTTTTTTGTCGACATCACTAAAATCTAAAAAAAACTGCAAACACAGCTGTTGTAAACTATATAGACGCAATAGTATTGTGGTCGTCTGATAGCTATTTATAACAATTGTCATTAAAAAACGTGTACAATATCGATCGAGTCGACGTCTGAGTAATATTTTTTTATTCTCTCTGAATAATTACGCTCGACATATAGTGACTTATAGCACACATTTGCATTCGTCAGAACCGATCTCGCGTTGTTGGCTTTAATATTTCGAGAGTGAATTTCACTTGACACTTAGGAGCGTAATATTAGGTATTATTATCCGTGTTTGTACGTCGGTTTTTTAAGATATTTAAATTTATTTCCACGCGATAGTTATCGTGTGCCCCTGTAAGACGTTACAAATTACAATAATTTAAAATCTTATCGTTAAACCACTGAAAACCTTCCGTAAAAAAACCAACGTTTATAAACACACGGACGGTGATGTTCACTATATTCTCGAATTCGAGTTTGATCGTATATGTCAACCAGTGGCGTGATTATAAATGGTTTATGGGAGGGGATATGGATATTTTAAAACCATAGACCCGTGGGGGCCTTCACCCCCCACACCCTCCTTCGACCTCCCCACTAATTTCTTTTAAAAATATATATTATTAAACAAACCATTTTCTTTATTACATTATATTATTTACCAAAATTTCCAATTTTCTTGGTTTTCTCGCCAATATGTTAAGTATTTCATCATGCTCTACTTCAATATCATTATGAATGGTCAACATTTATAGACCCTACAAATTAATTAATAATCAACATAATAATAAATATTGAATTTTATAGTTTAAAATAATGTGTCACCTCTGTCTTACTATTTCTAAGATATGTTTTAATTCTCTTTAAACTTGAGAATGTTCTCTCAGGTGTTGAAGTAGACACCGGGAGTGTGCATAACATTTTTAATAAAAAATGTATATTAGGGTAAATAAATGTTACACAGTTTTAACGCTTCAATTCCGGTTTTTGGATTGATATTTGATTTTTTTTAATTCTCTGAGTTTTCTACTCCACAATTTAAGTTCAGCTAATGAATTAGTTACATCCAGTTTTGTATAGAATAGAAATTGATTAATTTCTTGAATTATTTTGGCAATACAGTAATATAACTGAACATTTAAAACTTTTTTTTTAGTAATTTGTATTTTGTAAGACAACAGTATATAAATACGGCACATGGGGGGATCTATCCCCCATATCCCCCCCGTAATTACGCCCCTCATATCAACTCCCTCTTGTGATACGTATAAAGCTAACGACACAAAATCGGTTCGGATAAACGGAAATATTTTGCTTTGTCGAGTGTGGGTCGGATAGAGAAAACATTTTTTAGTACAGGTGCCTACGACGCAGTCATCCTGTTAGTATAACGTGATATTGTCTTGTATCGTACTACCATTAAAGTGGTTACCTATATTTCCTTATAATTTTAACTAGCACTATTTCGGATTTTCTTATCGTCCTTTATTTTGTTATATAGGTGTGTGTGTGTGTGAGCCGTGACAATATACCCTTAAACCCACTCTTGATATACAACCCTAGTGAGTACCTAATAACGACAATTTATCAATAAAATGCGGCGTAAAAATCATGTGAGATGTAAAAAGTTGTTTAAAGTCGTTAAAGGTAGGCGATCTATAATTACTCAACTGGGGCATCGGCCCCATACGGGTCTGTTTTGCAAATTGCAATACACTTATCCAGATCCTTATGGAAAAAATTGAAAATGTGCCTATATGCTCCTTCTTTTATATACTGTATCTGATTACGTATACAGGCCACAGGAGGGGTTGACCTCCACCCTTAAATAATACAATATATAATATATATTGATGATGCGCTCTTATTTTGAAGGTAATATCGAAATATATACATAATAGCTGATAAATGTATTGTATGTATATTATATATACACCCGATCTTATATTATAGTCTTTATTTAGCTTATAATATACAGCAGGGATCATTATCATTCACCAGTTATTTTTTTGGGGGGGAGGCCACTTTAGGAATTTGGACAGTTTTCTGGAGTCGATACGAATAGAATACGTATGTATATAGTTGATTAGAGCATGTATAAAGTGAATATAGTACTATAGCTGTCCCACCCGGCGCTGCCCGAGTCAAAGATGAAATAAGTAAGTGCGATATCAGAATATTAGGCACACGAAAAACATCGAAATGGTGGCCTGTGCCAAAGATTTGTTTTTTTTTTTTTATAAATTTATTTGTAAAAATATGCGATATGCCATATTCCTACTAATATTATAATTATAGTTATAAGATATGTAACCATTGACAACCCTATATAAATAAACAGAGATTATTCATATATATCTCATCAAAAATAGCATTTTCAGTTTTTACTGTAACTGATAACTAATAATTGTAACCAATAGCAACCATTTATAAACAAAATACAAATTTTCAATTTTCATCATGAATTTCAAAATCCTTGTGTGAGCACCTCTTAAAATTAACTTTTTTGCGATAGGAACCTTCTCCGTGATATAATCTTTCATTTAAAAAAAAAATTAAGACAATCGGTTGAGTAGTTTCCGAGAACATTAGCATCAAAGGTTTTAATTTTCGGATTTATATATTAAGATATACATTATTGTACATAATATGATTACTTTTAAAGTTTTAAATGTAACTCTACCCTATGTTCCTATCCCTATACGGCTGTATATGGGCTAAATAGCTGGTGCAAAGTATATTATGTCATAGATTAAATATTATATTATATTAAATATTTAATCTATGATTATGTATAATATTATATTATATTATGCTTGTCGGTGTACCTTTATTTATTAAATTATGTACTCATGCTAATAAAATAGGTAATTCCCTTGTTTTAATATAGTCATGACGTTTACAATATAGAATTTATGGAGAGTGCTCGAAACAACAAAAGCCACACGCCACATGCACTTATAGCCATATGTGCCCACTGCCCATATTATTTTAATATATTACATCAACTTTTAAAATTAAATTAAGTCATAAAACGGTTCATTTTATGTTTGTTAATCGTCATTATTATCATCTAATTTCTTTGTTTCGTTTATTTGTTTTTATTAATCATAAGATTAAGGTATAGGTAAGTAGATAACTTTACCCACACAAATAAATCGTATCCATCAATACTATAATATTATCTACCTATATATAGGTACGTATATTATGTATTATACGCATTTATACGTGTATTGATTTTAGATTAAACAAATTTATCTTTAAACATATCTAGTGCGGATGTGCGGTGTACTGGCTTATTTATCGACATTTATTAAAGGGCCGTTCGCTATTGACCCTAAACGGCCTAAACAAAACTCGCAATATTGCACACTGCAGTTGCGCCGATGACTACAGCAGTGCAGTTTAAATAGTATACATAGGACATATAGGTACTTATACACGAAACGTTTTAATAATTCGTATAGTCTGGGTCAGATTTAAAATGTATACATATCAAATATGTACTTATAATAAAACGATATAATATTTTGACTCTGGATTAAAAAAAGAAAAATTTAATTTATATCATTTTCATAATCAGTTTTATTATTTAACTGCAGACTACTCCAGCACAACCGAATTAAATAGTACTCCCGTAGTGGGTGTGCTGAATGAGTCATCTGCAGTTTAACACTATATTATGAGTAACACGTTACTTTAATATTAGATACTTACCTACGCACATATTAATCATCTTATTATTGATAAATGATAAATAATTTACTTATTCCGTTAAAAAAAGAGTGTCATCATCATTGTTTTCTTTTACACATATTATATAAGGAACATAAACAGCTAATTCAACCTTGATAGTAGTCTAGGTTCTAAGCACGCCTTATATATTATCAGTTTAATGAAGTATCTTTAACGGCTAGCAACTCTATTCGCTGTAAGTTTGTAGTCTCATAATATTTCGACATAGCATCATCTATAATATTATCAATTAAACAAAACAATACCTTTATTGTAATTTGTAGTTATTTATAGTGTCTATAAGATAATTTATAACAGCTTTTCCTAAACTGGGGTCCGCGAGTGGAACCTACCTTAGGAGTTCCGCGAAGATGAGTTCTTATAGTTATGCTTTACGCTGTATAATATAATAGTAGGTACTTATTTATAAATTAAATTAAATTAAATTAATTTATATTTTCTATAACTGGACGTGGTTATTGAGTTTGAAATCATGTGATTATAAAACTAAAATACAATACCAATTTAATATTAATTATGTCCTAACTATATAATATATTTTTCCTATCTCTAAGGGGTCTGTCGGCGGGAAAGTTTCAGAAACGTTGGTTTATAATTGCTGAAAAAATGTATGCTTACATAATGAACGTAAATCGTAAAATATGTGTTATAACTTATATATATATATATATTATAGTTTAGATAAGTACTGATAGCTCATAGATACTGCCAAATGCATTTATTGATTCCACAGAAACATCAGGTTTTGAAAAAAGGCAATGCGCATAATATAGACTCGGCCGGCTACTGCAGTTCATATACTATATTCTACCTATCGACCCCGTCCAGTCTTAAATGTTTAAACACGGTAGAAACTATAGCCATAGTGTAGACTTTATTCATATTTTACTGCATTTTTTATTAAAATTATAAATTTACAACGCAAGTCATAATGTAAAATGTATCAATGTATAATATTAGGACATTATAGGTACGCATATAGTGTATACCTACTGTATAATTTATTTAAAATACGTTATACAGTGTGAATTTAGAATATAATTAGAAGGTACCTATATGATTTATTTAAGCAAAATATATAGTTCAAGCAAGTAGTAACGGTTTACACGATATACGTTATGTATTATATTATAACGAACCAATACTACCATCAGGTAACAATATTGTATAGTACCTATATAATTTTAAAATAAATATATATCTATATTATATTAAACATATTATGTCCTTTACATAAATTATAATATTCTTCTATGATTTCGTTTAAAATTTAATTTTTATCGGACTATATATATTCTATAATATAACTCCATAATTCTGTATACATATTTATAACATGTTACGACATAATTACGCCTTTATAGAAATACCTATACATTCCTATACTCATTACTAGCATAATATATAATAATAATGAGTTACACGCGAGTTGTGTTGGGAACTATTAATTATTTAAGAAATATAAAATTTGTAGAAGACGCATCATAATAATATTTGCGGCACTATGACACCAACACTGTACCTATATTATTATTATAATAACTATCTATATTCATCAAACCATTTCCTACACCAATGATCAAAGGTATAAACCTAAATATATCACATTGACATCGATAACCGTTTTAATGAGTTGTATATATAGGTACTTCCACCATTAGGAACTTTATTTAAATCACACATCATAATTATTGTTTTGACAGCGAGTTTCCATAATTTTTTTTTCTACTCGAGATGATTATATATATTTTCAGAACACTGTACACACACAACCCGTGAGATGTGGTCCTGCACGGGTTCCTGAAATAATAATTGTGAAATCGATTTTAATCGAAGCGACCGTACGAAAACGATGTATAAAATATAATATAATACGCCGCGAAACAGCTGCGAGGCGGGAAATGCGGTATAACTATAGTGACCGCCGACCGGTACCTCGACGAGTCTACCGAGGAACATATTTATTATAGTAATAATATTATTGCGTCGTTCGTCGTGGCCTGCATGCAGCAGTAGCCAGTGAGCGACGAGCGGCTCATATCGAGTATAATATAACTACAGATATATTCTAAAGGCCGCGACCGATTTTGGCGACGGATATGGCGACGTATCGCGAGCGGATATCGACATTTGCGGTTCAGACTTTCAAAAGGATTCAACACCGCATTGTATGACTTCTGGCGTGCATTTTTTGTTATAGATACTAAATAACATTAATAGGTACCTATTCTCACAGCGATCATCGTTTAGGCGCAAACAGCCCAATTTGTTTAGACGATATAATATTGATTTCAAAATCGTGGCCCCCACACCCTTGACCACCGAGTTATTGACGCACAAATATATAAATTATTACACAATTTACATTCAATATATTATATGCGTATACGGCTATACATAATATACATCATGCAAACGGAGCTACAGCTGTCGGAGTAGCTGACAAAGTTGAGTAGCGAGTGTTTGAACGTCGTCATCATAATATCTGTGGTAAAATATTACACAGTCTGTGCATTTTATTCAGCTCGCTATAATACCATATTTTCTCGGAAAAAATAACACAATAACTCTCAATCTAAGTCCACGGCTACGTCGAGTGCCTTTTATATATTGTATTCCGATTGGCCGTTGTAAATTTGTAATCACGCCATCACGGTATCATTCGCTAAACATGATCTATTATCTATACCAGCTATAGGACGTCTTCGGAGTTAGACAGAGCTCTACTTTTGGACACGACACGATATTATATAGACGACGTAGTTGCTTTGAAATGTTGAATCCGTCCTTATCGTCTGTGTTTATATCACTTATCTGAAATACTTTATATAAGGTATATGCACTTATAAACATTTTTATTGGTTTATTTTACAAAATATAGTGTATCGTGTGGCAAGGGCGGGAAGTAATAGCTATTTCGGCCGCAAACGAGGGCTGCAATTCGCCCGAGACGGAAATTGTCTTCCCGCATCACGAGTCATACTCGTACAATTTTTTGTCACGCCTCTTCCGCCCCCGAAAACGCCTCTTTCGGCATTAAACGGAATTCGGGTATATAATCGTATAATACACAATATAAAAGTGTTCTTGCTGCAGTTATCCGGTACCCATCTAGATTGGCCAAACTGTATTATTTCGTAATATAGACCAACATGATACGTGCATGTGTGTCTTGAGCAGTAACTTTCCCCGTAGCGGGTATTTCCACTTTACCACCCCGCAAGTCTGAAAAAAAAATTTGCCATCGCTTCGACCGGAATCTAAAATTAAACTTTCATTGCAGGCGTGATAAAAATGATATTTACTTGGTGCTTATACTCGATGAGGACTCTATTTGGGAAGGGGGACTCGTCATAGTTTTGGTGGTGGTGGTATAAGTCTCTTCAAGCCCCCATCCAAATTGCGCCAATGTTGACTTCTCACTACGACATTGTCTGTACGCCTATATACTTGTAAGTAGAAACCCCGTGGCCACTGCACCTCATCGACCGCATCACACGCGTTCATTCCCATATAGGTAGGTACCGGTACCGAAGGTAACTCGTATTTCACATCATACCGTTGCATATTATAAGGCTTTTTCCTAAGCCGACCGGAAAAACGAACCGTCGACAGTGTCAATCTAGACTGAACTAAAAATATGTTAAATAATATTGTGACGACGTGACAGTTCGCGGATGGTCGAATTAAGAAACACTGTGTGACGTTTCGGCACCGTTAGTACGTGTTAAATTGACACCGAAAGTCATGTGGTCGCCTGTCAATTTAACAAGGTCGCCAACCACGAGCCGAGACCTGATGGGGTCGGAGCAACGTGGATTTTTAACGTAGTAGACATAAGGAAAATTAGAAATAATAAGAATAATAATAACTTAAATGCAATGATTAGGTATAAAGTGATATATATATATTGAAGCTAAGTTATGCATTTAAGTTGGCGCCGAGAAAGCCGAACGGGCATAAAACTCGGACAAAAAATAATAACAGTGGGCAATAAATATGGAAACAAATAAATATATATATATAGATAAAAAAACCGCCAACGGCTCCACTGGACGGTTACCGGGTATAAAATATAGTGAGCAACCAAAACCAACGGCTCCACGAATGGTTACCGACAACGGCTCCAAGAATGGTTACCGGGACAAAAATTACACATGAATAATAATCACGATAATAATAATAATAATAACAATAATAAAAATAGGTAATAATTAATGAGATATATAGAACACCGGCCACGGTAACAAATTAACAAATGTAAATATGGGGGTAAAAACGGGGTACGTTACCATTCATCGGGTGGTATGGCATCCTCCCATATGCCGGCCGAGGGCGCATCGGCGAACGGGCACTCTACTCCTCCATGATGTTGGAGAGACGGGGAAAAAAAGAAGAGTGACGTTGTCACCGGCTTGGTCGTCCGTGAGCGGCACGAAAAAGCCGATGATCAATGGACACCGTGGGGAGAGGTAGAGGTCTTTATCTGTTTTAATTCATTAATTGGGCCGATATTCTAATTAGCGTAGTAGGTCGGGTGCTTCCCGGACCACGGGGGAAAAGGAGGGGAGCGTGTGTGCATCCGCCACATAGGTAGGTGTTGAAGTCGATCGGCGGACCTGAACCCGCGGGACACGGAAGCGCTATCGCATAATATAACTATTATAGCGAATAATAATTATATAATGTTTTCACTCATTTCGTTCGTCACAACTGCAGGTTTTGCAATACAGTGTTATAGCTTATATAGGTATATAGGCAAAGCCGTAAGTGAAAATAAATTTCGGGGGAGGTCCAACTTTTTTTAATAACTTCATTCTTAATACAATTATGGTCGATAAATTTAATTCACTACTAAAATGTATCTACTTTTAAAAATTTCCGTGTCCCCCGTTTCTTCCCCCCCCCCAAGTCACGGCCTTGGATATAGGTACTTCGGAAGGTTAGGTTCCGTACTTTGGAAACCATCACACGCGTCGGTTATATTTGACTCCACGACTATATTATGTAGATATAAGTGATAGATATAAGCGTATAGTATAATAATATTGTAATGTCGATGAAAATAATTGATGCTGATTCACGCCAATATTATTGTTAGTCGAAGCGTACCACAAATAACTGCTTATCCTTACAAGGAACAATAATAATGTACGGGTGACACATCACTATACAGCTGACACGAAGTGTGTCCTACCTTGACGTACCGCCTGCGCCCCGTTTAATCCTCAGGAAACGGGCGACGTGTTTCACCGGACTGGCAAACGATGTGGCTCGCAAAGTCGCAAACCACATTACACTTTTACAGTTTTACCATACAAGTTCCGCTAGAATTTCGTCTCACCGCTAAAGTTAGATCACGCGGTACTCGTGTTGCCGTCAGAAACGTCAATTTAATCAACACAAATCGCCGAGGAGAGGTCATTTAAAAAAAAGTTTCATTTTTTCTTGCCTCTATTTGTTTGCAAAAACTGTAAAATAATTTGTTGTACAGGTCAGAGGGGTGTGACAACTATAACGCGCCTATGCCGAAGTCATTTGACATAATATTATCTCTCTCTCTGTCTCCCACAATATTTTTAAATCAGAGAAGTTGATTTTGACTGTTCGACTTCGTTTTTCAAAAAGATCTCTCAGCTCCTGAAACAGACAAACAGACAACAGTCATAGGTATCGGGTACACGAATAAAAACTACAAGTGCATTTGAAACTAATACCGGAAAAAACTCACCAGTAATGTGTGTTCGGTGTGGTGGTGTGGCCAATAAAAAAATAACCAGCTAAATACAACTAAACATTTTGTTTTTTGTATTTTTTTATTATTTAAATGACCATTTATTTTTAACTAAGTAGTCACTGTGTAATAAAACTATGTGTATAAATTGCATATAAAAACATAATAAGTGCGTATAAAATATACAGCCATATAATTTAATTATTTTTGAACTGCAGAAGTAAAAGAGTTGTATAAACACTATAGGCACTCTACATATAATAAAATATTATAAATAATATTATGCATATTATTTAATATATTATGTATGTGACGTAATCTAACGGTTACTCCATAGAACATGACTTTATACAAAATAAACCACTAGATTGAGCTGTATAAAAGATCCACATTTTACTTCAAATTAAAAATAATTTATGTATTTATTATATCGGAATACCGGATTCTAAAATTGTGTTGATTTTGCTAATGACGAATTAATGAAATATCAAATTACAGTAAAGTAGAGTTAGTTATTTAGTACAACAATTAATATTACGATACTCTACATAATATTATGTAAATATAATATAATTTTAATTGAAAATTAAAGATTAAAGATTTTAAAAATGTTTGAAATATTTTTAGAAGTGGGTAGTTATTTAAAATAAAACTTTTTTTTTTATAACATTTTAAATTATAATAGGTGCCTATTTAATATTGTTTATACTTTATGTTTCATTGTTTGTGTATTAGAATATATTAACTTTAATAAAATATTTCAAATATTTCTCTCATTAACTAAATTGAAATGTTTAATTATTCCATTTTACATTCAAGTTGATTATTGATATAATATTGCACCGTGATTTATAGACATTTATAAATTCTTGCAAATTAAATTGTTTTATAAAATATATACACACTGTTTGGTTTTGTTAATAATAAATAAATAGTTAAATCGAATTTTACGTTGTCTACAATTTTGAACTACATGTGTACAAGTGTCTGTTTAATAGATTCCAATAACTTAACCTAACCTAACCAGTAACCTAACAACTTAATGATTAATTTAATATCCATGGTTTATTAATTATTTATAGAATATATACCTACTAGTTAGCACTTAGATACTAATTATAATGTAATGGTAAAATACATTTTAGGAATAATACCTTAAGTATCCTTTCTGTATAGTACTTACATTTAATATAAATAATTGTATTAATTTAACCTTGTGTTATACGTCAGAGGAAAATTGTTAGGAACAACTTTTGGCATCAACCAAGGGCATTTATATAGAATTATATTTAGGGGGGAGACGCGTTTAAATATATTGTTATACTATTATTATAATTTATTATACTATTTACGTAAATCTCTGATATGTAAATATAGGTAGCTTGTGACTTTTGATTCTAAATTATTTAAAATATTATGCCTTAATGATAGCAATTACAAATAAGAACTTTACACTTTACTGTGGTTTAGCCGTTTAGGTCTATTTAATGTACGTAGATATTAGATAATTTAAATAATATACAATATCTACATATAAAAGTTATTATTGTTACGTAACTTAGTATAAAGAAAACCAGTGAACCACCTATTATTCTATTGAGTTTTCTCTATATATTGTCATTCACAATAATAGCTACCTAATAATATAATGCTTTTATATAAATATACATTTGGTTATTTATGCATTACATTTGTAAGTAATGTTTATAGCATAGGCGAAAATAGGAGGGGGTTGTGAGGCCCTAAGCCCCCCCCCCCAAATCTCAAACGCTATTTGAGCCTATGGTGTATAGTCAACAATGAATATCATACAAAATATTTAAATTTTGCACATTAATAGTTGATAGATACCGCGTATTAAATTAACTAAAAATAGTTATCAATGTTGAATTCTCTACCCTTTTTAAGCAAACATTTATTATTTTTTTGAATCCAAACGTATAAATTATAGGTATCATCGTGATTCTTCTTTTTCGGTTATAGCAAATATTAGTGCCGGAGTATTGGAGTCGCACAGGGTGCGGCATCCTCTCTCCAGCCCTCTTTAATACCTAGGTATTTATTATATTATGATTCTGATAATATTTTCTCCATAAACGCATCAGAACGGAGTTTGCTAATAGCAGATAACAAGGTTATTAGATCAATTCATAACGATCATTCATTTGACCATACTGCTTCCTTAAATCTCCATAACCACCTCAAGTTGGCTCATCACGTCAAATTTAGTACAACAAATGGCACTTAAATATTATGTAAATCATAGAAAATTCTCACATGCCATCTATACGGCATTCGACGCTAGAGTAATGCCAAAAAACCAAAATCAATGTTAACAAAATTTAAACTTTTAAAAATACTATTATTTGTAAAATCATGCACTAATGCCCCACCGTATAATATCTCTAATATAAAGCACCTTACAGATTTAAAATTTAAAACAGTACACTACAGTAAGAAGTATTAACTTTTTATAGGAGATTCTATTCTAGACTTCATTCCCATCCCAACCACCTCATATCCTATAAGTACTTAGCCACACTACAAATTCTTAGATACCCACTGAGACAGCTACAGCTTAAAAAAATTGGTACCATGATTTCCTACAAATGGTTAAAACATAAAAATAAAATACGTAGTATCACACTCTACCGATCAATTCACTCTTGTATTCATATTGGTTTATCACATATTTTTATTGTGCCCTTTAGAGTATATAGATTGTATATTTTATCCTTTAAAAATAATTTTAATAATAATAAAAAAAACTATAGGTATTTAGATTATGCGATTTCGATTGCATATCAAATTAGTACAAACTACAAAAATACCTATAGTCTCCTAGCTAACACAATACTTGCAAATATAGTTTATACCTAAGCTTAATTAAATTAAATATATGAACGATAATCAATAGCAGACAATGAAACCCCATAAGAATAAAACATTATTAGCTTCTGTTACTTTCAATAACATTGGTAGGTATCTACAATCTACTATTTTATACATATCGTGTACATTTTGACGTATAATAATGCAACCAGGTAAGATAATTTATATACTAAGTTATATTAAATAGAATAAAAAGTGTACAATGTAATTTTTTTTTTTTAACATTGCCTAGATAGTTTTAATAATTAAATAATAAACTTTGAAGTAGGTATACCTATAAATAGTAACCAACAAAAATTAATTAAAAAACAAGTATTATTAAGTATGTATACATTTTAGTAAAAAAAAAAAAAATGTATACATATTTGAAGTACAAATATTTGTAAATCTATAAAAAATGATTGATAATCAGACCAATGAATTAATATTAATTTTTTATATATAAATATATAATTAAGTACAGTTTGTTGACGAAAATTGTAACTTCTGATGTTAAAAAACTAACGTAGTTAATAATTATTTGATGTAAAAATACCTAGCTAAGTGACATAGTCACTGCATGACTGTAATAATTATATGTCAAGTTAGAAGTTATACTTTAGTCAGTAATGTCTACCTTTTTAGCTATAGAGAATTGCGAGTGTCCGTGAAGTGTCTATGCATCCTTGCATATAATTCGGAATATGTAACTAATTTAATTTACAAAAATAGTAGATATATATTATATACTATATATACAATTTAAATACGTGTTATGTATATTGTATTTGTATATAATATTATGTTATGTTAAATTTTTGTTTGTTTTATTGCGATGGTCTTATTTTATATTACAAATATTTTATTGATCGCTTATTTATATTTTTTTACACTTTTAAAAATTGTTTAATTACTTATTTTTATAGATAGTTATAATTTTTAATAAACCGTTAATTGCCATATTTAAACCATAGTACCAAGTACATTAATGGTAAGTGTGTAGAAGCCGTATCTAACACTTTGATTAATTTACTATTATGTTTAAAGACTGCAAATTTGTTAGTAAAAATATATGTTTTCATTCCACTAATTCAACTGTAATTTAAAGCTATATTGCTGCGTAACAACGAAGCAGTACCGCATATATATGTATTTGCTTTTAGCTAGGGTTACTAAATTTGGAGCCTATGTGTACGAAGATGGCACAAAATACATAGGAGACTGGAACGATCGAGGTCGAAAACACGGTTTGGGTCACGTCCAATTAAAAGACAACACACGTTATGAAGGAGGATTCAGCAACGGTCTTTGCTCGGGTCTTGGAGTTCTCCAGTATCCGGATGGAGCTAGGTGAGTGCATTAAAAAAAAACATAATGTACGGCAACAAACAATTATTTTAATTATATATTCAAGTAGGGAACTTTAATATATATAGTAACTTATTCATTTATACGAATGCGTAATACCACAGATATGAAGGAGAATTTATGGAAGGATGGTTTCATGGTCACGGGATGTTTTGGAGGGCTGATGGCATGAAGTACGAAGGCCAATTTCGAGGTGGTCGTATTTGGGGATTAGGTAATACAGATTGCAGTACTTACACTTAGATAAAACTACTTAAACACATACAGAACTAACATCTAATATATATTTTTTGGTTTATAATAATGACATAATGTACTATAATATGTATTTAGGTTATAGCTACGACACGTGTGTCGCGGTGTGATACGCGCATAAGTTTGTATATTTCACTGTATTCGTTTATCATAATTTTGTAATACGGGTGTACACTGTACCTAAGTGATATAATATAATATCAAATAATGTAACAAAGATAATATATCGTTCCGTAAAATGTGTAGGTATAGTATGATTTTTAAAATTTTATAGGTTTAGTAACCTTTAAGGACGGATCCCACGGACTTCCGAGACACGAAGGTTTTTTCAAGGATTGTAAATTTGTACAAAAGAAAAAATGTCCGGCGGTCGTTACAGATGCACAGCGAGCAGCATTGATGGCAAGAATACAAACTGAACAAACATAATTATTAAATACATTTTTCTGTGCATGGTGTAAACTGTAAAGAATAAAAAAAATAGATCAGGCAAAATATTCAAATTACGAAAAAAGTAATCTATAATTCTTGAGAATTAATCTACTAAAAATCCGATTTTTTAAGATTACGAACTATTAAATAATATTTTTGATAGTTTGTCACTTATACCTAACCTACACGCGCATGTGTTCTCTCAGTCTTACAAACTTATACAACATTCCACATTTTACGTTCTCAATAATCCGTTTTGATCTGTTGTTTACAAAATTAGAGTGAATTGAGCTATTATAAAATTTAATAGTAAGATTATTATCTAGAGTATTTTGGAGGAATTTAGTGATATTTTAATTACAAGGCCAGTAATAAGCATTTTAAAACTGTAATTTTTTTATAAATTTTAAAATTATCATAACTTACTTCAAAATTAAAATATCAACAAAAGTTTCCGAGATGCTTTCGATATAATAATCTCACCTTTTAATTTCCGGTACTTTATACACACACATATTTACATATTCACAAAATATTGCATAATGTTTTTTCTTCCAATCAATCAATCTTTATTAATTGAATGAACTATTTTAATCAAATACATAAACGCTTGAAATATTGATAAAATTGTATTATTAAATTTAAAATTAAACAAAAAAAATATCATCTATACTAATTAAGGGCTCGATAATTATAAATACGGGATGGATACGGGTAAGATAAGTGGTAGGTATTTTACATTTAAAAAAAAATATACCTATATGTATAAATAAGTGGACAGACTGTGAGTCAATAACTGCACCTTAGAGATCGATTAATTTTTAAATTAATTTAATTTAATTTTTTTAATTTTGCTTTCGGTAAAATTAGTACAGAAATAACATTTAGTAGGTGTATACAATCATAGTTATTGTGTTTTTTGTAAATCAAACAGATATTGAAGTATGGCATTAAATATATTAAAATATAATATTATAGTTTACATAATATATACCTATACAAATAATAATGACTGGTTTATTTTAATTTTACTTGAAATGTGTCTATTTTATATTATAGATTATATTCATAGGTATCTATATAGGTATTATATTAAGTCGTAGATATATGTACTACATAATATTCTGTTACACTGGGTAGTTATATGTATTTTTGATCGTGCAGCATTTCTAACCTAGTGAACTTGACCTTGCACTAGTACAACATGTGATAAATAAAGTGTATATATACAGTATACAGACATACTGACATACCTATGTATGTATGTATGTGCTAATAAGTAATATTAATATAATATTATATAAACACAATAATATATATGTATACATATAATGTAAACATATCGTTTTGAATCGATACCAATTATTATAATAGAAGTTTAATTGGAATGATTACATTTACGTAGGTATATTAATATTTTTCGAAAATTATATAACTACATACAAATGAACGATAACTAATAAAGTAAAATTTATATTTTCAAATTCCAGCAATCAGTAATAATATTTCTGATTTTTAGAAGTACATTTTAAGAATACATTTTATTGAACATTAATTTTGCGCGTTTATGGTGTTAGGTCGAGTAAAAATATTCACAATAGAAAAACCTCTAATTACCTACTGTACTACTCCAAATAAAGGAATATTTTCTGAACTTATCAACAATATCTAATTTTAATTTCAAATAAAGCGGACACATAAATAAAAATAACATCACTTCCAATCAGTTTCTTAATAAATGACCAGAGTCTTAGTCAGAGCTATGAGTTTTTTAAACTTTAATAATTTTAATAATGTTGATCTTTGGCCTTTATATATTTTTTTAATTGTTATATTCACTGATTTCAGTATATCTTACTGTTATAATATTACTTATAAGTTTATTGTTTATATTATTCTTTAGATACCATTGTCAATAGCCGATCGGCGTACATATAAAATTAAAAATTATGTAGATAACTATGACCGATTGGTGATTGGGTTCAGAGAAAAGTGGAGAAGGAAAACATTTTACAAAACGAAAAGTAGAAAATTACAATGTCTTAAAAATAAATATTAAAAAATAGTAATACAGCTATAAATAATAATATATGTACAGGATACTTTATTCATTGTAATATCTCTATTGAATAAAAAGTTTTCAAAATAATACCTATATTATGTTTATATAATTGTCAAGGCAACCGGAAAAAAAATTCATACAAAAAAATATGAATAGCTATAATATATGAGTATTGAAATATAAAAATCGTTTTAGATAAAACATCTCGAGGGGTCGAACAAATCTAGGGTGGTTGGTGAGCGAAGTCCCTAGTTTATAATGTAAGATAAAAATGAATTAGATATACTTTTGTAAAAGATCGTTTGGCATTTTCTGCAAACATTAATTATACATAATATACTTAGGTATATTATATAAACAAATAAAATAATGCTGAACATAATTCAATAAAACGTTGTAAAAAAATATAATATTACGTTTTGAATTTATTATAAACCACGGACTCTTTTTGCGGTTTCTATTATATATAGATGTCGCTCTAATGGAAAGTTACAAAATTCAATGCAGCGAATCAATTATAGTTAATAACTTCTATTTAATATAATAATATAGGTGTTATGGTCTCTGCAGATATGACAAATATATATTTAACATATAATATTATAGTACATATTTTATGTATATTGTTTTATTAAGTAGGTAATATTTACTTTTTAGGTATGTACATATTATATGATATAACACACGTATATATGTATATTATGTTAAAAGTATGGATATTTTTTAACATTTATCTTACAATTTTCATAATATCAACGTATATAGTATACCCCCAACAGGCAATAAATAATAATATTCAATACAATTAAACTTTTAAAATTAACACCGAATTTTATTTTGTATACTCAACTATTGAACTTCCGCAAAATAGTTGTGTAGGACCAGATAAAGGTGGTATACTATATTATTATGTTATTATTATGTTTATATACCTACTACTAGGTATAATAGATGTATGGGGTGTCCAATGTTCATCGAGTAGTCGTGTTTGTCCTCGTACCAAGGTTCATTCCCGCCCACATATTGTACACTATAATAATGTATATTAGGTATATACCTATACTCTGGTATTCACCTATTGGCAGTCTAGCAGACTCAACTAAAAAAATAGATGCATATGTACGCCATGACAATTTTTCTAGAATATATTCATGGGATTTTTTTATGATGAGTCTTGTTTTAAACTATATACCCTCATAAAATAATGCCATTCTCAGATGTTTACGTAACACGAAAATATACAATTTTTCGATTATGAATTTATAGGTCAATAAGTTGTTTAAAATTGCTGTAAAAAAAGTGGCTCTCTAAGAACAGCGTAATTTTAAAATGGTAGCTCTCTAAGAACAACATAATTTTAAAAAGGTGGCTTTCTATGTACAGCATAATTTAATAAAAAGCTATTGACTTGCAGAAACAATAATACTGTGAGACATCGTATACGTATGGTAAATAATTCTGAAAAACATAAATTGATTACAATTTTAATCAATTATACCTTCTGTAGTTCAAGTACATAATATATAGGCACGTTTACAATTTATTTTAACAGATAAAAGAAAAAACGATATTTATGAAAATTAATTCATAAAATGGTGTTTATTATTTTTATGACCGTTGTTGGCAGAGTTCGTAAATAAAATGTATGTTATTAAGAAAATGTCTATTAATAAGTTGAAAATTCATAATGTTAAATCGTATGTCATTTGAATTATTAATTTGTATAATGTAATTAAGAGACAAACACTTGTTTAATATTGTATATTGTATACCTATTTTATACATTCTATACCCATATTGCAGGTAGGTTTAATTTACTATTAAAATAATTTGTATGCTATAGTTCGAATTTACAGTAGATAGTAGAGTATATTATAACGTTTAATAAAAACTAAAAAATTCTAATGACAATTATTTTACCTTTCAATTTATGATTTTGTTGATATTAATAAAATCCGAACCGGTCTATAATATTATGTATATTATCTATGTATATACTTATAATATTGTACATATTATATTATCGTTATAAAATTAGATGTTTATCCATCACAATGAAAGTATTAAGACACGATATAAGTCGTACACATTTTATGCACACTCAAATCGATAAATTATATTTTGCTCGTTTGTAAGTCAGTAATTATTACGTCTATTCGGTACGCCGATACAAAATAATACATATTAAAGTAATATATTAATATATTAACGATATTATTATATAAAAATGGAATAGATTATAAGGAAAATTGTTGTATAAAATATTGTATAAACACACTGCATAATATTTTTAATATTAAATTCCCGTGTTTAATTATTTAAACAAATACTGTTAATATCGCCTCGATAATGATTTAAATAAACATACACAGACATGACGTATCACGACGTACGTATTTAGCTGGATAGTTCTACATAGCATCTACTGCCGTAAAGCTAAATTGCTGCTATACAATACGAATACCAGCCAGTTATTTAATTAGTATTATTATTATTATTATTATTATTATTTATTTAATTATATTATAATACGATAACTTAATACTTTTTCTAGAACTATAGATATTATTTAAAACTCGTTACCGCTAACAGCGAGTTAAAAACACGCTGTCACGCTCCCTGCTATTTCGTCAAATAAAAACAGTTCCTATACCTATAATATAATAATCGGTAATAAAAATATATTAATTGTATGAAAATAATTGAACGTTAACACTAAATCGTAATTCTGTATTAATCGTATAAATATATATTATACGCGGGGTGATAGGTGTCAGTCGTACCAGCAATACGTATACGGTATACATATTATTATAGGTATCTGTATTTTATTATTTTTTTTCTGCAAACATTATCTCTGCACTTGTATTATTTCCATTCGAATCTCAACGATATCGACTAATCAGTATAATAATAATTAAACAAATACCTAATAATAAGTCGATTTAAAAAAAAAAATTATTCATACGCTTCTACATATATATACAATTATATTATTATAGGTACACACAATATGATATTATGTCGCAATTAATTACATATTATATATACTGCGGGTTAAATACACGTCATCGCGAGCATCGGCATATTATACTGCAGTTGAACCGTACGCAATGCACACACACGCACGCACATATACACACGACAAGTCGACACACACATAATATTATATATTATAACAATATATATTATATATTATTATGTTATATATCCAATATCAAGGTCACCTTGACCTAGTCCTGACTAATCGGAAACAGCTGATTGTTGTATTTATCACGTGCTTGCAAGTGGAACGACAAACCGTTTGTTATGAATTGCATTCTGTATATACCAATATATTATTACGTTATGCAGGATGACTGTATAGTATATCGGCCATGATAGACGTATTTTCAGAGCCGCCTCCGCCGTCGAGACCGTTTTTTTTTTAAAATTATAATATACTACTTGGCAGCGCATTTTTTAATCAACAAAAATGTATAAACTCTGCGTTTGATATTATTATAACGAAAGACACGTTGACAATATATACCCCGACCGCGATTGGCCGTGTCGTAAATCACAAGTGCGTATCATATTTATATAATATATGTGTCGCCGTACACACATTTTATAATAATATCTGCTACTCATCGTCTACATAGTAAAAAATTGTTTATAGACGCATTAAATATACGGCAATATGAAACCCATGTACATAATATATTATAATATTATATAAACGCTCGGGTACCTATACGGCTATAATATTATATACCTACATAAAATATACATGCATCATAATACTATTATATACCTATAATACTAGTACCTACGTCCTACATAATAATAATAATATAAAGTTGCTGATTAGCGTTCTGTACACCGAATGGGCGGCCGGATAAAAAATTTAAGATTCTCCCCCCACGTCACATACGCATTACATAGCATTATATACCATATATCAAGGTCAATTCGCACCAGGAAGTGAATGCAGTTGAAAATGCATTGCGAGGCAATTATTATTATAGAGGCCCTTCCCGCTTGTTTGCCGATCCATTCCGTGTACGGTTAACTGGGCACGGGGTGGGAGGGGGCGTGAGCACAGGAAATCGCATGAAACGGAATACGCACACTGCAAAGCGCTCTGTATGCGCATTGATAAAAATCGTTCTTGGTCAAGGACAAAAATGCATTCAATCGAGTAGGTATACAAATACGGCGGACTGCGTAGGGGGGGGGGGGGTGGCTGGGAGGACGAGGAGGGGCCCCCTGCATTAGAGGAAATGCATATACGATTGTCGTTTGTGATATTTTAATGATTGCATACGTTATTATTGTGATTATTGTTATTATTATTTTTTAATACGGCCAATACAGAGGGACAGCGCAGAGACATTGATCTATTCCACATTTATGCGTGATTAAATCGATACCAATATAATGTAACTGCGTTATTGAAGCTTTGAGTAGGTATTGTTACATAACAATGCAAAGCCTAGATCGGAAAACCAGTGGAAAACAGATACATATTTATGTCACTTTGATCCTGTGCATTATAATTGGTAATGAGATGAATAATAAAAAATAAAAAATAAAATAGTAGGTGATCTGTTCAATATAATATCTATTTTAAATAGTGTTTTTTACGTTATAAATATAATTCGATGCAGTGCCAATAGGATAACTGCCAACTGCATCCGTGATTCAGCTTATGTAAATAAATAGTAACTATAAATCCAAATAAAGACTCGGAGATTATATTAAATTATGAAGATAGTTGGATAGGAATTTTAAATTTTAGGATAACTACAAACAGTAATATACGGTTTGAATACTATAAACATTATTGTTGCTTTTCGGTGTTAGTTACAAAATGTGGATCCATTATAAAACGATTACATAAATTACGAATAGAAATTATATTTTTCAATGCATATTTATTTTCTATACACTTAAAAACAGCTTGTGAACTGCGCGTTGCTGGTATACTTACTATTACACTTAGAATGCACTCTGTATGAACATAGGTTTTCTTTTTTATATTTGTACAGTGCACTTTGACTATTATTATCGCTGCATTCTGCTGACCTTGGCCTTCCTTTCGAACGACAATCTTTGCCAACTTTTATAAACTGCCAAGTGCATAATGCTACGTTGCCAATAGTTTTTACTATCGGGCCACTGGGTCGACTTAAGATCCATTTTTGATAAGCGTCGTAATTTAGTTAACTGTTGTATTGAACTGCAGATATTATATATTTTGTTTTTGGACATTTGATGAGTTCAAAAAATAGAGAGTCGTTCAATACCGCACACATTTTGTTTGTTGTTAAAATGAAAATGTGGAGGGTCGATAATTATTCAAAACCACGCAAATTTGAATGACAATTAAAAATTAAATACTTATTATTATTAAATAAACCGTCGTAATTAATAATTGTGTTAGTATAAATTGATAAAAACTAGAGAATACATAATATAAGATAGAAGAATGTGCCTAGGCATATATTAGATAATATTTATATTGCGGAATACATTTACATCCAGAGTTTTCAAGTATTCGGTTAAAGATATTGTTCATCAATCAAATGTTTATGAATCGAATATCGATTATATATACCAACGTTTAAAATTGTTTTTCTTTATCCTTATCTACTTTACGTGTACGGTTAACTTGCTCTATACTAAGCCTTGTCATATTTTAGATGAATGTATATTGTATACGTTATTGATATACATAATATAGACATTGTATCATTGTATACGGTATTGATGTACGAAAGTGTACGGATTCGAACGACTATCTTTTTTTTGAAAGTTTGTGGTTACGAATTTACGATGATCGCCGAAAAAATAATACCTCTAATTTTATGTTTGAATAGTGTATTTAAATTTGTCGTAAAGATCAATGAAAATTCATCAAATGTTAAAAAAAATCATAAGGTTTTTGCAACAAGTCATTGTTATTTGAGCTAGAATATATTGAAATTGTACAGTATAGTTGTTGTATAGTTATTGTCAATGTATGCATTATTCTACTTAACTGCAGTTTTCGATGAGTTACCATTGTGATAGTATATAAATTAGCAATTTATTTAACCTTGATAAGTGACCAAGACCTTTGCAATATAATACTTAAAAATAGTTTACGAGGTATTCGTTATCGGAATAAAGATTTTTTACGATAAAATTGTTTATGTTGTGTATAAATATTGTTTTCTTCATCTACATAATATTATTATTATTATTATTATTATTATCAACAACTTGTATAGATGGCGCATATTAAAATGTTAAATGAATTGATATGTATATTATTATGAATAAATATTGTGTGTTGTGTTAAAAAAACACACAGGCTCCGAAATTTGTTGTGTGGGCGAATACCAAAATAATAATATGACGGGTTAATAGTGTATATATTATTCGGAATTAACTCATCATATTTGTCTATACCTAGTCAACACTCGGGTAGTACATCGCTATTATCAAATAGACGAAAACCGAAGTAAATATTATTTCGTAAGGAGTAATATTATCTATACCTGCATAATATTATTGGTATAGAGTTAAGTTTAATTAACGTGAATACCGTCTGGCCGTCTCGCCGTCTCCATAATATAAAAGCCATTTTACGTATTGTTAGTTTATATACGCACTGCTTAAACGGTTCTTAATTCACACACAGTCTACATAATAATACACGAACGCACGAGTGTAATGTGTTTTTGATCGGAACGAAAAATGACATAGGTCTACGAAACTATACCTATTCGTATAATATGTATGGTATATAATATTTAATATTCAGGTATATTGAGTACTGCAAGCCACAAATATAATATCCTCAGAGGTATAATCCGATCTAGTGGTTTGTTATTACTCGTTTCAAATTTTTCAAGACAGCGTACTATTACGTACCTATTAAATAAGTAATAGCAAAATATTACGTGGTTAGGTCTGTATATTTTTAACCGCTGAAGAGGACAGTTTCATATCGTTTTCCGTAATATTAATATACGATACGCATGCAAAAACGAATAACTATTATTGTATATACGCGTGAATTGGCGAATTATTATGTTAATATTAAAAAATGTAGAAGTTAAAATATCATATTCAAGTGACGACTAATAAAAAAAAAAAAAATGAAAAATCAACCGTACCTTTATTTTCATATACCTCTCGGCTACCTCTATTATAAGTCATAAACTTATAACTGTATAGTATACAATACTTATTGTAAATATTATTATTACCTAATTCGGAAATATACATATTTAAGTATTTCATATTGATTATTATGTCTTAATCAATAACAAACTTGTAATAGTAAATACTTGAACTCGGTATTGTACCCAAAAATGTGTTAAGGTAGGAGGTAATACTCAATGATCCACATTGGTACAAGTATAGTTTAATTCATAATTGCTTATGTTATAAGCTAGTTTTATGTTGGAAAAAATCTATAGTATTTATAATCAAAAGTTATATATTCAGAGAACACGGAAAGAATTTTTTAATTTTCTTGAAATTTGTGGGAGGAATGCAGCTTTTCCTCCCGGTTACGCGACTGAGTCCTAGATAGGTAATGACATTTTTATTATATAAATATATATTATTATTTACCAACTTACTACACTATTTTTAAACTAAAAAATAGTTTTGATAGTATAGCTATTGATTATTATCAATGTCAATATCAAAAATCAGTATTAAAGATGTTTTGTTCAATAGAGTTTGGATGTTTATTTAGTTCTACTTTTACTGATGAAGAAAGGTTGGCATTCAGGAATTTGGTTGAATTTGATTTGCCATCAGTTGAAAAAGATAATGTTATTGTTGAACTACAAATGTTGAATATGAAATTAGCCTGCAGTGAGATGTCAATATTAATAATGGACTGGGAGAACTTTTGAGCTGTTCGAAGGAAGATATTCCAAGGATACATTTTTTAAATTTAACTATGTTGTACATTACCAGTGTCAACAGTGACACCCGGAAGGTCTTTTTAAAAAGATTGAAAACATATATCCACAATGAATGGAGTATAATATAAATTATTTTGTAAATATTTAATTTAAAAGTTGTTATAATTATAGGCAATAACTATATTATTTTAAATTGCATTTGTATGTAGGTAGGTAAGACTAAATTATGAAATGGCATTGATGTTTATTCGTCGGGACGCATGTATCTAGATAATATGGATGAGATTATTATTGAGTATTAAATCCTAGGACATAAGGTTTTCTATTATAAAAGTTTTACCAAATTCTTAACAACAATTATTATTGTATCATGAAAAATAAATAATTATAAACTTCGAAAATAGTCAAAACTTTAAAATGTATTTTATTTAAAACATATAATAATATAATTAGGTATATAATAGAGTGTGTGGTCAGTGAGTGTTTGGGGCAAAGACCCTGCGGGCCACGGTTCTGTGTTGGGAAAATTATCTGGATTCCCCTCCCCCCCATTCTCCTGCAAAATTTCTAAATACGCCTGACACTATATATATATTATACTACGACAGCGATTGATAATCGTTTTTGTATTTAGCTATGCATGTTATTGTTAAACGTTTATGCGACATTATTATATAATAATAATTTACCACGACACGTACACGCGCTGAATATAATTGAGGGAAAGAAAAACGAATATCAAGCACAGAGCAAAAAACAAATAACAATCATCACGATAATAAACGATTAAAACCGTCGCGCGACGAATGGAATATACGCGTGACCGTAATAATATTATTACTATTATTGCGAGTATTATTACTACGATATAATAATATAGACTATAGAGTATATTATGATATTATATACTATGCAGACATCGATATTGATAAATATTTTTTATTTAACCGTTTTATTCACCTCGGACAATCGCAAATCGCAGTGTGCCACGACGACAAGCCGACAATGACAAGTGTCAGTCGCCGAACCGATTTCGCGCGTATATATTATAACGAATAGGGAGCTCGTCTATGATAATACTACGCAACAATATTATAGTTCTATCGTATCACGGTGGCCCTGAAAACGCGAACGAATATAGTGTGAATTTAAAAAATACGTAACTTAATATAAACGCGTTAAAATGTACCAAAAATGCGTGCTATATTATAACTTCACACACTTGATTATAATGTACAGACGAAAATATGTGAGGCATACATTTTTTTTTTGAATATGGGCTGTTTGTATGGTATTCGATTCGTGTGTGAAGTTTCTCACCCCCCATAGGTTAGGTTAGGGTCACCCCCATGTTGTTGTCCGATTTTATCCTGCAAACCTCCGACAATATTTTGCGAACACTCTGCAAAAATTTGAAAACAATAGTGTTCTAGATTGTAGTTTTTCAAAACTCTTATCTTGGACGGAAGAAAATTAAAATGTAGGTGCGGTATACGTTTGAGGTTTTACCGCGAGCTGTGCACTTGAGCATCGGTTTTGCAAACGTGTCGAATAATAATAATATATCATAAAATGTATTATTATAATATGATATGTTCGCAGCTCAACTGATCGGTGCCGGTGATTATACGTATACTGCAGAGGGAACGAGCGAGCCATAGTTACGAGCCATAGGGTAGCTGTTCGCCGGGGTAATAAATAACAGGTATCCACCCTAGTTCGGAAACGCAACCCCTTCAAAGAAAACAAACGATTATTATCATTCAAATGATATATACCTAAATCGGTGGCGCAACCGAGATTCACAATACTCGTGGCAAAATAAACCGGCGGCGGGCCTTAACTCTACACACCGGACCTGTATATTTTTTTTAAACATTAGGTACACTCAGATAATGTCAAAATGCTTAAACTTTAGTCGGATGTAATATTTATTTGTATCGAAAAATTTCTATAGTAAATTGATCTTTAAATGAATAAAATATTGACAACACAAGTAGGTACACAGCAACGACACCCATATTCCAATAAATTTAATGGGCGAATGTAAGTTCCTACACGAGGCCTAGCAGGTAAGAAAAATACATATGTTAGTTCCTATACTACAGAAAAAGGTGCATATGTAAGTTCCTATACTGTAAAACACAGGTACGTATGTTAGTTCCTACACGGTAAAAAAAGATCAAATGTAAGTACTAAGTGTATATACTTAAGCTATATTATGTATTAGCTAGGCTACAAAATAATAAAAATAGGTACATTTTCATAAATAAACAGATGATGATATTAAAATATAATAAAAATCGTATTAAAAAATGTATTATTCGATTTTTATTATACTGTATATTATAAATGCATTATGCGATTTTTATTTTTATTTTATTCTATTTATTTATGAAAATGTACCTATTTTTATTATTTTGTCGCCTAATCCATAATATAGATTAAGTATACACTTACTGATATTTGAACTTTTTTTACCGTGTAGGACCTTACATTTATCAATTTTCCGCCGTGTAGGAACTAACATAAGTACCTGGTTTTTGCCGCGTAGGAACTTACACACCTCATTTTTATATTCGTGTAGGAATTAACACATCGCATTTGTATAGAAACTAACGTATGTAATCGTTTACCTGCTAAGTCCCGTGTAGGACACTTACTATTCCCCAATTTAATCGCTTCGATCCACAAAGAAAAGACTTTATCAAAAAAATAACCGATAGCTGATAGGCATTGGAAATCAAATCGTAATTTTTCTGTGAGATAACTTCTAATATTTTTAAAATATTTATGAAGTTTAAACTATGACGTCAGCGATGATGGCCGCGACGTGTCTTATTTTATCTCTGTCCGTATAGAGTAATGACTGCCTATAACATTAGTGTTGGGTTCTCGAACTTATCGAACTTTCGAACACTCGGAAATCAAAGAAATTCCAACGGCTTGAAGTTTGTTGGAAATTACCATAGGTATACTGTAAATCGAGTTCTTCTTACTCGAACAGCGTTCGCGAAAAGTTCTAGTAAAAAATGGATTTGCGTTCGAGAAAACATCTGAAGTTCGACCAGTGCATCTTTTTTAACGTTTATATTTATATATCGTTATTATCATTTAGCGTGACGTCCTCCGACTTGGCAGCGACCCGGCACCGCGTCCTCTTCGGACGTACGTATACAATAATATGGAGGTATACTATCTGTCATTACACGCATTGTCGTCGTCGTTATTATTGTTATGATAATAATTATATCACATCATAATAATATATCAATATTCTATTATATTATATTATTGTCACACGCGTAAACCGACAATAACGCGCGGTACTCTACCTATATAATATAATAATAATAATATCGATATCATTATTGCCCCGCACGCGCACGAACGACAAATCGTATGTCGTGTTGCCGGAAACAAAGAAACGTTTGCGGGCCCGGTGGGCGGGCGGGCGGGCGGCAGAAGGGTGCGCCCGAGATACCGGAGGCGGACGGCCTTGGCCGTTGCAGCAGATGCTGGACCGCGCTGCCGCCACCGCCACCGCCACTGGACGTGTGCTATTACGACTTTATTGCACACGTATACGTGTGTGTGTGCGTGTGTGCGCGTGTTTTGCACTGCAATCTGCACACGCACCATCTACGCCCGCCCGCCCGCGCGCGCAATGCACAATGCATTTGCTGCCGCGGCGTTGCAGTCGTATTATTATTATTATTATTATAGTGGTATATTACATAGTTGCATGTCAAACTGCAGTATATTATGCACATCACGCTCTCCCCCCTCCCCCAAGCCTGCAGCGATACACGTGGTGTGCCGCTGGCCGCTTCTCACTCGCCAACGCCACGGCACATCGCACGAAGCTCTTTCGGTCGAGTTTCACAGTGGATACCTATACTCGCCTGCCTATTATTAGTACCTAGTCCGAATCGTGCGCATAAAGTATAGCCGCAAAGGTGGGAAAGTTAATGAAAATAATTGGCTCGAATTGAGTTAAGCGAACACAGTAACGTCGAGCTAGAAATCGATCGTTATCAAATAATAATAAATTTAAGTCGCTAAGTTTAAAGTTAATATGGAAATATATTAACTCAACTCAGTTTATTAAAACAAGTTACCTTATCTTTTTTTTTTGTAAATTATTACGTGGACCATATATAGATAGGTAGTACTTTGATTCCTAATATTACTATATCAAGAAACATGTCAACAATAATTACAGTAGGTATTATAATAGGTACAAAATATATTACCATTATTGTAGCATTAGATTATTTTTTAATTTTAACTTAATAGATTATTTTTAAATCGCCCGAAAAAGCTAAGTTATTTCAACAGTCATTTAAGTTTCTTAAGTTTCTAAGTTAATTAGAAAATCTTATTATCTAGTTAAGTTTAAAAGTTTGAAAAATTAACTTTTTAACTGGTCAATGGCGCCTTTGTGTAGGTGTAGCTGGTAAATCGGCCGCCGGCCGGCACCGCCACGCAGATTGACAAGGAAGCCCGGGGGTTGGTCGTTTGGGTTTTTCATGTTTCTCTTTCGTTTTCCCGTTGTGCTCGTACCTACATACCGTTTTCCCCCTTAGCAGGAATGCACTTTTATTCGGCGGCACGGCGGCTGAACAATAAAATGCAGAAACAATAATCCAGAGACCAGCACGTCATATAAGTGCATTGTGTACGCGCGCTTCTCTGTGTGGTGTGTGTGTGTGTGTGTGTGTGTGTGTTGTACCTGCGTCAAAAGAACACCGCGTGCATATACGAGAGAGTATAATAAAATAATATCATGGAATAACGATGACACAGAATATTGTGTTCGTGCATAGAACTGGACGACCTTGAATTTTATAGTGGAATTTTGGAAATGAAAGCGAGTAGGGAAATGTAAATGATTTTATCATTTTCAAATCACGCATGCATTTCAGTTGAATAGAATTCCTTTTTGTAAACGAGAAATTATAGTATATTATATTATATTATTTAAATTTTTTTTTTTTAGCTATGTTTTAAATTGTCGACCTCTCTAGTAGCCTCTATCTATTATACATTTAAAATATCTATACACGAAACTGAAAATATATTAAACCAGTACCAGTGACTACTAACTATATACTAACTATAATATATAATTTGTTATCTTTGCTCCTTATTTCGAAAATTGTATATTCAAGACTTGTGCCATAGGTCACAAAAGAAAAAATCAATGAATAAATAATTTCATCATTCATTAGGTATCAATAATTGTAATTTGTGTTAGGTACCTATTCCTTTCATACATGTTTAGTTCAATAATTGTTTGTACATTTATCTTGTTAATATAAAACTCATATAGGTATCAACTTTAGTCTTTAGAAATACTATAGGGTACTACAGTACTACTTAAACCAAATTTCTAAATTACAATATAAAATATCATGTATATAGTGCAGAGGTTGACGATTTGAAGACTTTTTCAAAGGTATGTGAGGAAATGTCGTATAAGCAGGTTGGTAAGCGGTAACTGAGTTTGTTGCCCCCAATAACAAAAAATATATTATTTAAAGAATAAAAGAAAGAAAACTTAAAAAGCATATTTTCACATTGTTTGTTTTGTCAGACACCCCTCTATCAGGAACAAATGTCTTTCGAACCCCTGCAACGTGCCCCTGGACCTTTTGTTTTACTTTTATTCGAATCCTTTTGAGTTATGTACTTTTATATAGGTGTAAATGGAATATACATATATTTTCAATTCATTAATATTAAATTAAGAGTTTTAAATTTTAATTTTCCCGTTGATTCTTAAGATATGAAATATTTCTAATATGACTTGACAATATTCATAAAAGTCCAAAAATATATTTAGTTATAAATTTGTGCAATTGTACACAGTTGTACAATTTAAATATAATAGTATTTTTATTTAGGTAAATTATTAAATTTAAATCACAAATATTTTTTTTTTTAACTTTTAAGGAACATCAATCATTGGTATACTGTATACAATTTTATAAAAACGATCACTGCCCAATCAATAATTTTAAATAAAATTTAGAAACTTGTAACAGTTATAAGTTATACGTTTATAAGTTACAATTAGGTATACTCTTATTTTATGTAAATTCAAATTCTTTCTTTAAAACAGTTCATTTTATTTGTCATTTATTAGCAATTATCTAGATTAAAATAATTAATCTGATTAAATTAATCAAATTATCTGATTTTTTTATATACTTATAAATGTACCTTTTCATTATTGGTAAACAACTCTTATTTGTAAGTTAGCAAAATGTTGATGTAAATTGTAAATAAATTAACAAAGAGACATTGTTTAATCTAATAAATTTATAACAAGGTCTTAATGAATGTTATGCCATTGTTTTTTAAAAAAAAAAAAATTAAACGTTAATAAGGATATAATATTATAACTAATAAGTAATTACATAAAAAACCATGGTAGGTATATATGTTTTATATGCATTTGCACGTGTTACATATAAATATATAATACATAATCAAGTTTATAAAATATTTGTATTATTGGCAAATGTGAACACTTATATTATATAAGTTAAATGAGACATGTTTCAGACGGTTTTAGATGAAAGAAAAAAATGTTAGTCATACCTACCTATGAGTTTTTAGTGTAATTTCTAAGAATCATAAAATTAATAGAAAAGCAACTAAAAAACTTAAAAGATAATAATATCTTTCTTTTTTTAAACTCTACCAACGATATAGTTTCAGGATTTTAATACTTAACGACTGTCTAAGAATATAATGTTGTTAGTGGTTCTATACATTATTATTTATAATTCATTTGTAATTAGTAAACGTTTATAATATACAACGATAATCATTAGAATAATATATCTAATAAGATTTCGAAATGTTTTATCATAACAAATACTGATATAACTATAAATTAAAACTGATAACATCTTTACCCACTAAAGGTAAATGTATAAAGATGTTTTACCTCAGTTTTCACGAATCGTACACAAAAATTGTTTAAAAATACAAATATAGTAAAATATATATATTTTAAAATGTGAAAAAAACTTACAATGTTAAACAATGGATATTTTAGTCATGCTTACCTCTTAAATTATATTTTTTTTGACAGAAACTGATAAATATTATTGAATGAAATACTATAATATATCTTAATAAATCTTTTTTAGTGTTTTTTAATTAAGCCAAATACATGCCATATTCGCTATACCGCTTATAAAATCTATAAATATAATTTATATTACGTATTCTACTTCGTAGTTTGTAGATGTTCAATTATAAAAGTAAATCATTTATTAATACACTTCGAGTTTTAATTAAAGTATATGTATTGACTATGTACATATTATTTAAATTTAATATCATAATAATATATCCTCCACAATAAATTAATGTCGATTAAAATAATTAATACGTTAAGTATCTATAAATTAAGATGCAGAATGTTTTCAAGGCTGTTTTTTGTAGAAGGGGAAAAAAACGTCTTCAAATTATTCTAAGTTATATTGTTTGACTTAATTTTATGTGTAAAATAATACAATTTATAATTAACATTATGTATTATAATTTATAATAATCGTGTATACTTATTTTATTAATAGATAATCTTTAGGAAACAATACGGAATATAAAGTAGGTAGTTTCTAGTTACCTACTTAAATTATTACTATTATACAATTATTAGTTATAGATACGTTAGTGTTTTAGTAAATATTTTGAAATAAGTCTTATAGTAGGTATATGCACAATCAGGTCCGAATTAAGGGCTAAACATACAGATAAAGGGCTCATAGCGTTGTCGGATGAAAATTATATTAAATGGTAATTTCTACTTTTTTTATAGTAAAAAAATAATAATATTTTAAGACGGATTAAAGAAAAATATTTGTGAAAATAATACATTATTTTTTTACAACGGCCGTGTATTTGACTACGATCGGTTTTTATATTTTAGAATATATTTTACTGTTTTTTCTCTGGGAGATGACCAGTATTAATGACGACGACGACAAAATAATTGTTGTTGTTTACTTATGTCAAATATTTTTATCACTAATATCATTTTGACCACTTGAACAAAATTAATTAAACTACTTACACATAAAATCGTATTCCTAGACGTGAATTATGAAATAATTAATATATACCACGGAAGTAACGATTAAAACATAAAAGCACCTTCTCAGTGAAGCAAAAAAGAGGAACAAGGAGAAAAAATTAATAATTTTGTTATAAGATTTCAAAAATTACTGAAATTTTTTAAATTTTTTATATAAGTATTTATTATTTTAAACAAATATGTTAGTTTAATAAAACTGGGACAAATAAAACATTTTATCAGTACCGAAATTAATAATTTCTAGTTATTTTGAAATTAATGAATAATTTTTTATTAATGCAGTTGTTATTAATAAAAATGTATTTAACAGTGTTGGATAACGATATGATTTTTAGTATCGATATCGTTTTGTTTTTCTCGATATCGTATTGCGATATCGAAATATCGATATTTTTTATGTATAACAATATTTAAAAATATTTTTTTTGTATACTTTGATAGGTAATATTAAATTAATTCATACAATTTTTTTTAACTATTTGGTTTATTAATTACTAATTTACAATGTTTGGTTAGTTACAAATTTTGTTCACATTATATTTAAATAATTAATGAACAAAATAAAATTAGTAAGAAGCATTTATTATAGAATAGTAATAGTAATTCTATTCTATAATCAATGGTAAGTAGTAATTACATATTTTATAATATTTTTCTATGCTATTTTATATTTTTCTTTGTTTATTTGTCTTTGCTATACATCGATAATATTCAATTCGATATCGATATCGAAAACATGAAAAATAGAACACGATATCGATATCGTATAGAAATATTGATATCGTTGGCCAACACATAAATACTGTGGTTAATTTTTATATATTTTTTTCGACAAAATGTATTATGTATAATTGAAAATAATTATACAATATTGATGGTATATTATAAAAATAAGTCTTAGGGTATTATTTTTTGTGTCATTATACTTAAATAATATCTTACGTAAGTATTAAATTATAGTAAAAATATGTGTTCTAACTATTAAATTATATTATTTAAAAAAAGTAAATATTTTAATATTATTGAATTTACATAATATGTATAATTAATTAATGTTATTGATATTATTTCTCGGAAGTGGCAATAATAAAAATAGTTATGTGTACGCTAATACCTCCAATATTATAAATATTTATAATGTTCAAACACTGATAAGAACAGGAGTTTATTTATTGTTTCCATTGTCTTTGGGTAATCCATTTACTTTTAAATTTGTTATATATGATGACTATATATATCATGAAGAAAAGCATTCATAGATGTAATAAAGTAATAATTTACATTTGAGTACCTGTAACTTGAGTATCTTCGCACCTCAGAAAATTCTTAATTTTAGATTCTGAGAGGAGTAAAGAATGTATTGATTTTACAATGTAGTGAGTTTTTATTTTGTGTCTGTCATCACGTTTAAGGGCAGTAAAAGTGCTCCGATATTTTTCATCAGCATCTTTTCTGATAGGAAAATGAATCTAGTTAATATTTGAGGGGGGTCAAAATTAAAAAATGTCTTCTAAATAGTTTTTAAACGTGTCTGGAAAAACAAAAAAAAAATGAAGGAAAAACGGAAATTTTTGAGAAAATCGATTTTGGTGTAACAGAAGAAATAATGACCGTAGATACATGCAATTTTCACCAAATGTTTATATAAGAATTTTCTATGTGCTTTAAAATGTTCAATATATTTTGAATCATTTTGAGCTATTTATAGGCATAAAAAAATTTCGGTACTTTTTTTTTTATTATTGTCAATACATTTTAATACAATAAGTTCCTCATAACGCGTTGTAAGTAAAAATTTAAAAAAAAATTGAGCGTAAATCTACAATAGTTTTTTATAAGCGTCTAAATTTATAATTTCGACAAAAAACGTCAAAATCATGAAAATTTGCAGTTTTTTTATTTAAAAATTCATAAAAAATTTTCAACCTAAAATTTTTAAAATTTAACACAAGACTTTTCATAAGTTTTTCAACATTTCACAAAAAAAAGTTTACCGGAACTTACTAGAGTCAAAAAAGTTTTTATTAGGGATTGAAATCAGACATTGGATAATCCCCCCACCCTAAACTACCGATTTCTCAGTTAACGATTTTCATGTTTTGTTGTAACTTAAAAAGAAATAACCGTAGACATTTGAAATTTTGTACCAAATGTTGGGATTATCATTTTCTGTACACCATTAAATTTTGAATATATTTTGACACTTTTTGAACTAATTATTGGCATGAGAAATTTTCGATTTTTTTTTGTTTTTTTCTTTAATAATGATAAAAACTTTATTGTTGGGTCAAAAAGCTTGCAAATTTAATTCGAGGTTCCTTATAAGTTGTTATAATAGTAGTTAAAAAATATTAAAAATACATAGGGACATTTTATAAGCATTTAAAGTAAAATTTAAACCAAAATTCATCATCGAAAATTAGAAAACTGTTTTGTAGTTAAGCATTTAAAAAATGTTTAGTTTTTATAGCTAAGAATTGAAAATGTAAAACAATATTTTTCGTAAGTAATTAATAGTGTAACAAAAAAATCAAAAAAAAAAAAAACATGGTTGTTTTTCATAGACATTTTAAGTTCAAATTTGGACGAAATTAGATATTAAAACGAAGAATAACAATATTATGCTTGTTATTTCGTTGTAATTTAAAAATATTTACCGGCATATTTTACCGGTTATATAATCTGTAAAGAAATATTTTTACTATAAACACAAATGATGTTGTGCATTTATATAAAATAATGTTGGTAACATTAAGTAAAATAAATTACATTAAATTAACAACATTTCAGAGACAGGGGTTTGTGGGAAGTGGACCTATCGATAGAACTTCACGATTTCCTTAATACTAAATTGTGATTAATGTTATATTTTTTTATCGGTTGGTTTTTGAAAATGGGTATTTGTTTATATTTGGATTTGATATCCTTGATGTATATATTATACAAAGTATTATCATTATTTATTATCTGTACTCATCTAAATTTCTATAAAATATTATAATACTGCATGTCTATACATGACATTCATAATTTCAAATATTCAGATATTTATTAAATTAACCCTGGGATCTCGCTGTATGCATCAGTTAATATTATACACAGGTATAAGTAAGCTAATATTTATTATCTGTTATATGTATATTATGTTCAAGTAGTGTATTGGTATTCATGCAATCATCCAGGTGCAGTTTGTTCAAGGTTGATTCTATGCGTTTCTGTCACACCACCTGTCAAGTAGAAAAAATGTGTTATATATGTTATACATGTGATGTTTTGAATGTCTAAATTTCAAAAACTAATAATAGACAATAATGTCATTGTTAACTTAGTAAAATTTGGTTTTCTGTATGGGATATTGGATAAAATATAATGGTTGTACCAAAAATGTATTTATCGTAAAATATGCATACATCACGATATTTTTTAGTGTTTGAAAATAAAAATGCAGATCTTCGACCAGCGGTTAATTTATTGTCCTATAAATAAGCTAAAATCAAACCACAACATGTTAAATTTAAATGTGAGTGAATGTCTAATATAATCAGATTTCCAGTAGGTAGGTAACCTTTATGTTCAAAACACTGAATAATATCGACACAACAAACAAATATATAATTATATATTATATATTACCTATATATACCTATACCTATTATTAGATTTGGTATTTAGGTAGGTATTTAAAATAAAATAATTACTATACTTAAAGAATTTTTTTTTCTAAAACACATAAATAATACATTTTTTTTTTTAATTTCGAGACTATTTATGTATTTATGTACTTTTTATGATTTGATACTTTAACTAAAATCATGGGCAAATGTGTTGTTATAATAATTGTTTAACAAAGACAATAACAATTATACTGAACAATATGAACGAAGTAAACACATAAAGTATAAGAAATAGGTTGTCATATTTAAAATGAGTAAATTACTCAAGTTGAAATTTCACTAAAATTCTTTTTGGTTTTTATCCATAGATACATATAGTTATTATAATTTCTATAAATCAGTAACGCTACCAGATTTTTTTCAATTAAAATACATAAGTATTTAGCTAGTTTGATGTGCCGAACGTTACGAAACGTTTATCGTAGTTGTGTTATCATCATCATGCGAAACTACCATAACATTTTTATTAGTTGACAACTTAATATATATTATATTCTAGATTAAATATAATATAAAGGTATTTATGGTTAACAATTCTTTTTATATAGCACAAGTGCGAATCAGTCCAGGCGACCCCCTTGCCCTCTCGTTGCGTCACTACTATGTATATATTATAGTATACTTGTAATGATATAATTGATTCTTTTAACCAGTAACCGCACTCATTATCAGATGAAAAAAAAATGAACGTTTTTAAAAATATTTTTTGCTTTTTTGAATGTCAATAATATAGGTAGCCTGTAGGTAGGTACTACTATTATACTAATTTCATAATCCGAAGAAATGTATATTTTTGGGCTATGTTTGTGTATACACATTTTTATGTTACTTAGTGTGTAAAAAAAATATATTCCCGAAAACATCGTAAGTTTTTGAAATAATGAGCGTCTTCATAAAATTCCTTGCAAAATAAATTGTAGTGCACAGGTGAATCATAAATGAGTAATAATTTAGTTAATAAGTCAATATTTAAATTAATCATTCATGTTTTGACTTTATTTATAAATTCCAATTTAAGTACGGAGAATCATTTTTCAAAAAAAACATTGTATTATTAAATTAGTGATGTAAATGATCATTATCATTATTCATTATACCTACTGTTTAACGTCACACGTGGTAGGTAAGTACTTACTATATACTTACATCACTGATCGAACCATCATTATAAAGGTAAAAAAGTTATTGTTGGAAATTTTTGCTATTTGTAGTCATAATTATAACATTTCAAAACAATACAAACTTGTTCGAATGTAGTAAATAGTATTTTCCTACGCACTCGTATCTTCTCAATGGCCACGAAGGGAATTCGAGGAAAACTATTGAGACAAATATGGTAGAGCAATATTTATAGTCACTACCACATAATATACATTTCTTAGAAACAATAATAGATTCCAACTTTGAAAAAGTTTACATATATTATGTGTGTGTGTGACGAGTGTGTGTGTGTGTCTACGCATCGGATACAATAATTATTGTACAGAGTTCGGGTGACTCGTCGTCGTGGATAACTTAGATGTGATATAATATATATGTCGTAAGCTCTAAACGAAATCAATGATGCGAAATTGAATCCAGGTAAAACTAAAACTCAAAACCAATATTATTTATGTCGTAAATATTATGATCTGATTGAAGTAGGAAATGGTGAACATGTAATTTTCAAACCAAAAACTAAAACTGAAAATATTATTTATGTTGTACCATAATATGATAGGGTATACAATATATACTCGTACTATCATCTACGTCTATCACATCTAATTAGTTATTATACCAGTATATATTTATGATTTCATTTTTAAAACAATAGTAATAATGAACACGAAATTAAACATATTATTATTTCATATAGGTACCGACGTGTTTTTCATATTAATAAATAGTACATAGCTTTTTTTATAATATTTAGAATAGCAATAAATAACTGATGGAAAATATATTAAAATTTTTAAAATAATACAAAATGTTTTTTTTATTATTTGCCTGACACGAAATAAGCATTTAACTAAATGTGAAATATTGCATAAACACTACTTTATTTGACTATATGCCTAGGCATTTAATAAAATGCCTGATTTGACTATATATGCCTACATCGAGTTCCGATAGGCGGATATATTGGTGTAAGTCAGTCTGTTCTTTTATACGATTGACTCCATAAAACATACATACATTCGTCGATCGCACTTGAGCATCGCACAGTTTATTTTCCATATTGGTTTTAAAAATAAATTATTATAATTAGGTATAGTATTGTGGTGACATTTGATAACGATGGACTGCAGTAATATGATATGGGACGGCAGACAACCGAGAACTTTCGGCGTACAATTTGTTTGACTCGACATAATTAATAAATAATAATATGTCATTGTTTGATAATAATCAGATTTGATTTGGACTGTTTAAATTTTAAATTTTAAATCCATAAATGTTATTAAATCATTATCCGGTACACGGAGACGGCGCGGCGATTCGAATATAAGGTCAATTTAACATTACGAACATATGAATTTAATTAGATTTTTTTTTTTATTCCAATAAACAGCTGTTGATTCTGTACACCAACGATTACATTAAATACAATTTCACTGTATATTATTTTATTTCAGGACAGTAATATGATTAAACGAGTAAATTATATTTTATGAGATTTAAATAGTTTAATCATTTAATTCGTATAGAGTTCCGGAGTATAAAAATATTACCTACTTCGTGTTAATTTTATGTTATTAGAATTTTTCAAAAAAATGTACTTAGGAATTTCGTTTTAAGTTATAATAACAATTATTGTGGTCACAATCGAAATCCCTGTTTTAGAAAATAAATCTGCGTTAAAAGTTATCTTGTTTATTTTACAAGTTAATTTTTATTATTTACTAATCATTTATAGGTTATTTTTATTGTTTTTAAACATTTCGATTATATTCACAAAAGTATTGAGAACTGCCATATTATTAAGAATATTGTTTAATGGCTTTGTTTATATTATGTCATCTACACATTTTATTAGTTTCAAGAGGTCAAACGAGGAATTATTCAATTACTTAAGAAAAATAGGAATATAGGATCTACCCAATATTCAACATTTTCAAGTTGATTTTCTTTACGCTGAATTTTAATGTATGATGCAAATCGTACTTGATTTATTATCCCATCTACTTAACGTCATATTTGGGAAACACTAATGACATTTAATTTTTAATCGAATTCATTGATTAAGATTAACTATTTGATAAGCCATAATAGTAATGAGGTCAGTGAAGACAGGTTTTTTTATCGAATAAACTCGACATAAGTATTAAAGGGAAACGTACAGATTGACCTTCTTATTGTGTAATACTGTGTAGGTAATTGATTCGTGTATCAGGCCCCCCTATACAGTTTATCGAACTCCGTAATAAATCAAAAAAAAAAAAATCAACCAAGTTCAAAAAACTTTTAAACGATACAATAGTTTAACATTTACAAACACATAACATGTACATCTATAATAAAGCTTATTGTAAATACCTATAAAATTGTTGTACTAATATTTTTTAATTAATTAATATTTATAATTTACTCGACTAAATGAATATTATTAATCTTTACTGGATTATAATATCATAAATAGTGGAACTGTAGAAGCATACACAAGACACAGACAAATTTCTAGATGTATTACAAAGATTTACAATAATTTAAAATGTTGTGCTGATAATGTAGAAATGAGAAATTCTATAAACCAATCTTAAAATATCGCAGAAGTTAAAAGTTTAATGACCATTGATTACAAACATATTATATATATTGTGATTAGCTATATCTGTCATTGAAACAATATTAAGTAATTCTAAATTTAAACATAAGTGGTGACTGATTGAGTCTATTTAGAAAGATTAATTGTAAATCAGCAATTTAGACTTTTGATTATTACTACGTATAAAGTAGTGTTTTAGATTTTCAGGAAATTTATTTTCTTAAAATATATAATTATTTAGATGAAAAATAAAAGTAAATCTTAAATCAACGTTGATTAATCGTTCATTATCAATGTTTTCTAGGTGTAGGTAATAACTAATCAATACTGATCAATAATCATCTATATCAGGTTATGTATAAAAAATATATATTTTTTCCCAATTTAATTTTAAAATATTGCAATTGAAGTATTTCAAGTTCAGAACCCTGTAATTACTAATATGGAATCAAACTAACATTTGGCTATTATCAGTGAAAAGAAACATTATAAAATATGTTTGTATCACAGTATGTGCAATTTTTAATGTTTTTTATTCACATAAGGAAAATAATAGCACATACTCGTAGGTACTTAATACTTATATATAATATGGTTGTATACTTTGTTTCAGACGCAGTAGGTACATATTTTATTGAATTCCTAGAACTTTTGCGTGGGATTAAAAATACATCCTCATAAGAAGTAATAGCAGTATACAGTTTCAGTTAAATATTATAAAATATGTCTTGTATTATTAATAAATTGAAATAGGTCTATGTAATTTTACGTAAGTATAAAAATAATTTAGAATCACTTATTTTTTCTTACTGTAATAATAGATTAGGTACTTACTAAAATGGTAAAATGTGTAATTATTATGTTATTGAAGGTATTACTTAATTAAAGTTAAGTTTTTGAGTACTCTCTTTACTACATAACAATTTTAAATTTTACAATGTGAAAAAAAAACCAATGGTAGCCGATGTAGGACTTCTACCAAGACTAAAACGTCTATTTCACAACGAAAATGTCTAGAAATACAATATAGTCTAGTCTATTGTTGGTTTTCGATTCCGTATCTCAAAGAAAAGACGAATATTGTTGAACTCATCACTAAAATTCTTATTATTTTAATTTTTAATTAGGATATTAATTGTTAATTCAGTCGAATGTTGTTCGACCCACGTGTTTTTTTAAGATTAAAATGTATGAACTTTATTTATAACAATTATAAACACATGTAGATTTTAAATAAAATTGAGCTAAAAATTATAATTAGAACCTTCACAAATCGTTTATGGTATACGATGTGAATAAATATCTAAATAATAAAATCAAAACAATTAATCATTTCATTTTTATGATGTATTTTATCATAAACAAAATAATCGAGATGAATACTTTAATGGAGGTCAGTGATCCGTGACATTTGTAAGTCGTGCCCGCCAGCAGTGCGGGTTTATGGGGTGCACACAACTATACTTACTCTGATATATCCTTATGTTCGTTCAACAACAAAAAGGGGTGTTAAGTCCCCGGTTCTTTAAACCCAAAGAATATTTTAAACCTGCCTTTGAATTAATATCTAATATTTACGTTGTATCGCTTGTAGATAGAAATTACAATAAGAAGATAAGTACTAATTTTAATTACATATTACTTAACTTCTCATTGTGTACTTTTGATATTATATAGTGTTATTTAAAATAGGTAGTATAATATCGTTGAACGTATGGCCTTAGAGGTAATAAAAATCACCAAAATAGTTTAAGTATGTTAGCTTTTTTTCTTTTTTTTATGTACCCACATATAGTACAATAAATAGTACATTTCATGCAAATGCATTTACATTATTATTTTTAAACATTAAATAATCGATTAGCATAACCAATATTATCAATATACCTAATAACATAGTATACGACATGGATTAAACAATAAAATACACTAATCTATTTTTAATAAAAAAAATTGCAATGTCCGTTACTTGAAATTAGTCCATAATATATTTGTAGTTTGTAGAAATAAAAAACAAACTTATAGAAACAATATTATGTATAGACTACATTTTTTCTGATATTTGTTTATATTAAGACAATATATAATAGTGGTACTGGCGTACTGCACATCAAAATAGTAGCTTATGTAATAGAATTATAAATACGATCTATATTCCGGTAAATAAAATACAGAGATCGAGATATATACGTTTCATATAGGTAATATCTCAACGAAACTCAAGATGAATGCGAATCATAATATGTAAGTATAACAAATCTTAAGTGTAATTTTTGAAACCGCGGGAAGAGTCTAGCGCCGAATTTGTTGAGTTTATAAGACCATCACTATTATACTATTTGAAAATAGTTCAAAATACACTGCGGTCGAAGAGTTTTCAAATGAAAAAATAATAAAACATGCATCAATAAACACTTGGTTTTCTCCGAACAAATTATTGTTGCGTAACAAAACATTTTTTGTTGTAGATGTTTTATCGGTGTTGGTGGAAAACCTGCTCCGTACATAACGTACACTTCCCTTCTGGTTTGACGGCAAACATCGGGGCCTCTTTTTAGGAGAACGAAACATCTGGACCCTTCCGGTGTGCTTGTGTGCTTGTGTGCGTGTGCCTGTGTGTGTGTGTGTGTGTGTGTGCATGACAACAAAAGACTCAAGGATATGCGGCGGGTCGGAAGAGGCGGTGCCCCCCTCGCGCCGGCCACGACGAACGGAAGAAGGAAAGTCGCGGAGAAGTCCCGCGATTCCCTTTCTGCATCACAATGAGAAAATATAATATATAATAATCGTATAAAGAGATTTAACAGTGTACCTACTGCCCTTTTTTTTTCTAAGAGGAACAATCAAACAGCTGCCGCGCTCTTCGGCTTATTTAAATTCTGACGCTACTTGACTGATCCAGATCACCGAAGATTTGCATACCACCTATATCGCGCACTAGACAAATTACACTGTACCTATACGCAGTATAACACGCTGTCGACCGTGGGGCACTAGACGTTTTTTAGGTGCGACCCGAGGGGTATATATACCTATATGTGCCCGTTTTCGTATATACGACGAATTCGATTTCTTCAAATATAATATTCTATAGGTACATAATAATAATAATAATATATCGATACGACGACACTGCAGGTATGGGTGTACTTTACTATAGTTTAGTTTACTATAAGTCAGGTACTTCATAATATATCGTCAGACGAGTATAATAATATATTGTATGCTTCACCGTACTTTTCGATTCATTTGAAACTCAAAATGTATTTTTGTATGTCTGCAACTGCTTGGAATTATATTATTATACGTTCGGTCGGAGTAAAAAATTATGCGTTCGGTAGACGCGGTAGACGCTGATCTATTTATTTATGCAAAATTCAAATGATCTGTTATACAATCTAGATGAATTCGTTATTTCACGTGGCCTTAGTATAATGATAATTCTATTATCGTCATTTGTCTTATTCATATATACCTATTATATGTTTTGGGAAAAATAATATGCTGTCATGCTGCAATAAAATATTTCCGTGGGTATATTTATTCTGTCCGAGACGACATTTAAGAATCATTAAAAAATAATACTGTGTCAAGTGAATAATAATAATACTATAAAATACCGAATACCAAAATAATTATATAATGATATGTTTTGTTTACGTAAACATTTTCTCCGACCAACACATAATAAACTTTAATGTACTTACTATAATATAACATATCGTACAAACATATACCTACTTAAAAAAACACAAGATCTCAAAAAACTCTTAACACGTGAATAAATTACAATCAATTTTTATTCTCTATTATTTTATACTTATTTTAAAACGATTAAAATCTTCCGGTAATCTAGATCTACCTTATATGTTATGAGTTTTGATCGTTGATGCGGTCGTCATTAGATCATTCTATGGGGGTTTGAAAACATAAAATTTACACCCAAAAAAAGACCACCGACGATCGGCAATTACAAAACCCCGTTCGCATTTTGTGTATATCAAGGACGCCTGCAGAGAACTAGCTGTCTAGGTGCAAAATATTTTTGGTGTCAAAATAATCAGCGGGGAGCTTGCCCCCACCCCAAAATCCTTCTGACACAACATTTATATTAAATCCTTTCACATTAATGATCAGTTTATTCATAAACAATTTACCTCCTAAGGTATATTTAAAACACATCGGGTAACTAATAATAAATGGTGGTATATTAAACATACACTTTTCAATAATTTATTAATCACAATAAAAACACTGTAACGATATAAAATATAAAATATTTCGAGCTCAACCAAGGTGTAAAAAGTAGATTAGAATAATAATAATATATTATCACACAATACCACGGTTATCTAATTTATTGTGATGTCAAATTTGAGTTCTTCAAAATATCACTATTTATTGGTCATAATCATGGAAATCAATTAAAAAAGAAGGAAATTTTATACATTATTATTTATTTGAAAAGTCCAAATTATTAAAATATTCTTAGGTGGTGAATTTGCACCACCTGCCCTACCCCCGTCAGGTGTCCCTGGTACACATATATATATACTTTATGCCTAGACCAAGGGGTCTTCAACCTTTCGATGCGTCGGGCCACCTAAATTTTTTTTAAATCTCGGGGGGCCGTATACAGCAAAGTTATATAGTAATAAGCAGAAAAAAAAAGGTTCTTATTAATAAATGGAAAAAATACACGCTATACCTAAAATGTGTTCGCGGGACACAAATATTAAGACAAGATCGCACGTGGTGGTTTCTTTAATAATGAATTTTCAAATATAGGTACTTAAAAACTATATTTTAGAAATTCCTGAATTTTTTTGTTCTACTTAAAGAGTGTCTTGCAGTGATGCAAATTTCTATTTTTCAAAGAGAACCTCTCTTTTTTGCTAAAAATTATTCAGTGGACATATTTTTTGAAAATATTAATATAGGTACTTCATTCAAAATTTGAACGAATATTTTCTTAGTTTTAAAAATGTTTGCACTAAGGAATGAGAATACAGTAGTCCTTAAAAATGGGTTTAAGAAAATATAAAACAGATGTAATTTTACACCATAGTTTCCAAACCTATTATCCTAATAATTATAATATTATATTATTATATCCTATTAACCTATTATCTTAGTTCACAAAGTTTAATAACTCAAAAACTATACGGTTGAATTTTTATTCTGACACGTCAACATTTTCAGAAAAATTATCCGCTAAATAATTTACTGTAGAAAAGACGCGGGTTCTCGTTTGAAAAGCAGAAGTTATTGTGTGTCCACGGGACACTCCTTAAATAGTACGACCAATCTCAAGAATTTTAAAACGCGCCGTCTTCAAGTACGTTTAAAAATTTCAAGAAACCGGATTTTGAACGACTGCATAATTGGCGAAAAAGAGGGAGCGAGCTTGCTCGGCGAATCACCCTGTGAATACAATTGATAATTAGGCGGTTAGATAGGTATATACTCTTTTCCATATAAATATATATCATATATCAGCTACGATTATGTATTATCTTCACGGATTTTTTGTTTTCCAGGCCACGAGCCACGGACTGGAAGACCGAAGCGGCGGGCATATATTATTATTATTATGTACAAGTATTATTGTATATTATGTATACTTAACATTTATTATTCGGTTCACCGGTAATTGGCGGAATAACAAAATATTGGAACGCGCGATAGCTGCTGCTGCTGCCGTCGCTTTGCTCCAGTGGCCCCGCGAGTATTACGACACATACGCGAGCGTGTATATAATATATACACGAGATTCGCCGTACCGTGACCAACACGTATACGTATATAATATTATGTACAATAATAACGATAATTCGCACCGAGAACGGCGAGAACTACCGTACAGTATATTATAATGCGAAATGACCGTAGTACAATATATTATATTACCACGGTACAGGTATAATACGCGCTAGATATTACTATGTAGGTAGGTAGGTAGGTAGGTAGGTTGATCCTGAGCGGCGTGGCCCGCCGTGACAAATTAAATAACGCCAATGGATTTGCCTCGTCTTAAACTCCGTTTAAACGCGAACTGCACGTAATTTTAATGCAGCGATTCGGGTGGTTTTGATCGAAGATAAAATACTGCAGCTCTGTAGAGTAGTTATATCCCACTATAATAACTGTTTCATTTTCTTATGTGTAATACCAATTCAATCGCAACCCTGTTGTAAACTGACGAAAAAAATATTCCATTTGCTCGAGCCAAAACTAAAGTATTGTGTCACCAGAGACGTATTTAGGGGAGGGGTCGTATTTAATATTACTAACTTGACACCATCTGACATTTTTGAAAATCACTATAGGTAGTATTTTCACAATAATCTTGCTTCCGCGCTTACAAATGCTTGTGTTCATTTTAGAAGTTTTTTTTATTAACGATGCCAAGTGGCGAATCGTCTTTAACACGCTGTACTCTATAAGATCATTAAAAATAATCATCAATATTTTTATCCATAATATGTAAAATTGCGTTAAGAATTTTTCTTTTTTGCCATATTTCCAATAATTGTTCTGCAAAGCTCGGCGCGTACATTTTAAATTAAATTAAATTTTCCTTCATTAAAATGTATACATTATACCTTCATTATAATGAATATATTACTCTTATATGTATCAGTGTATGTATATATTATTATGTATGGGTAGGTACCTAAATTTTTTTTAGATTTTAGAATGCAAAAAATGCATTCCGGTTTCAACATGATGTTTTTTTTCAATGCTAAAAAAATGTGTGGTAGGGTGGGCGTTTTTTTTCTTACCTGCGAGCTGTAGCTTAAAATACCTTAACACGTACCTGGTGGTCATCCTATTGGGGTTATTAAAACTATAAGCACTCTCCGAGTCTCGTGAAATCTATTGATATAACTTTTATTGAAAACTGTCCTGTAGTTCTTGAGTAAATAGAGCGTACAAACAAACAATGAAACATTCTTCAAGCTGATCCTGCACGGCGTGGCCCGTGACAAATTAAATAATGCCAGTAGATTTACCCCGTCTTAAGCTCCGTTAAATGTGATTATACTATTCTTATAGCACAGTCGTTTGGGCAGTTTTGACCAAATATAATGAAATTTATAATAATAATAGCTATAGAGTGCGATACACTTGGCCGTGGATCGCTCACACACACACTCACACTTTGCCTAGTAATAATAATATAATGACGATCGTGGGTTATAAAATATATTATAACAATATTATATGACGTATATTATAATGCCGCGTTATCCCGGGGAAACTGGACGAGAATTTTGCGCGCTCGTAAATGCGTACTCCGCCGTACAGTCGTGTGTGTCGTGCCTTGTCTGTGGAAGAATGAGCAGAGGGGAGGGGGGGGGTCCGGACGATCGCTCCGGGCGTCGAATTTTTCGTATCGGCGTCATACATTGATGGCGGAAGCCGCCGCGGCACCGGCCAAGGATTGCCCATCACTGTCGCAAAATATTAAGTTAAACAGTCATGATATAATGTAAGAAAATAAAAAACGGCGGCGTCGTCGGTCGTAGGCTGCAGGTCACACAGCCCGTGCACCTATATAACGTATACATACATAATAATAATAATATTATTATATAGGTGAACGATAATGATGTGTACGATTATTATTACGTGTTGCGTGTGCGACGCGGGACGGACTCTCTGTCGGGCCGCCGCGTGCAAACGAATGGCGTGCTGCAGCGGCAGGCGGGCGGGCAGGTATACTCGGCGCAGAAATGCGATTCACGCGGGATCGTCACTGCAGGAGGTTTCGTCGAGGAAACGCGCGCGCTCGCGCCCACCCGGTCGTAGGCGTACGCGTTCGCGGTGCGGGCCGACTTGGCGGAATAAAAGTGAAAGCGAGTCTTTCGTCTTGCACGCACGCGGCTAACCTAGATTTCACTTTCATCGAGCATGACCCACATTCCTGTCGCCCGAGAGCGGCGTGTGATCGTGCGTGAACGACACTACAAGAAGCGCGTATATACCTACAACTACTATTATATTATTATATTATTATTATTATTATTATTATTATTATATAGCATATATACCCGTTCCCGAATTTACACGCTGTCCCGGCCAGCGTATAGCTGTTACGTTGACGGTTGACCACGCCGGTTACCGCTGCTAGTGGTTATTATACCGCGGCGATGGTTATATAACGCACGTTATTCCGTCGCGCCAGACTCCCTCGGAGGCGGCGGTTCGGGTTTTTCGGTGGCACGTCACTTCATGGTCGTCGCAGTTTGTGTCTTTTGAACGCATCCGATCCACGGATTTATCGTCGACGCCGAGTGAAACACAAACAAACAACAGAGTGCATAATATAATAGTATATGGTATATATTATGTGGTATAAAATATAGTAGGTAGGGAGGTAGGTATATATTGTGAGATTTAAACCGCGCCGCCGATAATTTTTGATTAACGATTTCGATACACGATAAATATTATAATTTTATTTTACAACGTTACCCGTTGACTACAACAACAACAATGGAAAGAAAATTATTGTTCGCATATTATATTATGGTATATTTACACTTTTTACCTATACCTACTCGTGTCCTGTGCGCTATTATATAAGTTCAAAACGAATAAGACATTGAAACTATTTATTTATAGCCTCGTGGTTGTGATTTAAAATGATTATATATTGAAGTATATGCACTATATTATTATACTGTATATTGCACATGTATCTATAAAACTTCCTATGTACTTATGTAGCTGTACGGCAAACGACTGCAGTGGACCAAAAATGCAAGTTTAGGAGATTTTGTGTATAAAACTAGTCAAATTTTTAGTAGATTATTACTTATAAAATAAGTTTGAAACACGGAAACAACCGACAGTTTTGTCTGCAGTCTGCACACGACGTACGAATATGATTTATTCAAAATCAAACTTCAAACAATATCTACGTAATTGGAATTAATATTGTATTAATCCTATAAAAAGATTTCAATTGCATTACGAAAATACAATTATTTTATAAATTGAGATTAGGGTAAATTTGTTTATTTATCTAGAATAATAATTTAAATGTTATTTTACTGGTTAGTTTAAATAGTTTCTAAGTATTTATTGCTATCGCCTATCAGTTTAAAGCTCACTGTAAATTTAACTCTCGGACGAGTTAACCTCTAACCTCTGATCTAATTTTCCAAACATTTATTATTCACTCTTAATTTTATACTATTTACCAAATAATCGAACATACTGCCAAAACGCATGTGCCATTATATGTCAAGACAATAAATACAAATAATTCTAGTGAATGTTGACTATTTGATTATCATCATTATTCTTCTATAATTACAATTGCAGTATATGTGTATATATATATATTTATATTTCCTTATTATTTTGGCTTTAATTACTCATATTATAAAGTAGGTATATATACAATAAACATTAAATATTTTCTTACTATTTACAACACACGATACAATGAGATATAATGTATATATAATTTGTAAATAGTAATAATTATAAATGCTTATTAAACATTATAGAATATACTAATATAGTAAAAAAATATCCAGACAATACATTTTAAAATTTTAAATGTTATTCTCAAGACGTATAGACGTATAGTTAATATATTTTCCTGTTCTATCTTTGATAGTGATATCTGTGGTTTAACACGGTCAGTCAATAGTACGTTTCGGGGAACGTTTAAATATGTATTCATTGTAAATGTAGTTAGTTTTGGTCTAACTGCTGTTTTTGTTATGATAATTTATACAGAAAATAATCAATATTTCATTTTTTTTTTTTTTTGTGACAGCGATCGATTTTTTGCTATGTTTACAGTATAATTGTATGTGTAACTCAATTTCCAAATGCCAATAGTATGTTTTGGATTGCCACCTCTCGATTAATCTTCGGCGGCTCAGCGCTAATACTTAATAAAAAAAAAATATGGCTTTCTAGCCTCTTCTATTTCTGATAACCGTCCTCGCCGGCTCAACGCCAAAATCAACCGTAATTGCGATTCATTAAACTATAATAAACAAATAATTAAATGAGGTATTACCAATGGGTAACTTCCTCTTCACGCCACTCACGTCTCTTACAATTATTTATCATCATATAATTATACATTGCACCACATCTTTGTGCAAATTATAATAGTAATAAGTCACAAAAGTCACTCCGCTGTATAGTCTGGTTTTGAGTGTATCTATCGCCATCGTTACATGTCACTGTAATGGATGTATTAAAATTGAATTCAATGATAAATCTTACGTACGAGAAACGATTTTGAGCGGAAACGGTATGTCAACGTTGTCAACAGTGTGTATTTTATAATTTAATTATATGACTATTACAAGTAATACTAGCAATACAAATTTACAATGGAGTATGTTGAACTTATTTTTCTCAAAAACGTCACATGGTTATATAATAATTATACCTAAGACGTGCTAAATTAATATAGCCGAATATTAGTCGAAGTGTTTTTGAAATGTCGATTTATATTGATAATAATATTATACGTAATGGCCAAAAGTTTCAATTGCAACAAAATAACTAAAATCGGTATTTTTCATTTAAGTAACCAATTTTGTTAAAAATGTGCATAATATTATGTACCTATATTTGTTTTTTTTTTTTAACAACTGTTGGTAATAACAATTTATGATGAACCTGCGTGTATTACATTTTCAGGCATTAGCTGTTAAATTGAAAATTTACACAATAATTTACACCTTTTCTTGAAGGATTTCTTAAAAATTTGAAAAGCTTATACAAACTGAATTTTCAACTTTAGACCTCCTAAGTACCAACGATCTAGATCCAATTGCTAGTTGAAACTTTCGTCGATGTTGAAGGTTGAAGTATTTTTAATGATCTAAAACTCGATGACAGACAAAACATGATAACAATAATAATAATAATGATAGGAAACCTACCTAACTCACATCATTGTAATGGTTTTACAATGATGTATTTTTTATTCATCGCTCTACTTAATATATAAAACATAGTTAATTTCAAAAAAATAAGTATAAGTTTTAGATGCCTATGACAAAGCTAATAAATCCTTTTTAGTGAATAAGTACTACGTCAGACAGATTTAAATATGATCAATTTATTTGGTATTTCTTGACTATAAACATCGATCAGTAAATTACAATTTGTATGAATATTAATAATATGATTTCATTGAAAAAAAGGAATCCATATCAGTATTTTGAAATCGGCATATGATACATTAGATACTTTATAACTCATCATTTCGAGCGTTAATAACAGTTTTTTTTTTAAACATATATTTTTAATAGACTTCGTGTGATATAGGTACAACTAATGTCTCGATGATGAATAATGTACCTTTAACTATATAAAATACAAGAAGAAGAAATGTAATTCATAATCATATAGATTGTTTTCCCGCTAAAAAAAATGCATATATGTGTTTACTTGATTACACTTTCAAAATATGAGGTTATGAATAATGTATAAGTATATAACCCACGAAGCAAAATGATGTAGTTAATTTAACTATTAATTAATATTTTAAATTAGTTTTTGATAATTGTATTGCTTGTTTCTATATAATCGAGAATACTATTTTTTATTAAAATTTAAAATCAGTCGTTTAGTAATAAAAATAATATAATGCTAAATATGTTATGTTACAGTTATGTACGATACGTATAATACATAATAGCTAGAGAGAGGTAAACGTGGATATTTAATAAAAACTAAGTGTTCGAAAAAGTATCAAATCGAAAGGTGCATCGTTCAATTTGAATTATAAACATGTAAGGTATACATGAACATGAGTGTTTTAATTTTAGAATTTTATACACATTTAAGTTATTTCATATTCTGTATAATATACTTCCACATAATTTAAATTGTAAATTCCAAATATCGAGTGAATAACATAAAACCGTTATACCTACCTATAGAATAACTACAATATTTTTATAAAAGGAAATGTAAATGACAGAGATGTTATAATCTATGTGAATCGTGAAATATATTAATTTTATTATGTTTTATTTTTTTATTTTTTTCCAGTGTAGAAGATAATATATATTTTAGCCAATGAAAAAGCTCAAGCAGTAGGCCTCAGTTTTTAGTAGACCGTATTTATCGATTGGAAATCTAATCTGTTATTAGAACTTTTGAATTAGGTTTTAAGGTAGTTTGTCTATTTTCTTAGTATTTTCTTTACGCTTGAGAAACGTGCCCAGAGGAGTGATAGAAATTAATTAATTGAGTGTGATTTTAACTCTGTAATTTTTAAAACCGTCTTTAGGATGCGATTACCAATTTTAAATTTATAATAAGTTGAAATAAACTGAACAGAGGTGAACAAAACAAAATGAGTACCAACCCAACACTAGGTTTTTGTATTTTGTCTGGAGTTTTTTTTAAAATTATTAATTGTTAATAGACAACTAATAAAACATAAAATATAAATAAGAGATATGAAATACCTAAACCTAGTATAAATACAGCAATATTTTATATTCAAAGAATACCTGTCATATGATATTATCTAAAAATTACTTTTACTCTTATCTTCTCGTAGAAACTCGTAGCGCATTTAATTTCCTTAAATTCAATATTATAAATAATATTATTCAAAAAAGTAGGTAACATTTTAAATTAAAAAATACATTTTGAGAAAAAATCATGTTTCTTACACAATCTTGATTTAAACGTTTGATAAAATAAAATGCTTTTTCATAGTCGGTATACATAATAATATTATGTATGCGGTTAAAAATGTATAATGATATGTTTTATTTATACTATAACTCTGTGACATTACTTACGACGGTTTAATCCTTAGATACAAATTTTATGATATTTAATTTAACTAAAATATTATTGAAACTAACAGGCAACACTCATACGATTAATTAGTTAAACACATAAGTTAAACATCATATTATGACAATATATTTATTTTAAAATGCATGTAAAAATTGTCTAGTACAAATTTCTAAAATTTCTACAATAATAGAGTTAAAATTCTATTGCAAACATGTTCTATTGAATTGAAACAAAAACATCAGTTAACATTGTTAAATAAACTGTTTAAATAAAACAAAGTTATTTTTAGTTATAATTTTGAATTGATAATTTAAACTTTATAAAAAATATGTATCGGTACCGAATTATGCATTCATTAATATTAAAAATCATGGATTAACAATACATTTGACGATGAATAGACAGAACATAGTGGTGATCATAATGTATAGTTTAGTAAAATATATTAAATTGTAATCCTAATTGTTCTCAAAAATTGATAAAACTGAATAAGCAATGATGACTAATTTAACTTAAAACAATGTTTTTCGTTATGCCATTAAAACGTTCTAAATTCAAACTAACGTCTATCAGAACGATGTTACGTTTGTCTTTTGATATCTATTATCTGCCAACTGCACGGATGTGTATACATATTACCATTTACCAATATTTATATGTATGGTCTTAATGTCTAAAAAGCAATTGAAATCGTTGGTACTTAAAGAGTCGTCCAATAAAAAGCGTTAGATCTCCGAACACAACCTGTTTACGAATTATTAGTGCTGTATTTTGGCGAAAACGAAAGACATCATTATTTGTCATTAAGTTTAAACTCAAGAATTATATTAAATACTCAAATAAATGCATTAAAATTAAACCATATATTTGATGTAAATGATTAAAAAAATAAATAAACTAAACAAAATACATAGTTTGGTATTTAAATGTGATAAAAATTATTTGAAAAAAAATCACCATCTGGGTTTCGAGACTATGTTTGTTGGAAAATTATATTTTACGTACCTACTTAGTTGGCAGTGCTGTTACATAAATTAATATATAAATATGATTATAAATTCAATTCGTTACGTTAAACTGTTTCGTTTAAGAACTATAATAATCGTTATGAGCCTGCAATATTTTACTGCAAATATATATTTTAATATATATGTACCTTAGGGTATCCTACTAACCTACCTATTATATAGTGTACAGAACGACATTTCCATTGAACGTGATTCACAGTATCACTGTCAGAAATTTTAACAGTTTAGAGAAATATATTATATTATTTTGAATGTTTTTGATGATAACGTTGACAAATTTCCATTGGATCATTAATATTATCCCCCTCGTGCGCACGCGTTCACGTGTCCAGTGAGCACACGTGCGTCCACGGGCCGACCCGGGGCCACGTGTGTTGGAGGACGTCAACCCGAGCCCAACAGGTAGATACGTATACACACACACATAGGTAAACAGGCGCGGTGGCCGCCATTAATCTAAATCCTCAAAGTACATGTATATTACGGGTGAGTGTGTGTGTGTATATATATATATATATATATATTATATGTAATATGTATGTATGTATGTATTATATTATATATGTATATTATGTGTATTTATATTTATATATATATATATTATAGACGGAGAAAATAAAACCAAATAATATAACGCGCCGGAATATGCCTACAACTCGTCCGTTTATTTTAGGGGGAGGGAGAGGGGTATATAATCTATACGGCTTATTTACTCCCAGTCGGTTCCAACCGAGAACGAGCGAACGAGCCGCGTCGATTTTTCGACTTCTGGAATCCTGGAACTAGTATGTTTCGAAGGTCAACCACATGTTTTTTTTCACGCATTACAGATGGGCTTTTATTGGGATAAAAGGTTTTTACACACTATCGTAATATTATGGATTTGGAAATTAATGTAGAAATATATATATATATATATATATATAATAGAAAAATCCAAAATATTCGATAATCGAACAACTATTTATTGTACGGGTAAAAAAAAGCACTATTCGACATAATTAGGTGACGCACTAGAGTTAATGGAAAATGTTAATGAACGATAGATTAATAAACACGATAAAATATATAAAAGAATTAATAATAGTTACGGTACGTCTTAAAGGTACGTCAATAAATGTATACATACGTGTGGTAGGTACTTATCAAATTAAATTTACTATAAAAAAGAAACATAATATTCTCTATGTAAACAATAGATTTATCTTTTTTGTCAGAGTTTAAACAGTATGCATTTTAGAGTAATAAGTAAATAACTATTTTTTTCATTTTATTACTCAACGATTAATATGCGATTATATTCTTACAAGCATATCAATTTGTTATATACTGCACTTTTAAAACTAACGTACTCGACGGTACTTTACGTTCTTTTCGTAAATTTATGAATTTATATATTATAATATAGAATTTTATATTTTAATTTGTTTTACTTCGAAACTTAGGATATTTAAAAATAAATGTTATAAAACTAGTATAACGACATTAATTTATTTTAGACGTTTGATAATGAATAATGTATTAAATAAAAACTAATAAATAGCTTTTTTTTAATCAAATAATTTAGTGAAATAATATATAGGTACCAGCAATAACTATGTAAAAATCCGAATACCTAATTTATTTATAATCAATACATTAATCGAAGACTCTACTTAGATACTTAGCCACTTAGGAAACGTTTATCTATGTTTTTTTAGATTCTGGACGTAGCAATAAAAAGTTTTTTTTTTACTTTCGGAAAACACGTTTATTAAAGAAGTGAAAGTGTTTCAAAAATTGTATACAACTGTTGTGAATACATATGATACTGCGGAAGGTCACTTTTGTAAATATTCTCTCAATTTTCAAGAAAATTATTGGGAATATTAAAATACCTGCATTTCTGCATTTTTATAAAAATACATAAATAATGCAGTATTAACAGTAACATGATATTATTATTTTCAATACAATTCAAAAAATATAATCAAATCTTTACTAAAGAACATTAGTTCTTAATTACCGGTAACTAATTGTTATTCTAAATTATAATAATACCTATAAATACCTACAATAAAGTTATTTATTTTCACTGAAGTGAGTGAAACTTTACATTTTTAGAATAATGTCAAATAGTCAATAATTATTAATTATGTACCTGGAGTATTCGACCTGTAAAATATACTTACATTTTGTAAATTTGTAAATAATTAAATTTTTAACTATTAGAATATTATTTAAATTAAAATAACTTGGATTTTACTTTTTTGAACATTATTAATATTTAATTGTATGTGCGCGGTCACAGTCAGAGTACCTCGAGAATTATATACTTCATACACGGAAAAAATATTATTAATATTATGATTTTACACATGAAAGTCTCTATTTTTTTTATTCTACTGTGGTTCGCAATTTAATTAATGTTTACTTTAAAAATAAACTATAAATATTAACAAAAATAATTGCAAGTTAAACACATACTCGTATATTAAGTTTAATGGTTGTTGAATATATATTTATGCAAGTAAATACGTAGAACTATAGAAGAGGCGTATATAGTAAGTAGTATATAAGTTTAAACACACTTTATAAAATTCACTTATTTACTACATGATGGTATTTAGATATTAACCAGAATAATACATAATATGAACTATTTTGTACATATTTTAACAAATAATTAGAAATGTACTAATACTTTAAATTGGTACAGGGTTAGCAAAAACTACATAATAATTATATTATTTTAGATTCTGAGAGGAGCGAGGAAAGTGTTGATTTTAAAATGATGTATGTTTTTTATTTAAACATTTTTTTATGTATATTTTTTAAATTTCAATGTTGGTTCCGAGGAAGACACATACGTGATTTTTATAGCTATTTAGGTTGATAACATTTTTTTTACACCAATATTATACTTGTACATTTCATATAAGGTTCCTCAAAAAACCTTTGACAAAAATATCGAAAATACATGGTCCTTGATTTCTTATAAGCGTTTCAAGTCTGTCAAAATGAATAACTAAAGTTAAAACACCATTATTTTACCCAAACACGTGATTATGACGAAAGAAGGGACGATTCAAACAATTATTATTATAACCCCATAATTATTAAAAACGATTCCATTTAAAGTAATAATCAAACTATAATTAATTACTATATCAGATTTAATTAAAATAATAAAATCTAAGTTATAAGTAGTTATGAGATAGTTATAAGTAGGTTTAAACTCAATAATCCATATTTTTACAGACTTGTGTGAATAAATTATTACTATATTTTAAATAAATATACGAGTATCGATTTATATCAAATGATATAGTGATTTTGGTATTGAAGTATACAATAACTGAAATTAACGCAAAAATTACAAATTGTTCAACAATCAACTAAGAATGTTACTCGGGGATAGTGTATCTTTCGATAAGTTAGAGAATTTTTATAATCGGTGGCTCAGTATTTACAAAGACTACCCTCTATATACAAACAGATTTTACCTCTAGCAATTTTTAGTTTTTTTTCTTTAAATATTAATAAAAAAAATTTCGCGGGGTCAAAAAAGTTGAAAATTGAATACAAGGTTCCTCAGTAACTTGTTTTAAATGTAGTTCGAAAATAATAAATAATCATATGCACGGTTTTCTTTTTGTAAACATTTAAAGTTAAAAATTTGACAAAATTCATCGAAATCGCTAAAATGTACAAATTATTTTGTACCTAGCTAAAATTTCATAAAATTTTGAGTTTGTAAAGCAAAGGATTAAATATTTAAAACGAGGTTTTTCTCAGAAGTATTTCATATTGTAAACAAAAAATCTAATATTTATATAAACACAGTTTTTTAAATAGACATTTTCAGTTCAAATTTGGACAAAATTAGTTATTTAAAAGGAGAATAACGATTTTAGTTACTTTTTTGTAATTTAAAAATATTACTCAAGGGTACTTGAAACTTTTAATAAATTATATAAAATAAAATGTTTTTGAAAAAATTAATTCAACCTACTGTTTGAACAATAGTAAAATGAATTACCTCAATAGCAATATTATAATATCATCAAATATACGTTTAGTAATATAGACTGACAGGCGCTTAGAATCGTTTTTCGTATACCTACCTACCTACAATGATATAATATCATTGAATTAAAATTTACAACTAAACTGATTACAGTGACTCGCGTGACATCTATTGTACAGCAGAGATGTATACTCTCTTGCCCTCTTTTTTTTCATTCTTAAATCCATAACCAATGTCTAATATTCGACTAATTAATGGTCGAATTGAAAAAAAATATAATTATGGGATTTCGTAGTCAACTCGATAATCAGTGTACAAACATGTGTCTAACAGAATATGGGGGTGCGAGTTTGTGCAACTTAAACCATTTTAACCCCCCCCCCCCCCACAAAAAAACCGATTGTCACAACTGTGCCTATAGGCAACCATATAAATATAAAAATGAAAAAATATTCAATTTTCGTGAGCAAAAACGAATTTCATGTGTGATTCACCCTGTAGCAACCTATATAGAGGTATAAAAACTATGAGACAAAGTTTGGCGCTAACTGTCAAGTCAAGTCTATGAGCCTTATCCAAGCGTACATTCATTTGTGTGTATATACGGACAGATAAAATATGTTTTCGTGTCTATACTTATTTAAAGTTAATAATCATAATTCATAATACACGACGGCCGTTGGGTTGATATAAGTATATAATATAATATGTAATATGCATGTATATAATGTATATAATGTATATAATGAAACTATAAGTTCAATTATAATTATTATTATTTAATGTTGTAGACGTTCAACATACTTTTAATAATTTATTTAGCATGAGATAGTTGATCATGAGTTTCATTCTCACGATGGCATGAGAGTAAGTATTAAAAAAAAAATCTTATGTAACCTGAGTATAAAAATTTTGGTAGTAATATCCAACAAATATTCCTACCATCTTACCGGCAGTCAGCTTATTTAGCGTACAGTACGGATGATATAATCGAAAGCGAGTGTTGTACTCAAACGTTCCCGAAATACGATTTTATAAAATAAAACATCACTGTGTGTTTTATTATTAACTCTTTGAACCAAGTACGTAAACATTCTTAAATTTTATTATTTAATACTGTATTATCACATTCGATAAATTATCTAGTTTAGTGCCATTATTATACGATATTTATGTCACGTTCAAATGTTTGATTTCTGTTCTTCAACTTGATTATCGTACAACACATCAAAAAATGATATTATTTAACAATGGCTAACTAACCGCAAAATCACGATTTATTATTACTATTATCAACAAACAATATACACACTATACGGATATTTTCAGGTTTGGCTATTACATGATCACCCACTGCCCACTTTCCCTAACCTCATTCGAAGCCTGATTGGTTGATAGCCAGTTTACGGACGTGAACGAAAATAATATTATTACATTACCTACTCATTTATACCGATACCGTAATTTTATTACAATATTATTATGTTCGATATTTTTGATAAAACCAGTTATTTTGCTTATTAATAAATTATATTTATCAAGTATCTAAGTCACAACGGTTTATTATTTTTAAAAATTATAAAATATTTGTTTGAAAATCTAAATACATTATACATTTAAACGCGATTATTATTCTAAAAATAAGTATGTTCATCTGTTAGCTGTTAGAATTACTTATAAAGTTGTTAATATTTAATAATTTTAATTTCAGTTAACAGACTATACATTTATACAAATTAATTTCAGCATCAAATATAAATGTATACTCAATATACATAATAGAGTAATATAATACAATATTACAATATGTATGTAGTATGTTCAATGTTCATATAATATGTACCATAGTCTAAATTATTCAAAAAAATTAGTAGGTACATACCTTAATTTCCTTCCTTTCAAGCTTATTCATTAACTTACATTTTAATATAACATGTTTGTGTAAATGTCCATTGATTATCAGCAAGAATAAAATAATAGTTAACATTTTTATATTTTTAACTATCTTATATTTTAACAAAAAACAATTATTTGTTTTGAATTAGGTATTTGTAAGTAGTAGTAAGTATTAAATAAAACATTACTTTCAATTTAAGATATTAATTAAATATACTAATGTCTTTGTAAATATGAAGAGGTAAGTTGGTAATAAAATAAAAAGCAGTTAACAAAATAGTTGAGCACAAAATATTGTTAAAAAAAGTATTATTAATATCCATTACATTGCTATTTTATTTTTCAATGAGGAAAATATAATTCCTGTTATTTTATTTTAGGTATAAAAATTATATTGCTGTTAAAAAATAGGTACATCATACTTTATACTGTTAAATGTTAATGTACCATGTAATTTAAATTAAATTAAATTTATTAAATCGAATTATTTACATTTTATTTGTAACTATGATATTTAAAAAATATATATATATATTTACTTACAAATTACAATATGTATAATGTATATATAAAAATATAAATAAGTTTATTTATAGAACACATTCAATTTTGAGATTGTTTTTATTTGAAATAAAAGCCTTAACAGCTATTGTTATACGTTTAGAGGTGTAGAATTTAATTACTTTTAAAATTAAAAAAATTAAAACTTACTTAATTAAAAATTATTTAAAGTTTAAAATATAAATATAACTTTACAATCATATCAACTTTTTAAAAAAATTCATTGATGAATTTGTCTTAACTTAAAAATAAAAACCTGCTTATTAAGTGTCATAATTTTAATTTTACAAACTAAACAGGTACATGTAAACATGTTTACTTAAAATATGAAACATAAAAACTTTAAATATATTTTTTAGTAGGTAATAAAATTAATTCTTAGAAATCACCAATAAATAAATAGCCATAGATTATGCATTCATAATCATATAGAAACTATAGTTTATAGTATATAACTATTATATTATTTATATAATATTTATTATTTAAATATTACCATTGCAATTATATTTTAATAATGATTATTATTTCTTGTTTATATTATTAATATTATTATGACATTTAGATTATTTGATTGATGTATTAAATGTATCTTATTAAGTCTTTAAGTGAAGAAATATTTTCTAAAATGGATAATAAGTTTTTATGATTTCTATAGTCTTCTTTTAAAAAAAAAAAAAAATAACATAACAAATTTTAAATATTTTTTAACAATAAATAAACACCGGTTGCTTGGTATATAGCCACCTATATTATTTTATACATATAACACAATGGTTATTGGTTAGACGGTGCGATAATATAATACGGAGTAAGGCTTGTTTACTGTAGGTATGTAAAAATACAAAATGATACGCTATGCCTTCTTGCTAAAAAAAAAAAAAATAACATACAATATATTTTTAGTATATACCTATTATAGTACCTACATAATAATATTATATTTGTAGACATCCATGCAAAATTGTTAATTATAATTGCCGGAATGTAAACGGCATTTATGTGAACTTCCGACAATTTAATCATAACAACATACAGTGTTGTATTCGAGTACAAAAAAAATTAACAATTAGTTGTGGTCATCTGGTGGAGAATAATAATTTCTAGAAAATGTGTGATTCTGTTATTGTCGGACTTTCTCGTAAAATAATAAAATATATTTATAGAAAAAAAATAAAAAAAAATACAGAAATAGGTACTTAATATTTATTCGTGGGACAAATCAGCCACATACGTAAGTATATTGTGACCATATAATATATAATCATCGTAGTTGGGAATAAAAGAGAATACATTTTCGATTTTAACTGGTACCCACTGGATGTCTGGATAATAGCGTGAGATAAGCTGAAATACCTGTAATGAAGCCTTCATGTGACCAATAGCAGGGGTCAGTGTGCGCCCTTTGTTCGGATACCGTGAGAGTGAAACCTTTGCAAAAGTCTCATATAATAAAGGGTTACGCAAAAAGGGTGCTGGTTGTCTGCACTTGCCTCTCTCTTGCCTAGCAGGTACAAAGGTCTTTCGAAACACCAGGGGCTGTGTATGAAAATTTGATAATCATTCGTACAAATAATTTCACTGAGTTGAGCAACACTCTGCTTTTATTCAGCACACGCCAATATTCATCCCGTGTGTACCTACCTCGAACCTCGGGGGGATTCACCCTTTAAACATTTTTACAAGACGTTTTCTCTCTCACTCCCTCCATGTATAATTATACGTAAAGAATAAAAGTTAATATATATATATTTTATAATGTGTAAAATTTATGTGTATATAACAAATATATTGTATATATGTATAATATATATATATATATATATATATATATATATACACACACACGCACTTCGCACATAGATATTAATATATTATGTACAACGGGGAAAAAAATAACAATAATAATACTAAGTGTAGCTCGTGAGTCATTCGCGGTGCAGCTGTTTCTGGAGATTTTGTAACACTTTCAAAGAAGGGATGGCGAAGTGAATAGTACGTGCCAAACAATGGTTGCTTTTGTGTAGAAAATAAAAAAATTCACAATGAAATATTCAATAGTAAAATACGTAAAGAAATGTCCCGAACACCCGAAACCCTCGAATGAATTACAAGGTCAAATGGAAAACAAGAGGGTTTGTAAACAGGTAATATATTATGACTATATATGAGCCCACGCGGGTATAAGTTCAAGTCCATTTTCTCATTAAGTGTTAAAGTGTCATTGGTGTGATTTGAAGCGACCGGTAGAATATATAGGTATACATTAAATTATATGATATATTTTTAGATCAAATATGTATATTATTATTAATATATGTGTGTTATTAAAATTGTATTATAAAAAGTAAAAACGATAATATTTATAATCTCTTCAATATTATAAGTAATGAAAGCCAAATTATATAAATGGAATATTCAATAAAGAGGATTTGAAAATATTATCCTTAATTTATTATTATAATTTCATTTTATGAAGTTAATTCACATTAAGCTGGTATGTAAGATTAAAATACAAATTTAATTTCTTTAAAATCATTGTGTTTTCTATCAGCTGAGTTTTATGTAAGTGTTCTTTGTTGTTATGGATAAGTGACATTTGTATTCATACTTCTTATGACAAAGAATCATACATAATTCAATAATGAATATACTTCTTGTATATAAATTATAAACCAATAATGTTCAATAACTCAAAGTTTAAGATTTTCTAACACCTTGTAATAGTTATACTTAATTATTAAATTTAAAAAATGGATGGGTCAAGATGGAACAAATTAAAAAAAAATCTTTTACAGTTTAAAATAATAGGTGAAAAATTACAATAACGTAAATACTAATTAAAGTGTTATGTGTGGGGAGACTAAATAGTGTTTTTAAAAATAAATACAATTGTTATTTTTACATTATTACAATATTATAGACCATCGATATTTAAATATTTTTAGTTTCTCTTTCGTTATGGTTATACTGATGATATTACGATATTACTCTATGGTTAAGGACTTCTCTATCCTATAGAAGCCTAGAACCCAAACAAATTATTTTATAAGAACTAAACTTTTATTATTTACCATTTAAGTTATTTTAGTTGTAGTACCTACTAAATAATGATAACTAATATTTACTACTTTATTTCGATTCGTAATAGTTGATTTGTCTTTGATGGTTAACCACAGGTTATATAAATATATTTTTTTTGGCACTTCAGGATTTCTAAATGGAAAATATAGGTATTGTATAAACTATAAGGCAATGGAGTTACCACGTTTTACTGATAATAAGCATTTTTTTTAAATGTTTGAATTTAATGTTAAGATACTTAAATGTTATACGAAGCACATTTAAACAAATTTAGTACTTATGTTAACATACATTCTAATTTTACTATCATAATATGTTTTAAATATTGATCGAAAAAAAAATCTATAGCCGTTTTTGGAATTCAGGAAGTATGAAATGAAATGTTAATGATTATCGTGTAAGGTATCATAAAAACCATACGCCTGAAGGTTCGTGGATTATAAATATTTCACTCTTACGAAATTGTATATTTATCCTGTCCACTTATTAAGTATATACCTATATGTACAATAATAATATGTAGGTTATTAGAAGAAATTCATAATCTTATGATTATCTTTAAATCCCGATATTAATTTTTTAACAGCACAGGTGCTTATTATATTTTAAGTATTTTTATCATAATGAGAAACAAAAAAAAAATAATATTTTTCAAATCAAATCAATAGATATATGGGTGTATGAAAAAAAGAAATTAAAGAAAAAAATTACACGTATAAAAGATACAAGTATAAAAACCTAATATTGAATGAATTCTGACATTTTCGAAGTGGGTGCATTTTTTAACCACTATTCATTATCGCCTACACACAATATAACGGCATTATAATATATATATCCATAAGAATTCCTACGGCAACGATTGTAGTTATGCTCGGCGGCGAATTGCAGGATTGTTCGGTTAATAACATTCGGTTTTATTTCTCTCTGTCGTGCACTCTCCTTCTCACTTACTTTTTCTGTGCGACCAAACGAGTCGTAACCGAGAAAGGAGCAAGTCGGTCAGTAGGCTAATAGAAAGTGAAAATCATGACTGCCAGGTCCAACGGTACAAACAAAGTTACGTCACCCCGGCCATTTTTATGGGCTGCCAGGCCCGGACCGAACGAGTGAAAGTGTTGTTCAAGGACGACCGCACACAGGACTTCAAACAGCGCACGTTTACGAGTCAAATAATAATTTTACTAACAAAACACGTTAATGGGCGTTAGGCAGAAACCAAAAGGAAACCGAAAATAACCGATAGTTGCAGCGTGGCAACAATTTTATTTTCCCCTGAAATTGCAAAAAAAAAAACCCTAAACACTAAATAGATGTGCAAAAATACGCAAAATTATATTTCACATACAGAACTGTTGAGTCATGAAACTCGTTTTGGTGTAAGGTAACCGTTTTTTTGATAAAGCAATAAAAATATACAAAAGCATATGCATGTCTGGATTTTGTAGATTTTTAAAGCAACCTATTTTAGATTTTTTAAATGTATAGCATTATCGCCTTTTTTATAACTCGACGAATCGTGAAATACAAAATAACTGTTCAATATTATGTTATAAATACGAGCTGGTAAGCTGAAACATTGTTACATGGGTAACAAAGCGTAGCGGAAAACATTTACGAAAAATTAAAACAAATTGATGAACTATTGTATCGAACACAAAAACAATAATATTATTGAAATCACCGATAGGCGGGAGTCATAATAATTTGTTTAAAAACTATGGTAAGGAGCTAACAAGTACCTACTAGTAGCTTTAAGATAAACAAAAAAACGTGAACATGTTTATAAAAAATTGTTTTTATATTGTACTTATGACATTTCAAAAATATTAGAATTCATAATAATTGTATCAACGCTTATTTTAAAGGAATATATTGCTAGGTTTTGGAGCATAACCTCATGTATATTTTATACGTTTTTTGGGCAAATAAATCTCTAGCTTGGTGATAATAAGCGATAATATTTATAACTTATTAGTTATTGTGGCTATAAAAAACTTACTGTTTGTTAAAAAAATAACAAACGAATTATCACAAAACTCTACTTAAATACATGTACAGCTATAAATATTATTAATTTACAACTACATACAAAATATGTGTGTATTTCTGTTTCCGGAAATCTTTAAATGTTTATTTTATGATATAATATAGGTCAATCTTTAGTCAACCAGTTTAAACTAGTTCTTGCATTATGAAAACCATTCGCGAATCTTAACAAGAGTAGGAACCTACTAATAAAACATGTTCTCGCTTATATATGTTTTCAAAAATTATAACTTAAATGTATATTATTATAAAACATATTATGTATAAAGGTATTACCAGTTATAAACTCATCAATTTATCATCATCGTTATCTAACCTACACACGATTAATTTTGATTTTAATATTTTTTCAAACTGTATAATTGAACGTTTTTAATTATTATTGTTTTGATTATATTTTTGAATATGATTTTCGATAGAATTTCTATTAAACAGTTTTAAACCGCATAATAAAGGATATTCAACAAACCTATAAAACCCATATACATGTTTATAATTTTAACTAATACCTTAACACTTATCTTCATTTAATTAATCTTCAATATTCTATGTAAGTAATTGACAAAACTTGTAATACTGAAAAATTAATAATACTAGAAAATATAGTAATGTTTATAATAATTTTCTATCCGAAACATATATTGTATCATATAAACTATCATCAACCCTACCTTGGGAGTTCAAACGATCGGGCCTTGGCCTTGTCCTGTGCAAATACTACCTGTATGACGAAAAACTTCAAATAGTAAAAGCACTTTCGTTTTGCAAATCAAAAAATCTTGTATTATTTTTCTCGAGTTAATACAATCTTTTTTATCCAAAAAATAATGATACTTATATTCTCAAGCAACTCTTTTTTTAAATTAATACCTATGTACTATAAGACATTTTAATAATATTTCTAATTTCTAGATAAAATGCATCTTCATTTTAAGACAAAATACTGCATATTTCAAATCAAATTCCACAAAATAAAATTATAAAAAAACTGTGGAACTTGCTCTGTTGTAAAGGTTCTGAGGAGTGTACACCGTCATAAGGTTATGTTACTGGTTAGGTCACTATATAATGCATTCTTTGCATAGGAGACGATTGGGATTTATATCTATTTCTATATGGATAATTTGTGTTGGTATTTTCTTAATGCGATAGGTTGAATTTAAATGTGTTCCTATACATTGCATAATTCATATAAATATGTACATCGTTTAAGAGTCGACGAAGTAAACGTGCAGACGGTACGTACCTAGAACCACGTGAACGGGGTTCGTTGCATAATTAGCTTAAAATTAGTCAAAATATTTTGAACATATTTTGATCGTGTATAGAATGATAAAATAATGTACGTAATGCCAAAAAGTTGCAAGTCTTTACGATTAAACATTTTTAAATTAAAGCTAAATAACAATACTAGAAACGTTAAATGGAAAATCGTTATTTTCCGTTTAAGTGCCTGTCTAATTTCGTCAAGCGCTTCTGCAGTAATATTCTACAGGGACTTTTTATTACATTGTCGAGACCGCGGAGAAACAAAAACGTTATCAACATAAACGCACCTATCAAATAATGTAGTTTAAAGATAATAGACGGAAATCGAAAAGTTCACGCGTTTCATTTGTGATACATAAACTAGCTCACATTTGTCAGTATAGCAATAATATGAACTACATAATATTATATTACATATTGTGCCACTGTATTATATTAGCATTAATACTTGTATTAAAACGATAGTCGATAACTGATAATTGTCGTAAAAAAAATGTTAGATAAGGGATTTTACATTTGACGACTGCTTGACGTATTAAATGCTGTAGTAAATACTATGAAAATTATTAACACATTAAAATGTTAAATTGCTCTATTCGCCCGATTACTCGACTGTGCAATAATAATTGTTTATTTAACATTTTAAAATGTATATTTTATTTCGTTCCTAAAAATCTTCGGACAATATTTATTTTAATAACACGCCTACACTATATATTACATATTATTATCAAATACCGTCACTAGAAATTATCTCTAAATCCGTGTATATATAATATTATCTTACCTTACTATTTATTATTATAAATGTATTACACGTTATTCTATACGCTATTGTATTTGGGCGAAAGCCAATTCATTATCAAAATAAGACATAATAATTATTTACTATTTTCTCGATTAAATTATTGATGTAGTACCTGTATATATATCAACATATTACATAGTATCAACGAGTACCAATAATAAACTATAATAACTAATAACGCATAGGTACTGTTAGCAGCAGTATATTATACCTACGAGCGAGTCGAATCAACATCATGCGATGTTATAGTAATAATATACGTACAATGGGCGGACATACGCCACCACCCGCGTGGAAGGGGTTATGCCGCATAATATAATAATAATAATATGTCGTTATAGTTTTTAGTCGTAGGAACTATATTTTATATTATATACAGTAGTACCTACCTACGACGAAAATCTGCTGAGCGTCGCGATAATTCGGCAGCGTTATATAACAACCGCACGTGTGTTATACGCACTATTATATTGTTAAAATACGATATTTTCAAATTAACCGATCGGGAATCAAAAATGAAAGTTATTGCGAAACGCGCGAGCACACAATGAAAACGACATTAATAATAATTACGAGGTGTACCAAAACGGTGGCGGACAAAATATATTCCGCTCCGGGCGGCGGCGAATCCGGCTGGAAGAGTTAAACGCGCGCACTTGAAAACGAATAGAGGGTTGCGAATAAGAAAAAAAGATTCATACGGTCTTTGAGTGGACTTTCCACGAAATGCACACACACACACACACACACACACACACACACACACACACTTATTTTATACACTAAAATCATACAAGCTAAACGATTTCTATCGCCATTCGCCGTAATTGACCTTGTTTTCTTCTTTCGTAGTCAATCCGTACGCGGTCTGGACACAAATATAATATATCTATGGGACTCCACGTGTGTTTAACACAGCATAATATTATATATTATTAATTACATACATACATACATATCATATATTATCATATGTTAAAATGTTAAGACCCCTTTGGCTACACCACTGCACAGTGCACGCACACAGTAAGCCAGTCAGCCGTAGCCCAAGATTTCTAAAAAGGGGGCTTTTAAAAAAAACCTAAGCAATTTAAACAATTATTTCTACCGCCATTCGCCACATCTATGGATTGGAAGTACGCCTATACTCCATAGTCCATAGTCCATCCACGTACAGTCACCAGGACTTAAAAAAAAATTACGGCCGATATGGGGGGGGGGGATGGCCCCTTTGCTCAGCTCCCCCCCCGGCCCTCCCGTGGTTACACCTCTGCGCTCGCACACCATCATAGCTCGATTTGGTTATGCATATATAATATACATCGCACACGCGCGCGCGTGTTTAATATTATATTATTATTATTATTATTATTATTTATTACCTATAAAATATACACTCGCGGGACATGATCGGACACGACCGGAAAGACCCCGCGCGGGAGAGAGAGAGATCCATAACCCGGAGGCGTTTGGTCCTTGACATACTACGACGGCGGCGGCCGGTGAAGTTCTCCTCCGCGTTCGCGAACCATCTCGCACGACGTCGCTCCACCGCACCACGGCGGCGTAGTAGTTCCCACACCACCTGTTACCCGGCTATAATAATAATAATAATAATAATAATGCCAGTGTCGGGGAACTTACTTTTCATTTTTTATTTTTTTTTAGTCATTTCATGACATTACAAAAAACTTTTTATAACTGCAATACAAATTACTTTCGAGTTGTTTTTTTTTTTTTATTTGGTCGAGTTACATTACTTTTGAGTTGAAAAAGTATAACTTCATAACGCATCTTTAAAGGAACGTTTTATTTCCAAAAACATCACTGAAGCTTAATAATAATTATGTTGTCAAAACGTCAACTGCAGAGTATTGACGGGCAAAAATATAATAAAATTATAAAAAATGTTTATTTAAGAGCGATAACAATATTATATTCTTTATTTTTTAAATTCATTTCCGAATCATTATAACCTATAAAAAATACATTTTTTTATCGTCAAGGAGCTTTCACAAAACTGTTACTGTCAGAAAATCGAACTTATATTATGATATATTCATGTTATGTCGTTAGCAATTGATTCTTAAAATATATTTAAAAAGTAACAAAAAATTTAGCAAGTGTTGTACAACAAAAAAGTGACTTAAATCACGAATAAACTACTTAAAATAAAATGATATTATGGCATATAAAATTACTTAAAAAGCAATTATTTCCTTACTCCCGTGCACACAATAGCTCGTAACTCAAGTTAAGTTATTCCCAGTCACTGCATAGCAGCATAAAATGCTTACTATATAATGCTTGGAATATACTTATAAATTATAATAATAATATGTACACGTCTTATACACACACGCACGTCATGTCCGCCGCCAACAAGAAGACGTCGTCGGTGTATATACATAATAATATATAATATTATTACGGGAGAAGGAATAAAAACGCGGTGAGCTCGTATATATGTATACGTCTATAATGAACCGCGGTACCTACCATAATAATAATAATAATAATAATAATAATAAATAATATGATAATAATATTATTATATATTATAGAGTTGCGCAATACGCGGGCCGCCGCCGCCGACGACGACGACGACATCATAACAATAATTGTCTTTCCGTTCGCCTGCGCCGCCGCCGCGCGATTCGTCGTCGGTGCCGCAGCCGTCGTCGTCGACGTCGTTTTCACTATTTTTTCACCCACTCTCGCGCTGGCCCGCTCGCTCAGCGTCTCCGCCGCGCGTGTCCAGCGGACGGGCGAGCGAGCGTTATCTAACCGGCGCGGCGGCATACGCGTATTATATTATTTTAATAATAATAATACATAATCGGTGTCGGCGGGCGAAGCGATGACGACGACCACGACGACGGCAGTCACCCGCCGCGGCCACGCTGCCATCGCTCGGTCGCTCGTTCCCACCCGCCAAACTACGTTATTCGGCGCGCCCGCACGGTTTTCCCGCCGCCGCCGCTCGGGCGCATTTCGCCGCGTGCGCTTGATTACCGTCACGCGGCCGAGTGCGGCGTTCTGCCCGCGATTATCTGGGCCAAACCCAGAACGCCAACGAGCGCTAACGATAATAATATTATATGCGCACGACGACGATAATAATAATTTAGGCTTACGGCAGGCTTATTATATAAACATCGCTGTTTATGGCTGGTATACATATTATTATATTATCCAGTGCCGCGTAACGTGCACCAAAATGTGGAAAAAAATTATTTTGGCGAATTGTACGTATCGTACAATAGTTTTTTTTTTTTATTGTTATCGCCCCCGCGAGTTGTAGGTATATATGTTATTATTACGACCGCGAGTTGTAGTAAATTAAAAAAATTGAATTCAAATCGAATCAAACCGTTCCAAATATCAACCCAACGGAAAACGGGTTATATCAATAGGTACGCAGTATCCGCGGTGTTGGTGAGTTGCGGCTCGATCCCTAATTTGATTACGAGTTGCGGCCCCTGTTTGTGAAACAGACCCGTACGGGTTGCGGTCACATTTTATTTCGGACGTAGCCCATTGAGCTCCCGTTTTACAAAAGGGTCAATTCCCAAACGGCTCCCGTCGAAAATCCCGTCTTACGATCAGGTAAATTCCCAAACGGCTCCGGTTTTTTACAATACAAATTCCTTCCCAATTCATACACACTTAGGACTGTCTCAAAAGAGGTGTGGTTAAAAATGTGTTGTTGTTTTTACTTAAATTATAAAAATTATATCTTGTAAGTTAAATGATAAAAGCCTAAAGAAATTGTAAAAAAATGTATGTGCATATATTATGTAAAATTATAGAAAAATCATACAATAGGTAAATTTTTGACGCACAGTTTTTTTATATAATCTATATGGTTGTTATTAAATTCGATGAAAATTCTTAAATAATGTATTCAATGAGCTCCTCGGTATATCGGTATTACAGTCAGCCGTTTGGACGTTTTACCGGCTCGTAGTACCTTTTTCCTACGGGAGCCGTTTGGGAATTGACTTGTTCGGAAAACCTTTTTCGACGGGAGGTGTTTGGGAATAAGCAAACAATGGATGGGAGCCCGTTTGGGATGAGCCGTTTATTTCATATATCAGCCTACATCAGAGTTACCCAGGAGACACCACGAGGAGGTTGTCCGAGTCGCCTCCCAAAAATGTATTTTTATTATTTTTTACTATTGTTTATTATTATTTTTTCACTGATGAATAGGTAAAACGAATTTGTTGAGATTATTGGTTGGGCAAAAACTTGAAACTTAATGGTTTAACGAAATCAAACTGCTCTATTTCTTTTTGTGCTAGCTTTGTCATCTGTTGTCTTATAAAATATGCTTCTTTTTCACACGTTTTCTTCGTTTTTATTCCATTGCTTCTACATTTTATATACGTCTCAGATTGAACTTGCATAGTAACACATCAATAAAATTATAGACGTCAGGACGGCTAGAGTAGAACGACAAATTTAGTTTTGAATGAAAACTTCCACACCTGTCGGTCGTGGTACGGCTGAGAGTAGCAGACAATTGTGCCCAAATATTTGGGGGGAACATGGCGTCCGAGGATATAATATAGTAAATTATATAATAAAATCAGATTAGATGGAAAAGTTTGCCCGGGCCACAACTAACCCAGTGTTAAAATATTACCGGGCCCCAAATCACCTATAGCCAACAGTTTATATGTTACAGGTATAATGTTAACAGTTGGATAATATTTTTTTAAGCAATTTAAGTCTTAACGTTATATAAATAATATAATTCAAGTTTTCCTTACTTATATATTATTCTATATATGATGACTAACATAATATGGTTTATTGCAGAGGTTCCCAAACTGTGCGCCGCGGCGCCCTGGGGCGCCGCGGTGTGTTGTCAGGGGAGCCGCGGCTGTGCCTCGCTGCCGAAAAATCTCACTAATTCAATTGTTTTCTACAAATAAACTATGTCTAATTTACTTTACCTAATAAAATTAAAATTAAATATTTCAGTGTATAATTATCTAAAATAAATATTTCCATGTTATCTATTGAAAATTATAGGTACATGTTTGTTATTTTATCTATTTTATTTAAAAAAAGGTCGTAAATTTTATTAAGGGCGCCACGAGTAGGAAAAGTTTGGGAACCTCTGGTTTATTGTGTTTAATTTATAATACTATTTGAGTATCAATTAGAAATTATAACTCATATATTTTTTTCACACAAGTTCATAATGTTTCTCGTTATTGGATATAGTTATTGCACGATAACGCAGAAAAACTATAATAGACATTAATTACTATTATATAGCTTATTTTAAAATCATCTTAAATTTGAAATGCATAACGAATTATTGTGGTATTTTATATGCCAACGTGTCTTATCGTATAGAAATTAATTTTTAATAAAACTCTCTGAACTCTTACATGGTACATACATAAAAATTGACCCACCTGAAATAATCAGGCCTTGGCAGATACATTATTAACCGCGATCATTAGAGCGCATAGCTTAAACATTTGTTTTAACAACCATAACGATAATCCACTCATCAATCTAGTGACTAAGTGCCAATACGTAATATTGCACTTAACTATAATTTTTTCTTCTTAAATTTCAAAACTTGCTTTATTTTATTTATACCCATACTAAAAAAATACATACAAACATCATAATACGAAATGTCTATATCCACTTAATTCTGTCGCTAATAACGCAGAACCTTATCTTCGTCTTTAAACAATATTCAAACTAGTTTGGAACATAAACATGACAACAGTCGACATTTATATAGGTACAGGTGAATTAATCTAAAGTAATGAATAAATAAATAAATGATAATAAAATGAGGGAAAAGGTATAAAATATTCCAAACCACAATATTTTCCACGATGATTGGTGAATCATGATCACGCTTAAGCTATAATATACATATTTATTTTACACTCGTCAGCATTATTTAATACATACCGAATCAATACAACGATACTAACGTATAATTATATTAAAATCAATATAATTTTACTACTATATTTCACGATATTTAGAATATATTTTATTAATTGTTGTATTTATCAGTATAACTGGTGTTTAAAGTATAAGTTTAATATATATATACTGATAAATGATTACATTATGTTGAATTTATGGTTCAAAGATGATTATTATTATATGTGTCACAAAAAAAAAACAATAATACAAATCTATCAAATAATCATTGTGTGTAAGGACTTGAATGTGTCTTAGTATAATTAAAAAAAAATTACTTATAATAGTGTCTACGTTATCATAAAGACGACAGCATTGTTATATGTATAAAAATAGACGTGTATATATGTTTACATACATCTTTCGAATTATAGACGAATAGTGCCTTTTGAAAACTCTAAAAACAATCGTATCATAGATAATATCAACAATTAATATGACAAGATTTTTTTTTATTATGTTAGTATCGAGTGTTGGTGCAATATAAAACCCAAATGAACACCAGTATATTAAATTGAAAGTCAAAAATACAAATAGTCAAAAACTGTCAGCACAATGACCATAACATAACAAAATAATGTAACCTTACAGGGCAAAAATCCTATATGTTAGGTCATAATATGGTGAACTGAGTGGTGATCACTTTTAGAAATGAAAGTTTCTGAGTTATTTTTTAGACCCTAATCATCATTTGACATTGTTAGGTACCTGTACGTCTGTACAAAGACAAATGTTTAATAGACACGAGAGATAATAAATAGGTACACACCAGCTATAGATTTTCAGAAATGAAAAGGAATACAGTGAAATTGAAAATATCTGAAATCGTTTGGTAATTTGTAAAATTAAAGAAAATATATTGTCATTTAAAGAGCTCTTGTTCTTGGATATTTTAAATTGTTTATAGTTTTTTTTAATGCGTGGGAAAATCATCAAGGGCGAGTTGTCTGGAATGGTGTTCTTAGGTACCTAATATTTTTTTAATATTTAATTTTAACATTGCAACTTTTAAATTCATATAGGTAGAACATACGCCTGCAAGTACCTACTCAAAATCAATTTACCTGCCGTACCTATCGGCTATCATCATATACAACAAGTTATCTAAGTATGAACTAAATAAATATAAATAGTAAATACAATATAGGTACGGATGAAAAATAAAACTGATAGGTATAACACTCGAAGGCGAACGCCCATGAAGTATTTATACCTAATATTATATGAAATACGAATGCACACGAAACGAAAAATATTTAAAATATAAACATCTTTAGATAAGTATATATTATAATGTATATAAGTTATAAATCACAGCAATCTCTATATCTATCTATCTTATACTATTACCTCGTGGTCGGAGTGTTACTAAACGTTGTACATACGTATTGGAACCCAAAACTCGATGGTCCAGCAACGAGTTTGTGAAGAAAACGATGACAGCAGTGGGCTCTCATAATAAATTATTACCTCCTACATAATATCATATACATATTGACTACGATGGGTAAAAACGGCGATGGCAGGCCCTCGGCTATTCGCGTCTGGGGTGATATAAAATGAAAAAAGTTTGTGACAAGTCCTGAAGGATCACGTCGCTTCGCAGACCCGTTTGTCCTTAGTGCGCATGTGCAGTCACTGAATCCCGGACGACGAAAAGTCCGAGGACAAAAAGTCGGGACTCATTTTTTAAGTGTTAGACAAAAAGTACAAAACCACAAAAAATTCTATTCACAAAATTAAAATTTAAAAATGTAATTAATTTTCTTAAACGATATTATATTTGATTACCTACTATTCCTTATACCTATAGACCTACAGCTTACAAATATTATTAAAAAGTATTAAGTCAATAAAAACATCGTTCGCACTACAATAATAATAATAATAATAATAATAATAACCTATTCACGTTGTAATTTTATAGGTAGGTATATAAGAAAATATTATCAAACAAAATATAAATATACATTTTAACGAATAATAATTTATATTTTCAACTTTTAATCTGACAATAAAATGTGCTCGGACTTTTTGTTCAACTGTAAAAAAAATGAGACTTTTTGACTGACCTCGGACTTTTTGACCGATTACCTGTGTCACTATAATATCATGACTTGTCGTCTGTTTCCAAGTACTATATTATGGCTATTGACGCTTAGTGACTAATATGTCATAATTAGTGTCCATCGTATTCGGTCTATTCGTGTGCATTGCCGTTTTCGTTTTCCGTCGATCGCCGATGACAAATAATATAATATAATATAATATTATTATTACGATTTATATATGCGGTTTTAACATTATTATATATACCGACTATGGTGGCCGTTGTTTTGGATCGCCATTGTTTTTATACTACGACGGGCTGTGTTTAATCTGTGTGTATACAATATTATTGTACATAAGCACTTGCACATACAAACTGAAACGGATTCATATTTCACGACATTCCTCCCGTCTCGTAGAACCGCACGATGATAACAATATAATATATTCAATGTAAATATATACGTGGAAGCGGCGTGGACGTGGTATATATACAATATATACGTACCTAGGTACATAAGTATATTATATACATAACGTGGTGTATGGTCTTCCGAGTGTGAACTTTAGCCAGTAAAGGATGATATTATGCTCTCGATTATTATTATTAAAGCTTCCACGTGTATACGATACTATTATACGAGTTATGCGTCTACAAAAATTACCCTCCACTGTAGGTACCTTATATATAGTGCCGATATATTATTATAATATATTATCTACGTGTCCTCTGTGTCGAGTGTGGTAGGTATATTACCTATGATATGCGGTTACTTGTTATTTTACCAATATTTTGTATGATTTAATAATAGCCAGGTCCTCGGCATCGTCTGCAGTCGTGTCCAAATATTGAGCTCGGTTTAACTATACGGACATTTGCCGGTATATACCGTGGTTAGCGAATGCGATACAGAGATCACGACGGGTCAACGGCCAATCAGAATAAGACAAATGCCACACGACAGACGACGCGGCTGTGAACTCGGCTCAACCCTGGAAATGCCCTGGTAGATCGTGGTCGGTCAGGCGAATGATACCAACGGCCAATCAGCATACGATAAAAGGCACATATACAGCACTAAATATGACTTATACGTACTTGAGATTGCTATCATTTTTCAAAAGTGAGGGGTGACTGCACCCCGTGGGACATGACTCAGTTTTTATTTTTACTTAATATTATCACCGATTACAGTGCCGGCAGATTTCACCGGACTATTTTATGTACAATATTATAGTAACTATATTATTATAATAGTGTACTAGTGTCACACCTATAGTACTTACATATAACCTTGCACGACGTGACGTGCCGATTGTGGTCGATCGTACTTTTTCGTTCTTCGCGTGAACTATGTGAATACCTAATAACAATCAACATCCCATATATTATAAACTATTAAGTATATATAATATATATATCGTATTGAAATTATATAGGTCCCGAGCTCTCCGGGTTTTTAAATGCCCACCCGCCTTTTCAATCAGTGAAAATTGGCAAATGGCCCCACCCAGGTTTAAGGGTCAGAGCCACTGATTTTTACGCACGCACATACTTGGGCGTGTATACATAAAACCGAAGACCCCCCTTTACATTATTCCACGTTTTTATAATCACTTCAAGCCGCGTATAGGTATATAATAAGCTTTGACGTCGCGTCGTGGCTTAAGTACAGTGTGTTTATGTATATATATATATACCTATACTTATCGCTCAATATGCAGTTCTAATAAAATATATATTCACGCAACATATTTCTGTCGATTCTACTGATTATATATAGTAGTAATCGAAAGATAAATAATCACAAACCATCATAATATAACTGTCTAGTGATATATCATATTATTATATACTATATACAGGGTGTCCCGTGAGGATTTACCCATTGCGATATCTCCTGAAATAATGGAGATACCATAATTCGGAATCTTTAAAGAAGACTAGAACTACAAGTCCTCAAATATTTCATGTTTTAATTTATTTTAATGTTTTGGTAAAAAAGTCAAAAAAAAAATCTTCTTATTTAATTATTTTCAAAAAAATTAAGGTTGGCTAGTTTGTAGTGCTTATTTTTCTGAAAACGTTGAAAGTTTCAACATTTTATTTTCATTAATCTCCGGGATTTAATACTTTTTCGTTTTCAGAAAGATGAAAAAAAAAAACTTCAAAAAAAACTCTACAAAATGGCTAAATCTTACTTTTTTTTTTGAAAAAAATTAAATAAAAAAAAACTTTTTTTATCAAAATATTAAAATAAATTAAAACATGAAATATTTGTAGTTCTTGTCTATGTGAGTCTTATTAAAAAATCAGAATATTACGATATCTCCATTATTTTAGGAGATATCGCAATGGGTATAAATCCTCACGGGACACCCTGTAGAATCTATATATTTATAGATAGACAAATCGACGACAGCATAATAATATATATTATGTCCGTCAACCGTCACCACAAATCACAATTTAGCTAGCATTTTAATATTTGTTTTCTGTAAATTGACAATAATGCGTACCTGTAGAATACCTATTATAATGCTGTTATACTATATTGTCGAGTTATCCAACTGCTAACGAATATTTATTTTGTTTTATTTAGTCGAGGTATTACAGGTTACCTGTCTAAATTCTACACTGCAATACCATCGTATCAAAACTTTGATAATTTTGATTTTCAATACCTCTTCCCTCCCCCCAACACCATCGACACTGGCCTGCGGCACTGCATAAAACAAACGTGTACACATTAATTCTATTACCGTAACCGTCTAAACGTTCGCATGATATCATATACCAGCTATTAACTGCCCAAAGTCGGCGGCCGAGGAACTGGAATAAAATATCTTCTGCGGTTTTATAGGTAGTAGTAATTTATATGAATAATAACGTTACGTATACCCAGGTAGATTGTAGGTACTAGGTAGGTGTAGGTACAATATAATATTACGTACGGCCTTATAGCTGGTATTTCTTCCTCCCATTTCTCCTCTCACTCTCTTTATAATCTGCACACACTATTTACCCTCTCCCTTTAACTCCGCCGTGAAAACTCTTGTTAAAAACTAGAAGTGATATTAAATAATTTTCGGCGTACCTATATACCTATAAAAACACCGCCGCCGTGTCTAATGCCTGTAAATGGTAAATACCATAACATCATTATTATTTTGATATATACCACGTACGACGTCGTCACACCGATAAACCGCTTAACACCTGTATGAAAATTGATTCCGTATTGCTATGTGTATGGTTTGATAATATGATATATCTACAATATCGATTTCAGCCGTCATCGTCAGCTCTATAATATACGACCTAGATATTATATGTACACTCTTATAAATACGCATATAATAATATAGCTTACACGTGAGATTTCACGAATTAGTCAATTTTAAGTCGTATTGAAAAAAAAATAATACGCGTAGGTACAATAATTTTGTCGTATATACAGTTGACCGTTGTTACATAAAATATCGCATGATTGTTAAATTCGAACGAATTCTAGGCACTTTGATTGACCCTTTGAATCCCACGCATAGACCTTATTGAAATTATTTCATTGTACATTCACGCTTTTTTGTTCTGAAGGTTATTATTGTATATTTTATATTGTTAATCATAATAATATGTAAATAATTACATACATTTCGTCCAATGCTCGATTTAAATAAAGTCAAATACAAATTTTAAAAAATCAATAGGCGATACATTTATTTGAGTTTTATACAATTAATGCTGGTACTGCAGGAATACCCGAAAATGCAGTTAGTTATATAAATAAACACATATATTTGAGTATAGGTAACATTCATTAGACATCCTAATTGTGTAAATCATAGTGTAATTAATGTAATTTCAAGAGCAAAAGATGCCATGTAAAAAACTACCATTAACTGTGTACAAAAATAAATGTTTGATATCAGTTATAATATCGTTATCAAAATTCCAAACGTTTTTCCTTCGACGAACACGTCTTATAAATACTACTAAATAATTAGGTTGATTTTTTATGTTTTATGTTTATACACCTTACAATAACTTGTAGGTATTATAGCAAACAATAATGGCTTTAGAAAAATACACGTTTGAACGGAACAAAAATGGTCCGGAAATAAGTAAGACAAAAAAAATTATTATTACTAATTTGTAATTTGAAACGATTGATGTGTTCAGCGTATTGTTGGAATTGTTTTTTGTTAAGCCTGTTTTTTTTTTAGAAAAAATGTGCGAAGGTAAAAAAGGTAAAAACAACACCTAAACTGTTTTAGTTTGTTAAGCCGTGGTAAAATTTGGAAAAATAATCCTTAATCAGCACATACTGTCAAAAAACTACACGCGCGCGCGCTCGCCTGTTTTAACACACACACACACACACAGTCACACACACTCACACACACTCACACACAACTCACAAACACTCACACACAACTCACAAACACTCACACACAACTCACAAACTACACAAACTATCGGGCTATCGCAAAACAAACAATTAAAACGCAGATTACCGACTCTTCGAAGCCGTGTCCCCGCCCACCGTGCCTTCTCGAAAAAAAAATTCTCAGTCTTCCTGACTTCCTTAGACCTATCACGGAAATATGTAGGTCACACGTTCTCATCAATTGACACCGACTTAGGCCTATATATACATAATATATATATATATAGAAACGATTTGATAACATTGTATTATTGTTATAATTCAGAGGCCTTTTCTGGGATCGAGAGCACGCGTGCGCGCGCACACGCACCATATTATACTAAATTCTATCGCTTTATGAACCGTGCGTTCTACAACAATATATGAATCACAATAATAATTCACAGGTACCTCCGTATTATTATATGTATACGTCATATTGTTTAAGACTCTTACGATGATGACGGGTTACGTATCGGGTCTAATGATCGTTTCGGATGCGCGATAGCGAAATGTGGAGTACGGACTGGTTGGCGCGCTATTGAATCGCGATCCGCCAACCGGTGCAGCAGGACGCTGGACGGACGTTTCGTATACAATTACATTTTAAACAGGGAAAACGAGTTGCAAATTAAAAAAAAATTCAATAGGTATATTTTATTATTATTCCACAACATAATATGGCAAATAAAAAATAAAATCGTCTCAAGACATGACGTCTGTGTGGCAACTGCAGTATACGTCGTACGTTCATTACTATAAAATATAAGTATTAAGACGTTATAATATGCTGCCAATACTATAAATTATAACATTATTTAGGTACATCTAATATTGTACTTACACGTATTATACTACACTCAGTATACAAAATATTATATATACCTAATTTAATATCGAGTAGAACGCGGTTTTTGAATATTGTACCTATATGTAATGATATAATTGACGCGGAACAACGTTAGCTCATTTTCAATTAATTATTGTTTATTTTATTTAAAAATATAATTTTAATTGGATCGATCTTTTTAGATCAGTAGTAACATGCATATTAAGATATGTTTAATATCAAACCATACTTCTTTATCGGCCACAGTAACGAATAAATTAAAATTAAAATAATATTATTGATATGCTCTTTACAACAAAATATTGAAATGAAAATAAAATAAAAATAGAAACCCATTCGTCTCGTTATCACACGGCACATTTTTATGGTTAAAATAATTAATCAATACTCGTGAGGTTATTAACGTTTATCATTTTTAAATTAATCGTTTATAATAAATAGGTACCTATTTGAAAATGTTTTATCCACAGAGCAATAACATTTAAACGAGTGCCAGTATATAATATTATTACTATCGAGCACATATAAGAGCAAGAGGGAGAAGACGAGAGGTGTTTGGAGGTACAGCCTATACCCCACAAAATGTTTTTAAAAAAAAATGTATTTCTGACATAGCCATGGAAAAAATAATTAAAAATTTTTTTTACTAATATTCCCAAATACGAATTTTTTTTTTTGTTTTTAGTTAACGAGCTTGGTTATACTTACTATGGTAAACATAAAGACGTGTTTAAATTATTTATTTTAAACTATAAGTATACGTGATGGTCGCAGTCACGTCACACAATTTATCAATCAATTTAATTTGTGATTTACTCTACACGATTTGTCTATTTTGAATATTAGCAAAATATGCAGGGCATTGCATCGTATACGATATAGCTATGGGGCATGGGCTATCTGACTTTATACTATAATAGCCAATAGGGTTTAAACTGATGACATGTTCCACATAAGTATGTAACCACACAAAACGCTGGACGGTCATATTATTATGAACTTTGATGCACGTTTGTGGAGGTCGAGAAAATATCCCTAACATAATACATATACGTGTCAACTTTTTGTGTATAGGTTAATATTGGATTATTGTAGTCAATCACATTTTACTAAACACCAATTAATAATATTAATCATTGACATCAAAATACTGACATGATCTTGATCCTTAGTATAAACAATTCGTTGTGCGCATATATTATACTTATTTAGTTTATTCACAGAATTTATAGCATATTACTAGGTGATAAGTAATTACAATAATTGACTTATAGAAACGTTACAAATGTATGCCCATGCAAAATAAGTTAACCTTTAAGTAGGTTAACCTACTCGACAGCCTATAAGTATACCCATGTATGTTTGAATAAAAAATTTTTTTCGATAAATACGTGTTCTTAAATTTTTATTTTTGAAAGCTCTCGCGTTGTTTGCAGTATTTGATCATTATAGTTATTACTATTACGATTTATAAATTATATAACATTGTATTTAATATTTAAATATTTTCAAATAATTAAGTACCTACTGCAGTAGATGCGATTTGAATTGTCTTTATTAATGTTATAATATAGTCACATATCGACATATGTTTTTTTTTTTGACGATTCTTCTTATCATATCATAATATAATATAATAGCTCTTATAGATTTGAATAGGTTTGTTCCAATTCCGAACAGACAAAAAAAAATTAAATGAATAAGGTTATTGATAAGCTGGAAATAATGAGGTCTCCTCTTATATGACAACCACGTGTAGATCGTAAAATGACGTAGGTACTTCACACACACGCTCCCACCCACCAATGAAAATTAAACATGGTTTGATTTTTTTTTTTTTTAATATAAGAATATTAAAACCAAACGAATTATTGACGATTTATTAACTACAAACAATCATAAATAATAGATACTAGAATATTTTTAAATGTTGATAGTATTAGGTACAATTAAAACACAAACGACGACATGAGAAAAATGTAGAAAATATTTTTCCCAGTAAAATATATGTCTGTAATAGTATATAGTAAATGTATTATTGGTTCAAAATTATTTGAATCAAATAATGAATAAGATATTGTATAAGACAATATATCGTATTTCAAACTTTTAAACATTGAAGTTTTAAAACCGATGTCGAACGTAAACTGAGTATAGTAACTAATACGAAAGTCGATAGTAGGTATATAATATATAATATTATGCTGACGGCTATTTTGTATTTTTCAAACGACTGTGTACGATTCTGAACGAAGCAAAAATGTGTAACATTCATACCTATAGTCAAAAAATGTAATACTTACAATGTTCCATAGATGAATTATAAAATTAAGTTGAGCTATTGATATTACAATTTTTTTTATGAACTTATGAAATTTAAATTTTGACAGAATTGGATAGGTACTTATTATTCACAAGTAAACTAACGATTTATGATTAAACAATTTTAGTTTTTTTTTTTTGTAACTTAAAAATTACCGATCGTAGAAACTTGGAACATTTCACTATTGCTTAAATTATAATTTTCTATGATCCATGACATTTTCAAAATATTTATACTAACTTTCGAGTTTTTTAGTGTTGATAACATTTTTTAGGATCAGTCAAAAAGTGTGTAAATTGTATTTCACATGCGATGAGCTGTTCTTTTAGCAGTTTAAAAATATTTAAAATACGTGCGCAAAATTTTTTTACAAGCGTTTGAAATTCAAACTTTGATGAAGTTCAATATTTAAACAAAGAATAACGATTTTAATTATTTTGTTGTAATTCAAAAATATTATTTGTGTAAAAAAATTAATTATTATTATAATAATTATTGGAAATAGGTATGTTACTTTAAATTTAGGTAGTTAGTTTAAATTTTTAAATTGTAGGTAGTTCTTCCGTGTTTTCCATTTGATTACAGCTATTTTCTAATGTCTTGAAAGAATTTCTAATCTTTTGTTAGAGTAGTTTGAAAAAATCACTAAAAAGTGCTGATTATCTAGATAATCCGTAAATATGCTTTAATAAGCAAAAACATTAAAATATACAAAAATATGCACAATCAAATTTGGAATTTAGATATGTATCATGAACAGGATTTATGTTAACTGTTAAGGACTGTGATACTTTTTATATTATTCAGAAAAAATATGCAAATGCTAGAAGCCCGTAAGACTAGTTATAATAGTATTTAAAGTTATAACTAATTTTAATTTTACTTTTCGAAATAATGAATGCTTTTTATAGTGTTGAAACAATTGTCCTGCAGTATAACTACACTGACTGCAGTACCTATATGTACAATACAATAAACACCAAATATACATATGATATTATATTGTGACATAAAATTTCGAAAATTAAATTCTATTCAGGAATTAGAGGCGTTCAGAAAATATGATTTGTTGTAAATCGTGGTACATATCGTTATATGCATATTATAAAGTATAATATATTTAAATAAAATATTTACAATATTACATAAATTTCCATCAAGCACTTGGTGCCATATAAGACGGTGTGATTGTTATAATAACTCGCGTCGAATTAATTTTGAGTAGCTCGGATAGTATACCAGAATACCAGATTATTACCTTTATGTTATTACATTTAACCGTCACAATCATTATATAATCAATATTTTTAATTTCGTCAAAAAAAAGACGATGAACTCATAATTTAGTAAATATTAATATACTATTAATAGTAAAACTCGACAGCTGTTTTTTTTTTTTTTTTATCGTTTTGTGATAAAACTTTGTATTGTTATTCGAACAACATTATAATAGTACAATATGATATTATAATATTTACGGAAAAACGGTTTGAAACTTCCGTTGTTAATCCACGTCGACGAGAAGTTTACCAGTAATACATAATATAAATGATCTGTCTATACACGAAATAGTAATAGAGCAACGAACATAATATTATACACAATAAAGGGGGTCAAAGGTCCAAACGTTATAATAGTAGTTGTGCACACTCGAGTAAATTTCTATATCATCGGCATTCGTCGCGTACATATTATTATTATTTTACGATCAACATTAAAATAGTACTAAATTTATTTTTATTCGTTTATCAACCCAATATTGCGGTAGTAACATATTTTTATATTATAGCAATAATTATTATTGCATATTATATAGGTACTCCGCTAGTTTGATGTGTTTAATTTTTTTTTATGTCGATTTGATTTTGCCATTACGTATAATACCGTAGTATTGAACAGTAATTATTTTAATAATCCGTGGTCGTTCTAATATTCTAATATTATATATTATATTATATAGGTACGCCATTATCTTGTGTGGCAGTTTAGTTCAAATACCATTATTTTAATAAGCGTGCGTACAATACAAACGTATATTTATATGGCTTATCAATTATCATATGTATATAATGTGTGGGCTTACTACGTTTTTCACTATACAAATATATACGAGTAATATAACATAAAATATATGCACGCCGATTGTTCAATATTAAAAACTATAATAATAATTACAGTCATAAAAAGGAAAGCATTTTGTGTAAAACTGTTTTCTGGTTGAACTCTGTTATAAGTGTTAACTATACCTACCTACACGTTTAGAGATACCCGCAAGCACACCCTGTTGGAGATAACGTTATTTAATACCTAAATCTACCAACGCTATAGCACACAAAAAATAATATATAGGCATATTGTGGCATATTTTTATAACTCTGAATGGAGAATTGAGACTTGAGAGACGCCTTATTACTTATTAGTATATGTAAACAAATCAATAATGGTTACGTACGAGAAAAAAAAAATTATTACTACGTTTATGACTCAAATTTAATTCCCGAACACTATCAGAAGTCATATTATATTATAAATATATTCACCGCAACAGAGCCCTGTTCAGGGCATTTGTCGCCCGGGGGCATCAATAATTTTTATGCGTTCCCCGCTTAATGCCTTACCTAGGGACAATTTAGAGGACAGAGGTTATAATCTCCATCACGAAAATTGTGTTTTTTCCTACAATTGTATATTTAACTTATTTAATATTGTGGTTAAAACAAACGTCAAAACAGAGCACAAGTGATTTACAAAACGACGAGAAAAACAGAACATAGTTTCATATTATCTGATTATTGTTTATTTGTTTACCATATTTTATGAACCATAGTATGTAGCATTTCCGTTCAAATTATCATGGGTACAATGTGTCATTGGATGAAATTGAATTAATATCATGTTCAACAGACGTCATGGCCCATACGATATATATTACAGGTACTACACACACCTGTGATAACTTTTACAATAAATATACAATTTAGTATACTATATAATATACTATAGTACTTTATATTTTAATAGTATAGAAATATGCGTGCAAAGCGCAAGTCGACGTGATACAGTGTTATTGCCTATAAAAAAAATACTATAGAATAACGATCATATATAAGTCATAATGTAGTTAATTTTATTTTGAGTTTTTTTATTTAGCCGGGCGCCCTAATATGTATCTTCAAACTATCACGATCTATCACGTTTTACTATCATTATGCGTGGTTCCATAGCTAATCGAGTGATGCTAATGATCGATTGTATAATATGTTTTGTGTTTAATTATAACTACCTGTAAACTATAGGTAGTATAGTAGTATAGAACTATAGAGTACCTATAACGTTGAACTATACCAAATTCTTAAATTTCCTCTATGTATTAGCTGGTATCATTTGGTATTTGTGACATTTTTGAACACAGTATTCGTAAACAGCGTACAAGTATAATCAATACTTTTTGAAAATATTTACTTTCCACAATTTGTAAATGTGAGTAATACTACTAATACTCGGGGCCATTTATTTGTTTATCTATTTAATTTTTTTTGTAATTATTTTATTTATTTTAACAAATTACAAGTGGCAACTATATATTATATATTTATACAAAAAAATATTCGATTTTCATTTGCCAAAACAAATTTCCTGTGTATGCCCATCTTTAGAACGGGAACAAATCATTTCTTGGTGCACCTTTGCATTGTGGCACGAAGGTACCATGACGATTTCAAGTCTCTTTTTTACAAGAATAGACAAAAATATTATATTTTTAAGCTTTTTTTAAAAAGCATTATTTTACCCATTTAGAATTAGGGATGTAATAATATGATTGCTTACATACGTCATATTGTTTGAATTTGTTTAATAGTTTCCAGCGAACTCATTTGACATTTCTACAGGACTTATTAAATTTTTGGTATCGAGGGGCTGTCGAAATGATTCCCCGACGTACTGGAGGTACTCATTTATATTTATATTAAACTATTATTATTATATAATATTATGATTTCCGATTATTAAAAAGAATATAGCGACGGACGACGGCGTTTCACTATATCACTGCGCTGTACACGCGTAGGTATAAAATTAATATGTTTAATGTACAATAATATATTATTATAATATTATATAGCCGATGACTGATAGGTGTTAGGTATATGTAATGTTAGGTTAGGTATATACCTGTATAAAAACGCATATAAATATTATATACCCACCGTCCTCGCATATACATATAGCGGCACTACGACACCGGCAATGCTGCACTATACGCCGCCGCCGCCGCCGCCGCCGCCGCCGCCGCCGCCGCCAACTCGGACGCCTCCTCTGCGTCGAGAAAAAGCACGCACGTTTACTTTGCGCCTTATTCGTTACGTAAAACGTACATAGGTATACGCGGTAGGTGTCTGGTTATGTATTATACGTATACGCATAATATGTAAATAATAATAGCTCGTGTTTACAATTTGTTTATTATTATTATGATTATGCTGCAGAGCCTCACGGTCTGCGTAGATAATGACAACCCGGTGCAGTGTTGTATAATATATCGATGTTTTCTCGTTGTAACTTATAACACTTAAACGAGGCAAGACATTCGTCGAATATAATAATATATGATATGATGTGATGTGATAGAGAGGTGATTAGCGATTATTATTATTATTATTATTTCAAACCAATTTACACAGATTTTTTTTATTCCGTTTGCTTCGTCGACGGTGCTTTCGACGATAATAATATTATAATATAATATTACCTTGTGTAATACAGTTTAATAGTATATTAGATTATTAGTATAATGCCATTATCAAAATATTTTTTTTTCCTCAAAAATTGTAATTTCAAATCATCTTTACGTCGAATATTCGTGTATATGCCATATATATATATAATATAATATATTTTTATACGTAATATATAGTCTTACAGCGATAGCTCATTTACCGCCGCGTGTCAAATAATTTAGAGTCAAACACAATTTCGAAACAAAAGTATAATTGCACGGGTCACTTATAGATCTCGTGTACTTAGGTTAAACGTGTAATTTCACCGAAGAAAGTGCTAGAAAATCGGTCAAAAATCAAATCAATTTTAACGACAACCCAAGCTTCAGACATCTTGCAGAAGTATAGGGTACCTATCTATATATGTATACACTAGTATTTCCTCGAGAATGAAATTTCCATCGACTGTGGTGAAAATTATACACATACATTAATGTAATTACGGAGATTTGGTATTCGTTATACCTATATTATATGGTAATCTTCGAAATGAAGTACAATAACAATAATATGTGTTTATAACTATTATCGTATTATTATAATATTATAAAAATTGAAAAATAATAATATATATATATATATATAGGTATATAGACCACACTGAATGCAAATCAAATATAACATCACTATATAATAATTATATATAGGTACTTACTATATACTCACGTAATATGACCGTAGCGCGTTATGTAATATAGCAACGATAGAACTATTTTTCGTTTAGAGCTTTGGACGAAATCGAATATTATTTTCTGGTTCGATCATAATATTATAATGGACCTGTTAAATAAATAAGCTTTAGACAGCCTGTATATAATATATTTGTTATACTCGCATAATATATATTTTATGACGTACCTATCATAATATTATATTATTATGTCACGGTTTGCGCTGTGTCAATGTTAAAAAAAAAAAATTAAAAAAAACCATTTGTAGAATATATACCGAGTACCTGTATGTATATGTGTGTTATATTATATATGGTATATAATATATATATATTATGTACACGCGCGAACGCGACTCTGAGCTATAAAACATTAATCGACTTTACGCGCTACATAACGCGTAATACGTAATAGGTATACCTCTACCTGCGATGTAAACTATTACGTTCTCGTGTGAAGTGGTTTAGTAAATGATTTAAAAAAAAAAAAAATGTTTAACAATCGCAGTCGAGTTCTCGTCATTCCGCATGATTTCCTCCGTCGAGTATATTCGAACATTATTGCGTACTTGGGATACGTCACTTACACATACTTACACTATAGCTGGGAGTAAAACAATCATGCATTGTATAGTTTTAGTTATATATATACACACACACATATATATTATTATTATTATTAAGATCGTAATGGTTCCTAAGCACAAGAGTGCAGCGGCGATGTCAGAGGAGCTATTATGGGGCCATAGGGGTGAATATCATATTATACTGAAAAGCAATTAAAATAATACATTGCAGGTAGCTGGTATGGTACCTACAAAACACACACATGAATGAAAGTTTTTTTAAAAGTTTTTTTTATTAATCAATAACGAAAAAATGTAAAACAAAGAGAAAAATATAATATTAAAACCATAACATAATAATATTTTAAAAATATACTAACACTAAAACTGCAGAATATTTTATATAATATAATGTATGTAACCTATACAAATAAATTATGTTTAAATAATAAAAAATAAAAAATATGTATTATACGGTACCTACTATTTTAAATAACTAAAAATACGATATCTTACAAGTTATAAAAAGCTAATTTTAGACTAGAAAAAACTACTAAATAGGTAAAAAAAATTTATACTTTAAATTAAAATTAAAAAAAAAAAAAACAAACAAAACGTACAAAATGTTTATTATTGTACAACATACGTAAAAAAAAGGTATTTACAACAAATTTTAAACTCTGTTGAGCCAAAGGCAGTTTTTTGTATAAATCTTATACAATATGTATTTTTTTTTTAATAGTACAAAAATCGATTAAAAAAATAGTACTTAGACTTAAATTTGGTATTTTCACGAAAAGGCCGAAAAGAAAAGAAAACGGTTAATATATAATATTATTTTAGTGTATATATAAACATTAAACATATTTTATATACGTATAGATAGATATATTTAAAATCTACTTTTATATAACGGGTAACATTATACCGATATAATAAATTAGGAATTTCGTTAGGTAACTATTTTTTTCCTTTCATTTATAATAAACGTTTTGGCATGGTGTGGTTCGCATCTGGCTCTAGGACCTAGTATGCTGTACACGGGTAACTCATTTGTTGTTCTTGGTTTATTTTTTCAGGTACGAAAATAACGATAATTATTATTAATTATATAGGCACTTTGACATCACAGTGGTTCACAGTATTGAATAAGAATTTATAAGAATATATTATTGTAAAAAAAGGAGAAAAAACACGAGCAAAAATTAAGAAAGAAAAACCTAACCAATTTTGGCAGTTATATCATTGTATTATGACTTTTCAACCCGATATAATACATTTGTTTATTTTTATTATTTATTTTACGGATCGGAGGAGGAGGAGGAGGAGGGGGGCGGAGTACGCGACCAAGGATACTCTAACATTTCCTCCGCTCGGGGGCTTAAGGAAAAAACACGAATAACGATATGAGATGTTTTCGAACCGACTGCGCAATCGATTCTTCGTTACACACGCTTCCTCTGTCTGTTTGTACGGTGCAAAAATGATGATGAAAATATACGCACACTCTGCTCTCGAACACTGTTGGTACTACCTACCTACTTATAGGTACAACTAAGGTTTCCGAGTACGAACGATTATTAATGCGGTTCGTCTCCGGTAATGACCGACGCAGAACGTTATGAACGCGTAGGGTATACTCGCGGTGCAACCCGACCACCACGCGGACGACGGACATTTCGTATAATATATTATACAACGCACGTGGTAAATAACATTGCGTGTATGTCTTGTACGGATATAATAATATGCTACAGGTGTCATCGTCGAAAGGCACACGTAACGGCGGGCGTTTTATTTCGGAAAACGAATAATATTTTAACGATGTCGTGGAAACATTTTAAAATTATCGTCCTTTCCGAATGCCGTCTGCAGGGAGAGAGGAAGTCGGACATTCGTCGGATATTTACGTCCGACGGTTTGGCGATGTTCGGGAATGTCCGCCGACGACAATGACACTTCCGAGTTGCGGTTCTGCTGTTATACAATACAATCGTATACAACACTTATCGCGGACAATCTGTTATAACGTAATAATATCCATCTCCGCCCGCTGACGTCGTTATTATAATAATAACTGCAGCAAGAAACGGCGTACATAGAGACTTAACAGATTTGCGTATAAAATATTATGTACGAAGAATTAATATTATACACGATTTGGTCGATTCGTTCACTCCGATCCTCTCGAGTTATATGTGTTTTGTATGTAATAGGTATGTACAAAAAAAAAAAAAGGTATAAGTGAAATAAAAATTATAATTAGAGAAAATACAAGAAGACGAGCAATAATATAATCTCCGAAACGATAAGTAATAAAAATTGAACACTCGTGGCGTATGCACATCTATACAAACCTAAGAGGAGGGGTAAATAATGCTGCGGCGTTTCAAAACAATAATATTATATTATAATATATTGATTAAAAGGATTTTGTACGAGTAGAAAAATAAATAAATAGTCCATATTATATTATAATAAATCTATGTCTTAGATACACGCATATAAAAATATATCCCAAATCGAATGGGTTTTGGTAAGATTCGTAATATTTTTTTAAAGAAAATGTAAGCTCTAAATTTCTTGTACGTAAAAAAAATATATATATTATACGTTATCGTTACTGTTATTATTATATATTAGTTAAGTAGCTCAGCGTTTGAGCGCCGCCGCCAATATATTTTAACGTATATTGATGCTTTGCAGTTTTACAGTATTATAGGATTATTATATTAATACATAATGTATATCGTTTTATTTTTTTTTGTATCAAGTCTCGAGGAAACTTTTAAATAAAAGATTTTTTTGAACAATAACAATTATAACATTCTAACTAATAATAATCATAATAAAAATAATAATAATAAAAAAAAAACAGGTCAGAAAATGTCCCTGTTTAATACCAAAAAGTGTGAGAGGAGATGATATTGAACCGGGTTCATCGATGCCAATTTCTTGAAACCTGAAAGCAAATCAAACAAGAGCTTTAATCATCGCACGTCGTCATATCGCATACGGCGTCGCCGTCGTTCAATATATTGTTATTATAATTGTATACAATATTAATATTAAATCGTCGACCATAACACACAAACGTCAAACGGTACTGTACAATGGAACACCGAAAGCCTCGTAACAATATTATAATCACACGGTCACAAAATACAACATCATCAGCAGCGAATCGAAGTCGTCTCGGGCGGAGGGGAGGGCTGGGGAGGCGTACAGTCGCGCGAGAGCGTTCGCACCACACACGTGCAAAGGGGAAAAAAACGCTCAACAAGTCGTCGTGTAGGAACGACCGTGTGTACATTATAATATTATTATTATTCGCCACGTCGGTTTACGCACGCACATTTCCTATGCGTATAATATAATATAATAGTTTAATGTTATATTATATTATTACACGTTTTATGTGTATTTATTATTATATACGCTCGCAGTGTTCTATTATTCGGAAGCGGTGAAATAATATATAAAATATGTTATCCCGGTTTCCATTGAACCGGGGTTGCGGTATCGGGCGAAACTGCTCTCGCGTGTGTGTGTGAGTGTGCTTTTACGATTTTTATAATACGCGAATACACACGCAGCGGTCGCGCCCCTGCAACACACGTAGGTGACGGCCACGATGGAGGTGGTGGCGGTATGGAGGAGGCTAGTTGTGTGTGTGGGAAAATATTCAAAGATTGATAATACCTGCCGGCGAGGGGTGCGCGAGTTTACAACAAACACCACACACACACACACACACACACACGTGCGCGTGCGAGCACACTGCACACACATACTACTGCTGCACCGCAAACACGCGGACACAGAGAGACCCGCGAGCGGTCTAGGGGGTCCATGGGAATTTCGGACGTAAAAAACAAAACACGGAGAGAAAAAAAAAACAAGGGGCGACTGCACACAAAAGTGTAAATGATTATGCATGCGCGAACACACACACACATATATATCATTATATAATAATAGTAACAGGTTAAGGTGTACACAAAGAAATCGCTCAACTAGGTCGGTAGGTACCTCTGTGTATATATATATATATATATATTATGTATATGTGTGTGTGTGTGCCTAGTATATTATATATATCTACTATTATAATGCCTGCCTATATATATTATAATAATAGTACCGCACTACAGTTTTATTATTATTATTATTATTCTGATGATGGGTGGTGATGGGCGGCGGTCGAACACCTGATATATATATAAAATATGATATTATATGATTTTATTATAATTTCGAGAAACGTATAATATAATATAATATAAAATATTATTATGCTTCTGTCGTTTAGAGACCCGGACGACGACGAAGACGTCACGCTCCGAGCGCGGCTTTTGTAGTCCGGGACGAAAGGCCGGCGTATTATTTTTCTCAGCCGGACACTAAAATATTATTATTATTATTAGGATAACTACACTCGAGCGTTATACAACACGCTAATATTTTATAACACAAATATATTGTATGTAATAATAAAAATAAGTATTATAGACGAATATTATTATTATAATTATTTATCGTTTTGTCGGCGGCGGTGGTGGAAACCCGGCGAATTTTCGAGCGTGCGCCTATATAATATTATATTATTTATGTTTCGCAACGAGCGCTGGGAACAGCGTTATTTTGTACTATTATCATTATCATCATTATTATTATCATTATGTAACGCGACAACGCCGTTTTCCATCTCGCGCGCGCATAATATACAACAACAATAATAATAATAATAATATATACTCGACCCAGAAACCCACACGCACGCCGCAGAGTGAAAACAATGTGCGAGTAGGTATACTACGTGCGGCGGTGGTCATTTCTACGATATAATAATAATATATCATTATAACGTTATGTATGATATAGGTATATATTATATATATAACACATAAATACATAATAATATATGCGCCGTGTGTGCAGAGGTGTATAATATTATATTGTATATTATTATTATATTATTATATATAGTGATCGACCGCGAGTAATTAATTTATAAACAGTTACGCGATTTTTTTTGTTTTATTATTATTATTATTATTATTCTCGTGTCGTGTAAAATATATAATAACACGCGCGGTGTGCAGCTTTATAAGAATACGCGCGACGGTCAAAGGTCGCCAATTGTCGGAACGGTAGTCGGGTATACGACTTATACTGTACATAGCACTGCTGCAGCGTGGCATTACGGTTGTCGTAGTATTGTAGTGCACTAGTACACCGAACATAATATATGTTATTATTATTGTCGGATACAATAGCGCCGAACGATTTTCCGCGATCGGTTATTACCTCCACCGCCGCCGCCGCGACTCCAGTGCACAAATTTAACTGCAACTGGTATTATCGCAATGCATTATAATAATATGTGCATATATTGTCGTTTTTATGCGACGGTAACGAATTATTATAGCCTACAACGATATGACGTATGCGTGGAGATTTCTGACTTTTCCGACGCGCTTCCGGATCCCGCCGCCGCCGCCGCGGATAAACGACCACTTTTCACCCGGCAATTATGAGTATATGGGCCGTATATAGTCGCAGTCGCGTATATAGCCTATATCGAAGGATCCGCCGCCGAGTGCGGAAGGGTTTCGTGTTTTTATATTAAAATAATATAATTTAATATAATATTACTGTCGGTTTTTAGTTTATGGCCCTCAGAGTTATAGGTCAAGGCAGATCTTGACGCAACTCATTATATCGAATCGACGATGATACGAATATTATTATTATTATTATTATTATTATATTCACTCGACTTCTGCTGATAACGCGAGCGCCGTAGTCGATATGTACCTAATATACTGCTATGTATATACAATGTTTAGCGCGACGATGCGAACACCTGTACACATGGTTTTTTATTCATGAAAATGTCACAAATTTGCTCATTTACAGTAGTCGTCCGATAAAAAACGTACTCGTTCGTATGTATACGGGCCTGCAATGCAGCGAGTGCCCGTTTCGGTTACTGCAGTTTTAATGCATACATATTATATACCTACACCTACGCTATAGGTACCTACCTACCGTAGTAGACGAGTATAATAGGTGCAGTGCAGCTCCGGTTTACCGAAAAAAATGCCGAGCCTTTGCAGCCCGACGGAAATGATTTGCCGATGTTTCCGAGTTGACCTACTCCCGAGTCGAACGCAGGAAACGAACGCGCAATCGTTGCGTGCGCCCGCGCCTAACCGTGAAAATCACTAGAGTGTTATATCGTGTTACGTGCGACTGTGTAATTATACACGCGTCACCTTTTTTTTTTTTGCGCCAGCAAAATATCAGCCTCGGGTCATAACCATCTTAATTTCTTATAATCGCGCGTTACATATTAATAATAATTATCATTAACATCGTGTGTAATTAATATTATCGGCGGCTCTAGCACGGCGCTGGCGGAAAACGTATAGTCTTGCAGGAATATAATATAATAATATAGATAGGTTTAATATTGTTACGAAGAGATGACAGACGCGCGTGCTACCGGACTTTGGTCGATTTTCAAATCCCCCAAAACCCTTCAAGGAGCAGATTACTACGGGTATTGAGTGTGTGGTGTGGGGTGAGTCGTGCGCCTAAATTACTAATTTCATATGCGTGTACTGAAATCGACGATGGTAATATTACAATCATATAATATATAGTAACAATAGTAAGTATAATATAGAAATAATATTTACCACGCGTATGAGATGGTTCACTGCAAGTGTGGATAGGCATCGAAATGTTTGTTGAGCTCCCGGTGAAGGTGCTCGGGCAGGACGCCCACGTTGGTGAATAGCGACCTGAGCACGTTGAGTTCCTCGCTGAGCAGCTCTATCCTCTTCTGCAGCCGCTCGTTCTCTTTGACCAGCAGCTTGACCTTCTCCTCGGTCTCGCGGCTGCGGATCTTTGCCTTTTCCCGGCTCTTGCGGACCGCTATGTTGTTTCGTTCGCGCCTCCTCTTGTACTCGTCCGTGTTCTTGTCCACCGACTTGTTGCTGCCGGAACTCGACTTCCGGTGGTGGTTGTGGTGATGGGCCTTGAGATGCGAGCTGCTGCCGTTGCTGGACACGGGTGACGTCTGGAACGCGCCTCCCTGGCCGTTGCTAAGGTACTGCTGCTGTTGCTGTTGTTGCTGCTGTTGCTGTTGCTGTTGCTGCTGATTCCGGAACTCGACGGACTCTGGCGGTTCCTCCTTGATGGGACCGCCCGTGGAGGCCGGCGTGCTCTCGTAGTGCACGGGCTGCGGCATGTACGCGAGCGTGGTGCGCGAGTTGAAACCGTTCTGGTTGACGCCGTTCCGGCCTCCGCCGCCGCCCGTGCCGTTGGGCAACTTGACCTGGCCCTGTTGCAGGATCTCCGTGAACAGCCCTTCACTGAACTGGCTGTCGTCGATGAGGTTCTGCAGGTCGAGCGATATCTCGGGCGTGGACAGTTCCGATATGTCGTACCTGTTCTTGAGCTGCCCGAGCTGCGCTTTCTTGGCGACCATCGCCAGTTCCTGTTGGCTGAGCTGGTGGTGCTGCGGCTGATGGGCGTGCGGCTGCGGCGCCGAGTCGTACATTTGTGGTGAGTTCATCGTGTGTGTGTGTGTGTGTGTGTGTGTGTGTAGGTGCGCGTCTCTACGCGTGTGACGTGTGCCGGTGCAGTGTGGTGCGACGACGGCGCACGGACGAAACCGGAGCGGTGCGGCGCTGCGAACGGCGCTCGAAGACACGCTAAGTCGGTGCCGACGAGTAAGACTATTGATAAATTTGTACCTCTTTATGGCGACGATAAAGCTCTCGCGTGTCACCGGTAGAACGATGCGTTCGCGGCGGTCGATTGACAGACGGCGACAACGGCGACGACGAAGACGGACGATGACAACGGTGTGACCATCGTGTTCATCGTGTGCGCGAACTGTGTGATAATAATAACATATGTACCGGACTCTGTATAATTAAACGCGTATATAATATTTGTGCAATAATAATAATAATAATAATAATAATATGTTCTTTGAACGGCACCACTTGCGAACGACGGCGATAATTATATATAATATTATATAGTATGATAATATAATGACGTGTACACGCGGCAGAGAAAATGCGAATTATTTTCTTAAGTTTTGTTTTTAGATTTTTACCACCGTACCTGTCGACGAGTGGTGAAAAAAAAAATAAAAACGCTCGGTAAATACCTCGTGAAGACGCGAGACGCACAGAATTGCAATAATATATTTCAATAATATAATATATAATAACTGTAGAATATTATATTAGAGCGCGTACGCGAAAAAATAATATAATTGTAGTAATAGTATTATTTGTAATGCGTACGCGAAATAATATTATTATTGAACGATATAGAAAAACGGAACGGATCGGCCGACGACTGTATAATATCACGAGAGCGTGTTCGCACCTACCAGACGCGTGTTCAGCGTGCGACTACCCCGGCGCAGATTCGGCACCAGTTGCACAGAGTAAAGTATTAGTGTAGTAGTAGTAGTAGTAGTAGTAGTAGTAGTAGTAGTAGTAGTAGATGTTGTTGTAGTAGTAGTATTGGTTGTTGTAGTAGTACGTCGGCGACGCGATCGCAGCGTTGGCATACGCGCCGATTGAATAGCCGCGGCCACGCTATCGCCTCCTCCTCCTCCTCCTCCTCCTCCCGAGCGATGCTCGAACCCCTCTTCTCCTCCCCGCCAAGCCGCTGATGCCAAATCGCTGTGCCCACCCCTCCTCTTCCGCCTATCGTGTATGACGTTCTCGCGTATCACTCTCTCTCACTCTCTCTCTATAATATCTCCCTCTCCCCCTCACACACACACTCTCTCTCTCTCTCACTCGTGCACAACAACAACAACAACAACAACAACAACAACAATGATTATAATAATCGTATTATTTTATTTTCGTTTCGTCTTTCTATTAACGAATTCTCTCCACTTTTTATTTCGTCTCGTTCGAATTAATATTATATTATTATTATTTTCGCCATCGCCGTCGTTGTCGTTATGTCATATATTAATAATATTAATAATTATAATAATATAACAAATTATTACTATGCCATTGTGGTCGGCACTCCGCAGCCAGTGGGCCTCATGTCCCGCGATGTTCTCGATCGCATATGATTATAATATTATGATATTATTATTATTATTTACAACTACTATACAGTCTTATCGTCGTCGGCGGCGGTTACAATAATTATTATTTTCTTACTGAATAACAATATTGTAATTTATCATTAATTAGTGGTTTTTTTTTTCGTATTTATTTTCATAATCCATTCAAGTCGGCAGTCGCGCACGTGCGGCCCGGTGTTGCGGAGATAAAAATTAATTCATTAAATAAAACGGACGACGATTTTCTCACACGTCACGCGCGTCATGTGTGTGTGTGTTTGTGTGTGTGTGTGTGTGTGTGTGTGTGTGTGTGTGTGTGTGTGTGTGTGTGTGTGTGTGTGTGTGTGTGTGTGTGTGTGTGTGTGTGTGTGTGTGTGTGTGCGTGTGTGTGTGTGTATGTGTGTGTGTGTGTGATCGTCGTCGATCGGAAAACCGCACACGTGGTAGTGTGGTACGATGGAGGTATTAGTTTTCGCCAACGCGTGACTCTGCGCCTTTATGATACGCCTGCAGTGTCCTCATCGAGTCTCCTTCGGGCGTGGAATAGGTAGTCCGAAAGTCCTTCGTGAGGAATCGGTGGTCCGAAAGTCCTTCGGGAGGAATCGGTGGTCCGAAAGTCCTTCGGGAGGAATTGGTGTTCAGAGAGAGCCTTACTCTTTATTATTATATATTTCATTTGTGAATATATTATTTATTTATTATATTAGATAATAATTTATAGAAATGCAGTAACAGAATACCGGCAAGCAAATATAATAATATTTAACAATATAGAATTATTATTATTTGTATATTATGATTTGTTTATTAAACGTGGGCAAATTAGATATATTTAAATACCTAAAAATGTAATTTGTAATTTTAACTTTTACAAACATTGAACGGTTCTATATGATATTATAGTTTTTAAATATTCTAATACAAGGTTCTTCATAACTTGTTCAAAATTAAAAAAAAAAGTTGAGCGTAAGTCTACAATACTTTTTTATAAGCGTCTTAAGTTAAAATTTCGACAAAATACGTAAAACTCACGAAAATTTGCAGTTTTTTTTAATTAAGGAATGCATAACAATTTTTCTATTTAAATCTGAAATTTGAAAATTCAACACAAGATTGTCAATAACTTTTTCTACCTTTCTAAAAAAGAAAAAGTCTATCGGAAAGTCAAACTAATTTTTTGCGAGCGTTTGAAATTAGACATGGGATATTCATCCGCTTTTTCCGGGAACGATTTTCTTATTTTGATGTATTTCAAAAAGAAATAACCGCAGACACTTGAAAATTTCACCAATTTTTTAGATTATCATTTTCTATACACAAAAAAAATTGAAAAACATTTTGTCAAGTTTTGAGCTAATTGTTGGCCTAAGAAATTTTTGATTATTTCAAATTTTTTTTCATTAAATATCGGTAGATTAAAAAAAAATTTGTTGGGTCAAATTTCTAGAAAACTTAATACAAAATTCCTCATAAGTTGTTAAAATAGCAGATCAAAAATAATAAAAATACATAACAAATATATAATTTTTTTTATAAGCATTTAAAGTTCAAATTTTTACCAAATTTATCAAAATATTGAATGTTTGCAAATTATTTTGTAGTTAAAAATGTATAAAATGATCAGTTTTTATAGCTAAGGATTGAAAATGTAAAACAATGTTTTTCTTAAGTATTTAATCGTGTAACCAAACGATCAAAAAAATATATTAGCAAATAATTTTTTATACATATTTTAAGTTAAAATTTAGACGAAATTAGATGTTTAAATGAAGAATAACAATGTTATTTATTTCATTACAATTTAAAAATATTTTTCGTGGGTGCTTGAAACTTTTAAAGTATATGAAGATATTTTATACACTTAAATGCAATGTTTTCTGCAATAATTAATTCAACCTACTGTATATTATTATTAATAGTAAAATGAATTATTTTAATAGCAATATTGTCTTAAAATAACCTTATTTATGTAGGCTGACAGACCGTCTTCGATCAGCATCGTTTTTTTGTGATGATTTATATCATTGAATACAAATTTAACAAATCAATGAAAGTGACCCACTTGACACCTACAACTGTACAGCAGAGCGGTATCCACTTGCCGGCCTTTTTTTTACTTTGGATTTAGACTTTAAATGATCCAAAAAATAATAAAAGTCATGAAAATGTATTAAAATCATACTTTAAAAATATTAGCAAGAACTAATGGAGATACAGTAAAACCTCTAAATAGCGGACACCTTCAAATAGAGGACGTTTTTTTGGGAACAAACTATACACATTTTTTACAAACTTACTGCAGAACCCTCTGAATAGCGCGGACACAATTTCAGTGACCGAGAGTGTCTAAAGTATTTAGAGGTTTCACTGCGTAATAATATAAACAGTGTTAATAGGTAGTCTGCAGCAATAAAAACAGAATATACGTGACCACGTAGAGTATAGCATTTACCAAATACCTATACATATATCAAATGTCAAATACCTACCTATATAGTCTATTGTCTATGCCTACATAGTATATATGTGCATAATATACATTTTGATAATTTCACAGTACACTTTGCGTGGAGGTTTAATGCGTACCTATCTATATAAATATATACGTATAATATTGCATCGATTCATAGTTTCTGGGCCCATACGAATGCAAATAACAATAAATATATTAGCATTGTAAACATTTAAACTCAAATAGAAAAACTATATCACTAAATTCTTGTAAATCTAGGTAGGTACACAATAATCTTCGATGTTTCATAGTTTTCTATTTTTTTGTTTGAATTAAAATAATCAAACTTTAATTGGCCAAAGGCTATCCGTAGTGCGTCTCATCAAGTCCTCGCCTGTTGATACATAATATATAGCCTTATACTCCATTTAAATTTCAGGGGAGGGGCTATCATCTTCGACATAAATGTCAACGGGGCGGGGGGCTACGATGCCACACAACTAAAAAGCTGTTTTGGAGAACGGAGGCCTAAAAGACATTTGGGAGGGCTAGTCTCCCTCCCCCTCCCCCTCCCCCGATTTCCGCCAATGAGCCGTATGGAGGTACTCACGAAAACGTTGATGTTTAAAAATCGTTTTTGCTTGTGCGCATATGTATAATATTTTGCCGGTGTACGATAAACGAGTACTCATACGATACATAATAATATTATTATTTATATTATATTATGCGCTCTTGATGATAACATTATTTAAAAGTAGCCTTCAGCCGCGTAGGCATTATTTATCTGCTTATCTTTTACAATACATTTAATGCGCAAAATATAAATGGTTAATTAATTAATTATTGTACACATATTATATTATATTTTTTTATATAAAACATCAAAAATAAAGAACATCGCCGGATTCCTATACATCAATCGCGCTGGGGCAGACGTAATAAATTAGTATGGATAATTGTTATTGTAATAATGCGTAACAACAGCAAACAAGTATGCCTTATTATTGTATTATATTTAAATTAAAAAAATGTCAGCCAATGGCCCAGATGTCGAGGCTTATCTAAATAAATAAAAAAAATAATAAGAATAATTAATTACGCAACTACTCTCAAATGATTCTAATAAATACAAATCTTCAATTCTATAAATTGCCTATTCTGTTCGGTTTTAAACTAAATTCAGATTACCTACGTGTCACTCACAGGAGGGGATCCGGGATTAGTGATCCAAGAAAAACACATCATTGAAATGTTAACGATAATGATATTATATTATTTTATAGTATTTGCACTTGTGAACGAATAAAACAATAATTATTATTATTGTTAGAACACACATTTTTATTTATAATAAAATATATGACTAATTTAAACATTAAACATATTCTAATATATGATGTTTGACATTTACTATTATACACATTAAATAATATGACCAATATTACCAGGCGCCTACCAAATAAATGCTGTAAATCTGTAATACATTGTATTGCAATGACAGTATTGGAGAGGGACAGTTATAATATAGCTTAAAAAAGAACATTCAGATTATCCAAAATAGTGATATTTTATTTTAAATTTAATTCAACCGTATACAGCGAACATGTAATTTTATGCAAAAAAATACGTAATATACATGTTTTTAAAACATAAATGCCAAAATTTCGAGAATTTTATAATCTTATGTTGAAATTTCAACTTGCAGCAGCTGTACTGCAAGTAAAAAGTAAGATAGGTACTTGAAATTATTAATGTAGGTACATTATCTAACTATAATTAACACTGACCATATATTACTTAGGTATCTAGAGAAATTGTAATTTTAATGTTACAAATTAATACCAGCGACATAATTGTGGCGGAGCGGAGCACTTGCCCACTCTTAAATTTTAGCGGCATCGCCCCCCCCCCCCATCAGAAATGCCAACAGTAGGTAGACACTTTTAAATCTTACATATATTTTAACATGTGGGTACATTTATTAGATGAAAATATATTTTCTTCAAATGATTGCATATACCTAAGTACATTATTTTATTTCACCTTTCTCCTGTTTTATAATATGCTAACGTACTGTCAACATTAACGCATTATATCTGGGTTACAAAAATAACCAATAATATTATTTAATGAATATTATGATTACAGAATTTATCACATCATTTTTGTCAAACGAGTTATAGCACTTTTTTTAATGAACTGCTCTTATGTACTTAACATATTATTTAACGACATGCGGGCACCTACGATTTGTTTCCAAGCCAAAAATGAGTTTTAAGACTTTTTAAAAAAAAAAAATTAGGTAATGGTTTCAATTTTGGTGAATAAATTATTTTGCTCCCCCCCCCTACAGGTAAAATCCGGTTACGCCACTGATTCATACTATCACTATTCGCGACATTATGTTGAACTCATACTTGAATAAATATCAAAACATATGTAAGACATATTTTTTTAAATTTAAATTTCTATTCAAAAGTGACCTGCAAGTGTTTATTGTCATTTAAACACGCGCCATTGATGATTTAGGTGACTACAGAGCGTATAGATAGCTGCAAGTATCACAACTAATAATAAGTAATAACTACAATATAATAGCAGTGAGCACTATACTGTTGGGGACGAGCTGGAGACGAAGCGAGCGCGTGCCAGCGCGCAAGACATAAATCATGACTAGGTATAGGAGTTTAGTCCAACCCCTTCGGATAAAAAAGAAAAAAAGAAAACCCCAAGACCCCAATTATTATGCCATTAATTATATTTCTCCTCTGAAAAGATCTCCGACAAAGACCTTTTTACGTCCATTCTGCCATAGGGGTGTGGATGTTGTAAAGGCATACATATCGGTTTAATATACGTTTCGTAACCGCACACAACGACACGACAATCAACGGCGGTGCAGAGTAAATTACGAAACCCCGTGCGCTCGTTCCAGCAGGTGGGTTAGAAAAACCTTTACGTGCCTACTGAGAAAATATTTAAAGACCCGAAAAACGAGAGGAAAACCGCGGTTCAAATAGGTTACCGGGTTTTACCTACCTATATATTATTTAGAGTTCCTACCCGTTGACAGACTTAATTATAGTATAGGTACCTAATATAATCGAATTTCCTAAAATTGTAATACTTATTGACTACCTACCTACATTTATTAATTAAAAATAATTGTTACCTATTTGTTAGGTAGGTACCGATTTTATTATCACTCGAAAACCGTTTTTATTTTATCTAACCTTGAGATCTTCTCAGCTTTTCTTAATCTTTTATTTATTAAGTGCTTAAAATGATCTAATAACCATTTATAAGTATCTATCTATAGAGTTTATTTCTACTTATTAGAACAATACGTAACGCATAAAATATTTAATGCATTTTTGTGTTTTTGTGATTATAATTATTATAGGTATAGCTTGTTATATTGCCTACGTATTGTCTTACATTTTTTTTCAAGATTTACATCCTTCAATAATTTATATATTTAATGTTTGTTATCTAAAGTTTTTTTAGCTCCTATAGATAATAGATACAGCCATAAAGAGATAATAAACCATACATAATATTATATTATTATATTAATTAGAATTATTACCTACCTACTTGAAGGTTATTAAAAGTCTAATCTGTTCAAGAATCTATAGCCTATTTAGCCTATAGAGTTTAGGCAATATGCCTTTAGAGTTTAGAGTTTATAAGTATAATATTATGTAATATTTATATTTTTTGATAGGCAGTTTTAAACAAAACATTGTTCTTACTATATTTAAGCTTTTATGTATTTTGTTGAGACGTCATTCGTTAAGGAAGTCTAACCTGCATGTGTTGTCTCAGTCTTACTAACGCATATCATATCAAATTTTACTCGCAGAAAAATGTATTTTATGGTTATTTGTAATATTAGATTGAATTTACAAAGAAAAAACATTTTAAAACATTCACAACTTGCAAAGTATAAATATAAATTAAAGCCTATGTGGGACCCTGGATAATGTACTTTCCTTTAAATGTAAAAATAATTCACTCTGGCGTAAAATTTGTAATTTCTAATACTTAGACCATACATGTGGGTATGGCGTTATCTAAAAGGTAAGCTCATTGTATTATTTGCACTTATGTGTCAGTACATTGGTCCTTAATAATATTTTAATTTTAAGCAGATTTATGACCATGTGAAATATAGCAATTTAAAAATGATCATAATAAACGTAAAAATTTAATTATTATAAATAACCAGCATTCAAACACAGAGTATAATTTTTTACTTTTAATTTGCATAATATAATAGGTAAATTCACTCTAATATTAGGTAAAGCTAACAATACAAAATTGGTTCTGCTGAACGCAAATTTGGTAAACCGTATACGTTTTACTGACCACACTTGCAGAGGCACAATAACCTCTTAAACAATGCGGAATTTTTTATTCTTTATTTTAAAAAATTTAACTTTCTTGGTATCCCAAGCACAAATAAAAACATTTTAAGCATAATATAAGAAATTTGAATGCATAAACAAATGTACAGTTTTATGTTCTATAATCAACTAGAACAGTTAATTCTGATTTCTGAGCAAATCGTGATCATACTGTACTATTTTTATTTAAACTTGTAGTCTGTAGGTACACAGTATAACGAATAATACTATGATAAATAGTGAGAATGTTATGATTTCATAATTAAAACAACTAATACATTAATAAATAAGATATTATGTAGAAGATAGAAGAAACATTTTAAATAAAATATTAATGAATACAATTTTAATTTTAATAACTGTTATTTATTATTTACTGTCGTCTATTTATAAAAATGTAAATCAATGATTATTTTAACCATAACATGTACCTACTAGACCACTACAAATTAATAAAATTAAACAAATAACAAATATAATTTAAGATAGGTAAACAAAAAATATATGAGATAAAATGGTGATTATTAAATAACATGTAAAAAATATATAACTTATTGTGAAATTTAACATATTTAATTGATATTGCATATTATATAAATATTCATTTTGACCTTATGCTTACACAAACACTTACAATATTGTTCTGAGATACGTTTATTTTATCAGATTTTACTTAAGTAACAATAATAATTGCGTTATAAATAGTTCATAAATTATAGAACTATATTAAAAAAAGTTAATGTTACTTAATAATAAAGTAAAAAATAAATATTTCATAAATAGTTATTGTTTTAAAGCTTAAACTATAAGCACGGCTAAAGAGATAGACAAAAATATACTTAAAGTGTATGTGGTGTTGCGTATTATAAATTCCTTGTAACAACATAGTATAACAAAAAATACATATTATTATTTTTCACAATGAAATAGAAATACATCGATTGGAATATAAATAAAATAAAATAAAATAAAATAGAGTATATAAATTACAATTTAATTATCTTGGAAACTAAAAATAAAAGTTTATTATAAAATATTCAATAATTGTATTCATATAATAAATAAAACTATAATCAAATTAAAATCTAAATACAAATAACAGTACTATAAAAATATATATTAGTAATCATTTGATTGTATAATTAACTATGAGTAATAAAAATAGTTTAAGCAACCTAAGCCTTTATAAATAATGAAAACATCTTAATGAGGGATCATGTACTGCAAATAACTGTAAACACTTAATTCTCCCAAGCATTGACAGGCAGCGTCTAAAAAAAATGTATGTCATTAGTAAATTTCTATGAAATATACATTAAGTCCTTAAGTATACAAAAAATTAGTAATTATGAAAAATTGTATTCAGAAACCAGTGTCAAAATGTTGTTTTTTCAATTTTCAAAAAGATTGTTTGTGGATTGTAAATTATGATAATTTATTTTCTATATTGTAATAGAAATTCAAAACTAATAAGTATAGTTTGGTAGTTTAAGTACCTTTTAGTTAGTTATTGATTATTATAAGTTTTACTGTCAGAACATTGGTTTTTTCAGGGTATTTTATGTTTGGAATGAAAGTAGATAAGCTTTTTCACCATAAAGCAGGGATCGGCAACATTTTTGATGTCAATATAAATTGTTCATAGGCTTCAATTTGAATATACCTTATTTTATTTTAAACAATAATGTTCAGTTGTATCAAATTAAGTTTATTTAACTTCATAACTGTTAAATATTATTAATTTAACAAGATATATATAAACAAAGTTATGATGATAATAATAATTTTTGTACATAATATCTATTTTTATACAAATTATAAACTTTACTGCGGGTCATATAAAATTACTTTGAGGGCTGCCGGTTGTCGATCCCCGTTGTAAAGTATAAGTATTGTTATTATATTTATTGTCAATTATAAAATTATAAATTTAATAATTAAAATAACACTTTAATATACATTTGAGCATCAATATAAATACTAGGACTATGTTTTGATTTATTTAAATATAAATGTTCTGTTCAAGCATAGACTAGAATATTTTAGATTTGTTTTATTAGGTTTAGATAATTAGTTTTCAATGAACAAAAATAATATGATTGTACTGTTATACCTTTAGAACAAATGCATTTCCATAAAACTTTATTTTGAATTGCAGTTGTCTGTAATTCATTGAGATCGGTAAATCCTTCTACAAGAGGCTTAGTGATAGATTCCGAGGATTCAATTACTTCAGCGTGAATGATGCCAATGAACAATAATACTTCAGTTATTTCAGATTTAATTGTCAACCATGGAGAGTATATACGTATTATACTATTCTTGGTAGCATTTATAGGACAATTGTCTAGAGTTACTAACACTCTTTGAACTTCCTTATCTGTAACATGTTATAATAATGATATTCATTGATTTAATTTAATTACAATTATTATTTTAACTCCTTTACCAGATTTCATGTAGTAACAAAGTAGAATAATCGTTCTAAATTCCTTCCATACTTCAATGACCTTTAATAATACAGTTTCACCTTGTTTTGGTTTATAACTTTTAGACAAGCTTTTCTCATATTCTTGAATACAAGCTTCAGATTTTTTACGGTTAATAAGATCTCGAAATTTTCCTCTCAATCCATCCTTACTGTAAAGTTTTTTTTAAATTGTTTAATAATGATAAACTATTTTTTTTGAAAACTCAAGAAACTTACCTCATTTTTTTACGTTTTTTAGCAGAGTCAAAACGATTAGGCGTTGATGGGCTATTGTCTGATTTTCTTTTATTTATTTCGGGTGAAAAGATAATATCATCAGGTTCATGTACAGCTCTCGGTGATTCCACTGAGTCAATCTGCAAACAAAAAGAAATTACAACATGTACATATTAATATTATTATTAGACTATAACTTTAAATACACACTTTAAATTGTAGTTCATTATTGACAAAAGACTGTGTTGGAGAAGCTATGGGTTCAAATAAACCTGGTAATGTTGTGCCATCAACATTTGGCGGAGTTTGAACAGATTGAATGACTACTTGACAATTTCTTCCATGTGGAGTTTTAGGCGATTGATCAACTTCAATTAATGGAACATACGGACTTAAAATTGTTTCAGGGGAGTATTGGAATGTGGAATTGCCCACATTAATTGATTCATGTTCGGGAGTGGCAGGGATTACACTTATTTCAGATGAATGCATTAATGACATAATATTGTCTTCTTCATTCTGATTGAAAAGCTTTGCTCTATGGGGTTTAAATATTTTTGAATGTTCTTTAACTGTATTTTTGGCAAATTTTTTAGTGTTTAAAGATGAATGTGATAAAGAATTGTCAGAATAATATCTTTGATCGTCATCACTAACTATACACGATTCTACTGGACCTTGATTTTGATGTTTTTGTGATACAGCAATTAATTTTTTAGGTTCCCTGCAGTAACTTTTCATTTTTAATTCATTAGGCTTTTCTGTATAGATAATATCTATAGATTCAAAATTAATTTCATCACAAAATGCATTTTTGACGAGTGATGATGTTTCTGTACTTTTCTGAATTTCATTTCTTAGTAAATTTATTTCATTTTTTCCATTGGTAAATGTTTGACATTCTGATACTTGACTCCCATTAGTAGAGTTCTTAATCTTAGTTTTTTTGTTATGAATCCGATTGTTTCTTTTTTTTTTTTTTTTTTTCTTAACTGGCGTGATAATTTTTTCGGATGATTCAATAATGTCTTCAGAATGTACAGAGTTTAATTTTGATTCTATTTTACTTATGTGTGTATTTACATTTTTATATTTTTCATTTAACTTTTCTGGTGCTTGGTCTATTTGTAACAAACACTTATTGTTCATGTTCAATCTATCGTTACTAGAAACATCAGTATTGTCCAAATTATTAATCATAACGTACCGTTTTCGATTTGACATAATCTCTGGAGATTTAGAATATCCTAATACTTTAGTGCGAGAATTCAGTTGAACCTTAGTACACGATGGTTTGATGACCAATGGATCATTAACTGTATGTAATGACGATAATTCAGTTTTGGCACTTTTTGTTGGAAATAAACACTGTTTCGATTTAGGAAATGATGCATCTTGATTTCTTATTATATTTTTTCGGTTTGATACAATTTGGGGGGACTTGGTAGGAAAATGTAATTGAGATGCTTTGTTTATGCTGCAAGTTCTTTTTCTTAAGCTATTTGCACAAACAAAAGTTTCACAAGGCTTTTTATCAAGTTCTTCTGAGTCTGAATGTTTGAACAGTTTTTCGTTTTTATTTTCTTGGAATAAACTTCTTTTTACACGTTTATGAACATGTTCTATTTTTTTTTCAATTATTTTGACATTTGGAGATTTAGCTGATTGTTTAACTTTTTCAACACTATCTTCTATATTAATTCCTTTTAATTCTGGTAATAATTTTGGCTTATGAGTACTGGTATTTCTGTTCCAAATAACTTCTAACGGCTTGAAAGACGAATGCTCTTGTTTGTCCATTTCTTTTCCTATAAAATGAATACATTATGTATTATTGTTCAATATTAAAATAAAATGTACAACATATTTTTTAGATTCTTCAATATACATATTAGAATACATATTGCAAATGTAAATGGGTACTATATTAGAGGTTCCCAAACTGTTGATCGCAATTAGGTATGGTTTTGGCCAGTCGCGTTAAGTTTTGAAATATTTATAGAACAAAAAAAGCAAAGATTTATTTAATGTTTAAATATACGAGTAAATGATACAGTATTATCTATGTAACTAAATTGTACAACAGGCATGTCAAACACGCGGCCTACGACTCATTTTTGTATGGCTAGCGGCTAGCGGCTACCAATATAAATGGACAATTATTATTATAATAGTAAAAATGAAATCAATAAATTAAAAAAATTAAAAAAATGATACAATTTTCATTTTGTATCACTCACAACTATTTAGTTAAGAGAGAGGTATATCAATTTGCTTCCCTTCTGATAATACATTAAGTTTGACACGTCTGTTATACAACAGACGCTGTTCGAATTTAGTTTTAGGTATCATTGATCATTATTCGCGACAATTATTAGTTGTTCCATGGCGTGTCACCACAACGTTGCCAGACTAAAAGTTTTCGCAAAGATAGGGATCAACAATGAAAAAAAAAATCATTAGTATGTTGTGACTAATGGGTAGCTAAAATTTAAACATTTTTAAAAATGGGTCGTACCGTGAAAAGTTTGAAAACCTCTGTAGTCTGTACTATATATTTAAGGGTTAAGCATTCATTGTCTATAACACAGATTAAAAAAAAGATAAAAAAGCTATATAAATCAATTGCACCGATCAATTTCAAACTACAGAAGTAATCGTCTATAATAAGTAATGACGTTCAAGGGATCAAGGAAAATATAGGTTATAAAAATAACTGATACCTAGTCCTAGTGATTACAATAAAAATTTCGAAAAAAAGTTATTTCTAAAACAGTATACCTACCTCCTACATCATATAAAATTTTATCATCGCAAAATGATAATTCTTATTATGTATATTATTAACAAGTGTATTTTCATTAGGTAAATACCTACTATTATTATTTCTGTATTATACAAAATCTTTATAAAACGGTTTTATCCTTTTACATGTTAGGTCTGATACATTGATAATATTATTAACTATGCTAATTTTAAGGAATCTTGGAAAAAAAAGAACAATTATTTTGTTTATGTCCCAAAAGTCCCGTATTACCCATGGAAAATCAATCAATTTAAAAACTTTTTCAAACTTTTTTTCCTTTGTCTTTTTTACCGATTACCACTTTTAAGTGCATGTAAGCAATTTACTTTTGTTTGAAAGTTTTGTAACAATGTAAAAATAATATCTAAGTACAACGGACGGTCAACCCGATGGCATTTTTTGAACGGAACACGTTTGGGCGCAGTATGAAAAATTCACCTGAAAATTGTCAACACATTTGGGCACAGAACTGTAATTATAGTAATCTAATCTTAATCATCTTAATCGTCTAATCTGAAGATCATGTCTTAATTATTGTAAAATTCATAAGGTAAATAGACAAGATCAGAAATTGTAAAAAAAAAAATACATACAAAAATTAGGACGTTTTTTTATACTTTGATTTGAACTTATATTATTGTATAATGCTGTATAATTTGACACTGACTGTTAAATATTTTGCATAATAAGTTATAAGCACGGACTAACATACAAACTAGTATGTCAGTCAATGGTTATGACTTTATGAGTTATACCATTGATTATACATATTAAAATAATAATATGTATAATCAATGGTTAAACATTTAAAAGCTATAATATAACTATAAATAATAACAATAAATAATAATAATAATCTTTAATACGGAAAAAACTTCATTTACTTTGTAATAACACAATCCAATAACAGTAAGTATACCTATAAAATATTTAACATATACGATATACAACAAGTACAACGAAGTATTACAAATCACATTTTTGAATTTTTTTTTTATATTTTAACACTAAACACGGTTCAATAAACTTATCAATATTACCACAATTGAAAAAATCAATATTAGCCGTTTTACCTGTCACCAGGTAAACGTTTACAGGAGAAGTAAGAATGTTAGTATATTTATATTTTTATGTAGATCAAATCTTTAGTTCACGTATCGATTTTATATGCACCTATTAAGATGTAAAGTTCGATAAGAAATAGAAAATCAATGTTACCAACAATGAGTTTAAATAAAAATATTCTACATTTTGGACATTCCTTCTATATTGTAGAGTAGATACCTATCAATACTGCAAAAACCTGTAACTCCATTATAACGTTAATGGGGTTCCCGCTCAACATGGCATTTATAAAGGATAAGTATCTTTGAAAAGTTATTTTAAATTGACTCTAAATGAATTCCAGTAATAGAATTATTGAACCAAATATAAGCGAAGCATATTCAAGGAGAGATCTTACCAATGAAAAATAAACTGCTTTAAGGGTATCTGGGCAAAATAACTAGTGGCAGTTTTCTTTTTAATAAATGTGTTATGTTGACATTAATTATTTTTGTCATAAACCGTCGATAACCCAAGACCCCCGTGTGTTCCTAAATTCATTTCCCGATCCAGCGGCTTGATGGTAGTTTATCTTTATTAAGACACCAGCCGCTATTAACGATTAATCAAACACGAGTACTTGACATCTGACAATGTGAAAATGTGAAATGTCTTGTCTACTTTTGTTAATGATATAGATTGATGATGATTAGAATTGAGAGCGTAGGTAGTTTTTATCTAATCCATCTGGCTTTTCGATCATCCAGCCAGAAAATTACGGGTTCTTGATAAAGCAATCCACTCAGTGCCTTCCCCTTCAGCGGATTATAGAAATGCTGAAATTAGGAAAACTCGATTCTAGCGGCTGACTTATCAACTGAATTTAGGATCAAACGGTATATTATATGATCCGAGTATTATATTTTATTATCATAAATATTAAGTTATATATTTTATGTTAGAACGTCATAACAACTGATGAAAATTAGAATAAAAAACATAGGAGTTTTTCCGGGATCCTTAATTTTAGTTCATTAAACCTGGTATGTCACTACAACCAGTGTCATTATAAACATTTTCTACTGTATATCCTTATATATATAAAAGAACAGTCCTTTTTTATGTACCAATTTTGTGACGACGCTATTTAACTTTTTTCCAATTTTTTTTCACAGAGTTGTTCCAAATACCTTCCTGAGTGTCACCACGTCGCCCGATTTTCAAAATTTTGATTTTAAAGGGTTGAAATTGGCAAAAATAAATTTTTACGTGTAATTTGTATATCTATATCCATATAATAATAACAATAGCAGTCGGCCGATAACGGGAAATACGGTACGGCGCGGTCCGAGGATTTCCGTCTACCTGGACTCTGACCTTTTTTTTGTGTGTGTATCTTATCGGCGGGTGGAGATGAATAATTGTTTCGACACGACACTACGACGTCAGTTAACTATTGACGGTCGTACGTATCATAGCACGACTACAACCGCTATATTTATGACGTAGGAATAAGAAATTTCAAACTACAAACTAAAATATAACATTTTTATTAGTTAAGAGTTAGTAAGCCATATTAGAATTGAGAAATTGAGTATAGAATCATTTGTAAATATTTTTTTTTTTTGTTTTATTTTTAATTTGCAGCTACTATTATTATTTAGCACTTGATAGCATTAAAATAAATTATTTTCTTCTTTAAAACACAACAATGTGTGATGATTTAACAATTATTTCATTTTGAGAAAGCAAAAACTACGCACGGGCGAAGCCGGGTAATTCAACTAGTACTATATATAAATGAATAATATGACACATAACATTATGTTTATATTTGGTAAAATAGTAAGAAAAGTTAATACAAATGACAACCACGAATCCTTTTCTTAAGTAGGTACTTTAAAAACCGACAGTGTTTAATTTAACAGAAAAATTAAATTATTTTTTAATAGAAACATGTCCACTTGGAAATTAAAACGGTTATATTCAAATAGTATAAATATATAATTTTTTGATTCTAGCAAAATGTTACACGTAAAAAAAAATTATATAAAATATACAATATATAAGCATTATTATTTTGATCACTGGAAATCATACCATATAGAAAAATTACCATTTGCAAAACTAAAATTATCTATACAGTAGTTGACTTTTGGTTGATTTACTAGAGCACATTTATTTATTATAATCCAACTATCATAGCCAAACTACAAACACGATTTGCATTTTATAAAATACCAACTGTATGTAGATTAGTAACATATCGTGAACTTCTATAACCTATGTTTGTGTGGCAATGAATATAAATATTACATGCATACCATTAACTGTTACGCATAATCTATACAAATAAATACACATTGTACCTTGGCCAGAATACTAGGTTTCCACTTAAGTACAAAGTTTCATTTATCAACTATAGGTATATAATTTTTTTGGTAAATTATACATCACATTTTACAACGTGTTTTATATTAACATTAACAAATATTTAAATGTTAAGGTATACATAAAACATATTGTTTTATAATGAATCGTCAAAAATAATGTCTTACAAATTGTATGGGAATAATTATTTTAAACAATATTGATTTGTATTGCACATAAGACGAATTATTTCATCCACAAACAACAATACATATACAGTTTAAACACTAGCTATTACATATAAACCGTTACACATTTTTCATATAAAAATAATTAAAACACTTTGTGCATACTGTGACCATATCACAATTTAGCTACGCTTAAAATATACACGGAAAAGTATAGGTATAAACAGACATACAGTATAAACATATAGGTATTTGTATAAAAATGGTATAAACATGAGTCATGTGGTACATAATCATTGTAGCCTGTATAGTCACAATATGGCATAATATATATAAACTATACAAACACAACAATATTTTTGTAAAAAAATTATGTTTTGTAAACAAGCAATAAGCAATATGTTAAAAATGTTTTGAACAAAATTGAAATAGATTGATGAAACTTAATAATTTAGAAGAAGTACCTTACTGTTACAAAAAGTTTGCCGATATCGTGTAAAAAACTGTACAACATATTTTTCATAAATAAACTTAATACTTCCACTGAGAAAAATTGGTTTAAAAGATTTTAAAAATAAATAAGATACCATAAAATAGACACCCATAGTTGATTTTATCTTATTACTCGTTCATATGTCTTTAATAAATTTATACCTAGGAGCTGTTAAAATGCATAGGTAGCTGGTATCTGATTATTTAATCGTTATCATATAAACATTTAAATGTATATTGTTTTGTAGTTATTTAATTTTTTCTACGTTAAGTATCATGCAGCCAAAAAAAACATGTAAATGTACCTAAATAAAAACATTCCAATTACCTAGAAGTCGCGGTCGTTCAGAAAATAAAACAACAATAAGAATTTGAAATCGTATGTAGGCTTATCTAACTAATTTCGTTCCAAAGTACCTAACACACTTAAAATAACTGATATGATTTTAAAGCACAGAAATAGCTTAAAAAAAACATTTTCAGGAATGAGTAATATTATTGATTATAATTATGGCTGGGATTTTGATGCACTTTGCATTGTTTTTCGAAGCAATATAGTTACGTGATGCTCGTTTTACAACATATACATTTCATGTATTTTTGAATCAGAATAAGAAGTTTTTATTTTTTTAGGGCATTTTTGGAGTTTTGAATCCAAAATGTGATTTTGAAATTGTATTTAAAGATTTTTACATGGGTTTTATATAAGTTTAACAAACTATAAAGTAGGTTTTCGTATTATATTATTATAAATAATTTTAAGCTGTATAGAAATAATTATTTTTTCAGATTAAAGAAGTCCAAAATGATCAGTTCTGTCTTCCACCTGTAAAACTCTTTTACAGTCCTTTAAAAGTTCTATAATAATTTATCAATTATCATTTACACCAAAATTATAAAGAATAAAAAAAATTTTAGTGCATTATTTTGAATTTTTAGGGGATAAAAGTATTTTTTTAGGGAATTTTTGAGATTTTTTAAGGCCTTTAAGTCCCAGTCCTAATTATAATACATATATATATAATATACAAAGTGGGTCGTGTACTATATTTTCATACGTTTTAACGTATTTACAATAACAAATTATTTGACCTATAGAGTTTAAAGTGCGTTTAGACATATCAGCTGCATGGTAATAAATTGGTAAAAAATAATTTTATAATCTGTTTATACGTTAAACCTATTACACTGGCATTCAAATTAGTTAAATCCACATTTTGTATTTTACACATCGGTGATTTTCATAAAATACATTATTTTTAAAAACTAAAAATACGTTTTATAATGAGCATTTTAATATGAAATAAATAGATAAACTTATTGAGGAAAAAATGTATATCGTAGGTAAAGGTAATCATAAAACAGAATATTTAAATAATACCTATTTAGGATCTAGTGAAAAACGATTTCAAAGGATAGCATTGAAAACGTTTTTTTTTTTTTTTTATAAAAGATATGCATGCGTGCCACCAGATGTCGCTGTCGCGATTATATTACACAATATACGACCATACAGTAAATACTATGGTATAGCGAGCACATCCGCCAGCCGGCCAGCCAGCCACTGCCACTCACCGGGACCAGGCAACTGCTAACTAGTCGTTAGTCGTTACACAGTTATCACGTCGCGCGCGTGAGGGTAGACGGTTAATAGCCGGGAAAATTTTTTTTGATTACCTTTTCGTTATATTATTATCCTCAATTATGAATAAAGAAGACGATCAATATAGTGTGTCATATTTTGTTTCGCTCGCAGCTGTTACTACTGCAGCCGTTTTGTTGATCGTCCTCAAATATTGTATGTTTTATGTAATTACAGTTTTGAGCGCAGTATGGTTAATAATCAATTACTGGAATTTCTTGGTCAGAGTATGGCAAACACTTCCGAGGGACGCAATGTAAGTAAACAAAAATAATAAAGAATTAACGAAACATCCAAGGAAATGATACTCAAGCTATATTCCCCCATTTACACATGCATTTATATATATGATTATGATTTTAAGTTCTTTAAAACCTTTATGTACTGAATTCTTAATCGTTAGACATGAAAATACCAAAAAAATGGGTTTAAAAACATTCAAAAGTGGCAAATACAATTGAAAAAATACGCAACCCTGTTTAAAATATATTTCAATACAATTAGAATCAGTCTTAAAAATATGTTTAACGATCTTTAAATTTTGTTATTTAATAAATAAACCCGATAATACGAATATGCAACATGTATCATATTAATCTAATTACCTACAAAACTTATTTATGTGTTTAACCATCAAGTATACAATTGTTATTCAATATTGCTAACAATAAAATATGTTTAATGTTTATAAGTTATAACCAATCAATAAATAAAACATAATATGCTTATATAATAAAACAATTCTAATAGTATTAAACATTTTCGCGTTATTTAAATGATACAGTATAATATCATGGTGATACTATAATTATTTCGTCTGAAATTAGAATAACAAGTTTTCAGTTAATTTGTTTAAATCTAAACATCTACCTATAATTTAAAAGGTCATAAAAATGTACAGGCTAAAAAAAGTAAAAGTTGCTAAAAATATTTTTACGAAATGACCAAATCAAATCAAGTAAGATCAATACCGAAATCAGAGGAATAGCAAACTATAAAGCATTTATAGTTCAAATGACTATCAATTATCAAATGACTGTCGATAAAAATAGTTTAGTTATTCAAATATTACATTCCTGAATAATGTTCCAAACATATATTGTTAAATAAAATCTGCGTAAAGAATTAGAAGGACGTTTTGAAAAAAATTGGTGGTTATTATAGTACACTGTTAAAAAAAAGCGTAAAACCAAAAAATCTGGACAAGATAAAAAGCTAATAATTAGCATTTCTCTGGCTTCATTTATGTACATCGGTGGTTGATATACTTGTGTATTATTTGTTGTTCATTTGAAAGCAATTACAAAATTAATTTCTAGGTATCGAAAAATAGTACATAATATGACTATTAAAAAATGTTAATTAGTCTTTAAAATTAATTTATGAGATATTTTAGTTATACGTATGTTGTATGTACAATTAGAAACATAACATACGAAAAAACAGAACAGAAATCTCAACATTTATATTTCAAAATTAAATCTCGAGGATTACGACTTTAATTTTAACCAAAGTCGATTTAATAAATAATAGATAGGTACACCGTAAATTTAACAATCTTTTGGAATACCTAAGTTTATCTTTTCTTTACACGCATAAGGAAAAACTTAGAAAAACCAGAGAACTCACTTCTGCTGTATAGTATGTTCGAGTAGATAGATAAAAGTAGATAGTACCTCGAAAATTATTTGGTTATCGTAATGGATGTGTTAAGTTAGAATTAAGCTTTAGGATGTCTTGTAACCTTTTAAACAATTAAAAATATAGGTTTAATGTTTATACATGTTAATATAATTTAACCGAATTAATCAAGCTGAAGTAGTGTCACTGGACGCCCCTTTTCATCATATCATCCATTTTTTTGTAATCCCACACCAAATTTACTTAGGTATTGTTTTTAATTTTATAGATTGTAAATTTTCATATTTATTTATTATTATTGATTTTACAATGTTTCTGTATTCGTTTTATTTATTATTTTTGTGTGTCATCACCTCTCGGAGCAGTTAAAAATTAAAGATTTTCTATACTTTGAGGGAGGTTTCCGGTAGCAAATTGGATCTAGTTGGTACTTAAATGGGACAAAATTATAAAGATGTCAGTGCTTTCTAAATAATTACGCAATCAAACAAAATCATTTCCAATAAAATCAATTTTGCTATTGTTCTAAAAATATTAATAGCAGAAACTTGAAAAATTTCATTATTACATAAATTAAATTTTTTTACCCACAATACAATTTTCAAAATATTTAGACTAATTTGTTTATATGTTTTTACTTTAAATGTTAATAAAAATAATTAGCTCAGTCAAAATGCTTCAAAATGTAATACAAGATTCCACATAACTCGCTTTTATAGTAATTTAAAAATACATAAGCACATTTTTTTTAAAAGTGTTTAAAGCATAAAATGTCAAAAAAATTATCAAAATCACGAATACATGCACAATAATGTTGTAAAAATTAATAAAAATTTTAGTTTTAATAGCTAAGGCTTGAAAATATCATATAAGATTCCTTATAAGTTGTTCTTTCAGAAACTTTATTTCTTGAGGTATCTTATGGTCTTCCAGTACTTATTTTTCGTAAGTATGATTAGTTGTATTCATTATCAGAATTCAGGTACCTACCTATATCTATTTTTGTATAATTTGCTATTTCTTTAGTTAGTACTTTTAGTAATAATTAAAACTAAAATATCTGTAACCTTATAAACATTGAATATTTGAATCCTTTTTTTGACTATATGCATAAAAAATTAATAACATCATATTATATAACTTCCAACTATATGTTGTAATGTCAAGGCTACCTAACCTACCTTATTATTGCGGCAGTACGGCACTTCAATAGAGTCTCAATAAGGTTACAATAAAATAATAATATATTCATTAAATATTTAAAAAAAAAAACCTATTTACCTATTTAGTATAAGCTATAGTTACAACTACCATGTTTTATATTTTATCTAAATAACAACAAATACAATTAATTTAATATTGTAAAGATGTAGATGCATTTTACACGAAAAATTCACGTGATAATGTTATGGTATGCTACACAACAACTATCTCCATTTGATCACTTTCACTTGGAATCATAATTCATTATTTTATATAGTTGTTAAACAGCACGTACCGTTTCACCTATCTTCTACAAACCTTAGTTGTTGTAGTTTGTAAATAAAGATTACGAAATTTATTTTATGTATCTTCTACCACCATACCGTATTGTATAAAACAATATTTAAAAAGTACTAGTGAGAATATGGATAAAACAATATTTATATTGTAATTAAATAAAAATACATAATATTATTTTAATTTTTAAAAAGCTTACAACTGAGCAACGGCCTTGAAATGTAATTGTGTTAGAAATCAAATAATCACCGGTATCACTATAAATAATGAGCAGGTACCTACGTTATAGATACATATTTCTAGGAACTCTCAACACTTGCATGCATTTACTATTTATGCATGTGAAGACATAGGCATTTTGAACCGATGACATTTTTTTAAAATTCCTCAATATTGGACATAGGCTACACTTTTTTACCCTAAACACGACCTTCATCTCTAAAATTGTTGTTTAAATTATTTATAATCAAAGAACAATACAATGTACATACAATTACAACACAATCATATTTAGTTTATTTTAAGAAGTTATCTATACTCATAATATGATCTATATACCATTAATTGAGAACATGAAGAGAAAGTTTTGGTTACTAAAAATGTTTTAAATGGTTTTGTAACAGTGATAAGAGATATAAATAGGTAGATGAGATATAAAATAAATCTTACATAATATCGATTGTTTATAAAAAAATATATATAGGTAAAGCAAGAAAAGCAATTTGTGCTAAATTGTTTTGTAATATTATCAAAGCAATAATAATTGAGATAAAACCAATTAACAGTGATCATATTATGTAAGTACTTATAGATACTATAGTTTGAAGTCTAAAAAATATAAGTCTTGAATTGTCTTTATTCTATAGACAAATTTCAAATTCACAAATACGATTATTGTACCATTAATAATTAGGTACCTACTAAATTAGAAACGTTAATTCTGTGACTAAATTAGATATAACTGTACTCAAATATAATAATTATTTTAAGAGACAATACTAGGGATTATCTTTAATAATTAATAAATATTTATAACTTTTCAACTTATTTATGATAAAATAAGATTAATAACTAATCATGTTTCGTAAATTGAACACGTATTTGTTCATGACTTGCAATACTTTTAAAATAATTATGACCTTATCATAGTTTAAGTACACATCACCACAATCCAATTGAGATGTGTAATTAGAATATTTCGATAAATTCTAGATGCTATTTCCCATACAATTATAGTATAATATAGTCTATACTCTATCTCTCTCTGTCTCTCTACGCAATAGGTACCGAGGTACCCACAAATACACGATATATCAATATCATATAGATATCTGATATACTTTGTAGTATATTGTAATATTATATAAATACCTAATTATTATAATTTTCTTTATAAAATAATTATTTTTAGAATTCTATGTACCTAATAGATTCTAAACGTATTACGATATTAGATATTTACCACAGATATATAAAACAATATATTATGGTTGTTTTATTTTTGATAAAACCGATTTTGTTTTTTGGTGTAACAAAAAAATAAATACCTGTAGATATCGTACATGCAATTTTTACCAAATGTTTATATTAGCATTTATATACACCATATATACAGTTTTAAAAATATTTTGACTCTTTTTAAGCAATTTATAGGCGTAAGAAATTTTTGATTTTTATTATTGATGATAAACCAATTTTCGTTCGTCGTAATTAATATAGATTAAAAAATAGTTGAGGGTAAATGCACAGTAATTTTTTATGAGCGTCTGAAGTTAGACAAAGGATATCCACCTTTAAATTAACGATTTCTCGTGGAACGATTTTCCTATTTTGTTTTGATTCGAACACGAATAACCGTAGATACTTGAAATTTTCACCAAGTATTTAAATTAGCATTTTATATACTTGGTAAAAATTTAAAAAACTTAATTTAAATTAATTTTTTTTGAGCTTTTATAAACATTTGAAATTTTGAAGTTTATTTAGTTTTTTTTCTTTAAATATCGATAAAAATTGTTCGTAGGGTTAAAAAGCTTAGAAATGAAATAAAACGTTTCTCATAAAATGTTTTAATTGAAATACAAAAATATTTTAGATACATAGGCACAATTTTTATTTATAAGTATTTAAAATTCATATTTTGACAAAACTGATCAAACTCATGAAAATTAGCAAATTTTGGAAGTAGTTAACAATTTATAAAATTTTCAATTTTCATAGCTATAAGGATTGAAAATTTAAAACAAGGTTTTTTTTTACTTAAGTAGTTAATTATGTAACCAAAATATCAAAAATATATAGTAATATGGTTCAATGGTTTTTTTTTATAGACATCTTAAGTTCAAATTTGGATGAAATTAGATATGTAAACAAGATTTAACGATGTTAGTTATTTCGTTGTAACTTAAAAATATTATTTGTGGGTACTTGAATTTTTTAAAGTATATTATTATATTTATACACACAGACATACAGCGACATTTTTAAATACAATGTTTTCGGCAATCATTTATTTAACCTACTGTAATACTATAATAGTAAAATTAATTACTTTCACAGCAATAATAATATTATCATAAAATAATTGTACAGTGACCTTACGCGATTTCTACATTTCAGCTGAGTGGTAACTACTTTACCCATATTTTTAAATATGTAGTTATTAAAATAATTAACAATAATTTTAGATAAAATAAAAACAAATAACCTAGTTATTTCTATAAAAAAAATTAAGACATTTTGATTAGTATTTAGCCTTATACGGGGTGATCTATTTAACGGAAGACATTAATAATTTTTAAAAACTTTTAATGATTTTGAAAATTTTTCTATTTCATAATTATAAGTCGTTACAAAACCACATTTTTGGGTAAAAATATATTTGTTATCGTTATTATTTTCTGTTATTTATTCTAAAATGCAACGAATGCAACATACATTTTTAATTTCCTATTCCTAAGTAGAATATTATTCGTTAATATAATATTATAATGTAATTAATAACATTAATAGTTTTTGAAATAATGAGTTAAATGGATATGGATATTATTATTATTTATAACCAGTATATACACAAAAAAAATAATACACACAATTAGTGATCAAAAATTAATTGTAGACTGCAATGTTATAATTTATCGGTAGGTACTAGGTAATATAGGTATATCGATTATCTGTAAACAGTGGCATTCATAACGACATTAAATTTCGGCAAACTTTCAATCACCACAACTTTATAACAAAATTTATCCAACTAATTTCAATTTTATAGAGTTTTTAGTAATAGCATTAACACGAGTTAAAAAAGAATACAAATTTAAAATCTGTAAGGGCACGACAAACCAAATTATATATTATAGATTCTATGTCAAGCCTGAAATATATATTTTACATATATTTTCCTTATGAATCTATAATAATAATAAGTTTGAGAGTGTACACGATAGCCGAATTTTGAAGTTATTTTTCGAATGGGGTACGTTTGGTTTAGAATTTTAATTATGTGGTTTTATTTTTTGATTCAGATTTTGAATAATATTTCGGGGATTTTAAGTTTATCACGAAAAATATACGGTGACTGAACCATGTGCATTGCTTGGCAATGTATATATTAATAAATTATTTTTTTTTTTTAATCAAATTATTTATAAATTCTGAAACGCTTTGACTATAGGTAATTCATAATACAAAAATATTCTAACGTTTTTGAAAGTAGTTGGTAAATCTATAATAATTTTAAAATTACAAATTATAATTTATTCGTCTCCCTTATACAAAGCATTTGTTTTTATAACCACAAATGGTTATCGATTTAGTGTTCTATAATAATAACATAACTTTAAAATTATGTAGGTACCTAGATCATAGGAGCTATTATTTTTTATATCAATTTTTAGGATATAAGATATATTAGAATAATACAATTTATATTTTTACAACATAGCGGGTATTTTGTTACATAATATACTTATAATATTAAATATGATACACCGCGTTGTAGGGACCGTTCAATTATTAGACTAGCTACCTTATTTTGTTATGATGTGTCTATTTAACAATCAAGGACGATTGTAGATGTTCGTACGGCTGTGACCTGTGAATTATACAGAGTGATTTGATTGTTTATCAATAATATATGTACAAAAAATTACTTTCAAACGTCTTATTATAATTTAATATGATAGTTTTTATTGGTACAGTCTACACTACTGCACCTCGAGATATACTATATTTTTTTATGTGAATGTATAAAGTATTATTAATATGTAAATAATTATTATAATTTGTCACGTCAATGTGAACTATTTGAGTTAATGATAATTTTTTTTTCTAGATATCTAAAAATAGTGGCAACTTGGACGATTAATCAACATCTTGAAAATAAATTACTTTTAATACATCTCCAACAATAATACAATAGAAATACTGTGAGAGAAATAATAATTGTTGAAGGCAAAATATCATAGATTTCCGTTAAAAAGGTTTTTACTCCTTAGCGTTTGATTTAGAGAACACGGCCGGAGTTTAAAACGTCCACACCCTTTAAAGGCCGTTATAACTTCCAAGTTGGATTTATATTGTCCTACCAATCCCCGATTATGGAATGGTTCAAAATCGGACACCTCTGAGGCTCTGTTTGAACTAAATTTACACTACATTTGAAAGGGAGCCGAGAACACTTCAGGGTTTTATTGTCTATACTCTATATATACCCATAATAATTGCTCTCCCCACAATAATATTACGCTTATAGTTTACATTACATATTATAATAGTATTCTTGCACCGAGCTTCCGCCATTGGCAATTTTAATACAGCAATAACGAACTATTTATGTAGGTACTTAGTTGAAAAAACTAAATATTTCACTTTATTATTCAAAAGCACAATAACAAATAACAATAAACATAAAATTATAAAAATATGAATAACTTTTAATATAGTAAATACCTAAACATTATAAACTTTAAAGTTTAAAGTCACCATCATACGTATCTTTTCCTTTTTCTCACTTCCTCTAATTATTTGAGCTATTTCTCCATATTTCGATGTAGGTAACGGTTGCTAATATTTGAAGTGATAAGAGGGTAACTCGCGATTATATACAAACTACAAAGCGGTGTGTATATGCGAGAACAAAATTTAAAATTACTAGAATTAAAGTACCTAACCTAACCAATAACCATAGTCGTAGGGCTATGTTTAAATCAATATATTCCAAAAACAAAAACCATGAAAATAAAAGCTGATGTCGCCTATGTACGTTAGTGTCCAACTAGCTAATATATTACGAAGTTATACATCCAACAAAGTAAAAACACTTTACATAGATCGAATATTACGCCTTATTAAAATTTGAATTCAGAGCTGAAAATCCAAAAGAAAATTCTATTAAGTAGTATTACAAAAAATAAAAATAAATAAACAGTACGGTGGTTGTTGGATTGCGAACAGAATCTGTGGTCAGTGGTGTAAAACGAATGTTAAATGTTGATTATCATAAATATCTATATATTTGAATGCCATAATTAATTGCCGTATTCAAAAAACGTGTATAAGCAGAGCTCGGTTTACTATACTATATTATTACCTGTTGGTAACCATACAACATTTAAATATGTTATTTAAATGTAGTTTTTCGTAATTTAACGTTAGTTTTTTCTTATGCTTTAGGGGAAACTAATAAGAAAAAAATGGAAAGTGACTTGAGACTTCCCCAAAGCACTGTCTGAATAAAATTCAAACTCGATATATATATAATAATAGGTTTAAAGATTAACAATAAAAAAAAAAATCATCATAAATATAAACATGTTAATATGGAACCAAAACATTACTCGCTCTACTTCAACAATTGTTTTCTTTCCTTTAAATAAATAGGTACTTTAAAGTTTAAATATCAAGATTCACGATCTCCTGTCAAAATAAAATGTCTAATTAGTTATGTACCTACTCCTACTTAACATTTTATATTTTAATACCTATGTCTTGTTATTTTTAATTGTATAATATAAACAATATTTATTTTAAATTTTAGCATAAATTTAATATATACATTCTTAGTTATACAAATAAGTAATGTAAGTCAATGGTGAAGAAATTAACATATAAATAGAAAGTACTATTTTACTGTTTAATTAGTATTACCTACTAATTATCTTTAGATTTCATATTTGTTGGTCAAAGCTTTCCTAACCCTATAGATTATAATCCCTTAAATTAATTTTTAAGATAATTTAATATTATTATGAGGATACTATTAGTGTCTATAAGTAGTTAATAGCTTATAGAAATTTAAACTGAGAGATGCATTAAAATTAATAATGCCTTATAAACATATAAGGTTATGAAGGTTACTAAGAAATTTAATATGTAAAACATAATTCAAGTCTTCAATTTTGGTTGGTTTATGAATTAAGGAACAGTATTATAGTAGATATAAAAAGGAAATAATGAATAAAAATATGTTTAATTTTTTCAGATTAATCAAAGACTATTCAATATACTTTATCAAAATAAGAATATGGAATTTATTGGGATGCGACACTTATGCTAAAATTTTTAAAAGAAATGTTGAAAAACATCCCAATAAAATAGCATTTAAGCATGAAGGTTCTACATGGAGATATATAGAAGTAAATATAACTATTATTACAAAAATAAAAGTTAATCAACTAAAGTAAATAACAATACTAGCCATTAATACATAAGATGTGTACTTACTACTATAATCACATATTATGTGATGGATCTAAATATTAAATCTATTATAACTATACCAACTATAAAACTAATTGGTTGTATTATGAAAATTAATATTTTCATTAGTTCAGTAACATAATTAAGACTAATTTAAAGTAATTACCAAACCCAGTCTACAAAAAAAAAAAAATCATTAATATAAATTATGATATAGATAGTAGGTAGTTAAGATTTAACTTTTAATATTTGTTTAAAGTATTGACTGTAAATAGAATTAATATCCTATTTTAAATTAATAAATTATCATGAATTCTTACTTGTTTAAGCTACACATTTTGTTAATATTTTAATTTTTAACGACCTCAACCAGCTTTACCTATCTGAACATAATGCACTAGGTAACCATATTTAAAAAAAAAGTTAAAATATAATTTTACCAAAGACAAAATACATAGGTACCTATATCAGCAACATGAATTTGAATCTTCTATACACATTACACATCTCCACTTTTTCCTATGTAATAAGTTCTCCGCTCTTCGTGATTTGATATATGTGACTAATGAGCAGCAGAAAACTCAACACACAGTAAAAAAAGGGGATATGCATGTCACAATATTGCTGATATACTATGTATTATTCGTATATTTTTACAAAAAAGAATAAAAGATTTCTGCAATTCTGCCGACTGTCAATACTAGAAAAAAATATCAAATTAACTAAGGTCTTATTGTAATTTTTGGTACTGTTATTTCATTAGGTTTAATTTTATTTTTTGAGGATGTATTAAATTTAAAATAATCATTTTTAAAATGTATATTTGAACATTTGGCCAAAATATACAATTTTTTTATCCCTATATAATTTGTGGTTGTTAACAAATATAAAATAGCAATACATTAAATATACTAAATAGAACAATAAATATAATATAATTATAGAACAGATACTTACAATTGTTTTTAGGTAGAAGAGCTGAGCAACCAAATTGCCAACTACTTCAAAGAGCAAGGACTTAAACGAGGTGATATTGTTGCTTTGTACATGGAAAGTTGTCCAGAATATGTATGCATTTGGCTTGGTTTGTCTAAAATTGGTGTTATAGTAGCTTTAATTAATAATAATCTACGTGCTGACACATTGGCACATTCTATAAAAGTATCAAATTGTTCAGCAGTCATAATCGGAAAGGAACAAATCAATGGTAAGTAGATATTTTCATAATCGACTATATTTTATGTTGATAAACAACAAAAAAAAAAACATGAAAGTAAGAAATTAAAAACACTAAGACTGATCAATCTTTTTATCGAGAGAAGTAGGAATTTAAATTGTAAGTACATGATATTCAATAAAAAAATTCTTACTTGCAATTAAGCAGACTGTATGGATATTTCCGATACTATTTTTTGTTTGGATAATGAATATAATAATTACTACAGAATAAAAAAATAACACGCACAGCACGTCAGATGGTCACTACTCAGGCACACTCGGTAGTCGGTAGTTCAGTACTCGCCATACCATGCCACAGCCACAGCCACTATCTGGCATCTGACAATATTATTTACATCGCGACTGACGACTATCAAACATTCAAACCACATGCGTTAATGAATTGTAAATACGTGATATCAGTATTAAAAAATGGCGGCAATTTCTTATCATTTATCTTTAAAGAAAGAAATAGTCTCACCGTGTGATAATAATATAGAAACTCAAAATCAGAGTATTTTCAAGACTTCAAGACTTCAACAGTCAGAGTGTCAAGGTCAACACGTCGTCGTCCGTCGAATACTCGAGTACTGTCCTACCGTATCAAACTACTCCGACTGTTGTCTGACATCAGTCGATATTCGAATATGTAGCTGATAAAAAATATGTATTATGTATAACTACGTTATATCCATACACATAGGCGTAACTAGGACCACATTTTGGTGGGAAGGGGAGGGAGGGCTGTAGTCCTCATGTTTTCTCCTTATTATTCCGTGTGGACATCTCCCCTACACCCCTCTACTAAGTTGGTTTATTTACACATTTAACAGTATACCTATTTATTCAAATATTCTGATTGTTGGAATATTTAAATATACTTGGACCATATATTATTTCCTGTTTTTAGATTTACAAGTACAAAATCGGCTTAATATTTATTGTAAAAAGGTTGGTTTTCATTTGCAAAAATAAGAAGTTGGTATTGCCACAGGATATACCTTAAATGGAATAACAAATTTTAAGCATTTGAAAAATTTGAGAAACAGTCTTGCAGCATACCTACATTTTACAAATATAATATAAATATTTTTTTTGTGATTATTATCCAATATATATAATATATAGTTTTTTTTTGGGGGGGGGGGTGGTTAACTATCATAGTTGCGACTATGTTTATATAATTATTTTATAGTTGGATATTTACAACAGTTTGGACATTTTTTTTACTTAGTTTTGGTTGTGTACCTACAATTTTTGTTTTCCGTTTAAACAATATAATCTTAGCTATTAAAATGGCCAAATATTTTTCAAATAAAACTCACCACCAGCTATTTTTGGAACACAGTAAATGTGAAGAGCTCAAAGTTTTAGTTTTCTGGGTAACACATTTGAAAGTAAAACAGTTTTACTATTATAATGCTATGTGTCATTAGTATTTCAGTTGGTTTTGTGAGTTTTAAACCAACACCTACCCTAAGTGTGTGGAAAACTGGTATACCTATCTAATACAATTAATATCCTGCAATTTTAAAAAATAGTATCAAATCAGTTGTACTCTTTTTCTCTAGTCCCTGCCCAGAGAGCAAAGAAATATATTTATAATAATAATTATTTACTTTATTTTTACAGCATTGGTGGAAATTATTAACACAACTAATGATAATAAATTGAAAGATCTGTTCACAAAATCGAATGTATATATAAAAAATTACACTGATGACAATACTTCATTGATTAACACGTCAATAAGTAAAGCTATCAATCTTGACTATGAGCTAAAAGAAATATCAAAAAGTGCTCCCGTGAAAGAAATTTCTGAAGGTAGTTCAAATGATCAAATGCTATATATTTATACGTCAGGGACGACGGGTATGCCAAAGGCTGCTATTATGACCCAATCAAGGTAGGTACCTATCCAAAACAAATTATGTAGTTCAATATTAATATATTATAAACGACCTAACTATATTTTATTTAGTTAAATATTATTTTATATTACCATTATTACCTATAAAAATGTCTCATTTTTACCAAACTTTATTAGAGCTATTTATATGGCGATGGGTGCTAAACACATAGCTGGAATAACTGAAAATGACGTTGTGTATACTCCGTTACCGTTGTATCACACTGCTGGCGGTATATTGGGTGTTAGCTCTGTCCTTTTAGGAGGTTCAACGTGCGTTATAAGGTCCAAGTTTTCAGCATCTAATTATTGGACTGATTGCCTTAAATATGAATGTACAGTAAGTATAAATATACATAATTCATTAATAAATGCATAGGTACACAAATTATTATTTCAAAAATAATTAACTTTTTTGAAAATATTATTTTTACATAACTATATTCTATTCAGAATAATAGCGGTACCGGGCGGCCGACTTGTGTGTCAGCGTTGAAGGGAGAAGCATCTGACCGCCGCCGACGAAAATCGGTCGCCGCCTGTACCGGCGTACCGCTCTTATTCTGAATTGAGTATAGTCCGATAGTCGTATAGATGTATAATAGATGCAAACTATATATTTTTTTCATTTTTTTATCGTAAAAATGTTTAAATTTTTCTACGATAACATACATTTTTAATTTATATATTCCAAAGCCGGTTATTGTTGTTGAGAATTTCGATTTATAAAAATCTATTTTCGAACAAGTAGTTAATTAGTTTTAGAATAAGTAGAATAAGTAAAGCGCTAGTGCTTAAAGGTAGGGTACCTACATTAAATTGCTGTTATTTTGTATTATCTATGTGACTATATATCGTAACCTACGCGTGTACCTACCTAGATACATGCATTTCTCACATTGTTAGATGTTATTCTTAGACAACAGCTAGTGAGTTTGGTATAAATCAAAATATCATATTATCATAAAAACCAACGTATGTATAGAGTCTATACTATAGACAGATAATATACTAGATAATTTTGTTCCGTTACACTTTTAAGTTTGATTAAAGATCAATTACTCAGTTACTCTAATATTAAATCTAAGTTCTAACCACGCAAAGCTATTGGTTCTGCTGCTGCACGCAAATCGAAATAATTGATTAATACGTCTATACAAAAACACTACCTTCTTATCTCAAATTATCTATTTTATTCGAAATCCGAACAGTAGTCACATTTAGGCGCTGGTTAATACTGGTATATTTATGAGGGTTGAATAAAAATTAAATACCTACACATTACATTTACGATTTACATCTTACAGCAGTTTTGTACTTTTGTATTCTTATAGCTATGAGATAATTGTCAATGATCGATTATGATTTGTTTTGAAACTATACAGTTTAAATGAATCCTAACTAAATGTAGGTATTTACATTTTAGAATAAGGCATAATATGGGGTCCGACTGTCCGAGACTTTTTAAGATGGGCTCAGGCTCACCCTGGTACCACCAATGGTAGTCTTGAGAGATGAGACTACAGGCAGATTGGTGACATGTGCAGAAACTTCGATATCTTTTTTACATTTCAAACTACAGTCATTTTGCGCTGTAAAGAAAAATCCTTAGAATAAACCCTGCATTTTATAACGTTTAAGTAGGTAGGTATTTAAAGTTTTCATGATAGGCATTGCGGAGTGATCAGGATTCAGCAGTACTCCGTAAAATGTTGGTCCGCTACTCCGCCCAACAGCTCATTTAAACTTTATGTGTTATAACTTGTCCACTATGCCGACCAGTTCAAAATTCGATTTTTATGTATCGAAGAACTCCTCAAAATATTCTACTTCAAAATATGAAATTAAAAATGTATGTTGTCATTCAAAAAAATAAGACTTAAAAAAAAATAAGGATATAAAATATAATATTATTCTGTTACATCTTCATTAAAAGTTCAATTTTCGATGCCGGGTGGAGCGTTGAAATATGACCTATTTCCGGTCTTGCGGACAGTAAATGTTTTTTTCCCGTCCGGCGTAATGGACGGAAAAGTGAAAATTCCCCACTTTGTATGCTGCAAAAAATCAGATTAATATTATACATAGACGTTTCAGTACATTTTGTTATTAATTGTATGGAGAAGTGTTATAATTAACTCAAGACAATTTCCATCAGTCGAATATAAAATAGTTGTTTATTAAGTAAAATACAAGTTATAATTATTGTAAAATTACAAGTCGTGTGGAGTTAAGGTGTTCAGGATTCAAATGCTATGTTATGATTCTTGCATCTACTGCAGACTACCTTTAAATGGTGTTCCTATTCCTCTTTTCCAAAACCAGAGGTAGGTACTTCAATTTGGCCAACGTCCTTGTTGTTTTTGTAGGTGAAAGTGTGAAACGCTGTTTTCGTAAATGCAAATAGCTAGATCATAATGACTAAGCTTCGATTATATAATAATAATAATAAAATATTCGAGATTTAGAGACACACTATTTGGTACATTGCAACTGGAAGCCACAAATTAATACTTTTAATAAATCATTATATTTTATATATTAACATATAAGAGTACCTACCTAATATATTTTAATTATTATGTTAAAATAATATGGCAATAACCCTGAGGTGTAATTATATAACCCTAATTATATGTTTGTATAGTTTATACTTTATAGGAATCCGTGAGTCCGTGACATCCCCGTGCTGTTCTCTGCATAACCGTAACTGAACATAAATGTTGAGAGTAGAGGGGGGTTAATATTGTTTTTCAGTAAGATACTGGGCACTCATAATTTTTACGTTCAAAAAATAAAACTCCTTATTCTCATTATTACTGTTTTAACGAAAATATAAAATTATTCTTTATAAAATAAATAGTCAATAAACAATATTTATATCTAAAATTGTTTTACTTTAAAAAAATATTGAAGGGGGTGGGGGTGGACCTCTGCTCCCTTGTTATGGCCTTCAGGCCTTGGCTCTATGAAACAGTTTGGAGAATCTAGATAACGGCAAGAACAGTTATTACTTTATTGGTTAATTAAGGTCTATGGATTACCATTTACCATATCTCGATAGAGACGTGACAAAAAATTGTCAAATTGTATATTGTATGACTCGTGTGGGTAAGCAATTTTAGTCTTGTGCCGCAAACGTCGCCACGACTGAAATAGCTTATTTCCCGCACTTGCCACAAAATAATATACACTATAAAAAACTTTTTTTTGGAATGACATCAAAATATTATGTAAAAAAATAATATGTATTTTCGATTTAAATTGAAACTTAACATAAACCTACGCTCAAATTGATCACCTTTTGGATCACCAAACAACTTTTCTAGTATCTACCTGACTACCTACCTAAATATATTACAATTTTAATATTTAACAATAAAATATTAATATCCGAGTATTTATTTTCTAATCCAATATTAATTAAAGGTTGCTCAATATATTGGTGAAATGTGTCGTTATTGTTTGGCTTCACCCCCATCTGATGCCGACAAAACTCATCAGGTCAGATTGATCTTAGGAAATGGTCTTCGACCTCAGATATGGACAGATTTCATTACGCGGTTTAATATAAAGAAGGTAGCAGAATTCTATGGAGCCACAGAGGGAAATGCTAATATGAGTAAACACAATATTATATATACAATATCTAACTAATATGAATATTTAATTAGAATTAACTTTTAATCTGAATAATATTATTTAAAATTTTTAATAATGATCATTTTGGATACATTCTTAAAATTTTACATCATTTCACTTTTCTAATTTTCAGATTTTGAGCAAAGTTATGAATTTATTGATTTTATAATGGTTTTTTTTTTTTTAAATCTTCTTATTTGAGCACTATTTTTGAGCTATAGAGTATTTAGACTATAGAGTCCTATCTACATGGAGTGCTCTAAAAGTTGCAAATATATACCTCTGTATAGTATAAGTATACTTTTATTAAACATTTTAGCGGATACCATGAACTAAGATAAATATATATCTTAGTTCATGGTGGATACTAATAGGTACAGTAATATTGTAATATACCACAGATTAGATATAATAATAATAATATATATGTATAATCAATGCTAATACATACATTTTCTCCAAGTATGAAGAGAAATTACAAAAAAATATTGATTAAGTTTAAACAAGTACCAAGTTCTAACAAGGTACCTATTGATTTTGAAATCCAATAATTTATTGTTTTCAAATATATTATCATAATACAAATGACAAATGTGTGACATACGTGAAATGCCTCCATCCCCAACTTCCATAATAGCTCTTTTTATTTTTTTGAATTCAAAGCCAATTCAATAAAGTTTATTTAAAGCCTGTTAAAAATAATAATTCTTTATTTTTTTTTTTGGAGACCCTTCTCAATTTATTTATGTTTCTAATATTAAAATATTGTCTACCTATGCCATATTGTAAGTTATAATATTTCTTATTGTTTAGTGAATACAACAAATAAAGTTGGTGCTGTAGGATTCATCCCATTCATCGGGGAACCATTTTATCCTGTCACATTGATACGTGTTGATCCAGACACTAATGAACCTATTCGAGGAGAAAATAATCTGTGTATTAAATGCCAAGTTGGTAAGATTTTGGTTTAATTTAATTGTATTTCTTAAAAAACATTTTTGTCATATTTTTTACAATATAGTTAGCATTAAATTATCTTTGAATACAATTGACTTCTATAGGAGAGCCTGGATTATTGGTTGGAAAAATAAGAAAAACAACTGAAAATTCTTTTAGTGGTTACGTAGAGAAATCAGCTTCTGAGAAAAAAATCATCAAAGATGTTTTTAGTAAAGGAGACAAAGTATTTAACTCTGGTAATTTTTTAGTATACATTTTGTCTTAAAATAATAATTAATTAAAAAAATTAACAACATTTATTGATTCAAGTACTCAATTATTTATTTTAAAATATAGGTGATGTGCTAATTCGGGATGAACATAATTTTTATTACTTTAAAGACCGTACAGGAGATACTTTCAGGTAAAATTAATGGTATTTATCAGTTAATAGCCAATAAGACGATCAGTTACAAAACTTACAAATAACTAGATTCATAAAAATACTATTGACACTACCAAAAAAATGATCATAATAAAATTTATCTGTATTAAAATATTGCCTAATTTATTGTAAAAATATAATAGTTTAAAAACTAGCTCAATGTGTCATAAGTTGAAAACACCAAATAAGTAATTAATAAAATGTGACTTAAGAAAAAAAATATACTTTGTATTGTACAACAATAAAATAAATACGAAGTGTTAACTGATTAAAGAAACACTTAATTTTGTAACTGGATTACATTGGTTCAAATTGAGAATTTTTGTCAAGTTTTAGGGGTTGACTAATTAATGAAAACCAAAGAGTTCTTATTATCTACAGTTTCAATTATTATTACTATGTATTTAAGGTACCCACAAACTAATCAAGTCTTAGGTAATACGGTTGAGAAATTGAGTGTTCCATAAATCGGTGAGCATATTAAAGAACTTATTTATTTTAACAATTTTATTATACAGCTATAATAATAATTTTATATTGTACTTCTGGCAAAAAAAGGCATACTTATACTATACGTCTATACACATTCTAAGATTATGCTAAAAACGTCTTTAAAGTTCATGAGAGTTGTTTTCAATCCCTAATAATTAATAAATAATAATATTGATGTTTAATTTTTAATAGTTTTAAATTGTATGTGTTGTTTAATTGATTAAATTAAATTAATAGGTGGAAAGGTGAAAATGTTTCTACATCAGAAGTGGAGGCTGCTATTAGTAATATAGTTAAATTAAAAGATTGCTTAGTTTATGGAGTAGAGGTAATTTACAAAATTAAAAAATACTATATTTAAATTACTATTCTAACTACTTTGCATAGATACCAAACACTGAAGGAAAAGCCGGAATGGTCGCCATTATAGATGAAACTAGTGACTTAGATTTGGATAAATTGTCTGCTGGAATCAACAAATCATTGCCAGCCTATGCACGACCTCTCTTTTTACGAGTTGTTAAGACACCTGTGTCGCTAACTGGTTAGTTAATTTTCCATTAAGTATTTTAGTCATTTTTATCATACTATAATTCATATGTTTGTAGGAACATTTAAGATGAAAAAAAATGATGTTCAAAATGATGGATTTGATCTTACCAAAGTTTCTGAGGATCCTTTATACTTTAATGAAGGAAGGAAGTTTGTTCCACTCACCCAAGAGTTACATGACAGCATTGTAAACGGAGAGAAGAGATTATAAATTGTTTTTAATCTATTGTACATTAAGTATTGGTTCGAAAGGGATTTACATTTATGATTTTAGTAATAGTATGATCAAATTTTTGTTTTCCTAATTGACCTTGTAATTTGTATCATACAATGCTAAAAAACAAAACCAAAGACTTAAAATTTATTAGGGTAAAAGCTGTGATTCTTTTTTTGTACACCAACTATACAATAAGTTTGGGTTGTTACGATATTTGATCATAAAATATATTTTTTTAAATAAAAGTTAATTGTTATAATTATTATTAATTGATTATTTAATTATTTAATTTTTATTATTAAATTATATATTGAACAGGTTTAAAATGTCGGTAAATTGTATATTTTAATGATCAGGGGCATGCTCACAGGGGGGGGGTGTCATATCACTCCCGCCCCTTTGGCTTAATTTTGTCGTATAAAATATATGATAAACCAATAAAAGTATATTTACCGTGGTCTGAGAGTAATCAAAAATTCATACCCCCCCCCCCCCTTCAAAAAAGCTGAGTGCGCCACTGTTATTGATGGTAAATCAAATAACTGTTAGATTGCAATTTATACCAGTGCCAAATTACATATCTACTTAATAAAATTATGTATATGTAAAATGTATCAAATTTTAACTTTAAAACAGATATAGAGTTAGAGTATAGACTTTATATTATATATGTCCTTTATATTACCTGTGTCATTGATTTCAATAGTGTTAATAAATAATCGGGACACATTTGACTTAAAAAAGGTTAAACAATAGTTGTATCTTAAAATAGTTATTCATATTATTTAAAACAACACAATAATAACATTATAATATACTATTGTCTATTTAAATAAACTGAAATTCAGGAAAATAATTATTATATTCAAGTCAAATGTAAATTATTATTAGAAATATATCTAAATAATTATTTAGAAAATATAATTTTCAATAAAGGTATTTATGCTCATTTATATTTACAACATGGTTATTACTAATTATTGTTATTTATTACAATAATATTGGAGCTGAAGTTCTCGTACTTAGATCATAATACTAGGTAAATCATTAATCACACAACACTCATTATTTTACAAAGTATGTGGAGTGGTACATGGTTACTTGGTAAAATATAGGTCCACTACTCAGCTCAACTAAACTTTAAAAGCTTATAACTCATAAACTACCCATCATATATTCAATTTTTATGTATCAAAATACTTAAAAAAGATTATAATGATAAAAACTATTATTTTAAAACAACTTGAAACTATGTAAAAAAATATTTTAAAAAAAGTCAATACTTACTTTGCAAAATAATGAGTTTTGTGATAAAAGAATCACACTGTAAACTAAATGATTTAAATTCTAAGGTATTGCAGGAATTGAACAGGTACAATTAAAAACACATTTGAATCAAAAACATTTATATTTTTAATTAATCAACATAGATTGCTCATTACATTTAAATGTAATTTTATTTTAAATTAACAGCTAATATTATATTGTTTGCTAACTTTTTGTATGATGATTTGTTGGTATAATTAAACTAATTTTTATATTGTAATCTGTTTATTTTAATTATAAAATAAAGTGTAACAAAAAAAAAATCAAGTTTTTTAGATGTATTTAATGAACAAAATCAGAAGACTATGTTATATAATATGTATTTACTGTAATATTAAAAACTAATATAAATGTTGCAAATCGCTTATGATTGATTTACATAGTTACAACTTACATATTATTATATTTTATATTTAGTAGTAAATTTAAAATAAAAATTGCAACCATTAAATGGTATTATGTCAATACAACAGTACCTATCATACTATTCACATCAAACCGAGTAAAAAACTAAAATTTAAAAAATAATATTAAAATTTAAAACAGTTCAATTATTTTAAGTTAAACATTTAAAAAATCAAAATGGGTTTATTATTTTATAATTATATCATATTACATTTTCAGTAGGTATCAGAAATAGAATAAATACTAATAATGGTCTATGTTTATAAAAAAAAAATAATGATGTTATAAACATCGATTTAAAAACCTCAAATTAAACCCAAACCGAATCTGACTTTTCAAATTTTGTATATAACCACAACCAAACTTTAAAAAAATTCTGAAAAAAATTTAAAAAGTATAATGCTGGTAACAGGATGACAAAAAGCAATATACTCATATAGCCATAACAATAATTCTATTTAATTTTTTTAGTGCTCTTCATAAAGTTCAAATACAAATTTTGATCTTGTCGGTAAAAAACTATTTGGGGCGCGCACACACTGCCACTGCCGTGGTGGTAAAATTCTATTTTCTTGGCAGTGCAGGTAAATTATGTCAAGTATTTTATAGCCACAATGGAGGATGCGCAACAATGGAGGATGCATTTTTAAGTGCAGTTAAAATATTTGCAATTGTCAGTTTGAGGTAAAATCACTAATAAAAATCTTGATTAAATCAATGCGTAATCAATAAAAAAATCTTTGATTATTCATTTTTTTAATGCACATAGAATTATTAAAATACTAACCAAAATTATGTTCAATGAAACAGTTATTGTAATTGTTTTATTTAATAATCTAGAGTTACTGCAACTATGACATTGCACTTAATATTTTGTGCCTGCACAATTAAATGTTATGACACTTATAAATCATAATTTTTGGGCTTATAAATATATAGTTATTGTTGAGACTATTTCCTTAACCTAAGTATACGTGTACAATACTTATAAATACATTTGTTATAAAGTCATTATTTTTAATATTTATTGATAAATTATTGAGTTCATAAAAAAATCTAATAATTAAGACATATACTAGGTACTTATAAGTAACACAAACTTGAACACTTGTAGTCCGTTAATATTTAAATAAAAAAAAAATAATTATCGAAATGTATAAATTATAACTTATTAAGTATAGGTAGTAAATACATATTTTATAATAATGCCATCATAATAATAAGTAATTAAAACAATATCTAATTTACTAAAATACTAAATTTTAGTTACTTAAATAAATAAATGTTATTAAAAGGTATTTTTTTCAAACATTTTAATAGTAAAAAAAAATATTTTGAACCATATAAAATTATAATAAATTAGTACATACAATTTAAAGTTATAGTGGACAAATATGTTAATGACCACATAACTATAATGAGTGAAAATTACCTCAGGGGCAGATGTATGGCATACTAGACAATTGCCTGGGATGCACAAGTTTTAAAGAATACAAATATATATATAATATTATGATGTATAATATATATTTTTTATATATTATATATCTGTATTATAAGTTAGGGCATATTAAGGTCTATGGAGATAGAGCTTAACATGCTTTTGGGCTCCGCTGTAATAAATCTGCCCCTGGATAAAATAGCATATAAAATGAACACAAATAGGTAATAATAAAAAAAAAATGAAAAGTAAGACCTACTGTGGCACCTAATAATTTATTAAATACATTCAAGTTCACAAAATCAATTTATATTTTATGAAAATCAATGATTGTATCAAACCTAGCATTACTAGGTACTACATTTCACATAGCAACTTTAATAATAATACAAATGTCTTCGTTTCTCAAGAAAAAAAATCTCAATTTGATTAATATTTATTAATGAAAAACACAATTCTACATAAACTATATTAAACACAGAGTGATTTGTACATTTGAGACACATTGCATTATTAAAAGAACAAATCAGTTCAACATTTTTAGTTTTTGTAATGATATGTTCCATAAGTTGTTATTTCCAAAATATATGAAACAATGACAAGTTATTATTTTTATAATTTGTAAATTTACAATACTAAAGCATTTACAATACTATACAAAATAGAATAAAAACAAAATTATTAATTGATCATATAATATACATTATTTTTGAAACTCATAAGTCATAATATGGTGAGTACACAATTGATGAACAAAACCCAGAAAAATAAAGTTAACACATGTCTTAAGCATATCATTGAAACCCAATGATATATTTATGTTAGTGATTAAAAATGTAAATACACGCTAAAAAAGAAAATACATTTGAAAAATTGAAACTAATTTTATAATTTAATTTTGACTGTTTTTTTTTAATATAGGTATAATAATAAATAATATTAAAAGTAGACCTAGGTACCTATCTTTTTCTGTATATATATAGTTGTCTTAAATAAACAACAAAATGTAAGTAATTATTAAAACTCACAGAAATATAAACTAGATTTATTATATTTTATAGTTTTAAGTTTAAAGATTATGTGAGATGCATATATGTACTCAAGTCTTATTAACAAACTAAGATACTCAGAGATAAAAATAAATATCTTTAAATTACATTTTCAGGCTAATTATTTAACAAGTGTTGTCAGCAACTAAATGATACAAGTATTGTTTTTTTTTTTTGGAATAATCAGAAATATGTACACATTCTCACCATAAACTGATTCATACGTTAGTTATCTACCCAGAATGTACGGTTGATAAATTTGTATTTTATTTACATCCATATTTTAATTAGTTGGCTAGGAATAAGTCATTATAGAAAAACATTTTGTTATTTTTCTTGGATATTATTCCATACAAATATTCATGCTTTTTATACATTTGTTGATATTGTAACATTAATTCCTAAATTTCCATTATCCGCAAAGAGCTGCGCTGTACTTGTATCGAATACCAAACAGTCTGAATTCAAAATAGCTGTTGAAACTCCTTCATGTATACTTCTTGGTGTTGCCTCCCATGCTAAACGTCTTCGATGTCCATTAAGTTCTAGCCTATAAGCAAAATTTTCACATTGCTTTCGGCTACCAATCAATTGCACAATAGCAAAGAACTGTTGGTGCCCTTCATATTTTTCCTGCTTTTCAAGTACGAGCATAAAATGATGGCCAAAACATGATTGCATCATGACCCAATCCACTGCACCAGGAAGATTTATGTCAGTTGCTAAAAATACTATATCTTCTCCTTGTAAAGTTGTAATAGATTTATGTGCAACCATTAAGTGTTCCATGACTTGTTCCAACCCACCTTGCCACTTACAAGAAGCACCTGGACACGGACAAGTATATGGGCGACATTCACATAGTTCTTCATGCTCGACTTTTTCAGAATGCAATAATGATACAGGGCAACCCGATGACGAATATTTACAGGGAAACATGACTGTTGAAGCTACTTTTTCCATGGCTAAATTGCGTATATTTCCTAGTGGACCACGGCATGTTGGGCAACAGTTGAGTTTTGGTCGACATGTACTACAAACTAAATGTCCACTTTGGCATTGCAATATTGGAGGTAACACATAATCGAAACAAACAGGGCATTCAAAAAGTGACGCTAAATCAGCAGATATCGACGCAGAGTTTGAAGCAGAACCACCATTATGAGAGCTATTACTGCCAACTGCACTTCTTCGCTTTGTCCCACCACCGCTTGGTAATAAAACACTGACAGTGCCAACACTAGCAGTTGGATTACCGATTGATGTTCCACCACTATTCGATCCACCAGATCCACTCATCCTTGTTTCTTGATCAGTGACTAAATGGTGGTTAAATTCCACAATACCACTGTTATTGGAAATGGAGGTGTTTTCTGCCATGTAAAGCTAACAAATAACCATGAGCGTATTTAATCAAATCTTTGGTATTGAAACACATGAGAACTGAACCAACGGAAACCAAATTAATTGCTTGGTATTTAACACGAATTGTCAGAAAACAAACAATAATTTGCAAGACGAAACGACCGCGCATGCGGCGTACTTCTTAGCGTTGTCCATTTCTTATTTAGTACTTTTATTTAAGTCTAATTACATACAAATTAAGCTAAAAACATGTAAGTACCTCACGCGTACTTTGACTGTGATTTTTCCGATTCGCTGTCGATCACGGACTGCTGTCTTTTGCTGATGCAGGGTCGCATGTCCAAGTAGGTAGGTATAAGTAATTTGGACATCCGGCGTCGGGCGAATAAAACAAAATCGAACACACTTTATACGAATAACAACGTTTGACTATGGTGTTTTTTAATACGCGAATCGATAGTTATTCCACTTTGCAGTATTGGTAAACAAACGGACATAGCCGAAACGCGTGAAAACCGTAAAAAAAAAAACAAATTAGTAAACCTACACTTATAATACACTATTACCATAGAACATTACCCTGCTATTCATATGACAATCATTTTATCTATTCATCTTCATATTGATACGATAACGACATTGTAGCATTGTACAAGGAGATTACATGGTTACAGTGTTGCCACTCTGACATCGTTTGTGTGTAAACAATAATACAGATATTGTAAAAAACCAAAACAGTCATTTTTTTAAGAATATCTATATAACCATTTTCTATTATGATGATATTAATATATTATTATGAAATAGTTATTTTATGATAATTATGAAATAACTATTGCCTATTGGCCACTCGGCACTCCAAAACGTTGAAAATAGAAATAATAAAACCACGGACAAAGAATAGATGGTTTCTTAGTCCGTGAATCATAAAACTAATAAAAACTGCAGTGGGTACTGCACTACTGCACACAGTAGTAGTTGTTGATGCGCTACAAACAAAATCATTTTACGCGGCAACAAAGTAATTTTTAATCAGTGGTGTTTTCAATTAATAACTTTCTAAGTAAATACATTAATTAATGATTTAAATGCATCAACAAATTGCTGACTCGTAGACCTACACTTACACGATTTAAATACATCTATTATTAATTTAGTAAATATTAAAACATTTTTAATGGTTTTTAAAATGATGTAGGTACCTACCTAACTGTTAGAAAGCCGTTTCTTTTTATAGTTAATTTTAAAAATGTATGTGTCAACTGTTTTCTCAAAATTAAATTTATCTAAACAATATTAAGATGCATGTATGGTCCAATTTGTATTTTTAAGAAAGAATAACAATTAAGATTATCCATACTCCTCAGGGCTGTGGTAAACTCTCTCGATTGTATGGTAAACTCTCTCGACGGTAAACTCTGCAGGGTCAAGATTGTGTTTACCAGAAGGAAATGTGTAAAATCTCCCGAGTCAACATTTTGTTTACCTGATGTATAGTTTCCTCCAATAATGTGGGCTTCAGCATCATCATCGTCAACAAAAGATAATAACAACCAACGCTTGTGAATCGTTCCATTCGAGTTTTAATTTATACATTTTTCTAGTACCTATACTCATCAATCTCTATTTATATTTATTAATGCCCTAAAAGATTTTCAAACCAAAGTGTACACAAAAATTCAAAGTTACGATAAATTATAGCTCACAGCAGCTAAAGGTATTGATTTATATTATTATTATTTCTATCATTTACTATAATTTGTATAGTTGATTTTTTTTTTTAAATTAAATTTAAATGTATAATACATTTTAACATTTGTATTATATTTATATTATTATAAGCATTCAATTAAAATGATACCTACAATTATATTGTATAAGCGAAGTTATACAGACCCTGGAGAGTTTACATAGAGCTAGGTAAACGGAGCCCAAAACAACTTTTTTTATGGCAAACTGAGTCCCAGGTTTGAAAAGGTTTATGGAGTTTCCCAAAAAGCACATTTTCCTTCTCACTTTTACAGGCATGGTCAAAAATGTGCTTTTTTGTGTTTTAATAATTATTTTAATTCACAACGTTGTACATAAAAATCAAAATTAAGTATCTTCTATATATGATATAAACGAGAGTGTCCTGCTATAAGTGCAGACTGATTCATATTCAACAGAAAGCCGAACTTATATTAGAGATATCGATTTGAAATTTTGATGGAACTATGGAAGCGATTAATATTATAATTTTACCGTGTACTAAGAAAGGATTTTCCAAAATTCGCATTTTAAAGAGGTGCTCACACAAGGATTTTGAGATTCACGATGGAAATCAAAAATTATTTTTGTTTATTAATGATTGCCATTGGTTACAACTAGCCGTGCACACCGTTGCCCATTAAAAAAAAATTAATAATGCCAACTCTGTATGAAAATTATGTTTTATTTCATAATTTACTGATTAACATATACTAAGTAATATCGTTACAACAATATTCGATTTAGTCTCACCCAGCGTTGCCTGAAATAAAGATTAACCCAAATTTTAATTTTAATTAATTGTATTACTATTTTTATTTTTATTATGTACAGGGGTACATGATAGCCAGTACAAATGTATTTGATATGTTGTTAACAATAGTTTTATTTTCATATTTCACCATTTCTTGTCTCAAAAAATTATTATTATTTTTTTTTTATTTAAGGTTTAAAGGCTTCAACTACAATGGTTATTAGCCAACATTTTGTTTAAGTTTAACATAAAAAAAAAAAAGAGTAAATTGCATTATTAAAAAAATTACAAAATTTGTTTAAATAGATTTACAATTTAAATTATATTGAAACTATATTTTATTGATAAGGTTGTCTTTGGTGATGAATTCGATGGTTTTTAAAGTATGTTCTTCATTAAGTGCTTCTTTGATGTTGAGTGGGAGGTTGAGAAGAGTGCGGGGTGGTTCATATATTGGGCATAAAAAATTATTTTTCTATAGCTATTTTTAATAAACAATTTTTATTTTTGATAAACTGTGCGTTAATTTTAGTAATCATAAGGTCTTCAAAACACTTTCAGCAAGTCGGCAAATCGGTAATCGATAGTCATTAATTGGTGACTACTGACTACACAGTACACATTGAATGTAGAGACTTTTCCTTTTGATGTATATCGTCGTTATTTATAAATTGTTTTGTTACTCGGGACTCAATTTACTTAGCACATTAAAGTGTTTAAGATTCAATTTACCTAGCCTCAATATTCACCCAATTATTTGAGACTCAGTATACCACTTCCAGTTTACATGTACCCTTCAGGTAGTATTGATGTAAGTCTGGTAGAGTTTACACGTATACCTGCCCGTTAGTACTAAAGTAGACACTGAAGAGTTTACCATCGGAAGAGTCTATACAGGTCATTAAAATCGGGAGAGTTTACAATCACCCACTTCTCATAGTCCATAATAGGACACCACGAAAAGGAAACCGTTTTCAACACCGTCCAAAACTAGTATAGTTGTAATCAGAGCTGGATTAAGGGGGGGGGGCTAAGCGGGCTACAGCCCAGAGTCCCCCCAAAAAGAGGCCCCCAAAAATTATAGAAAACTATGAAGACGTTGGTAAAAGAAAACAAAGACGATGTGAAAATCAAACTATTTTATGTGGGAAAAAAATGTTTGAAGTCGATACATTCTTTGTTATTATAGATAAATTGATTTCTGAACTTGACAAAAGATTAAATTCTTAAAATCTTTTTCTTTCTCAATTCAAATGTTTAGTTAACTTTAAAACTGACAATGACCCAGACATTGATTCATTAAATAACTGTATTCAGTTTTACCATAATGATCTCGATGATAACTTGAAAACAGAAATATCATATTTTTATCATTATATCAAAACAGTTTCTTCAGATATCGACAATTGTAGTGCTATAGCAAAACTTCTATATGAACGACAACTTATTGATGTTTTTCCAAATGTATATATTGCACTGAGATTATACCTGACATTCTGACAATACCGTTGACAAATTGTGAAGCACAACATTCATTCTCAAAGTTGGCTCTTAATTAAAAATCACGTTTTATTTTATTTATCATATTTAATTATTGAACTATTTATAGTTATTATGTAAAAATTGTAAGTTTCCTATGTTAAAATCAAAAAAAAGAATATACCAATGTTTGTTTTATAATTTTAATTTTAACATCACTATGATCAGTGATCACTACATGTTTATTTATGTAAGCCCATATATGGGCTATGGTAAATACTAAATCTTCTACGTATAACATATTACTTATAACTTATAAGTATAAACAATTAATACAACAATAATATACAGGGTGTTTCTGAAACGAATAAGGTCACTAGTATAATAATAAGCGTACTCACTGTAGTGACCCAAAGAAGACTTTTTTAAAAAATTGTTACTATCCGTAAAATCTGAGTTTATTTTAATTATTTTTTGAACATTATTTTAAACGTAAAAATAAACACTGTTATGGTTTTTTCCGCAAAATGTTCATACAAATCGAGGAGTGACATCGTTTTTGCGCTTGTTGCACGTTTTTCACGTTCTCGTGTCACCGACTAAAAAGAAAGTGGTGTGACACATCGATTTGTTTGAGAACTCTGCATAATGATCGATAGTGACATTTATTTGTTGTCGTTTAACATACATGATTAATAAACACGGTTTTTTACATAGTTAACTAATAAAAATGATGAAATAATAACACAATTTTATTAGGGTTAACAGGTTTTTAAAAGATCGAATTTAATGTCATAAATTTAAGTTATGTGTTTTAGGTGTTAAATAAAATATTAAAATATGGTAACTTTTTCCGTACTCAATACCTATTAGTTACAATTAGTACCGTAAATTTAGTTATAACTTATAAATGTTGTAATACATGTAACACCAGATACATTATTTTTAGACACAATTTGCTTTCTACAGAAATCCTGCAGAGATACATACCTATTTTACGAATATTTTTATAACATACGAAATATTAAGATATGTCATAAATAAGATAGTTTTTTCGTAGACATATAATATAAATAGTAAATACCTACCTATGTTTATTGTTTTTTAAAATTTAAATCATCATTTCAAGAGTATAATTTAAGCTACCTACTAACCTATGTTATAAGCAGATGCTTGTTCGGTTACTATAGTCACAAATGTGTTTAAATAATAACAGTAATTTTATTTAACAAAAGTAGTTCTCCTTAGTCTCATAATTAAATTTAAGTTTTATACGGAAATTTACACTACTTATCTTACTTTTTAACTTAATTAAATTAAAAATAAATATAACTAAACAAATACAATGGTAAAAGACTACAAGGTAAAAAAATGTACAAAATGAGTTATTTACCAAATAATTAATGTTAATTTGTATAATAGTTTAATGGCAACATCGATTTCCCTAAATATGATCTTGAACGAAAAATCTCTGAACACTTGATGGAATACACTGATCAACCAAGACAGTCGATCCAATCTATACTATACGATAAGGAAAAAAACATAATATTTAGACTTTTCAATAATTTTATGACTTTTCTTATAATCGATAAAGAACGTCTGGAAAAAGCTAGTAACAAACATTTGCATTTTTTTAATAAATACTACTTATTAATAAACTAATATTACAATAATATGATTGTACTAAGGACGTAACAAATCCAATTCTAATGAAAAAAAGATCTTGGAAGATTTGAAATGGCGTATGGAGACAGCCTATTACATTACGACCCAACTAAAAAAATTGATACACATAGAAACAGATGTTTGGGTAACATTAAAAAACAAAAAATCTCCTAAGGACAAATACAGTAATTTATTTTGGTACCTAATATTTCCAATGACATTTTAGCGTCTTAAATTACGGCAACATTTTAAATTTTAAATATTTTGAGCTATAGTCCAATAAAATAATTTATTCGAGTTTAATTTTACATAAAACTATACCTAGCTGGCAGTATAAAGATGTTCATATATTTCCAACTTAACGGAAATCAAATGCATAATAATATATTGTATATAATATAATAATAATATATTTGTATTGCTGCTTTTAAAGCGCATTAATAACAGAAACTATATCTTGAAATCCGCAATATGAATTAATTATAACGTTATCAGTGTTTATGGTATAACTTTTTTTTATAGGATTCAACAAATTCAAAAAAAGTATAGAATCTATGAAGAGATCAATATATTCATTTGTCCAAAGATATAATATAATGAGAATATTTTTAGATCTCCCAAAGGACAGTTTATATGCAGAAATAGATGAAGCGTTACCAATTGTACTAACTTATGTCTCTAAAAAAAAAAGACAAGAAATAGCAGTATGAACCAACTAGAATACACGGTCATATTGTATATACCTAGTTTAAATATAATTATTATTTGTGTTGTTAAGGAAAGTCAAACTAAATTTAAAGAATCGCCACTCGTTGTGTCTGATTTGCGTTCACCAATGGATTTGTTACAGAATAGAATTGTAGATCACGGGATCACACCAGTTTATCGGTTCGTTGGTAAAAACACGTCTGGTGAACTATGTATTTACAGATATTCATGTTCATTGTTTGGAATGTATGGTGAGTGAATTCAATGAATTAATTGTGTTTTTATAACGGTAAGGTAATTGTCTTAAGTTGAAGGAAGCGGTAATAGGAAGTCTGAGGCAAAATTAAATACAGCTACTCAAATGTTGCATACAATTATAAAAAGACAGAAACACCGAACTCTTTCTTCGCATATAAGAGAATTCAACGACAACGAGTAAAAAAATGATATTAAATACTTTTGTCGCGCACTTGTGAGTTGCGAGTACCTAAATATTAAACACATTTCTGTACAGATTAGCATCCATCAGTCCATTGATTAAGCTTAAAACAAACTATGTGGAGGCACTGAATAATGAATGCATTAAATCTATGCATAAAACACCAGTATATACACTTCTATCACAGACCAATGATGATGACAAACTGGATAACCATTTTTCAATCCAATGCGATGCGATGGACTTTGTGGCAATAGGTATAGTTAAATTTAATATTCAAAAAATATGCTTAATTTGATATACTTCATGGAAATAATACACATTCACAGGACACAGTAACACAGAATCAGAGGCAAAACAAACAGCGGCACAAACTATTTTGGACTTATGGAAGAAATTTAATGCAACAAAGTCTAACTAGAACAAAAATTATTAGCTTTTGAAAATACAATTTTACATTTTAAAATTAAATAGATACCTACATAAAATTATTGTCTTGAGATTTCCAAATTAAATTTCCAAGAATTAATGCTTCTTTTATATATGTCGATTTAATACAAAATAATAATTTTAAAATACAATCGATATTTATTGATCAATATTATATCAAATATTATATTAAATATTATTGATGAATATTATTGATTGTATTTTAGAACTATTATTTTGTATTAAATCGACATATATAAAAGAAGCATTAGTTCTTGGGAATTTAATTTGGAAATCTCAAGACAATAATTTTATGTAGGTAGGTACCTATTAAATTGTAAAATCTTGTATTTTCAAAAGTATTATGTATAGTTGATTAATTTTCTAATTAATAAATAATAACTTATCTAGTTGTACACTGTAATATTTTAATAAGGAAAAACGAATAATTTTTTCCCGGTTAATTTGAAAATTAATCATTTGAGCAATATTAAATATATATTTTTTAAATCAAAATAAAATTGTTTTTAAGAAAATATAAAAACTGAAACGTTTATTAATGTTTAATCTTTTACTTATTTATACGCCTCAACTGCTTCTGTTATTGGCGTTTCTAACAAATAAAATTACACTAATTAATGTCGTACACAAATTATTTTAAGTATGATACACGGCGTTCTATTTATTCCAATTGCGTGTGATAATAAACTATGCGTGTGCGTTTTACTTTCTGGAACATGTTCGTCTAAATGATGAATTAAAGAAGAACTGACGTCATCTCTGTTTCCAAATTATATTTTGCTCAACATGGTGTTAATTTAAGAATTTTTTTTTTTTGAAACGTTAAAACGTGTAATAGCAGTATAGGTATTTCAATAAATTATACAATATGTATTATATTGTGTAGGTTTATTAAATAGCTGTTGAAGTATTTTCAGGAATTATGAAATAAATATTAATTTGGAAGTCGTAACATAATATTCAGGGGCGGGACACTTTTCGGCCAAAATGAACCTTTCCCTTTTCGGCCATTCCGAAATGACCGTTTTCGGCCAGTACATTATTTTGGTCACCAATGACACGAATGAAATATTATTTTCGCGTTTTTTTCTGTTAAACTACCAATTTATATAATAAATTAAGTAAAAAATATGAAAAATAAAAGTTACATTAGGTATATTATCAATTTACACAATATATATACAATTATAAGGATACTTATTTTAACCACATAATTTTATGTTTATTGTGTAAATTAATAATATATATAACTTTTATTTTTATACTTTTTAACTTAATTCAATATATTATAAATTAATAATTGACAATTGTTATTATTTTATACAGTCCATTCAAAAAAGTAGTTTATTGGTAGTTTAACAAAAATAAAACGCGAAAAGAATATTTCATTGGTGATCAAAATAGTGTACTGGCCGAAAACGGTCATTTCAGAATGGCCGAAAAGTTAACTGGCCGAAAAGGGAAAGGTTCATTTTGGCCGAAAATGGTGCCTCCCAATATTCAGAAGTGAAATGGACACTATATTAAGTATTGCATGCTAATGAGTTAGGCATTAGACATAATATTTTATATTGTCGGTAGCCGTAGGTAACCTATATATCCGTATCGCCTATACCTCCATTAATTCCAAACGGTATAATAATATAATCGGTGGTGTATGTTGGGCACAAGAAAACGGAAAACATAGTCGTACACCACGTCGCAGTGTTTCAACATGTTGAAAGTCACTAGTGGGAAAATCTGAAAATAAAATAGAATGCGAAAATCGTTATGCGGGAGCGTCATCTAGTGACGAAAATGAGTTGTCATAATATTATTATACTCGGTTGGTCGACAAAGTCCTTCTCGACTTCTCGTACTCGACGAAAAGTTCATGACGACGGCGGTAGAAGACGCTGCCGTTTTGGTCGACTCGATTCGGGTTTATAGTGGTCAACAATACCCTGAATGGCTGAATGGCTGAATGGCTGAAAAGCTTCACGGCCGGGCGGCCAACCGACATCACGAGAAGATTTTTTAAATTTTTTTTTATAGGCAACCGAACGTACATAATATCGTGCACTTTGTCAATACTAATATGTACTGGCGCCGCCCGAGACTGCATGAGATCCTGGTACTTTTGCGATATGGAAAACCTGCTTCCCGCGGGCTCGTCGAATCGATTAAATTATTAATTTGATCAAACGTTAATAATATACGATAGGGACAATCGCGGCTGTCGGACGAGCACTAGATTTCGTGTGATTATTATCAGCGGAGCGCTCAGCTTTTTTAAATGGGAGGGGGAGGGGTCCGGGGTAGGCATTTTTGAAAGCCATTCTCGGACCGCTGTAAATATCATACTTTCATTGCTTGATCATATATTTTATGTGACAAAAATATTGGCCAAAGGGAGGGGGCATGACACCATTATCCCCCCCCCCCCGCGAGCACGCCGCTGGTAGGTATGCGATACTGACTTCGCCTAACTACGCCGCCGCCGCCGCCGCCGCCGCCGACGATGTCCGATTTTGCGGGAGCTCGTCACTTCTCACGACGACGACGACGACTCGCGAAAACAGCCGTAAAACCGTCTACAACAACGATAAGATCGGAACGCGCACAACTATATGTCTATATCTTATGTATAAAATTCTCGTGTCACAATGTTAGTTACCATACTCCTCCGAAACGGTTTGACCGATTTTTATGAAATTTTATATGCATATTCAGTACGTCTGAGAATCGGCTACTATCTAAGTTTGTATGCTGTGCGATAAGTGGTTCCGGAGTTATGGCCTCTTAAGTGCACAATATTAATCACACAGTAGTTTTTTGTATTTATTTAAATGGTTGCCATTGGTTATAGATTATATTAATTAGTAGAAATTTATATAATACTAGCTGATCCCGTGCACTTCGTTGCCCAAAAATGAATACTTCCCAACTCTATATGAGTAATATGTCTTATGTTATAATTTAACGGTTAAAAATACTAATTTCAGTTTAGTCCCACCCGGCGTTGCCCGAACAAAATATTAAGTTAAGAATAATCTAACGCAAAACATTGCGACGATTGCCCGAGCCAAAGATTTGTTTTTTTTATAAATTAATTTTCCAAAATGTGTACATGATATTATACTCTTACTCCTGCTGTCACATTTCTCGGAGAGATAATAGCTCTTTCACACATAGACCTTACACTAAGTATAAAGTCTATGCTTTCACATAACCACTGATAAGATTATTGGACAGATTAAAAATGTCAGGATAAACTGTAGAAAACAACTCTTCCACGTTATTGACCAACCGTCCAATCGTGTGATTGACAGAAATGTAACCATTTCCATTTTCTAAAGTTCCATTTCCAATTTTCAACAAATGTTCTGGTTACAAATAAACAGTACATAGCAACCATGGTTACCAATAGCAACCATTTATAAACAAATATTTCCATCGTAAATCTCAAAATCCCTGTGTGAGCACCTAACATCACCACCTCACCACTTTGTGAATCTAAACCACCCAGGGCGTCACCCAAATGCATACAAAAAAATTCATTCAAATCGGTCCAGTAGTTTTCTCGGTTAGCGCGGTCTTAGAAAAACCCTTACAATTTTTATCTGCTAGAGGGCGCCACTGGCGTAACTCAGTTTTTGTCTCTAAATATTATTCTGGACACAGGAGTTAGGTCCATAATTTATGCTATAAACCCGCTCCCCGACATTCTCTATCATTTAAAAAAAAAAATCAAATTAATCGGCCCAGCCGTTCTCAACTGATGCAATGTTATACATTTTTGTTTCCATTTTTATACATATAGATAACTATATAAAAATGAATGTCTGTCTGGCTGTCCTTTATGCATTCACAGACCGTTCAACCGATTACGATTAAATTTGGGACAGAGATAGATAAGACCACTGGGCAGAAGATAGGATAATTAAAAAAGGTAGAAGTCTAGCCCCGAGTGGTGCTCATACGGGGATTTTTGAAATTTACGATGGAAATATTTGTTTATAAATGGTTGCCATTGGTTACAACCTACTAACTTGGTTGTTGTTTTTTTTTTTTTAATGTACCTAATTCTGATTTCAGTTACTTACGCATCTCATGGGGTCCGCATGCCTATCTAGGTGGCTTAGATGTATGTAAATAACTTGAGGTTAATCCTAACATAATATATGGGCATATGCGATTCAGGCAACGCTGAAAGGGACAGCTAATATAGCTGACACTTCGTGTCACGAAGTGCACGGGATCAGCTATAGTAATATTATAATATCATATAAAACGTATTTCACACCACGTAAGATATCGAGTGCGATAAACGATCGTTCCCTTTTCGCGGCCGGCCGGACCGCCGAACGCGCGCGCCAGACGTACGCGCCGACATCAAAAGAATTACGCCGCCGGCCGTGTTTCGATTTATTCCGTTTTGACCTTTCCGCCTTCTCCACGTGCTCCGCCGATCGCTATCCCGTTTGCAACAGAGCTAGGTCGTAAAATAGATCACGTATTCCTCCGATTGCATCACAAAATGCAACCGGACGACAAGACGTACACAATATAGCTGGTGGAAGTGAGTGCGTGTGCGGTCTGCGTATTGATTCTTAAAAAAAAAAAAAAAAAAAAACGTATAATACAATATACACAGGTATTTGATGCCGACGGAAGAGCAGTTGACTCGAACTCTTACCGAGTGTCGAAATTTCGAAAACATAGCCTCACCCGAAATCTACCTATATCGATGTAAATATTACGCGATAACGCGGGTACAATAATATTCTATTCCGTCGGTCATCGTAACTCGATACGCACGTTTCTCGGCAGTTTATAGTCCAACAGAATTATAATATTATACAAGTACGAACGGTATTAAATTAAACCATCGTTGGCCGTGATTATTGCGAGGCGTTTCGATGTTCAGTGTAGTTAGTATAATAATTATAGGTACATAATATTTTATATTGATAATAATAATGCATTTGACACAAACAATTTGTTTAAAATTGTATTCATTTATTTAAATTTAATACCTAATATAATATTAAACTCAAAATATTATCTAAGTAATTATTATTAATATTGTTTAACTTACTTTAAACTCTAATGAACACTTCTTAAAACAACTTAATTGTAATTATTAACATAATAATATATAATATATGCATATAATTATATAAATAAAAAATTAATTTCAACAATGGTATTCGTGGTGTTACACTAACTTTAATGATTGCCTCAATAACAGTCATATTTTGTATTATTGAGTCTAAATAAAATATTTAACAAATTCAACTAAGTTGTCTGGCCTACAGAGCGTTGAACAAGTCGATAAATTAATAACTGCTATTCAACATAATACGTGGCAATGTAATCGTGAGTCTATAGCGTGTGCACGGGCTTTGTAAGTTGTAATGACATTTTTCTCTATTTTTTTTTTTAACTTAGGAACACGTATACATAGGAGATAAGATGACAAATTATTGGTTGACGTTTTCACAAACTTTCAAAATTAACAGCTGGTTTCAAAAATTGTCTCTGGGACACCTACGACATTAGTCATAACACTCATAAGTAATAATTCATACAAAATACTGGCCAACGTATACGTTTCATTTATTAACTACCTACCGAGGTACATTTTATTACATCCGAGAAATCCGCTTTGATTTAAATGGCTCCACGTGTTTGACAAAAATTTAAGTTTGGGAGTAGCTATATAATAATATGTTGTTATTAATCTTCAGTGTCAACGTAGAAATGCGTACAAATGAAACTAAACAATTCCCAACTATAATAATAATAATATAATTGGGGCTCTAGACACCACTGCGCTCTGGATTCCGTTTTTTTTTATCCGACGGAAAACGTTCAGTTATCACCGTAGGTACCTCTACTACTGCTAAAATAAATATATTAAAAAAACATCAAGTCATGTTATATCCGTCCGTGCAGTTGGGCAACAAAGGTTCTTTGTTCAATGGCACCAAAATGTCCTCAACTGGTTTCATCCCGTCTTCTTTCCACTCGTCTCTGACCTAAAAACCACATAATTCAATCTGTTAAGTAGGTAGGCGAGACGTAATAAAATTGTCGTCGCTAGTGCATTCATTTATCATTATTATTATACCTTCTCTACTTTAGAAAAGACTCTCAGTAAATTATTGCCCGCAAGCTTCTTTATTTGATCCTCGGTCCACGAATGGTTACTCATTAGTGATGTCAATAGCTGAGGATAGTGCGATACGTCTTCGAGTCCTTTCGTGGTGCTGAAATCATTTCGATCGTACAGTACAATATTATACAAACCGTTATCGAAAAGTAATTTCGAATTGTGACGAAAAATGTTACGTTTTACTATTTTAGTTGCCGAGTTATTGGAATCATTGTAAATCGGCCAAACAGATTCGAATCTGACGATCTGACATTATCTACGGTTGGTGCATTTACGTATATTATAATATGCGTACAGTATCATCACGATTCACGATTGAATAAACCAAAAATATCGTGTTGTGTTTCTATAATATTATTATTATTATACTATAGAAAGGTCTGCGTCGTTCTAGCCCGGGCAGTTTTATTTTTAGTATAATATTATTATAATATATAATAATACAACCGCCGACAGTATAATAATGGTGTCGTGATGGGCAACGGGCAATGGGTAAAGTCTGATAATATTCATAATCCTGTGCCTAAATGATGGTATACAAATACCTACGTGTTTCATAAATAATATACGCTCACGTTTATTGAATAATATTATATTATAACAATATAATAATTATACGTAAAGTCGGCAGGATGCTAATAATTATTTAAATAGGCGAATGGCTTTTGGAGATTTAGATTTAACAATATTGATTGCATTATAATACGATTGCGTATTTATTTCAAACGATTTTAATATTGGTACCTACCTATAATGAATAGACTTGGTGATAATTAGGTAGAGCAGAAAATTCCACTCATAAACTTCAAAATAAATTACTGCCCTCGGGCAATGTATTTAGATACTTACTCAAATACTCACTTGAATACAATGCATACATAACTTCACTAACAAAAATGATTACCTACTAAGAAATTCGTACTAAAATAATGTATATAATGTATCGTTTTATGCCTTTATTGCGTTGTTAAGAAGGTCAATTGAAAAAAAGAATATTTGATGAAATAAACCGATTATATTATTATGTGAATAAAAACAATTAATGTCATCATCATGACGTGTTGCCTATACGTTGGCTACATCACATCGGAGATTTAAATTTGTTTGTAAAAAAACAATATCGTATAAATTCCGGTCGAAGATAATCATTTCAGTATTAAAATTATATCCAATAGTGTTATTCTTACTGGTTAATTCCATCGTAACCAGCACCTAGGCCGACGTGGTCCTCTCCAGCTACGTTTTTAATGTGGTTAATGTGAGCTGAAACGTGCGCGAAAAAGATATTAACAATGACATTTCATTTTAACACACACTAAAGACTATAGTCAAGAGTATAGTAAACATAATATTCAGTACACACCAATAACTTGATCCAAAGTCGATGTAGAATTACAGCTTATAAAATAGGAATAGAAGCTCACCATAACTATACCGTCGTTTAAGGCCTAAAATCAAAATATCATAATATAATACAACGCGATGACATATTGTATTCACTCGATTTAAATATAATAAAATTGGCGTTTACCACTAGTTTGAGCACGTGATCAGGAACATTTCTCAGCGAGGTGCATAGCGAATATGCACACGAATGTGAGAAGATTACAGGTGCTAATGTATAGTTAAGCGCGTCTTCCATTGTTTTGACAGACGTGTGACTGAGGTCGACCATCATTCCAAGTCGATTCAATTCTCTGAGAACTAGCTAAAAACAAAAAAAAAACAAAATTAAATTAAATTAACGTAAATATAATTTCGAGTACATAATATTTTTTTATAATACCTATCAATGGCGCCATGGCGGTCACAATAAATTAACACTTAGTTAATTCAGTGTAAATAAAACCACCAAATTTTTTCGTAAACTTCATTAGGATTTATGAATTTATGATGTATTTTACAATACTTATTGTTAACAGATAACTGTACCTACACTGTAATATAGTAAACTTATTTTTTAAAATTATTATCAATACGATTCACATAAGACATCATATTTTTGTTGCTAAATCAGTTCGTATTGTAAATTTAATATCACGAAAACAGTGTTTTTAAAGTTAAAACCTAAGTTAACCTATACGATTATTGCTATTATTACTAGAGTTTCGTTCACTTATCTTCAATTACTGTCAACCCTTTTCACAGCCATCGTTTACTCATATAATATGTTTGGACACTCTTTAGTGTAATTTTGCAATATTCGTGCTATTCGTAAAAAACGAATAATTAGTTTTGTGCATTTTTAGTTTTTACGTTGTTATATTCAGTTGAAAGACTTCGTTTCAGACGTCGAATTTTGAGGGAACTATAGCGACAACAGTCAAGACCGTAATTCGTGGGAGAGTGGGGCAGGACTCCCGACATTTTTTAAAAGTAGAAACATTTTGTCTGTGAATATTGCTTATCGACTATGTATTGATAATAATTTTATATTTTCGTTTGAGTAGTGTAATAAAGAGTTTTTATATTTTGAACGAAAAAATGTGGGATCTCCGAAAATTTGTTTTCGGTTGCGGCCATTACGACAGCACTTGTACTACCTTTCCTGTATAAGCTATAAGTTTTAACTATGAAATTTATGTTTGAGAAATACTCTTTTCAAAGTTTTGGAAATGCGTACGGAATAATTTTTCTAGACAATCGTAGGTATCATCTAACTCCGCTCGATCCTTACATTTTATTTCAACTATAAATTGAAAAACCTTTTGATTTAATCGGAAAAATTGAAATATATATTTTGCAAACATATAGCACACATTGTATAGCGCGGTCTATGAAATTGGCTTGCAGATTTCCGAAGTGAAGAACTAAATGTCGTACATACTTGGCTCGTGTTTGTATTGACATGTTAGCACACCACCAACTAGGTATATGGTGCATTGCAGTATTCCAATACGTGAAATAAATATGAGATTGCGTACTCTACTAAAGTACTGACGTCTAAATCGCAGTGGCACAATAATATGACCGATTTCGATTAGAAATAAGTAGTGTGTATTTAGCACATTAACTGTGGTTTTTTTTTCTTTTCGAAAATGGCACTTATTTAAACGGTCTTAACAGTTAAACGCCAATCGATAAAGTGAAGGAACTGAAATTATTGTTTAAGTCGAGTACTGAGTTATTGGACTTAATGATCATAATAATAATACTATATAATATACGCGTAATAATTGATTATATGTTATGGTAAGCGTTCTGAGTATATATTTACCGTATAATAAAAAATGGGTTTTGCATAAAAAATAATAAGATTTTCGTGTTCCTACGTGTATATGATGCGTATGATATTCTTAACGATAAATTAAAATACATAAATATGCATTTTTTACGGTAGGTCTGCAACTTTATTACCAATATTAATACCACTCCGACCAGACGACCAGTAATTAACGAATAGGGCCCCCAAATCAGTAACTAGCATACGCCAATAATATTTTAGCTTTACAACAAACATTTATACGATATGGTAAACAGACGGTTTATTTTATAACGTATGATATTACATTCAATGAACGGAAGTTTAATATTAAAATTGTTGTTGTTAATACCTATATATATATTATAATATTTTATAATACACGCATGGTGCATATTATACTTACCAAACCAAATGGAGATAACCCTTGATGTTCATTCTCTGGCGAGTCTAAGCCGGAACAACAGCCAGCCCTATTAAAAATAATAAAACATATTATGGTAATCCACGGCGAGGTTCAGATAGTGATTACGGAATACTTCCATATTGACTATACCTACCTATAACGTGCATTTTTATGTAACCATTCTAAAAAAAGTATTATCATGGAAAATGATCAGAATACCATTGAGATACAAGACTTGTCTACTCCCAAAACTGTCAAACGTACTGACAACCATTCCAGCCTATATGTCGTATCTGACGGGTCAGTGCTGCACATAATATAAAAGCGGAGGGATAATACATTATGTTTGGCGGAGTAACCCGCGACTAAATATAAATGTCCCGTCGACCTGCCGAATACAATACTCATCCCCTGCCGATCATCGGATGTATATACATATAACGTAGTATCTAGATAGTCTAGGAAGTGGGTGGGTGGAGGTACAGGTGGTCAGGCGGAGGTATATTATGTATTTTACATCACAAGTCGAAAAATAAGGATTCCGAGGGATTCACGGCTCGCCCGTTCCAACAGTATAGGTACAGGTACCTAATAATGTTTATACATTTTTTAATAGTAAACATAGTCCTTTAATTAATTTGTTTGTATAGATGATGTGTAGTGGGTTAGTATTGTCGTGTTGCAGGTTAAGGAAGGCGCGTATTTTGATATCACTTGTGCACTGGTATTAAAAAATTATGCGAAGCACACTGTTCAAAAGTGCTTACTTTTTATTATGAAATGACATAGGTAATTTAATAAAAAAAAAAATGAAAACCATTAATTGTCCTTTGTCGGCACCCTTTCAGATGCATCGAACACAGTCTACTAATTACCGAACGCGAAACCCATATTATTTTATCACAATTATTTACATACACTATTGATGATACGATCGAAACGCTTTTTCGTTTGACATGGACTGCAGCTGCAGGATGCAATAACTCTATGCCATCTCTGATTAAACCAGTGTTGACTGTAAATTCGAAATTCTGATGAAAACTCGAATCATTGCGCAACCAGTCGTTATTCGAGAGTCACTTTGTATGCGAAGATACAACATGTGCTATATGTAAAACTATAATTAAGCGAAAAAACAACCCTTCTCGAAAAAGAAAGATAACACAGCCATTGAAATCAGACGACAAAAACTTGCACTCGAAGATCCGTATTGTTGTTACCAAACAAAACCGACTCATCGTCTAAATTGTATATTAATGTACCTATATATCTACCAAAGCCGACTAAACAATCATACTCTAAAGGATTAATATTATGTAAAATCTAACTTTAGTAATATTCATACGCTGAATAAACGTATTTAAATAGCTCAGAACATAAAATAATGGACTTCAATATGTGAAATGGATAAAATTCAGTATATTGATAAAAAAAAAAAATACCTAAAACAATAAAACTATAATACTCAAATCCCCTACACAAATACACATGTGGTGTAGTTATTTTTAATAATATTTTTTGATATTTGACGATTGGTTCGCGTGTAGATTGATTTCAACTGTGTAAAATACAACAGACATCAATATTATATACGAGTAATATATCACAGGTACAGAAAATCAGTTGTAAAACCGCGCAGTAACTCGAAAAATATCCGGCAACTCGATTTTGGACCGGAAAACGATTCGACTCCTTAGTCCCTACACCACACCGGTTTGTGAGCAGAAGAAAAAAATGAAATGTAGACGCCACAAGTTGTGCACAAATTATAAAACATATTTTTTTTTGTAGAATAATATCGGCTAATGTAAACGGGCAACAATACGCTTAATATGCCAACGTCGCACGAAACGTTTTTGGAAATACTGCAAAAGCTCGTGTAGTATATTATATTATATATTTCCAATAGGTATATAGACCAACCTAGCCTTCGGCCAAGAAAGTACGAGGGTGCGCGTTATCCTTTATTACCGACCGTTATAAAATCGTAAATAAAAACCGAGCGAGCAACGTTCGTCGTCGATTAAACCCGAAACAGCCGCCGAGAGGAACAAGCTCATATTATTATTATTATTATTATTATTTTTACTATTATTACCATTATTATTATTATTATTATTATTATTACTATTATAACCGGCGCATTTGTTTTCGATTTCGTCTACCGCCGAGTACGGCCGTCATCGTGCGGCGCCCGGCGACAATACCTTACACATAACATAATAATAATAATAATAATATATTATATTACTCTCATGGTCAGAGTCAATAAAGTTTATGTAGGACACGACCCGTGCGCGTATTCGATTAGACCATTGAAACCACTCGAATGTGCTTTGCTGCAGAACACTTAACGACCGTGTGTGTGACGAAATTCAATCAATTCGGACCTTTTTTCTTCTCTCCCCCACCCGCCTCCCACCACAACAGTCTCGCACCCCGTCACCGCGCGCGTCCGCCGCACCCCCTCCAAACGTCCGGTTCGTGTGCGTGTGCGGATTGATAAGAAACCAATGGGTCGAATTAAGGAACGAAAAAAAAAAAAAGTATTATTATTTCTAAACACTCTCAAAGTGGCTAGGTGATTTATCTCGTTTTTATCTTCTGCTCTTAGATTTATTATAGATTGTATCGCGATCTCTACTGTTTTTTTTCTCCTCCCGAACATTCGGTAAAAACGCGTGCCCTCGGGCGTTTTGTTACGAAACAGAAATAAAAAAAAATCCAAAGATCGCATCGACGTTTCGCCGAAATAATATCACACGTCTTATTACGTCCATTATTAACAACGGCGGCCGGAGACTGCACTGCTGCAGCGAGAACGCGAATAAACGAAACGAAACGAATAATATTATCGTCGTCGTCGTTGTTCGCGAGTGTTACGTTATTTGCGTACATCGATATGACAATAATGTTTGCACACACACACACACACACACATATATATATATATATTATATGCTAATACAATTAGCTCATACTTGGAGCAACTAATATAATATAATATATAGAACACACAGAGTCATAATATAATAGGACACGTACAGTTGTTGTCGTTGTTGTTGTTGTTGTTGTTGTATAGCTTTATTCAAATTAACGAAATTTGATAAAGTTAATTACGAAAGTCGTTTGATGCATCAAGTGGATCCCACAAATATAATATAACTTATTGGCTTCATAATTATTATTAAGAGGACTTGGTGGTTTAATCAGATTCTGTTCCGCGCATATAATGTATACCATGTACCAGGTATGCGATGTGCGGCGTGCAAGGTATTACGACCTACCTACTATTGCAAAGTTACATTTCGATATTTCATATCACATTTAGCCAATGCGCTCCAAGGGACATTAATATTGTACATGGGAAGATAATATTATTGACAGTGACGTAGAATAAACAGCGTATAATCACTCATTATATCGAAATGAATAAACCGTTATTATTTTTTTTTTTTACATTTTTCCAATTATTGGAAAATCGAAAAGAAACACGCTGGAGTAAAATCCTGACATTAATATTTTTCTTTATTCGCTTAATATTCTTGTCGGCGAGACTATACTATCAACTTTTCGTTTTTAAAACGATTACCATAAAATGTATAGTTTTTCGTAACTAAACATTTTAATTTAAGCTATATGCGTTTATAAGAGGAATAAAGGCATTGTGGTCGATCTGAGGATTTGTGGTGTATTAATCCCTCTGCTCAACTAAGCTTTAAAATGATTAATTGTATTAATAAAAACAAATATTCGTTCAATATTAATTATACATCAATAATTTTATAAAACTAATTTGCATAAGCTGAATTTTTAAATAATTATAAATATAGGTTGTCTTTTAAAAATCTAAAACTGAGGCGTGGTTTTACCAACATAAGTGCGGACAAATAAGAGCGAAATAAAATGTCAGAATATATCTGCGCTTTACCCGTTCGCTCTATTAGGAAATTAATAATTATTGTATTCATATCGTTCAACACAAAATATATGTCAAAGTAGTGTTCATTCTATGTATTTAAAACGGCATAAATACGCACGACTAAATCGATAAATTCACGACTTCTCAGGTTTAGTGTTTGTGAAAATCGTATAAAATATCGTGCGTGTGCTTGGATATCGACTTGAGTCGTTTTGCGAGCATTCCGAAAAAAAATGTAATAATAATTATTGTTCGTGCGTTCTTACCACAGCGTGTCGCAAGTGTGCGTCAGGGTTAAATATCGGGCGCCGAGGCTGTGAAAAATCCTGAGCACCGCCAGCGAATTGCCCAGCGAATGGCCACCTTCGACGCCGATCAGACTGGCGATCTTTCTGACTCTGTGCGCCTCCCGTATTCCTGAAACGCCGGGCGCGCGGCCACGTCGTGCAATTATTAGACAAAGACATAATAATATATTTTATGATTCATGATTAATTGTGTCGTACCTTTTACCGATGTTACGAGCTGTAAATCACCGGAATACGTTTCGGCCAACCTCCTAATGACGTCGATTTGTTCCATTGTAGTTTGGACACCATCCAGGTGCTGTCTGCCACAGGGCACGTAGGCTGACCAAAACTGTCAACAACCGTAATATAGGCATGAGACACGAAGACAAGAAAAATAATCATAATTTCACGTACTCGATCGTCGACAATCACGGTAATCACCTCGGCGGCATATTATATATTATTATATTACAGTAAACTCTCGTTACGTCGAAGCTCAAAGGGAACTGAAAAAAAGTTCGATATATCGAAAAAGTCGGGATACCGAGAGATGAATATTCGAGATATTGACATTCGACATAATAAGAATTTACTGTATTATGATGGTTATATTAAATTACCGCAATAACGATTATCGTTTTGGATTTTTAACGGCACGCGTCGAGTTATTTTTTTCCGGTACAAACCGCGCATAGTGTTTATCAGCTTATACACATATTTCTTGTTCGATTATATTTTTGTCATGATCGGAGGTTATTAATTATATATTAATATTTAATTGGCATGTGTTCCCAATATTGAAAAAAACGACGCGATTTTTCGATTTTTTAAAATGGATAGAACACGGAAACGTAGTTGATTTAAATTTATAATATTATAATATACCGAATACCTGGGTAGATTTTTAAAATTTCAAACCGAAAATAGTAAGTTTTTTCCAATTTTTACCTATGTACATATAATCTCGTATTTTAAATTTGTATAAAATACTGAACAAATTTCAAGAACCATAATATTGTGTTAACAGCTATAATTGGCTACCTACTGCAGTATGTAAATAAGTTACCCGGTGCGGTCTTGCGATGCGTTTGAAAATCGTAAATTTGATTAATCAATTATTACAAACCCATAAAGTAGTAGTATAGTAATATATATATATTAAATATATTAAATTGTAATCTATAATATAATTAGCGATGTAAAAATGCTTTAAAATAATATATTTATTACTTGAAAAATAATGATTTTTACTAGGTAATCGTATACAATATTATTTTACTGCACACAGAACGTCGAGTGAGTTTGGAGTAGGTGTACGTATGTATTATTACGGGTGCATTAATAACCAGTATTAAACATTTCCGAATCGTCAATCAAATTCAATATTATCTTTTAGTTAACACGGTGTGATGGGATTACGAGAGCTGTACTGTGTTTCATCGATTCCATTAAAATATCAATTTTACCGTGTATATATAGATAAATGTTGAATTGATTGACATATTATTATTATTACTATAGTTCTATGTATAATTCAATTTAAATACTGCGCACTATCGATACATTTTACGTAATATACTAAGTGTTATAATATTTAATGGATAGACGACTAAACTCTAAAATTTAATATAATCAATGAATACCCACATATTATTATTTTATAGTACCTATATAGTATAACATACAGACGTACAGTGCGCATTTAATTAGCACGATGATAATAAAACAATAAATAATAGAAAACTAGTGGAAAAGTGCCTACAATATTAAATTGCATGCGAAATACCCAACAGGAATTATTCAGAACGAGTCCAGAAAATTCAATCAGTTTCCGGTCGTGGAGATAAACATAATTTTAATAACGCCTTGACGTTATCGATTTTTGTCATAGAAAACAAAAATAATTTTATCACACGTGTAATTATTATTATACACAATACAAATTTACGCTGGTAAGTAATAATGTGATAATAATTAATCACCGGCCGTGACGATAAAAGAAATGCTTCTCCCATTTAACTCGTAACATTGTTTGGTTTGATGTAGATATCAACTACTCGTAAACTTTTAGCGGTGAACATAATTCCTCCGTCTAATACAAGAATGATAAGAAAATATTATTTGTCGTTCCTTTTTAGTCGTCTGTTTTTTGTTTTCGGCGGTTCCTATAAAATTATAATAATACCTACCTACCGGTATAATATTTTGTTCAAAGCATTGAATAAAGATTACAAAAACCATATTATTGTGCTAAAACATTATAATTCTCTGAATAGTTATTAAACGAATAAAACAAGTTAATTAAGCTCGGTATATTTATTAAAAAATAAATGAATTATAAAAGTCACCGTGTAGTTAAGACCAATAAGATAAGAGAAATTTAAATTTAATTTCAGAAATAAAATACTTTAGCACTCGTGTCATGCATATATTTTTAACTGCATGATTGATTTCCCTTACAGTTATATTAAATAGGAATTTCTAATTTGTTTGAATTTAATTCTTTATATACCTATTTAGCAGTAAATAAAAGGTATGTGTTATACAACGCAGACGATGGTTTTTTAAGATACAAAAGTATACGATTTCGAAATAAAAACATAATAATACCTATTTTAAATTTAGATTCGTCTTTTAGACTAATATTATTGTTACCGAACCTGTACACAATATATTCTTTAGCAGTTTCTAGCAAACGATTAATTTTATCAAGAGTACAGAAATTGCCGATTTATTTTCTCAAATAAATAGGTATATATAGGTGTGTGAATTCGTCCAAGACAGAGGTTCCCAACCTATATGGTCCGCGGACCACCAGTGGTCCGCGAGCCATCGTGTGGTGGTCCGCGAGCCATACCTACAACACTTAAAAATATTTCATTTTTCCTTTGGGGCTTGTTACAAATATTATGTACTGACAATCGTCATCATCGATTGCCAACTATAAGGAATTGCATTGTATTTTATTTATTCATAATCTAAATTCTAATATGTGGGAAAAAATGTATTCTTGTTTATGAGAAAAAAAAAGTCTAAAAATGATGGTGGTCCGTGACGTATTGAAAGTTCTCTAAGTGGTCCGTAGTGTCAAAAAGGTTGGGAACCACTGGTCCAAGAGGATTGAAAACCGGTGAATATTTACGAATATAAGCGTAAGCTATTTGTCCCATAAATTATTTGGTAACATTTAAATCTGTGGAAAGCAAATGGTCATTAATATAGATAAGTTTTTCCATTATATTATATGCGCACTGGACAATGCTGTACTTAATCTGCACCACATTTCCTTCAAACTTAGGTACCCTAAAATATATGGGTAAAACTAATAACTAACTATACAAATCCAAAACGATAATAATGATTGAAAATCATTATCGTCGGTGAAATAAGAATTTTCAAAAAACCACGTTTAAATCTGCTGTTCTGATTTCCTGAAAAAGTAGAAAATAGTTATACTTAGATAATATCTACCTACGTGTATTACGATTAAAATTCTATTGAAAATGTAAAAGCGTATGCGCTTTTAATGTGTAAGAATGGAAATCATAAACATTTCTTGTCGTCTCAATTATTAGCAAATTATTTGTTTAGGTTTGAAGTCTGTAGCACAAAGTCGTGGTGCCAATACTTTAAGCACGTGCGTTTTAAATTACCTAAAATGATGTTTTGTCCTGTTGAAGAATTATCAAGTTCGTATTTGCAAAAGAAAATTATATACGTACTGTCTAATATCAACACAGGCGCAATTAAAACATTTTATAATTTGGACATAATCAACCGGTGTACATATTAAGAAGTATATATTTTTCATTTCTATTAATATTCAACGTTCTAAAACTTATAAAATACTTAAGCTAGATAACGAACGACATTTGCATCTAATACGCTATCTACCAATATCATTAATCGGCAAGGTGGATTATGAATTAATAATAAATTATTCCACCAGAGTATTAAAATATATTTTTCTTGGGTATTTCGAATAAAACGGAATTTTTAAAAATCCAAAACAAACAAAATTCCTTTGTTTTTTTTGCTTTTTCAATAATAAATCATAAAACGGGCGGAAAATAAAACTGATTATTATTTAAAGAAAATATAGCTTGTTCAGTTTAAATAAAAATATAATATTATTGCTGAATAATAAATGACACCAACAATATGTGGAATGGAATTTGTCAAAACAAACTGAAATTATCTTATAAAAATTATACAACACGCGCGACTGTTGAGAAAAATACATTCGATAACAATTTGTTAAACTATGTTATTTGACCTATTTGAATTAAGCACATTATTACTTTACATAATCGAAATCGTAATTTTGTTAGTATTGGTACACTATTTACACGGGAATATAATATGAACACCGAACATACGAAATGGTCTTTTGCAAATCTATATAAACTTTTTTCGAACAGAAATCTAAAACCATTCAATATGCTTATAAAATATTATAGTACACCCATTTATTTTAATACATATACATATTATGTACTCTGCGACTCTGCAGTCCAAATGTCGTAAAAGATGATAAATACTTTTTGAAAATAAAGTAAATAAAACACATTAACTATGGGTACCTACCTACATTCACGATAAGGTTATGGTTAATTTATTTTTAATACATTTCAATTTTCCTGAAATATAATAGGAATATTGTAACTTGAACAGATTCAAAGTAGGTAAATACTTTTTATAGTAGCTATGAGTTGAAAAGTTAAAATCGATGACATGTGTTACACACAACTTTTGGAATATGTTCCATAACTTCAGCGACGTTAAATAAAATATACATAATTGTATAATCAATAATTTTCTTGATGCATTTCGCCGAGTACAGAACTTGCAATTAAAATATTAAATATGAGATACCAATTAAATTGAAAATAAATAATTGTATTTTTGTATGAATATGCTTAAAAGTTCTGACTTTAATATATATATACACCTAATACCAATGTTTGTTAGAAATTAAATATATTAAATGTACTGTGTTGCGTATGTTAAAATAACCCAAAACTTAATGTATAGATAATATTAAGGAATTTTAATAAAAGGATGGATCACAGGGAGATACCGACAAATAAGTAAACCAGAAAGACAATTTCAAACATAATTAATAACAGACATTTTAAATATAATGATCAATTTTATTTAAATATTTTTATCCGGTTACAAATCTGTTTAATTTTAAGGCCTATGAATTATTTTTATACCATAGAATAGTGTTTGGTCTACCGGTTTAATAGGTACGTACCTATTTCACTGATAAAACAATTTATTATAAACGATATTTTTATATTTTGAGTATGATTTATGATTTTAAAATTGGATTAAAGTATTGCTGATTTGACACAGAATAAAAAAAAAAGTTTTTGAAATGTGAACATACTTTCAGTATTTTAGACGTAAGTATAACCACTTAAATTCAATGTACGAGAGCATAAACCATGGCATACAGTAAAAATATTACGTTCAATTTTGATAAATATGTATGGAGTATTTTGGATTGAAGAATTAAAACAAGTACAAAAATGATTTGTAATAAAAAATAAGTATGATTTAAAAAATAAAATGATTTGAATTGTATAAGTAACTTTATTATTATATTTTATATCCACAGGCAACAGCAGTATTTCGGTGTTGCGCAGTGTGATAAGAAAATTATATGTATTATTCGAAAAAAGAAAACTGGCTTACATTGTTTTGTAATTTTGCTTTAAGTAATTAAAATAATAACGAATTACATTGTCGGTTTCAAATAGAATTGAGCTAGTATATATAGTAGGTACATATTATTATGATATTCAGTAAACCAAAAATAATTTATACCGTCATGATATAATATTATATACCTAGTTGCTGTTGCGAGAGTTTATTTTACTAAAGCAGTAACTATATAATTTGCGCCGAGAGCTTAGTTGCTAATATAATTATAATTACATTTTTTGCTATCTAGAAACGCGTTCAAAGAATTAAAATCAAGCTGCTTTTTTTTTTTTGAAAATGTAAAGCGAACAGAGTAATCTATAGTAATCAGAGTGTATAACCTATACGGCCAATATACAATATAGGTGTATGTATAAATGTTATATCGTGCACGGTATATTGGTAGGTATCAAGTGTATTATTTTACTCTAAGACGATTAGCATTAATACAATATTTAAAATTATCAGGTTTTATTATAATTAATTTTTTTCTAACGACTATTAAACAACATTTTTCTTTTCTTTTTTTTTTTTTTTAATAATATATTTAGTGTTATGCTGTTCGTTGTTTTATTAATGCGTTAGAGAATAAGAAAGAACAGTTATTTAATTAAATAGTATTATAATTTACGGAGGAATGACATTTTTAATAAAATAAAATAAAACAAAATTACACAAAAAAAAATAAAACACAATTAAATATTGCTGTCATAAATTACAAATGCAAGTTAATTAATTTATAACTACATTAGGATCTCAAGTATTTTTAAACTGATTTTAATAACTGTAAAAATAGTAAATGAATATTGCGACTGCAAAAAAAATTATTAAAACTTAGAAAATTTATGAAAATTGAGTTTACCAGAAGAACTAGTTAATTTTGTTTTATTGAAATATCTCGTTATCAATTTGACATATAAAAATATTAGCAAGCTGCTTAATTTTTTCTATTTAAAATTACATTCTTTACTCAGTTATTGAAATAATTTTTAATAACGAAAATTATGTACACAGTTTTAAAATTAAAAGCCTTAAAATGTACCTATAATATTATAATGTGAGAGTTGAAGAGGGTTTTTGCCTAAATGTCTAATTCCACAATGATTTACAAAATTTAAAAAATATAAGTTTTTAATTATGACGAATTTTTTGGCACGAATATACGCGAATTAATTAAAAAATAAATATTTTAATTCGAATCTAGATTAAATAAATAATGCAAAGTTACCTACCTACCTATAATAATTTTTGTTCTAATGCGCAGTATATTAATAAATGAAAAGAAATGCAGTTTCTTTCGTAATTTATAATACAAATTAAAAATGAAGACTTTTACATTTCTTGTTTTTTTTTTTTTTTACAGTTTTTCCATATAATTAAATGTTTCATTTTTCCTTCCGTGTACGACGATGTTAAAATACACACATAATATAAAATATTTCGTTTTAGTATTTTCCGAAAATTGAGAAACCCGAATAACATTTTAAAAATGTTTTCTTTGAGAAGGTATTTTTTCCCTCGTAAATATTTTATGAGATTCAAAACAAAGTATCTCGACATTTGAGGGTCACAAGCATTGACCGCCCCTGATGTAAATATTAAATTTTAATACAGTGTACTCAATTCCATACAATAGAGCAAATTTCTATTAAAACGTATTTTGCCGACCGCTGGCCACAAAACTGTGAATGTATTAATACCATAGACCCCTATATGGATTAACGAAAAGAGGTATTTCGGTAAATATTATGAATTATTTACAAGCCTACAGACAAATAACCATACTTAAAACATATTATGCATAGTCCGTTATTTTATAATTTTTATTCGGTTAAGTATAAATTAAGAAAAGACAGAAACGCGTGGTGCTAGTGGAACCACGTGAAGCAATAAATATATAGAATATATTATGGTTATCGCCTTATTGTATTATACATATTATATTATTGTTTTAAATAAAATAATAATTTTCTTATAAAGTAATACACCAAATTATGATGGTTAAACATAACTAATCGAATTGTTTAACTAAACAAGTAAATAAGATAATACGCATAATATAATTAATATATTATAGTAGGTATCAAGTTTGGAAAATATTTATGCCGCTATAAAATGTATTTATGATTCATTTTTATATCGATAGAAAAATTAAGGTCTTTAAAATACTTTTTTGTTCGTAGGTACTACGGAGTCTTGAACATTGCTTGGTTTTTAAAAGTAAAATGATTTGAATATAACACGTCGTAGACAATGAGTATCTTCATTTTAAAAGTTACCGCATAAACTCAAATTGTATATATTATAAAAAAAAATTGACATTATTTATGCAAAAATATCTGTTTCATTTTCCGTTATAAACAAATGATTGCACAACTCAAAGTCATGATAACCAAGTTGATTTTTTAATGATGAGTTTATGTAATATGTTTATTTACGTTACCTTTAGCATTTACTTCAAATAACGAATTCACAGTAGAGTTATTTTTTTTTTTTTTGTTTATTTTATAAGTATTTTAAATAAATAAATGGAATATTTTTAAAGGTAGTTTTGTGTATGGAACAAATGATTATTATTTTTGAAGTGGTGCACATTTTTTATGGTGTTGATATGAATCAAATATTTTGTATTGACTTTAACCAATAAGTTTAACAAGTTGGAAAGGGCGTTGCAAGATGTTATAAGGACTATGGATTAAACGACAGAAGTCAGTGAATATACCTACATATTTTTTTATATTCGATAAAAGGCTTCAACTTCAATGTTTTTTTTAGCCTATATTGATTTGATAGCTAAAAATAAATATTAATATAAATTATGTCGTTATAAATGTAGTAACTGCGCGTTTGGAAAATTTCCATTTTTAGGCCTATCGTATATGGATTGAAATGTACAGAACTCTAGTGTTCTTTTCACCGAGGTCTCGACGAGGTGAAGGTGGGTTGTTTATAGGATTTTTCGGACTTTGACATATTTGGGGCAGTGCATGTGTTATTGCAGTGGTTTGAGTGTGGTGGTTTTTAAAAATAATAATAATTCGTAAATTAATTGAACAATAAACCAAAAACGTCATTAGAACGAGTACTTGGAAATCTTGCCGGTCGCATTAGGTACACGGACACGGAGACGACGATTCGAGAATGAAATGGAAAAACGACAAGAACAAAAAACCATCTTGTACAGCCAGAAGAGAATATAAAAATGGTTTTAACGTTTAACACAATAGGCGAGCTCGATAATGGACGGTTTGTAATGGGCGGCACGTTCGGCGACTTAATTTTTTCAGGGTGCAACACGCGTGTAATTTTTCGTATTCACCTCGAGTTTGACGGAAAATATTAAAGTAAAGCCTTCCACCGGCGGCGGTGATTTTTCGTGTACATATTTAAACTTACTTGAGCGCCAACCATGCCCTTCCTGAGCCTCGGCAAATCGGTTTGCGACCAATTACTCTTCGACCACGGTTCCACGGTCGTCAAATCCGCAGAGAAATTGAAATACATCAGCTGATTGTGCACGAACTTGCGGATATTCCACGGCAGGTCGTTGTGCCTATAAAACAAACGCACGTTTAATGACAATCGTGCACCGAAAATGTTGTATAATATTGTCCACACCAATATACTGTGGTAAAAATGATATGTTTTAAAACGCCCAAACGAAGAAACGCGTCAATATAATATATGATGGTGGTCAATATATGTGAACCACGCCGCCGCCGCCGTAGTAGGTAGGTATATATTATTTTGCGTATACGTTTTGTGGACATAAATTAATAACGTTCGTATATAATAGATATTATACAATGTATCTATATACATATATAAAAATGGAGCCAAAAATGTATAACAATTCATCAATTGAGAACGGCTGGGCCGATTTGGCTCAAATTTTTTTTCGTTTGTTCATAATTGCCAAGAGAAGGTTCTTATGTAAAGAAAAATCATGAAAATCGTGCAAAAAATTGGAAAGTTTGAATATCCTATGTATTGCCAGTGGCGCCATCTATCTATTAATTATAATTCTAACCTAAATTTTAGGCCACCGTCGAAATGTTTTTCATGTAGGTACCTACCTAAATCTGATTTCACTCACGCAAATCATGGGATCCGCAATCCACCGCAGGTGGATTGCCTACCTGATAATTTACTGTGCGCATAATAGTTTGCATTAGGTATTCATTTTTTAAAGTGCAACGAAGTGCACGGGATCAGCTAGTATTTATATATAATATACTAGCTGTCCCACCCGGCGTTGCCCGAGTCAAAGATGAAATAAGTAAGTTATTGATATCAGAATATCAGGCACACGAAAGACATCGCAATGGTGGCCTGTGCCAAAGATTGGTTTTTTTATAAATTTATTTGTATAAGCCATATTCCTACTAATTATAATAGTTATAAGATATGTAACCATTGACAACCCTATAAATAGAGATTGTTCATATATTTTTGATGAGATAATAGCACTTTCAGTTTTTCCAAAATTTTTAGCGTATAATATTAGGTACGTAGGAAAAACTGTTACTGTAACTGATAACTAATAATCGTAACCAATAGCGACCATTTATAAACAAAATACAAATTTTCGATTTTCATTATGAATTTCAAAATCCTCGTGTGAGCGCCTCTTTAAATTATACTTAAACATACTTTTTTTGCCATAGGAACCATGATATAATGTTTCATTAAAAAAAAAATTAAGACAATCGGTTGAGTAGTTTCCGAGAACATTAGCATCAGAGGTTTCAATTTTCGGTTTTATATATTAAGATATGTATTTTTTTTTACCAAACACTAAACGAGATGTATATTTTTTACATGTTCAACGCGATAATACCTGAAAATTATACTCTGACCACGCGTGTGACGAGATCGTAGTGCGTCGAGGGCTACACATTTGAAAACCAGACAAAGGCTTTCGGATCCGATAAAACCCTTTAGTTATAACCTCGTGACGTACGAGACTGCCGACAACAGACAGAGAGTTATATATACTACAAAAGTTGCGTGTTCTCTTGCAGTCCAGGATCGTTCGCGTGCAAATCGCTTCAATCGCGACTTTCCAATAAGTCGATTGACAAATTAATTATATATTTCTGATCAGATACTTCATGTTGTTCTATCATACTTAATTATTTCATAAATCCCAACTGTATTATTAAATTATATCGGTTAAAAACGTTTTTCCATCTTACGTCCCGTTCTCGTGCACTAAATAATATAGCTCTGGTATCCACATAACCGATGTATAATTTATAATAAGTTTTGATCCGATCATAATCGGTTTTTTAGGATTATTGAGGTAAAGGTAAATGCGAACTACTTGTTGAAGTTATATATTGTGGACACTTGCATAAGAAAAAATAAAACACTTCTGACAAGAAAATATTATTTTATGTTATTATTTATATACTATCTTAGTGTGTATCAAGTGTGACTAAAGTATACTGAATACAAATATAACTTCCAGAGTTCTTAGGAAACACGCTGAATAAGGCTTTGAACGGGGTCGTTCAATTTGTGAATAATAAAAGACAAGTAGCGTTTGCTCAAGAAACAACGAATAGTTACTATAAATCTCTTTTTAATAATATTTTTCCAAACCGCCTGACTACTCCTATTATGTAGTGTTATTTCAGATCTTTTAAAGTTGTAATATTATATTTTTAAAAAACAATCTCGAGAATATCTTAAGTCATTTGTAAGTGTTAACATTTTTTGAAAATTACATCTGATATTATGTAGGTTAAGGGCACGAATAATGATTTTTATAACAAATTAAGGTAATTTTAAACTCTTTATACTCTATTTATTTTATTTGATTATGTCGGTCTAAAAATAAACCAACGATGCCCTACAAATACAAATTTCAAATGAAATTATTTTACCATTACGGTAGGTATTATCAACAGAAAAGAGAATTTATACATACGTATAAATTATTATAACATGTTTCGTAATATAATTTAAAATATCTTTTTATTGCACGCATTTATATAATAATATGTACCTGCAATAATATATACGACAATTATATACATTTCAGTATTTACTATATTTTATGTAATAATAATTATTATTCGTTACCTATATAGTAGAATATTGAACAGGTTACTATTATAGGTAAATATTAATGTTATTTGAATAAGTTTTTCACTTTTTCGTATCAAAAAAATGTTTGTTTAGTTAAAAAAAATAAAGTACTCGTTTAAATTAATGCTTTAAAATTAAATATTTAAAAACCAAGCTTGAAGCATTATACTATATGTATATATTTTGTAGTATACTTGCTATTTGTTAAATACAGTAAATTGCACATTTCAATATATTTTGTTATTATTACAGAAATATGAAACCATACTCAAATTTTTAATATTAATTTATTATTTGTATTTTATTACGTGTTTCTATAAATATTATTCCCCTGTAGAATAGATTGGTGCAACATTTGATCGTAGATTCTCTTGGGCTCACTATATATCAACTAAAAGACTAGCTTTAAATAATCGCCCACGCATGCTCAAAACTTTATGAAGCAATAATAAATATACGCCTACACGGGAAACCGAACTCCTCTTATGTGCAAATCTCTCTACTAAAACCAATATGGACATACACCTACGGGTTACAGTTGCGGGGTAATGCAAAAAAATCGAATGTTAATCGAATTCGATCCTTGTAAAACATTGTTCTAAGAAAGTAAACATATAGTGTCTCTTCCTACGTGTCAAACTATACCCTACGACGTCCTTACAATATACAGATTTACAACAAAACCAAAAAATTATGAAGCCAAATGCTTTAATAAAATATTTCATAACCACCTATACGTAACTTACGAATCCTCTCATAGTCTAAATCAAAAAATAAATAATCCTAAATAACCTATGATTAAAAATGTTGCTCTTTCCTCTATCACAACACGATAACCGGGTTACTTTGTCTTGATCCTCCCGAGACGTTTAAAACAAAAGTGGTGTCGTAATCTGTTATAAGTCTTAATAAAAATAAAATAAGTAGTAGGCACATTAGAAAATGACTAGCGACATAAAACGTTTTAGAGGTTCTTTTTGGAAATAGTTTGAGGTGGATCTAGGAATATGAAAAGGTGTATGGAAACTATATGACGTATGCTAAGCGGTTAAGGAACTTTACAATTTATTTGGGATATCGAAGACGGAGAATCAATGTGGTTCGTCAGTAGGAGAAGAAGAAGAAATTTTAAATTTAACAATATTCCGAGTTTAGCAAGAGTAGCCATCAAGTATTATATTAGTTGAAGTTTATAGGTATAACTGTGAGCTAAATGGGGAACACCTGTACCTAGTTCAAGACTAAAGAGTTTCAAAAATCCGTGTTGGAAGCGTTCGTGTTGGTTAGAAGCATTATAATAAGGATCTCAGATACGTGTTCTAAAATAGGACGTTCCAGAGCACAATACAAAGATATTTGCAATTTCGCTTGTTTAAATTCTATTTTGAAAGACGCCTAAGATAAACCCTAAAACTTTAAGCTCTTCATCAGAGAAATTATTGCGGTGTGCGGGTTCGGACTAAGGTTTCTAGTCAATCTGAAACCGAGATCAATCACATCATCAGTAACGCAAAAAATAATTAAACCAGAAATATATTAATCCCACAGCGTGCAGGAGAACGAGATCTATATTAAAGGTCATAACTATGCGTTTTGAAGCATTGATCGTATAAGATCTATTGTTTTATACAAGTCAGCAAAACGATCCAGGCCATATTGCTGACTCGAACTATAATCCTCAGCTGAATTTATTTCCTTAAAGAGTTTCGTGTCGCCGGCGAAACAAAGTAATTTACAAGAAGGCAAGACACATAACGTACAGTGTACGCTATTGAAAAATAATGAAAACAATGACGGCGATAAAGGAACACGATTTTCAAAATATTCTTATTTATTAATTTTTTTTTTATGATTTATTACAATCGTATAAACCATTCATTAACAATTTTCAATTTACCGGCTGATCACTGTGTTGTGGATGTCCTATACATTTTTAATTTATTGAATTATTAGTTTATTTTATATAGGTAAACACAGATGGTGGCTGATCGGTGTTCATAACTAAAGATGATAAATCAAGTGAATATACTAAACAGACGATAGTATGCCCATTTTAAAAACTAAAACATATTTAGACGTTACCAATATTTGTGTTGTGTAATTTACTCGTATTTACGTATGTATTATTTTATTTAAAATTATTAAATGTGTTTAAACTATTAAGTTTACTAATATATGACGCGGAACATTAAATATTATAGTGTTCGATAAATAATTCAAAAATTTATTTTATTGTTATATTCATATTCATATTATTATATTATATTTATTGGATGAATGACTTTCAATAATATGAAACGTATAATTATGAAAAACCTGCTAATTCAATTTTTATTTTGGGTTTACTTTTGATAAAATGTTTGATTAGTTAATTAATATTAATTGCACGATCTGCTGGGTCATTTAACAAGACGAATAAGGGAAACTATCAAATTCTGGAACGAAGATAGAACTTAAACGGTTGTCAACCACACAAAAGAAAGAAACGATTATAAAAGTATGGTTATTTTAATCGCACTATTTATATTTTATTAGTCTCCATATTATTTATGCTCAATAATATACACCCATTTGTATTGTTTTAATGTCATCATTATGACTGATTATTTTGAAGATCGTACTGTAAATTTGACACTAAAGAGTATAAATTAAAATTTTTTCCATGAGGGGGGCTGAGGAACGCATCTCCAGCCCCTTTGTACATTTTTGAATTTACTGTTAAACCAGTATCGCGCAAATTCTGAAAATAGTCACACAAATTCACACCAATGGCGCACTAATGTGTGGCAAAAAAAATTTCAAAAATTACATTCAGAGGGGGGCTGGCGATAGCTGATATCGGGAGTTTAAGGCGAGTATAAATATTTGAATAATGGATAATTTCGAGTTACTGAAAAACCTATTAAGTGTTGTTACGGGCTACGATGACTCCTATATAGAGCCAAACCGATATCATATCATAAATGCGCGTCAGGGTTATAGCAAAATTACCAAATCGCTTTAGATAAGATCTACTTTTCGGAATCAATATAATATTATACCAGCTACTAAATATTAGCGTAACATGTATTATTAATTATTATCAGGGCTCGGGACTTATAGCACTTAAAATCATTAAAATAAGCGTTTAAAAAAGCACTTAAAAACATCATTATAAGCACTCAAATAAGCATTTAAAAAACTTAAATTTAAGCAAAAATATTTATTAAAAAAAAAAAACAATAAAATAAAAAATAAATCTTAACTTTATATTAAAAAAAAAAAATAATTAAAAAAAAATTTTATTTGATAAACATGAACTCAATTATATTAATTTGTCTCCTCAAAATCCAATTCTATTTTGAGCGTTGGAATATTTTTGTTGACCCTGCAACGATGCCGCGGACGGCGACGGACTACGCGACAACGTAGATAAGATAAGAATTATTTTTAATTTTAATTCAATCAAAAACAACTTTGCAGGAGAAAATCATAAAAAAGTATAAAAACTGGTAAAAAAAAGCAATAATTATCAGAAAAACTTGAAATAAGCATTTTTTTGAAAAATCACCGAAAAAAGCAAAAAAAAAGCACTCTCAAATTTCAAAATCGAACGTGTTGTAACATGACATACACTTCTATAGCACTCTGCTTCATTTTAAGTCAATCCATAAAAATAAGCAAATGCTTTAAGTCCCGAGCCCTGATTATTATACATTAATTAACAGTGTAATAATATTATGTATATTGCCTTGCAGTTCTTAGAATCGCACCGAAAGTACCGCAGACGCAAATAGCGACTACAACGACAAGGGCGTTGGCCGAGTTGAAAGTGCTAGCGAAAAGCAGAATGTCAAGACCATGCCTATAAAAGGGAGCCCAAAGGACAGAAATATGTTCAGGTGAACCATAGCCGCTGAGTCCAATGGGCACCACCTTCACGTCGCTCTCGCATCTGTATACACACGCACTCACACTTTTACTTGTACAATAATTAAACGTATATTCATATTAATGTTAATAAATATACTTAGATTTATTAGTTCCTATTTCAATACATTTACTGACAAAACCGCCATCATGAAAGTTTGAAGCGTATTTTTTTTCGAAATAGGCATCGAACTTTTTAAATTATCAAGGTTTGAGATTTTGTGAGTCAATTGTCTATAGTTATTATCATACGCAATATATATTATATTGTATCAAAGATTTTAGATTCTAAGCAGAGTGATAAAATATGTATTTGGTCTTACGATTATGTGTTTTTATTTTAATTTAATTTTCTGTGTATGTCATTACCTTCTGTAGTAGTAAAATGCATATTACAAAAATGCATAAATGCATATTGTAAAATGCAGTTTTATTTATAGACATTTTAACAAAATAGGATTTTAAACAAAAAATTAAGATTTTTCTTATAACGATCTTAGTTATTATGTTGCAGTTTAAAAAACTATTATTAATCGAAGGGACTTAAAACTTTTAATTATTACTTATGATATTATGGTTTGTACACAATGAAATTTTCCAAAATATTTTGATTAATTTCAAACTATTTATACCACGATTATATTTTCACCATTCCATAAGGTGCGCCAGTATTGATTTGTGAATTAATTAGTTATAATAAATTAATATGATATTGTATCATGATAATTATTAATAGTTGTAAATGCCATATTTTTGGTAAAAATTAGTTCAGCCTATCCCTATCTTACCTATTCTTATCTGTAGTGATATAAATAAACGCTGAAATATCTTTAGAAGCGGAGATGCTGACACACCGTTACACCTCAGAATATTTTTTCGTATGCAATGATTCATTTTTGAATTCCAAAACACATCCATTACAACAGTAAGTAACCAGCTACTCAATGACGAGGTAGGTTAACTCGAAACATACAATACGGTAGAGTGACTTCTTTGTGTTTTTATAACAAACCTAGTATCTATTTGAGTTTAAATGACTGGTCGGTTACGAAAAATAGTTGTATTCTGTGTATAATATGATTATTATTTTAATTTTCAATTATTGTGTAATATTTTGTGATGTTTTTTTTTTAATTTTGATATTGTAAACGAAAATGTATACTCATAGTAAAAAAAAAATGATTAAAAAAAACAGTAGACAGTTGGGGTACCTACGTAATAATATGGTCATCAATATATTATGATCTTTGAAGTATCGATTATCATACGATAAGTTAATTTGTTTCACACCGACATTTTCTGGCTTAATTATGAGTGAGGTACATTATAAAATATTGTTCATGATATACATGTATTGGGATTGAAACCAACAGTTCGAAATAGTCGATCGGTATAACAACATGATTTGAATAGAGCAACTTATGTGTTTTACTCTTCGGGCATAATATTACTAAGTACCCACCTTGGTGTATTGTAATGTTATGCAATACAGTAGTTTCCGGTAGTAGAAAAATAAAGCAATCCAAATAGAATATCGAAACTTTAATCCGACCGATACACAACAATTTCATGAATAACAAACGAATTTTCAAGAATTGTTTTATCGAAAATGCCTGGCCCTACTTCGGACGGAATAAATCCCCTCCTCCCCCCCCCAAAAAAAAATAAATAAAACCGGGACGTTTCCGTACAGCGTTGAGTGGGTACATGTCCGTCTTGTTTTGTTCCGAACCAGAATTTAGTTTTGCGAAATATGGGTTTTCAACGGGACAATAGCCCAATTCAAAAATTGTCTGCGAGTTTACAGAGTGTGACATGACTCGTGGCCATAAATCTAGTTGAAGTTTTTTTTCAATAAACAATAATGAATAAAATTTAATAAATATAATAATGGTATTTATAATGGACGTTTCGTAATAATTTTTGTTTGCTCTCGGTGCACTTCTATTTCAAATATCTAATCACTGACAAAGGAGTAATTTCATATATTAAATAATGATTTCAAAAAATGTTTTAAATCGTCTTAAATACAAAATGATAAATCATCGAAATATTTCTATTTCTATTATTTAAGAAGTATAATATTGTCTATCAATAGCTATAATATGCTGTAGGACCTACAGTGTAGGTACTAAGCTTTCTAATTCCATATAATAATATTATTAAGTGGTATTAGTATTAGATGGTAATTTACATTCGTCTGTTGATATTGAAAATTAATTAGTTAAGGAACTCATATTGATTAAAACTATTTAATAAACAATATACTTTAATAGACAAAAATATTATGTTACTAGTAGGCACTATATAACAGTAAGTTAAACTACGTCTACGTCTTATAACGGTCTAGAGAGCCTGTCCCAATAAATGTGCGAGTATTATTGTATTTTCAAATAAAAAATATAGTTAAACTCAAAACTTGTGTATATCTAAGGTATTTTCACACGAGCCGACTGATTTTTATTTCTAATGGATTATGAAAACATATTTTATTACATATTTACGTACATATAACGTATTATATTGTGTTCCTACACGAGGAAATACAGGGTAGTGAATCAATGTAAAGTCGTCATTGATTTTAAATTAAAAGGTTTCAACTAACACGTATTGTTTTTGAATCCTTCGTTTAATAATTTTTGAGTGCAAGTGTGCAACACTAACGAGATCCCTACACGTAAAATACACTCTAGCGGTCGTACAACATCATTTTATCATAATAATATAGAACATACACAAATACAGTCAAACAACAACTATAATTGTATTTTTATTTCGGTTTAAAAACCTTAATATTGAGAGACAGCTGATAGCGCCATTGGTAGATTAGTACGTCATGATAATATTCATATTCATTTTTTTTTTTTATAAGCCTTAAGTTTGTGTTAACAATTATACCGGTGCAACGTACACAAGGACGGATTGGGATATAAATTCGGCCCGGGAAATCTGCAGTACCTATGTCGGCCCTTTATGAAAATAATATAGCCGTGGATCAAACTGTTCCCGTGTTTACAAGTTACAATTGATAAAATCATGCAATACTAATAAAATATGATAAAAATACCGTCTACACAGTATGGTTTAAATTTATAATTAAAACCTGTTATTCTGAAGAAAAAAAGGCACGCTACAGGAGGACCGGCCCACCGGGAAAACTCCCGGTGTCCCGCCGGCCCAATCCGTGCCTGAACGTACACCAAAGTAATCAAGAAGAGAGAAAATAAAACTCAAAAGCAATTTTTTATATTTTTATTAATTTTGATAAAATATGTTATAATTTTGTTGATTTTATAAAAATGTATAATTATGTGCTGCACCATTGCGTATTCGGTTTCTAATGCGCCTGTATTTTTGATTTAAATTAAAATATTATAAATTTTTGAATTAAAATTTTTTCAGTTGTAGGTAACTGGTACCACAGGTAACACTTGGTGGTAACACTTAATTCACTTTTTGTATGTATATCTAAATAATATACAATTGAATACCATTTCCATGCACTATTCAATGTTATAGTTCCTACTTCTTATAAATATATATATTATGTACACAATCCATCCGGTTTATGGATTTTACTATCTAGTTTCCAGGTCAAAAGAAAAGTACTTTTTATTTAACTTCAGCGGGATTCGTGTAACCAACTGAAAAAACCCATGCAAACACTTTTGATATTTTCACCAGATTATCCGCTGTTATATCGTCTTATATTCTGTACAAACTTCAAAGCTTAACTAAACCTTTACGTTTCGTGTTTATTGACTAGTAAACATTGCACGTAAAGTTTCACTGTGGTTTTTTTTTTTTAATATTCTAAAAGAGATGTTGGAAATTGACAATTTTCTTCATTTCTCAAAATCGGAAATTTTTAATGTGATCAGTAAACATTAAAGTCAAGATATTTTTTCAAATATTCGAGTGCATATCATCCATGGTATTATATTGTCTAATAAAGTTTTGAAAAAAATGTTAATTTCTTGTTAAAATATTATGATCAATGTGAAAATTGATTTCTTATAGACTCTGACTGACGATATATTTTATAGATTCTATTTATTATAATTGAAAGTCGAATAATCCAAAATAATAAACACGAATAAAAACTTACGATGTAATATGGCGTAGGGACTTAAAAAAAAAAAAAAACCGCAGGTACCTCTGCTACCTACAACATTATTGCTCTTAAAACGTTAACTAAATACACGGTGATCAACTGAAAACGGGAGGGTATATTGTAAAGAAAGGATACTAAATAATGACCAAAAGGTTGGTCCGTGTCTCATTTCTTTCAACTTCTGCATATATATTTGGCCTAAAAGTACATTTGGAATGAATGTTCGTTATATGTAGTAGACTTTTTGCAAAATCCCTTAAAAGGTTCAAAAGCCGAGGCTAAGGTCGAATCAGGTACGAATTGAAGAAAACTAATGAATAAATTTATTTAGAACTATTGTGAACTTAACGTTCTAATAAGTCACGTATTGTGAATGTTTTTTTTTTTGAAGAAAAACTGATATTATTACATTTGATATTTTTAAAATTATGTTTACTCGTTGCAAATAATATATAAGACATAACATAATAATAATATGGTAATACATTCCTGGTATAGTGGTATGTAATACAATTGTATAAAAACGGCATTGAATAAAATCTATTGATACGTAATTTTTCAGACTTTGCCACTCAATATACCTATGACCAATGAGTACGTAACGGTTGTCATAATATAGTTATTCTAAATTATTGTAACACACTAACACACTAACACACGTCATACACCTACTACTATTTTATAATTCACCCTAAGTCATAATAAAGAATAAGTAGCTATGAGCTATTTAATCGCCCTTTGTTGGCTTACTACATTACGGAGTACTCACTGTAAGTACCTATATATACGATATAGGTAAGAAGACAGTAGACATACCTTGTCATTTAATTTCACAATCCATATTTAATTTATTATTACTTTTAAGCCATACAAATTCTATGGTAAAACTTATTTTTGACTTGTACATAAGTTGAAAAAAATAAAAGGATGGTACAATATTAGAAGAAGACTGGATAATATTGGTAGAGGTGCCAGAAATAATTGAGTTGCCTTTGAAACTCGTTCTCGAGTGAATTCTATGACTTACATTTTAAGTATGCGCCAATTATTTATCACCCGATGAAAGAATCAAAATTCATAAATTAAGTTTATAATTATTATACGCCCCCAATATGATCACAGAATTAACATTTTTTAATCTTAAGTAAACGTAAATACACTAAATACAGACATTTTTATGAAAATTAGAAGCTTTTTATTATTTTATACCTTTTCTGTAATTTCGAGGTTTTTGTAAAAAAGGGAGGGGCTAAACAACTGTTCCCCGAAGGACAGAATAAAGTTCAGTGCAACACGCTCGATTTACGGTCTTTTGTGGAAAACAAAAAGAGTAATTTTTCCATAACAAGCGAAGACATCTGGCCTAAAGATATATAAGAAATATATAATTTCAAAACATAAGAAATAATAATATGTAAAAGTGCCGAATGAATTAAACAAAAAGGTTGGTTTCAAACGAATTATTATCGTGCATGTAATCTGTCGGGAATTATTTAAAAAATAATTTTAAGCTAAACAAACAGGTGTTTTTTTTCTTCGAACAGAAAAACAAGCGATACAATTCGATTATAAACAACAGCTAATGCGAATGTCTATGTGGGATGTTACTTACGAGCAAAATTATAAACGACATAAATCAAGCGGCGAATGCGCTCTAACAAATTTTGAGTAAAAAAAAAAAAAAAATTACCATGTTATTATACCATTCTAGTAGAGTGCATTTGCCATTTGAAGTTTATTTTTCATACGACCTAACCGCGAAGTACTCGCAATAAATTTCTCTTCATAATATATACTTACTTATATATATATATATATAATACGGGGGAAAACGAATAGAGAATATAATATCATATGGTGCATTGGCGCATACGTTATTGTGACGTATCAATTAGGTGTAATTGTTATTTATTGTTCGGATAACTTTTCATCATTTATGTCGTTAAAATTATTGTATTCAACTTATTTCGTCGGTGAATAATATAAAATGCACGTGTACTTGAACGAGGCAGACCATATTTTTCCTTTATAACAAGGCGTTCTTTTTTTCGCAATATTTACATTTTATTTTGTAATGTAAATAGACATAAGCTGTTTTTGTTTGTTTCGACCGTTACTATTTATCAAAAAAAAAGGGGATCACGCAGGTACTTTAAAAAAAATATATTTAATTGATTTAATGAAATTAAAACTGTTTAGATAATAATATCTCGATTGTAATACTCGATTTAGCGTAGATACTATACCTCGTATTCTATACCTAAAATTGTATCAATAATGCCTTATTCAAATAAAATATTATTACACGGCTAAAAATAATATATAATATACTTTTATCAAACCATTGATTAGACAATATAATATTCAAATACTTGTTTCTCATTCATAAGTATATAATATAGGATCTTAACATACTTGTGAATCGTATTAGCTGGTATTATTTCGAAAATTGAAAGATACCAAAACTAATGAACTTTATTGAACATATTCATATACGTTTTGCTGAACAAAACAAAAGTCTTTGAACTGATTACCTATTTAGTTGGTTGAATTATTTGATATTATTGTTCAAAACATTGGTTTGTACAAACTACAAAGTCAGTCCACCTCTTATCTACTTAAGCTTATATTATATTTATATGTAAACCAGAATATCAGATGGTCTGCAATTTTACCTAAAACTGTGTATATACACTAATCGACTTTATCCTACAGTCAATTTTCGTTATTTTGGAAAAAGCACTGACACAGTTGAGAAATACTATTACTATAACACATCATTTTTTTTAAAAAACTCTAATTTCACATAAGTACGATTTTCAGCTGGAAATTTAGTTTTTTTAATGACAGTTTACATTTTCAATTTGAGTATTTTTTAAAAATTTTGAATATATTATCATAGTTTCTGTTTATTAGAATTCGAAGTTTAGATTGGGGTATCCCTCCAGCTTCTCTTATTTGTACTTTGAATACTTATAAAAAAAATATTTTGTTTTAATATTTTATGTCCATACTTAATGGAGAAATGTCGCTATTCAAAATAGGAGATCTAAATTATAGTCCGCCGTATTACAAAAAAGTAGAACATCCCAAATAAAATGTATTGCTTGAAGTTTGTGAAACTACGTCGGTACATAAGCTGACTGTACAATGAGTGTATTAGGTTAAATAGTTCAATATATTATATAATATATATAAGATTGATATTACTTTCAATTAATTTAAAGTTTTTTTAAAACCTTTCAGAAAACTTTTAAGTTAAAAATGATGATAATAATAGTATAATATTTCTTGAGATACCTGTATAAAGGTTAGCGCTAAATTGGTTATTCGTTATTCAAATTAGATATAAGTTAATATTAAGAAATAAAACGAAATTGTAATTTATATCGAATATTCGTAAAAAATCCATTTAATCGCGATAAATCGAATGCAATTAAAATCCTATAAAATATTACTTATAGTTCTGGTAATATAATATATTATATAGTTTAATTATTATCATCTTAAATATTATTCAGTTAATATTCTTATAATTAATTAATTAAATAAATATATATTTTTTTTTTAAATGAAGGAAATGCAGACTTTTCCAAGTTTCAACTAATTTCCGTGACCATTACCAAGTGGAGTAATCTCCATAATATGATATTCATATTCTTTAGATGTAACCAAATTCAAAAAAAATTGTATGTAAAAAACGATTAACTACAGAGGACTTAAAATAATTAATTTTTATAAAATTAGTACAAACACCTACGCTGTCTAGCTATTTATTTTTATTTATGAAAAATACTGGTGTATGCGACTTATTCGAGGCAAATATAACTTTTTATTTTTAATCAGAAATTAAATAGAGTTCAAATCCAGAAATTTGATTTTTTTTCTATTGGTTCAATATGAAGCTAGATCAGCTAAAAATGTTCTTCGTGCTATGTAAAAATTCTATCTTGCTTCATTAGCAATAATTTTTATAAATGCTTTTTTGGATTTCTTTACTTTTAAATACTTCTTTTTTAAAAAATGTTTTATTTTATTAAATATGTTTTTATGCACGTGTTTGAAATATTTAAAAGTTAATATTATTATTAAACGAAAAGGAATGGATCAGATTCATTTTATGTTGTATACTTTACCGATATGACACGATTGATACGGATCAAAAATTACATGTCGTCGAAGACTTGTTCTAAAAGTGTTTAGTCATTTTGCGTCATTTATTCCACCGTGTCAAGAATGTTTTTTTAGTTTGTAAAATGTAAATTGAGATTATTGATTTAATTTGTTAGGAAAATGCTTAAAGTCAAATTGACTTATTCCACTCGGTTCTAGTTAAGGAATTTGGGGAATATTTGTTTACTTTTCACAACTGTAGTGTGCATATTGTATATTATAATTAACATATAATTATGTTTATGATTCTTAGTGCTCTTTCTAGGATTTTGAACCTTCTTTTTTAAGGATTTTTAGTGCTTTTTTGCTTTATTTTAATGTTTTATAGTGCTACGGCATCCAAACTCGAGTAATAAATATTTGATATTATAATATATCATTATATCATGCAATAAAATAAAATCTAGAAATTGTACCATTGTAAAGTCTTATTTGATAATAGTTATAATTTGAAATAATACATTTATATGTACTTTAACATGTATTTTATGTACTTTACTAGATGTGCTATTGTAACTTGTTTTTATTTATTATATGTTTTACTATCATAATGTTTTCTATTTTGTTTTGTTTGGTTGCAAATAAATAAATATTACTATCATTATTACACGCGGAGAGCTTAAAACTATCTGAGTGCTTTTTTTAGATTATAGTTATTAATAATTATTTAACACAATGTTTTTGATATTTTTTGAAAATGTACTAGAACATGTGACTTATGGCCGATATTATATGAAAATGTTCAAGTACTCTCATTAAATAAAGTATCAACGGGAGAAGGAACCTATGAAAAAAAAGCAATGTTGAATACTAGAAACAATAGATTTCTTGGTTCACTCGATCGCTCAGACACTAAAATGCATTGCAGACGAAAAAATAGTGTTCACGATGTTTATGACGAAATGGCACTAAAAAGTATGCATAAAATATTTTCCCAATAAACTATTCAATTGTGCTGTGTAAATAACAATATTATACCTCGCTGAAAATATGTCTAAAATATTAAAAAATTGTTATCGTACCTACTAGTACATTTTATGTGATCTAAATAATAAACAAAAAAGGGAGAAAAGTCGATGCAAATATTCGACAGTATAATAATATGATTTAAAACAAAGCGTTTAACATAAATACAATTTTATATTACTCTACAAAAAAAAAAAAAAAACAAAACATAAATACACGTCGTGCACGAGTCTGCGAGATATTAAATCTCAATTATCGGTCGAAATATAGGTAGGTACAAAATACAAATCGCAGCGATTAAACCAAAATCATAATTTAAGAAATGCGCGCCGCCCATATAATTATACGCTCTTAACGCTCAAGGGCTCGTTAAGCTCTCTTTTATCGCACGTTTTCCACAGCGGCTTACCCAAAACGAATCGTCTCCGACACAGATAATATATATTATTTTATTGTCGGAGAATCACACATATTTTATATTTTTAGTGAGCCCTAAAACGCGAGAATCGAAAAGATATGCGACGGCGTCCATCGCTCACTACGCGATACGTATTACACGGACAGCGTGTGTGTGTGTGTGTGTGTGTGTAATAAATATTAAAATAATAATAATAATAATAATAATAATAATAATAATGTAGGTATACCTACGTGTGTTTTCGCGGGTAAACGACTGTGCGCCGAAGATAGACATCCGTCCAATCATCCTAACGCGATTCTCACTGTTTAACCCATTGTTCCGAACAAAATATATATCAAAAGCCCCGGCCGTTTCCTTTTGTGAACATTTTCGTTTGTGCCGGAGAACGATGACACGACCCTGCGGTTGTAAAACAATGACAGTGTATACGACGCGACCTCCCCATATATATATACTGCTATTATTATTATTATTATTATTATTATTATTATTCTGCATTTACACGACGACGACGACGTACGTACCTATATATATACGCGTACGTCTTGATGACGGTGAATTTTTCAATTTATTTTCACGTGCATTAAAAATATATAATAAAATATAACAGTGTCTGCGTGTGTAGCAGACACGAGCTGCAGCTGCAAGCCCTGCGCAACCCTCGCCCTCGCCCCCCCCCCCCTACCCCCCGACGGAGCTCGTTCGAACGAAAGCGCAGGCAGTGTGCACAATTAATACGCATTTCAAATAATAATAATAATTATTATTGTTTATACGAATATTATTATTACTACTATACGATTCCAAACGAAATTAATGCATTCCTTTTTACGTTTTTATTTTTAATAATGATAATAATATAATACGAGCGTAGCGACGACGACGCAGTAGATTATAATGTGAATCGCGAGCGAATTTTATGCGTCGCTATATTTTTTTCCGAACGCGTTGACAAATCATCGTCGTTATAGAGGGAGGGAAAAATCGGCTTTTCCGTATAATATATATATATATTATACATTATTTGTACAACGTAATTATTATTTATTATTATGAAAATGCCATCGGTCAATCACTTGAAATACCGTCGGCCTCGTCGGAAAATCCGGTAGTCATTTGTCACCGAGGGGTTCTTCATCGTTGCGCAGGGATAAGCATCGTCGTTATATATACCTCCATAAGTCTGCGAGGACGTTCGTCCGTTTATCATCCGTACAAGCATACGAGGCTTATACTGTGGTTTTAATACTTTAATAGATATTATTCTATTGACCGCCCGTACATCGGTCGTGAATCAAAAACCTATTTGTAAACACACATTATTCGACATGATATTCTGTTTTGTTCCGAGTTTAAAAACCATTATTTGACGTACAGCTAGTCTGTATCTCGTGGAATTTTAGCAGTACACGATAATGTTGAGATTTCAGTTTAAAATAGTAAATTTTATAAAACCTCCATTACACGAATAAATGGGAAATATTTCATTTCATAAATGTCTTAATGGTTTATATGGTTTATATTAATAACTATAGCTGTCCCATCCGGCGTTGCCCGAGTCAAAGATGAAATAAGCAAGTAGGTGATATCAGAATATTAGGCACATGAAAAACATCGCAATGGTGGCCTGGGCCAAAGATTTGTTTTTTTTTTATAAATTTATTTGTAAAAATATGCATATGCCATATTCTTACTAATATTATAAGAGTAATAATTATTATTATTTTAATTATTTTAGTTATAAGATAATATGTAACCATTGACCACCTGTATAAATAAACAGAGATTATTCATATATATCTCATCAAAAATAGCACTTTCAGTTTTTCCAGAATTTTTAGCGTACAATAATATGTGCGTAGGAAAAACTGATAATAACTAACTAATAATAAATAATGAAAAATAAAATAATAAATTAATAATAATATATATTTTATTTAATAATAAATAACTAATATTAATTGTAACACTGTAACCAATAATAGCAACCATTCATAAACAAAATACAAATTTTTGATTTTCATCATGAATTTCAACCTTTCATTTGCAAAAAAAATTAAGACGATCGGTTGAGTAGTTATTCCGAGAACATTAGCATCAAAGGTTTCAATTTTCGGTTTTAAATACAGTGTACTCTCGATTATCCGCGGAATAGGGAATAGGCAGGACATCCACGGATAAACGAATTCCGCGGATAATCCGCAAAATCAAATTTCGCATCCCAATTAAACCGATAATGCAGATGTACGATGTACACGCGTATTAATATAAATAATAAGCGAATTGTATTTCACGTCGTTATCGAGTAATCGGCTATCACGAATTCACAAGTTCACAATCAAATTTAACCTATAATAATAATTTATAATGGAAAGATACATGATTTTTGTATATTTTTTTGTATACAATATATAGGTATGTAGACGATTCCGCTCGAAGACAGCGGATAATCGAGAGTACGCTGTATTCAAGAAGATAACTCGATGTGGTTCGATTTGACAAAAAAAAAAAACATTTGCAACAGATGTTTATTTTTTTTTTTTACATTTAAAAACAACTATAGTTTCTATCGCAATATACAATAATTGCGTGGGCTTATTTTAATTACGAGTAGGTGTACTTGCATTAACAGTCGGATAATGTCGTTATTAATTAATTGTCCTGTGACGTAACAGCATATTAATAATCGTTCACAAATTTTATAGGTTGGTTTTTTTTTTGTATTTTATGGAACACGATTCGGGAACTTATTGGTAGCACTTACTACTTACCCATTATTTGTTGTGCTATAACTTATAACCATCGAATTTGAATGCCTGTAAAATAGATTTCGACCCTTTATGCAGGTTTCTTTTATTACATAATATTCTTCATCTCCCGAACGACTGTGAGTTATGACTTATGACCCAGTTTTATTTTGGCCATAAATGTCTCATTGAAAAGTTTAAGTCCATTGGCTTAAAGTTTTTTTTATTCACTTGTTAATATCTGAATAAAGCATAAGCAATCCGAACGCTATTTTCATATTTTCTCTCTTATCTTCTTCGCAGATCCAGAACTGTTTTCTTTATTTTTTTTTTTATACATTTTCATAGCAACATATAATATTATTATAGGATAGAAAACAAAAAAAATCTCATTATTTAAATTCTTATATTATTGAAATGTTCTATTATTCTGGTTTTGCAACTTGTAGAGTACATTTTTAAGATTTGTATAAATGTATGAATTTATTGATTTGTTTAAGTTGTAGTTTCAAATTGTAAAAATTCCACCGAGACAGGACGTGCATCACGCTGCCGTTTGAGTATTTTTTTTGACCGATAAAACGATTAAAAACTAGAAATTGTTGCGGTCATTAAATTTTGTTGGATTCGAAACAAAGCATACAATTAATGGTAAGATCATATTATTATAATGATAACTTTGACAAATCTGTCGTACGGCAGGATTTCATAGTAAAGTCTATAAAGTATATTGTGATAACGCAATTAATTAAATAAGATGTCAGATGAACTACAGCCTAATGATAATTGATACTATCTATTATATTGATATAAATCGCATACTGTTGGTAGAATACCTACCGAAATTATTTTGGAAATATATCAAAGTTCGAATAAAGTTTCATAAAGTTCGAATAAATCCATTACATAATGTACACCGTGATTACTGATTTGTGGGCTACCTCGTTTTTCCCGTTTACCCTGTATACCAATAAACAAAATATATTATATGGTAAAAGTTCTCAGACCTCGACACTGTACAGTCTATACTCTCTGTAATCGTCTACGAGTGGCGACTCGAGAAACGACTATGCGCCATGGAAATAATGTGAAATAACAGAGTAATGTAGTTATTTTGATTTTATTAATTCGACGTGTTTTTTCATCACTTTAATCTAAATTATATGTTTATAATAGGAATATTTTACTGTTGACAATATTACAATCATATAATTTGTTTAATATTCGAGAGTGCTTCAGAATTATTGTCAGTACCTATCTAATATACAGTAATACCCCCTAAATATCATATGACTCACATTGAAATATAATATAATTATTAAATTCCACAAAAATGTAGAAAAATAGACACGGACTAACCTCATGCACAGTTCTCCCCATAGACTTCTCGCACGAAATCGTCGACGGCGAGTCGCGAGTCGTGTTGTTTTTCACGACGATTGGCTGTGATCAATTGAAAGTAACTGTTGAGTTTTTGGTTTTATTATTTTCTCATACATTTTTTTTTTCAAATCGATTGTCCGATGTCATCAATATTTTTAGAATTCAAAAGCAAGACAATCATGCATGATGAAACAATAACGCACCTTTATTCGATTTAAAATTATATAGTTGGGTATTTTGTTTAAAGTAAAGACTAAATTGAGTGACAGCAAAAGTAAAACGCCATTTTTCAAACTTTTATTAACGTTATAATATATTCAAAAAGTTTATTGAAAGTTTTGCCGCGTATCAAAATATTTGAAACAAAAATATCGAATGTATCTCTACTACCTATCATGAACCATTATAGATTTTTTTATTTAGAATAACAGTAAAATAAGCCGAACACTTTATGAGTATCGACCTAATATTGTGATGATTTTAATGATTTGTAAGACTAAAAAGTATAATATTAAGTCCCATACATAGGTACGATAGTGTTGTGTATTTTTATCAGAACACAGTGATTCAACCATTATTTTTATTAGTATTCACCAGGACTTAAACATTTAACGAACTTTTGACAAGTGCTATATATTTTTATCAGAACACACAGTCGTTGATCCATTATTTTTATTAGTATTCAGCAGTACTTAAACATTTAACAAACTATTGTTGATGTTTCATTGTTTTATCGTGTCCTATATACACGCAGAGTACACCTATGATAGAGTTTTTATTTGTTACATCATTAAAACGGTAAACATCGAACGAAACAAAGTAGAACACTAAAAACAAAATTGTTTATTTTAAATTTTACGAATGTAACTCTGTTCAAACCGTTTTACGAATATACGTGTTAAGTTAGACTAATGCAATTATATAATTCTACATTTCTATGTTAGATTTTTTTTTCCATTATTACAACTATACTAATTAAAGTTTATGTTTAATAATATATATTCCATTTTTGAAAGACTCCGCACTGGCCGTGCCGTCAGGATTAACTATCCTTGAAGCTTTTGCATGATTTATAAATAAATGACGATTATAAATTATAAGAATTTGTTAGGTTTTAAATACGCACACACTTCGTATTTTTTTTTTATCTAACAGAAAATTAAGTACAATGGCAGTCAAATAAATTAGGTATGCAATTTTTTTAAATACATTTTTTTGTCACATGGGTTAATGTTTGTGTTTTTTTAAGTTGGTAATTTATTTAGTCGTTGGACGTTTCTTAAAAATAAAAAACTACATGCATCTGACCATATAGATCAGAAAATTAATTAACTATAACTTTAACATTTTCAAATTATTTTTAATAGCTTATATTTTTTAGATTCAGAATTCTAACGTTGTAGCTTAAAGCACCAAAAATATTTTCCAACAAACATTAAACTTTGTGTTTACCATTTATGATTTTCTACATATAAGTACTAACTTGTGCTAACTATTATAAAACTAAACTGTATAGCTTGTATAAGCAATTTATTCGTGAAAATAGATCTAATACACACTACTTGTGAAATTCAATAGATTACGCTTTGATTATAGACATTTTAAATAAAACTTAATAATATTAAAATAAACTGGTATGTAAAATGTTATGATATATAATCTTAATATATAAAACTAAAAATTGAAACCTTTGATGCTAATGTTCTCGGAAACTACTAAAACCGATTGTCTTAATTTTGTTTTTAAATGAAAGATTATACAACGAAGAGAGTTCCTATTTCAAAAAAGTATATTTAAGTATAACTTAAAGAAGTGCTCACACAAGAGTTTTAAAATTCATGATGGAAATTGAAAATTCTGGAAAAACTGAAAGTGCTATTTTTGATGAGATATATAATATGAATAATCTCAGTTTATTTATAGTGTTGCCCATATCTTATAACTATTATAATTAGTAGGAATATGCCATATACATATTTTTACGAATAAATTTATAAAAAATAACAAAGCTTTGGCACAAGCCACCATTGCGATGTTTTTCGTGTGCCTGATATTCTGATATCACTTACTTATTTAATCTTTGACTCGGGAAACGCTGGGTGGGACAGCTAGTATAATTTATAATTATTGATATGTATTTAATTTTAAATTAAATTTGTCATATCTCCTTATATATTAACTAATAAAAGTAGAAATCTACTAGTAAGAATGAAAGTTAGGTATATACTCTTAAAAATCTAAAATCTTAGTTATATCATCAAATCGGAAATTTGTCAAGTCGTAAATGTATAAAAACGTTTTCATAAACAAACACAAACATTCAATAATTAATAACAAATAATAATTCAATTACGTAGATAAGTAGATAAGACTATTTTCTAATACAATTTTAAAATTAATTCAATGTACTGTACTACAAATTCACTGCGTCTGGTGAGCTTTGATAATAATATTATATATTTTATTGTTATTATTAAAATATATATATTTTTTTTTATATTAGCTTTCAACAACAAGTTAATGTAGATCAACAATTTTCCCCTTAGATATTTTGTCCGTGGGTATTTTGACCTAGATTTAATAAAGTCATATGACTTATTAGTGATTAAGATTTTTCATTGAATTTTAATATAAATATAAATCACGCACATCTATTGATTTTTGATGGACCTGAATTCATGTCAATTTAAATTTTAAAGATTATTGATTGTCACTTAAAAAAAAAAAATACACATTCCTATAAGCAGAAAATAACCTGTTTACTATTTATTTTTTTAACAAAAATATATTAAAGGAATTTATTTAATTAATCCTAAATAGTTATTTATATTTTATAAAGTATAACCTTTTAGTCCACCACATTATTAAATTATTTTACTGTTTAAGCTTATTTAAATTGTAATTAAAAACAAATAAAACAATAAATCTAGACAAAGTTTAATTATATCCAACAATCCTAAAATGCAAATAAAATATTTACAATGCAAATATAAACGTTTATATTCCCCTTATAGGGTTATCAAAATATTTGACATAATATTATATCAGAGTATAATTTAAATATTAAATTATCGTTCTGGTAAGCTCGAGGTGTAGGTATAGAGTGAATTTACTTTAAGACACCGACACTTTAAAAGTATAGCCACGAAAACTAATTACATCATCGCTTAAATTAGGAGGTATATCTGTCGAGAATTCAACCTTTTTGTACTTTTAGTGGAGCGGAAAAATTACCAAACTATGACGTGTATCTATTATTATAAAACTATCAATAATGTCTACCTATTATCTACTAAATATGATACACGTGTACACGTGCAAACATTTTGCACAGTATTTTTTTTTTTATAATATTACCTATATAATGTCACCAAGTAACTTGGGATTACCGAAACTCTATAGAATGTGAACTAATAAATTACCCCGATAATGCTTAAATGAACCCTCACATACAATTTACGGAGGGGCAGTTAAATTAAATGAGATTTTGAATAGACCTCGAAATTCACCTCTCGACCGTAATAGGATCCTGAATTTTTTCTCTCAGAATTTCAATTTACCTAGATTATATACAGGGAAATCATTGAATTTTATGTTGTGGCAGGTACTTATTATTGTATAGTAACAAGAAATCTAAATATTTAGCGGTGACTTTGATCTTCAAGAAAAGGGGGTTAGTTTTTTTTTTATTATTATTTATCAAAAACATTATATTTTGCGCTTGAGAGAAAACGTGAAATAATCGTTTTAAAATAGGTATCTATACAATTGATCATTAATAACGGAGTATTTGTTTTATTTTATTTTACCTCTATCGTGTTTAATGTTCCGAGTGGATAGGCATGTTCTGTGTATTAGAGCCCAGAGGGTCGCACACAGCAATTCAAGCCTATTTAACATTTTAATTTAAACTTAAAGCATTTAAATAAAAAAACGTTTAAATCGTAGAAACCTTATAAATTTTCTTCTCCCTTCGGTTAACTGCAGCAATGCCTAATGTTAATAAATTACATTTTCAACGCAAATGTTGAACCTTTATTAATTTAAGTTATCAACAACGAGTAATAAAATATAAAATGTGAAACTCAAATTTGTTGATTTTATTTTTCAGAGATTTCATACACGTCCTCTATAGTAGCTATACTGTCCTAGCATAATATATTAATAATATTCTCGTACTTGTTTATGCACTATACTACCATAGCTTGTAATCACTCATGAAGTTACTCAATCATCATATAAGTTTAAACTCATAGATTATCATAGTTCAAAAGCACATTTGTCTTTCCATCACAGTTAACTTGATGTCAATGCCTGTGCACGACTTTAATTTTGAGGATAGTTATGGTATATTATAAGTCCATACAATATTGATAGGTACTTTGTTTTTGTATAAATCCGTTATTTTAATCTAAACATAGAATACATCATTATTATTGAGTTTATTAAACTATTAATTGTCAAATGAAAATCAATAATGATACGATAAATTTGAAAATCATATCTCTACCGCCGAGGTAAGTGTAATCGTCTTCATATACATAGGTGTGGTTTGTAAATATTTATATAATTTAAATAAGTAAACGGAACGTTTACTTTCATTATACATATTTTTTTAAAATTATTTATTCGTTTGATGTCTAATTAATTTTTATTAATAATATGCTGTGATGCTGTGATTTTAGATATAAGCTGATTGTTTGCACTAAATTTCATAATAATAGCATCACAACTATAAAAATACATAAATATAAAATTATGTATAAAATATGAATTTTTAGTACTTACCTACAAACTGTACATTTTATTTGAAAAATGTATATTTTATACAAGTACTTAATTCTTATGGTTTTTAATTAACACAGCCACCATAATTTTAACGAGCGAGCAGTGTATAGAAAAACTAGTCAACTTTTTTTTTGCATTGGTAAATTTTCAAATATAACTATCATAAAAAATGATTAGGTCATAATTAATTTTTATCAATAGCCCGACGACAGTGCTTTAAAAACATGAAAATTATTTTCCAATATTTGTTTGAAAATGTTTTATTTTAATATTAAAATATTAAAAAAAAAAATATTAAAATATATAAAATTATCTCACTACAATAATATGGATAATATATTCCGCAATGCTGCAGTTTGTATGGATACATTGAAATGTAGCTTATAAATAATACCACGACGAGTGTGCGTGTGTGATGAATGAAAATATTTTTGGAAAGTTTGATGATGGAAAATGTCCGGGGAATCGATTTTACGGGGCACTCGTAAAATTACGTCGACTATGATATTATAATCACTGAAAGAATAGACGCCTTGTAAAACGGGGAAGAGTGGTTTCCCTACACCGGCACTTTGCCCCCCACAGTGGGCTGTGGTTCAAAGCGACCTCGCTCCAGTGGTAACCCGCAGGTATAGGCTTCGAGTACGGTTTGTGTTCGCGATTTAAGGTAATTACTGGTTACCCTTTGCCCCGAGTTAAAAGGTTTTCGAATTCATTTACAAAGTGTCTACACACGAAATACCTGTAAAAAATAACTATTAGCACTTGTACGTCAATATCGAGGAATCATTTTTATACCCATATAATATTCTAAAATTATATTATAGTTATTATACACAAACATGTACCTGGGTAGCTAGGTAGCATGTACCTAGGTATATACTGGCATACGGTCCATCGTAATAATAATAATATGACATTAGTATATTACACGGCTTGGAGCGCTATACACTTTATTTTTTGTTAGTACTCTCATAATAATAATATGTCACCTTATCAGAGGCTAATATTATTATGGCTAACCACTAACCGCAGTAACCAATATTATACTATTTCAAATCGCTTTCGTTAGTTGTGTAATATAGGCGGCGAACGTCCTGTAGCCGACTGCTCTCCGGCAGTGATGATCTATCAGAACTAATTTTTGCCAATAACGAATCGCACATGGGTATTATACATTTATACCTATAATATTTGTTATAATATTATTTCATATAATATTGCTAGCTGTAATTAACTAACTTATAAGTTGATACCGACGAACTGTAAAAGGGCGAGAATATAGGTTCGCGGTATAAATAGCTTAACATTAATCTAATTACTTTGAAAACTTAATTACATTTTATTTATAATTATAATCATATCACATATCACAATAAATTGTAACAATGAGACACGGATTACAGAACCCTTCTAATGTTATTTTCGTAACCATAGTTTAATAACTTTTTAAATTATCATTTTATTTTGTTTAAATAATACAGGGATTATGGAAGTAAATTATACATAATATGCAACAAATTACCATGTTGAGTGCATTATACGTGTGTGCCGGCAGTCGGTATTATAATTTATAATACCAGTTTATATAATTTGAACGACATAGTGTATTAAATGTATGAAATGTTAATTTTTTATTTCATGCTAACCTACAATATTACCCCAATCTGTTACGATACACAACCATTGTAAAACAATAATTACCTATTATAAAACATTAAATAAAAAAAAAAAAAAATCATAATATTTAAAATTGATTTTGTTTGTTATAACGAATATTTCAAGCAACGCAGATTGAAGTGAATGAAAAACACGTTAAACAAAACAACGACAGGTATCTGGAGCGAGGAGAATAATAACACTTTTAAATTTAAAAGTTGTGTACCTATATATATATATATATATATATATACTCTATATAATTCACGAAAGATTTACAGACAAAATGGGATGATGCCGTGCATAATCAATCACTGAAAACTTTAAAAACTAAGATAAGAACGTCTTTGTCATCAATAAAAGAAAACGGTTTTCTCGGTTGTAATCATGCTCTATATGCGGGACTCTCGTCGAGGGGGTCTTCGACAAGAACAATGTGTCAGCGAAATGAAAAAAAAAAAAAAACACACAATACTGTCAAATGAAAAATCAATCTAAAAGTTGTAAATAAAAAAGCCAGACAGGACACAGGACCGGGTGTCCGGCACAATGGTCCAGATTCGGTCACCCCGTCGCGGGACAGACTATTGTGTTATTTATTGTAAATCTGAAAGAAATGATAAATCGTCGCATTCGGTAAACGATTCCGAGTGGATGCCGGTTTTGCAGTCGTGCGTGCAGGATTGTCGTGGACACGATTATTAATAATAATATAATATTAGGCTGCTCGTAAGAACGACAACGATAATATATTGTTATAAGTGAATATTTTTGAGATGCATATATTGTAATCGTTTCCATTCAATAATCATACCAAACCAAACACGTACTTGTTCATTTAAAATTAAGACGTTATGAACTTTATATATATTTTATAGAAAATATGAACAATATAGGTACATAAATATACTATTAATGTAATAATAATTTTAATTAAATGTAAAATTAACATACATGAATAATATACGAGTCAGAAAGGTCAGCGTCGAGTAATTTATTTGAACAATATTTTTCCCATGTTTATAATATGTATTTTAAAAATCTTATAGCACAATATTTCGTGTCAACTCGTTAAGTCTTAAATTTAGAAAACACTAGTTTTTAATAAAATACAAATTAACGTGTCAGCATTAAATAGGCACCGAGTAAACAATATTCGTACAACGGATTTTGGTTTTCGATAAAAACTAAGATCTGCATTTTATACATATTTTATAATACAGGGAGGTATGATGTGATTTCAATTTCAATGTAATGTAACTACTATAATGAGCATAACTGTCATTTTCACACTGCTATCAAAATATTATACTTAAGGCACCAGATGCCATTTTGTCTTCAAAAACACACTTTACGGGAATAATGATCCTGATTCGTAGAATCAATCAAATTCGATTTTTTTTATTTTCAACTGGTAGAGAGAAATATTTTACAGCTTTCGTCGAACTTTGAAAAAAAGACAATACTAAGCTTTTTTTACAAATCATTTCATATCATTATTTAAAATCATAAAAAAAAACAAAATCTGAGTTCAATGCGGGCTGTAGAATATTGTTTACGAATTAAAAAATAAATTATCTGAAAATATTCAACTCGTCAATCCACATCCCCGTGAGCCGTGAAGTCGTTTACGTCTGTCAAAACGGGCAACTAATAATTATATTCGTAATATATTTTGTTAGTTCTATGACACATATACCTGCGAGTGCGTTCGAGTCGATCATAATATACGGATAGGGTTCTCTCACACTAATGACCATTTACACTCATTAACACATTCACGAGATCGCGAAACAATAATATGTACCTAAGGTCGCCAATAATTTGCTCCTCAATAAATGGCCGGGGGCCTTAAAACGAAAACGAAAAATATTATTGAAATCTAAACGTTTGGGTTTTTTTTTTATTTATTGTATTCTCGAAACGGCATTACTCGAGAATAGTTTAACGTAAACTTGTATACTGTTTTCCGTATATATAAAAGGTGTACACAAGAATAACGGTTATGTGGAAGGCGTGCCTCCGGAGGATATTTATCGTTTTTACGGAGTAGAAGAGAATTTGTAGGCTGTAAGATATCCGATAATAGGCCAAAAAAAGAAGGTTTAAATATTAATACGGTGGTTTCCGCTATTGTCTCAAAGGCGTCGAAATTCGGAAAAGTTTCGCATGATTTATGGGTTATCCCCTGTCAACGAAGCCCTTTTGTAATAAACAAGATGGAAGGTCTAAGAAGGCCAATGGTCATCCATATATGTTTTTGGATCAAGATTGATATATTTTTTAGCCAATGATAGTTGTAAAAATTGTTATTATTATTATTATTAAAAAAAAAAAAATACTTTTACGTCTTGTGAATGGTTACGTAAAATGCGTATATTATATAAACAAAAACCACTTATTAATTATTTTAATTGACCAAAGTTAACTTGCAGTTTTTAGTAATAACTAATTTTTAACTCAATAAGTAAAGAATCAGAAGAATGTATTTTTTGTCAATTATTCTATAACTATCTCATTGCATATTTCAATTTAAGATTTAAAGAAATACATAAAATCAATTTTTTTGTTTTCGAACAAAAAAGTTGATTCTAATGTGTGGAGTTATTAGGTACTATTTTTAATTGGTTAATAAGTTAAATTTCATGTAAAAATATTATCTACAGATAATAGGTAAATTCAATATTTAAGACACATTTTTTACATGATGACGTAAACAATATTTATTTTTATGATATTTGTTAGATTTAATATGTGAGATTTTTCAACGTTTTTTGAAAAGTTCAAAATGGTTTTTATAAATTATATATTTTCAGTGTTTAGGTATCAAGTACGTGTGGTGGATAACATTACGTTCAAATAATTTATGACTCTCTGTCGGGTGATTTGCTAAATGGGGTTCATTGACTTTATCACAACATTTTCTAAACTTAAAAAATGTATATTTCACGATCAAAGATTACAATAAATATGTTTTAAAAGTGAAATTCATCATTCTCGAAAATAATTTTAACAGTGCTTGTAGGACATCCTATTAAATCTAAAATATTCAGAAGAATTTTTTTTTTTTACAGTCAAAACCAAAATTAAGGTAGGTAAATAAAAATATTGTAGTGGAAAGAAAAGCAAAATATATAATCTTCCTGGCGTTTATTTAAAAAACAATGCCTTAAAAAAAGTATTAAAAACCAAAATTAAATGTTTTACGTTTAGAATAAAATAAGATTTCAATCGCCCAAGATAATAATCATTAGTATAACAGACCCCAAGCTGCACTCTTTGAACATCGACGCACAGTTTGAATACCTCTGGTATTTGGGGAAAAGGCCATCATATTATTGTAAAAATGGACTTGAGTTATTTAGCTCGAGTACGTAAATAAAGCTAACCGTCTTCAAATGTCTTGTATTTTATTTTTTTAAATAATACCACCGAGTATAGATATATTACTACCTATATATTATTAAACTCGACGATAATTCTTATATTGTGTTAATAAATAATAATATATTATGTTTAGTGTGCATTCAAGAAAAGATCAACCAAGTGTTATACATTGAACGTTTTGAACCAGAAGTTTGAACAAAGTGCAGTCTTCCATCATATTACCTCTACAGATAATTTAACGTTCAAACTTTTTTTTTTTTGGCTAATTAAAGGCGGAAGTTCAAAAGAAAAAACTTTCGGTGCCAAAAAAGTGACAAAACTTTTTTAGGAAACAAAATCAAGTAGTCAAGTATATTTACTTTTACTTAGGTGCATAACTTATAAATGGTACGATTTGAAGCAAGGTTAAACGACTTGTACTGTATCGGAAATAATAAAAATAATTAATAATCACGAGCAAAAATAAATAATGTGCACTATAATATATTATTATAGAATATATCAATATGTCATAATGTATTTAATCGAATTCAGATTGTGTAGTAATAAAATATTGATTTAAAATAAACTAAAAACCTTTTTAAGATTAATAACTAAAAATCCGTCCATAACTTCCACGAACCAATATAATTTTTATTTTGTATGGGTACCTAATATATTTTTACTTTCTTCTTGGTTCTTAAAAGCAGATGAAAACATCAAAACGTTCTCTCTTTGTTATAACCATGTAAAGTGAATTTACAAGTAAGTAATAATGTAATAAGTATATTATTAAACTTGTAATTTTTTAGAAAATTACGGAGTGCAGGTGAATGCATATTAGATGTAATACTCATATTACATAAAAAGGATAAAAAAAATAACACAATCTAGTAGAATTTAGTAAAATTTAACAATTTCAAACGATACAACAATATTAATATATCTTAAATCGTTTACTGTTGTAGTGAATTATAGATTGTTTTAATTAAAAAACGCACTTGACTCATTACATACTTACTAATTATTTTATATTAAGTTAGGTAACAAATATTTATAACATAATATGCATAATGCCTACGTATATTTAAATAAAAAATAAACGACAGCTTCTAATTTATATTTATTTCAATATTGTTTATACGTTCAACAAATCGACCGTGACCCGCGAAGTATTAAGTAGATTAAAAAACTGAATACCTATCCAACAAGCCAAAATAATATTTTTTGTAACTGCCATGAAAAATTGTTACTATGTAAAAAAATCATCGATTTTGAAATATCACACTTTTGTCCTTAAACAATAACGACGGGGGAGTTTTATCGAATATAATTATCGTTTATTTTAATAGATAATAATATGTAGTGGGCACTCAAAACTTACCCGTCTATTAATGGCACTTCTTCGAGAATTCGCCGGACTACTTCGAAAGTTTCTTCTCGATGAGATGAAAAACTACCATGTGGGTCGGACGAGCTTGGCAGGGCGATCCATATGAGCAACACGACAAAGCCAATTATTACCAATACAATGCCAGCACATGGTCGAACTTGTATTTCATATACAGCTGTAAATAAAAACGATATAAACATTATAACTGAACATAAAAGTCATAATACCTAGTACGATTTGTTGATCGACCACAATGATATTCCTCTATCACTCTTTTTTTTATCAGCATTTAAATCGCCACGGTCATTAGTACAATTTAATACAAAAGGTAGCTAATAGTTAAAGAATAAAAATTGTATATGACTATTAATGGCAGAACGTATAGGTATCTATACTAAATTTAGTACGTAAGTAAGTCTATTCAAAGAATTTATTTTGCTTTTTTTTTATTCGAAAATTATTAAAAATTGTATAAATCACGTTTAATTTTATTGAAACTACAAAAATTACATGAGACATTAGCTTAAAAATATTGATATGAATATCTATAATGACCGGTAATTAATGGCAATACAACTGCTACTTTTATTAATAATTTAGAATATAATAATATGTAGATATGTACTTCAATATCATATCGTTTAAATACCTATATGAAAAAGCTACAGTTATTTTATTGAACAATGGTTTTTTTTTTTGTTAGATTGCCGTTTTAAATAAGAATAAGATTAAATTCAAACCGTCGACAGTTAATGTTGTACGAAAAAATTATAAAACAAAAGATATAAGTAAACCTCTTCCCCATTTTTTTGGTGTGAACTTTTTTTTTAATCTGATCCAATAGCTATAATATTTCAAGTTACTACGTGTTAACAGTAATTTAACAAAAAGTAATAACTAATAAGTAATTATTATTAATTTACAGAGTGGCTGCAGAGTCATCACTATTATAGGTCGATACAGGTTATAAATGCGAGCGACACCAAGAAGTATTAAACGCTCGGAATATTAAATGAAATCACGACTTAATCTTAATTTTAATTCATTAAGATCAGATGTTACGCAGTTTAAATAACCATAACACATTATATTTTCTCCTTCGAGTAAGCGGTCCAATCTACGTATTAATAGTTCGGTAAACTCATTAATTAATATATTATGGACCTTAGGCACCTATAAACGCTAATATACAATGTATAAACGGATCCGCAAAACAGCTTCCGGTCCATCGACCAGGACCTTTTGATTTGGGTTCCATATATTGTATGGGCCCGCACTCAATTACCAGCCGCGTACTAACGTGCAATAAATAAATTACTTTAGACGAAATGGATCTAAAACGTGGTCCGTTTAAGGAAATATATTGTAACGTCCTTAATATTTTATTGGAAAAAAAGAGTTCCGGTTTATCAGGAAAATGCGATGAATAGACACGGAAAAGCTATGCGTATTATATATGCTCACATAAACGCGTCGTGATACATATTATTATGTATACGTATTTTCCGCACAATGGCCAGATGATATTCGAAATATTATTTAACGCATTTAAGTCCAGGGCTAAAGAAAATCACCACTATATACAAAAGATGCGAACCACAGACGAGTGACAAACATGTGGAGCATAACATTTTATTTTTATTATTATATATTTATTTGGGCCGGAGAACGCTGTACAGAGTGTTATCGTTTGAAGCAATACAAGAGCGTAAAAAAAATTTGTGTTTTATATTATTTTAATTTTAGCGTATTAGTGGATTGTTTGTTGGCTATATTATATTAATTATTGTATTATTTCCTGGGTGTGTTTATATTTTAAAGTTCAAACGTTGCTTATGCATTATTATTTCATTTGAAAATAATGTACAGTACTGTTCTTAAATTATTCACTGACATCCTAGTTCGACTGACAGTGACAACTCTAGCCGGTGTAGTAAAATATTGAAATAATCAATTCGCCGGGGAAATAAAGGAAATGTTGAATAAGAATAATAGCATCAAATCAACTATCTACAGTTTTAAAAATGCATTATTATGTATGTAAGTACCTACAGCAGGCAACAAATAAAAAAAAAATTCGTAAAAATATGTTATACCTAAATAGTTAAATTGATTGTGCGTTATTTGTAAATTCTAGGCTATAAAATATGTGCAGTAACACTTGAAAAAGAAATCCAGAAAATATCCAATGGGTTTTGTACAGTTGTTGTTTTAACAATGTGTTGTTACATAATACACCCGAAAAATATGATGTGCTATGATGAATATAATAATAAGTTCACGAGTCACAATAAATTATACTTAGACTTGTAACTCTAAGCTGTCAAGAAGAGTTCCACCATTGGATGGGTTCTTCCATCACGACTCCCCCATCACTTATATTTATTGTAAAAAAATATTATATTTACAGATTGTATACCTAAATATTGTAACACAAAAAAAAAAAATAGACTTGTAACTCGTTAGTTTGATAAACCTTATAATACCTTTTAATATCCGCGACGAACTCGATGAAATGCTTTTTAAATTATCACCTAAATTATTTTGTGATTTTGTCTTGGAATTTATAGAAATAAACATTTTGGAATTAGATTGGCAAATTAAAAAAAAAACAACAACTTTGTCGTTTTACAATCGTATACATATATAATATAACCTAACAAACACAATAAAATACTAATAAAATCATTTCGAAAGTTTTACTCCCAATAGTCTCAATATAGTTGTTGTTCAATAGTCTTGAGTAATTAAACATAGTGTTTTTAAACAGTTAATAAAAACCAAAGGGTTTTAAGTTTGTGTCTAGGATTTAGTTGATTAGTTTTTATTTTTATTAATTCCATTCCTCTCTCTTTTTTTTTTTTGTATTACCACTGGATTGCGTAGAGAATGATTTAGAACAACTTCAGCCATAAAGTCAACAACTAATATCCCGGTTTATAAAGCTTTAACACCTCGAAACATATTATAACCATCTGAAATTAAAACGTGTTGTTTGACTTTTTTTATTACTTTTCGAGTTATAATTTTAAATTAAATCTTATAGGTATCTACAGAAAAGACAAAATGAATGAACATAAATCCAACGTATTATATATATGATAAATAAATAAAACTGCATCATAATACGGAATAATAATGAAGTAAATAAAATTTGAAAAGTCAATAATAAATAATAATGACATAGTTTCAGAGACTTGTACAGATTTTCAATTTCATTTTTACTCTAAATTAAGTCAGATCTGCTGTTAAAATGCTTAAATTGTTACATGTGACCTCTTTATTGAACATTAAAAACAATTTATAAATCATTAAATATACCATTAGGTACATGAAATATTGAAATTCAATATTTGTATTTATTTGTACAGCCAACAATTTTAATATTCTATAAAAAAAGCTTAAATTATTGTAAGCGTAAAATTAATTTTACTGAGCTACACTCTGAATATAAAATTAATCGGACTTTAGGGTAAAGAGTTACATTTCACAATTAACAAACAAGTACCTACCTAAATAAACTTTATTTAATAACAAATTTTTTTTAATTACATGATTTATAAGTTTATTTTACAATCATTCAAATATTTGTGATTAATGCCAACCATATTGATCTCAGCTTTATAATATAGGCTTCCGCATTTATGTAATGTCATCATAATTATATTTTATAATTTATATTGGAGTTTACAAGTATACAACTAGGTAATATGTGTTATAAAAAATACCTTATGTAGTGAGATTAACCATGAATTAACCGAAATCAATACCATATGGCATGGTCATGAATACAAAACTTGAAGCCAACTCAAATTTAAACTAAAAATAATAAAACAACGGGTTCAAACTTAGATAAGCACATAATAGGTATCTGATTATAAGTTATGGTGTACAATGTACCTACATATGATTTAAATGCACAACAAACAATTAAATTATATTAAATTATAATGTATATGTTGTTATAACTCTTATCTCGATATAAATTACAGGTAGTTATCTACCTACCGATAAAATGTACAGCGCAGATATGATAAGGTACCGGGGAAATTGTCACTATTTCCATTTTTAACGACTTTAGTATTTAGTCAATGTCTTTGTCACGATTAAAATATAATATATTAGTTGCTGACGAAATATTGTTTATTTCGGTAATTATAAATTATAATTTTAAGAGTAATATCTACTGAATTACAATACTCAAATTGTAATATTATGTAGCGCAAGACACGTATACGCGGCAAGAAAACTTTTTCATTTAATAGAAAACAAATTTATTTGCATACCATTATTTGCACGGGTTTTGTGTTTTGCGTGCTTACGAACTTCGACACTCTTAATTTCGTGACATACACTCAAGAATAACTTTGTAGTCGAGAAAGGTAAGAAACTTATAATACCGACCCATATTATTTGCATTTCATAACAGCAAATACACGTGTTTAACTGTTCAAAATGTGAACTTGTTCAGATTATGAACTTAAAATCTTTTAACGTGAATATTATCTTACTTCTTTGACGGTCTCTATCCGACGTAACCGAACTTTCGGGAGATTCATACTCTCTGTGAACCTGTCCGTTACATAATCCCTCTCTCCTGACGTTCCCGGAAGTTGATGGCCTGGCCGTTTGATGTGCGTCAGGATATCCAGTCTATAAAATAACATTAATAACAATAAATAAAAACGTATCTGTTTGAACACGAGATATTAAAATGAAAAAAAAAAACCACTACGTATCATAAAATATTATGTACTTTTCTACTATACATTATTATTCTACAAGTCTTATAGCCTACTCGCACACACACATATATATTATAAATACATAATACATACAAGAGTATTTGTATAATGCATGTATAATATGCATACATAATATTGTACGCTAATAATAGTAGACATCTAAAAAGCATTACTTTGTGCACTCGAAATCTGATGGGTATTTCAATATAATAATATAACCGTATATTCTATATTTATTCGGATTATTCCCGCTGTTAACAGCGTATACACACGACCCCCGTCGTACACGTTGAAGGTAGAAAATAAATATTTAATAACGTGCGGTCGGTCAATCTTTTGAAAACGCACACGGAATATAATATTATATATAGGTACTACCCCGTGCAATATATTATGTGCGCGTACGACAAAATCTTTGTGAATCTCGAAATTCGTTGGCATCAAAGGCATTAGTAAGACATATATTTTGAATGGAACAGGCCTATTCGTGAATAGTATGACAGAACGTATATTTTAAGAAACACGATAAACGACCGCGTTTGTATAAGTATAATAATAATAATAATATGTAGTAGGTATTCTCATCCCGTGTGAAAATAATTACATCGTGTGCCCACATATCGGCGGGCCACATCATTATCTGTTGTGTGCAATTTATATTTTTAAATACAATATTATATGATATTACATTATAGTATTATAAACAATATAACGCGCCATTCGATGTCAAAATTACAACTTTTTGCAAACACCGGCGGCGAGTTAACGAGGGAAATTGACTCGAGTTAGTTAAGTTAAGCGATCTTTAAGCTATATATAACTTATAAGTTAATAGTTAATAAAATCTAAAAGTTTAAAGTTATTACGGATAAAAATACTAACTTCACGGAATTAAAAATAAATTAGATCGTTTTAATTGTTCTATTATACAAAGTTCGTTATTATAACGGATAGAATTATCGATGAAACTTTCAAGTACATTTAAATAGGAAATATCATTAAATTTTTCTAGAATGAGAACAAAAGCAAAATAATTATTACCTATAATATAATATTATTTACTATAATCTTCACTTTATCAATGTTTTTTTTTTTTTTTTTATTAAAAATAAGCTATAAAAATCAACTTGCCATTATTTGTTTGTGTTTAATATTCTAGTTTCTATCACCGTTCGACGAAAACGTAAATGTATAATAACAAATTAGGTCAAAACATTTTTTGTATTTGCCTTGACCGTGATGGAGTGTTATAATAATATTATATTCCTATCACATTTATCTGTTCATACAAGTTCGTCTAAATATTGATTTTTATCGACAACTTTATCGTTTTTATTATACCTATATCCTTACAATATCGTACATGCTCATATTATAATATTCATAAATCATGATATTTGATAATAATGTGTTGTAATAACACTCGAGTGATGCCGGAATTTCTTTTATTTTTTAAACACACAAATTGTATGATGATTAAATATTATCACGATGGCGTCTTTGTCATTTTTAAAAAATAGATCCCTGGTAGAATCGCATAATAATAATAAAAGCAAACAATATTGTAAATTACAATCGTTCGCGGCCATACTACATCAAAATATTATCAGAAAAGGTAAACGTCGTCTCTGTGACACATTTATGGCAAACGTAGTACTGTACAAGTGTGGATTTACTAACTTTTATTTCCATTGACCGTTAAGTATATAATATTATATTATGGGTTTTAACGCGCGATGAGTTTGATCGTCATTTATTTTTACATTTTGATTTGAGATAATTTTTCTGAACCCTGTAGCAGTCGGCGAGACGTGGGTCGCAGCCGGTTCCCGCGAAATATCGTGACATCGCGCAGTATCGTGAAATTTCAAATTCAAACGATACCACGACCTTGGTAAATGTACGGCAACCGGAACACCGAGCGTCGTTCGCGGGCTGCAGTACAAAAGCCGTGCGCGGCTTATCTGTTACGGACTTCTGATAGCGCAGCTTTTGTCGGCGACGTATCGGCATCGCGCGCGGAAACCGACGACGATCAGCGTACCTACACCTACCTATGCGGGTTTGTATTGTACGCGTCACATTAGCGGCCGCTCTGTGATCATCTCCCTTTGAAATCGTCGATAGGTTAGGGGGGAACCTTACTAGAAAGTAGAAACTCCGCGAGCCCTCCGATCGCTAAGCGCATACAATACATCATAATAATAATATGACGCCAGAACATGTATTTTTTCTATCCATATTTTTTCACGACTTTGGAGTAAAACTTTACAATAAAATAATATGTACTTAATAAATAAAAAAAAAAACAAAAACAGTGGGAAGATTTTCATTTGATTTAAATACTGCAATTTTTTATCGTATTATGACCTATGCTGTCTAAATAAATCACTTGATTTTAAAAATTCAATAATTATTAGTCTATTTTAAATCTGGGTCTGGTCCGAGGGACGAGACAAGATTTACAGGTATGTGTCAAGGTCGACTCCGATGGAACCTTTGCGCGATTCAGTTATGACGTGTTTTTATATTCTTAGACCGATACCTGCACGAGCCTTGCGCACGGGTGACTCACTCATAGGTTAGGTATCCATTAGTTAGTTAGTCTGGTGTGTCTTATGTGCAGATCGGTTGAGAATAATTTCATGGTTGTGTTAAAACAAAATAATATGTAATCATAAAAAATAATAAAATTATATCATACAATGAAATGTAATCAACATTTTTTTTCAACACTTATACTGTGCTAGTTACGGAACTGACGCCATTATCTTGTCAGTTTGGTTTGATTTGAATGTAAAAAAAAATTTATTCGCAAAAAATAAATCAGAAAACTAGACTTTTAACGAGTGCAGGAGTATTGTTGTTGGGTTTAATATGTTTAAGCAGAATTCACAAATTGAAAACGATTTTCCGCGAAGATTGGTTAAAATCTCGCTTGCTTAAAATATATCTTAAAATGTTTTGATATTTCCGTCAAAAATAATATTTTTTTATGAATTCTTTGTGAAAATTAAAAATTGCATCTAAAAAGTACCAAATAACTGATATACCCCAAAGCGGATGGATATTAAATAGGTATCATAAAAAGTGTTAACATCAAAAAGTTGTCATTGTAAAACCCATACATTATTCAAATTGTTTAATATAAATTATATAATATTAGAAGCACCTTTACCTGTGTGGGAGAAATCCGTAATTTTTCTGATAGTGATTTTGAAAAAAACTCTATCACCAGAGTGGATTATTTAATCTACAGGGTGATCATCTCCATTTTTTCTTTAATAATACATATTTTATTCAGATTCCGATTTTTGGAACTTTTAAATATACTTAAGTCCATATTCTCAAATTCTTGAGACTTTTTGTACTCAAAATTCGAAAGAGTATTTTTTCAATAATTAAAATGTTTATCCTATGCATAATAAAACTTTAACATTTTTTTACAAAAATATATTACGCAATATAAATATTACGTATCTAGTATTCATTATACTCGGACTATTTTTACATATTATAAATGTGAGTAGATTTATTTTAATGACTAAGATTTTTAAAATCACCATTGCCACTAATTATTCTTTAAACCTATTACCATGGCCCTATAACAATTATCCTTGGTATATAAAATTAAATAACTCAAAATCTCAAAAGAATTTTGAATTGGTTACGTCAAGTTTTTCAGAAAAGTTATCCGCTAAATAATTTACAGTATAAAAGTGAGTTTTCATATTTTGGAAATCAGAAATTAGTTTCTCCACAGAACATTCTGTAAGTAGTTCCAAAAATCTCAAAAATTTTAAAATATGGTTATTAAGTTTATTTGAAAATTTAAAAAATCAGATATTTTTTAACTGCATTGTTGAAGAAAAAGGGGTTTGCATGCTTGGTGAATCGTATCAGATTTATTATTGTCATGTTGCTAAAACTGTATCTTATTGTAAACTATTATTCAATATTTGTACATTTAACTTATATGTGTTAATTTAAGGTAAATATTGTTTTTAGACTTGGTATACACTTAGACAAAAGTTGAACTATTTATTTTTGATTAAACCATGCGTGCAACATTATCGATAAATCAGGGTTAACATATAAAACCATTTTCAACTGGAATAGCTTTTAAGTCTACACCTACGCATATTATAATGTATCATAATTTTGATAAACCGATTTTGGTGTGCTTTATCATAGTTGTAATTAATCAGATTTCTGTTATTCGTTATAAATTAAATGAATTGAAAATTAATTAATCATTTTCCCTGAGCTATTGTCATTATAAGTGTCTTGATTATCAGGAACAATATTATAAATATGTTAATATATTTTGTATATTATAAAAAAATGTTTATAAAACAATTCAATTTATAATTAATAACAAATTCGAGTTTACAATAAATAATTAAAATTAAAATTGATAAAAACGATATTTAATATAATATACAATAATATAAATTTAATACATTAAATTTGAACTTCAAATGATTATAAAAAAAAGTCGTGGCAATGTATCTTTAATATTTTAAAATCTGCTATATAAAGCAACACATAATATTCAATTACAAGTCGAAGAATTCCATTAAGTTAAAATTGTCAGCGAGCCAAAAAAAAAAACATACCGAGACCATTTCTTCCTAATAAACAATAAACTAGTCATATAAATATTAAAATAAGCGATAAAAATTTAATGATCAGGATAAATACGTTTCGGTAAAATTGTATAATAACTCAAATTTTGACTTAAAATGGTAGGTTGTATAACAGTTTTTAATAAATTATAATATGCATAGATTAATAATAAAATAATATAGATGCACACGTAACACACGGGTCTTTAGAGAATTAACGACAAAAATGCTCGTAGAAATATTAATCTAAAATTATAGTTTATTTATCTATTGTAAAATTAGTATACAACTGATAATACTTACCAAACGGGAGTTTATTAAAAATAACCAATATAAATCCTATCCTAAAACTAAATATAAACTGAATAAAATAGCTTTGATAATTCCCAGAATAATTTGTATTTAATTACGAAAAAGTATTCAATATTTATGCGCCAAGCCTTTAATCTTTCTATGACAATAAAACAGCCCCATAAAATAGTTCATGAGTTTTAACACCGCCTTTGATTAATTGCATATTAATTGTACTACCTATGACATGTTGTGTTATTACTACTAGTATTGAAATTTTGAATTACGATTAGATTATTAACAAAAAAATGTAGGTACATAATATAACTTGAAACTAATAGACGATAGTATTTTCACGCTATAAAAATGTATCACAATTTATACCTATTCTATTTAATACTAACAGTTTATAAACTAAGTATTAAAGTTTAGTTAGATTTTTCCAAAATATTTTTTTATTTTTTTTATTCTTATTAGTAATTGATATAATATTATGATATCGTATTTTGCTATATTGGTAATTTTAACTATTTGCAATTATGGACTATTTATTTTTACGATTTCTCTAAAATACGATATACCTTGGTATGAAAAAAGTTTATTTAAATATTTCACGATGATTTTTTTCAGACTTTTAATAATATTAAACATTTTTATTTGTATTAAAAATTAGGTATTGTTATAACAAAAAAAGGTTGAAGAGGAAACAAAAAAAAGTTATCTTACTGAATGGACGAATGGTATAATTCAATATAAATAGTATGTACGAGGAAAAATATTACGTTCAAAATTACAAATAAAATTATAAGACTGTAAGTGCATACAATAATTGTCCTGTTATAATAACGATGGTTACGTTAATTTCTTTGAATATTATCTAAGCCCAAAAAAAGTTTCATAACTTTAAGTCAATTAGATAACAAACTAAAAGTCTGTAAGAAAGCATCATTGTTTAAACACAAATCCATCTTTTTGTGTACAAATTATTATAAACGGATTTCTCGATTTATTTCTCGAATTTATATAAACAAATACAAATAAAAATTGTACTGATAATCCATAAAAGTTCTTCATAGTAAATAAATGTACTCATGTGACATGTCTTAAATACCAGATTCGATTGAATAATTTGAACTAACAAAACAGCAGTTATTTACTCATAGCTGAATTATTATCATAACTGAAACAAATTTTATAAGCAGGCAGGTACTCAAATTTTGAGTTATAAAAAATAAAATAATTATTTTCTTCTGTTGCAATAAAAAAAAAATGATCTTGATAACAGGCTAGGATGTAATTTTTAATGATCTATTGATTCATAAATGACTGAATAGGTCAAGTGTCAATGTGTCATGACCGTAATTTTTACATGAAAGTTTCGCTCAAGTAGGTATATGATAATAATATAATGTATGACACTGTACTGTGCACAATCTTTAAATTATAGGTACATTTAAGTTAGTTTTGTCTTGGTTGTGCATGTTGATTAAATAATTTATTTGATGAGTAATTTAGAAGTTCAACTGGTACAGCAAAACCCCTATAGGCTATACGTAATTATGTTACATGTTTTTGAAGAAGTTTCCACCATTTTTTTTTTTTTTTTTTGATAGTTGTACAAAATGTCTTAATATTGTGCGAGAAAATATCGAATAAAAGTTAGATTGTTTGTAAATCGTCATCATAAACTCCAGCCAAGTTTGAATCTGTCCGAACAGCTAAAATATTGATTCTATCAGTGTGACTTAAAAAAAAATATGATTAGCTATTTACACCATGCAACTTTGAAACACTTATCACAATTCACAAGTAATAATATACTAAGCAAGAATTAATCAATTTTCTAATATACACTGCTTAAGTATAATAATATATTATGCGAATTTGATAATATTTAGTGGGTAAATTTAATTATATTGGCTCAAACAATGAAGCTAATAAAAATTATTGTCCATTGCTTCGTATAATTAGTATTTAAAAATTACCAACTCAATATTTTCATCAACTGCTCTTAGATTAACTATAACTCTCAAAATTAGAAACAATAGAATCATTAACAAAACTATAGTAACTATAGCTGATATTAACTATCGGGTGACTAAAACATTTTTTTTTTATAAGATTTTAGAGAATACAATTTGACAATCTTGAAAGGCTCTAAAGGCTTGAATATAGAATCGTTTTTTGGGGCGAAAGACGTCATCCTTTTCGGTTACCTGTATATGCGACGTTTGAAACTAACAATAGAAAAGTAAAAACTGTTTCGATTATGTTCAGCTTTGCATTGTCTGCTGAGAAATGTCCAAACGTACGCGGTCTAGTATATAGTTATTGTTACTTGTGTTATAACAACAACAATAATAATAATAGTATATAAAGGTTGCATTTAATCTGACAATTTATAATATTATAATAGATCAAAAACGTTCTTGAATTATATTTGAACTATTCCTATTGACAAAAACGGTAACGCGATATAATACTATAATAATAATATATTCGATAAACATTTATTGTAAAGTTGTTATTAAACAGTTGGGGGAAAAACGGTCGCTGTCAATAGTAAGTCACCGGAGATGGACGATATTGGTATCCAAACCGAAAAGAGACGCGGAAAAGTTTTTCCTCGACTACGCGACTTCAGTTGTACCTACACTGCGTATATGCGTTGGTGAAATTATGTCTGCTACACTATACATTTCAAAATAGACTATTATTTAACTGTTTACAACGATCGACAACAAATCACCGGACCGGAGAGACAGTGTAACAATATAACGACCTTTGACAAATTAACTTGGAGTAGGCAGTGTGCACTTGTGTTATAATAATCGAAACTCTACAAAACTTTGTGATATTATTATGCAGATTGCACGAGTATTACTATCGTTGTAGTGCGCGCTGTATAACTCTGGTGCGGCGGTGTACGAGTCGCAATAAATAAATGCACTCTTGCAGGCGGATGACTGAGAACGAAACTAATTGTGTTGTCTATATAATTATAGCTTTTAAATGCCTATATATAGGTACCAGGTACTAAACTTCAAGTTCCCGGGGGGGGGGGGGGGTGCGACTAAAAATTGAACAATTGATTTCAAACCTTGCAGTTAATATTAAATTGGGCATTTACAAAAAATAGGTGGGTGCCGCAAAAAAAAAATTAAATATTTATTTTTAAGGGCCACCCTAAGGTTTGTACAACACACATTTCGATAAACATAAAATAAACCTGTATTGTAGTATTTGCTGCTCCCTGACAAAACCCAATCAATTACGATATTATCGTCTCGACGGACGGCCGCCGATAGTCGGAAACGATAGGGATTAAATTTGTTTAAAATGCCATCATATTATTATGCTATACATTTGGCCTGGAAACAATGTGAAACAACGGTGCTGTAATGTACGCTTTTAAAACATATCAACCGTGTCATTAAATGGCAGACCATAAATGCATTATATTATACACACACACTTATCAAATGCATCAAAAGTGACTTTTAGCATTGTTGAGCAATATAAAAGCGTCATATTATAGCATAATATATTACTATACGTACATCGAAATGAAATATTCTAAACCGACGTTATAATATTGTGTATTCGAAAAAACACGACAGAAATCCCATTAAAAATTCAGTAAACATATACCTACGTTTTTATTACACATAATTTACTAAATCGTATATATGTTTTTCAACGTCTACGTCTTACGCGCGCAAGGAGGAATGGAAAAAAGTGCACATAATATGTCAATCAATCGTGTTTATCACGAGTTTTCCATCAGACACAACGAGGAAAATACCTTGGTGCAGTTCGATCATATTATAATTATTATTAAACCATAGGAATGTTAGCAGGTACCTATATTTTATATTGGATCAAACTCAAATAAAAACAAAATCAAAATGCCAAAAATGCAATGTTGAGGTGTTTATTTTTCTGCTGTTCTATTGCCGCGAATCACTGCTATAATGTGTCAATAAAAGAACGAAAAAGTTTCCCCATAAAAACCGTGTGCAGTGGAATAATATACCGCGATGGCCGGACACGATATAAATCGCGTTGATATTTAAGTCCTAAGAATTATTTTAGCTTGATTTTAAGTTGTACCTAATGCGATTTAAAACATTAAAATAGACATAATGGTCAGGTTTACGACCACAATTAGGACGATTTTGCATTTTAGGACAATTTAAATAATCATCCTTGGCATAGAACCTCACGGAATATGTTTATTCGAGACCATCGGCCGAGTCGTTAAAAAACAAATTTCAAAAACCTTTTTTCTCCCACTAATGTTATGTATCTTGGTAGGTACTTACATATTCGTAAATTTGACATTATTATTGAATTATGACTAGCGATTTATAATTTTTGTTGATGATCCGCATGCGTGAGATATAGACGAGAAGAGAACCCTTCTTCATAAAAAGTCGGACGACAAGATACGTAAACCGGGTATTAGAAACTCATTATAATATAATTTATAACGTACAACTAATGTTGCATATGATATCGCATTATTGAAAGCAGACAAGGATTGACGATATAAGCAATAACAAAAAAACAACTAAAAAATAGTATAAATATTAATTTGATATATTAAAGGTATTAATTCTATTTCGTATGAAAAGTTTTCAAATAAATAATATAGACTATTTGGCGTTCGTAATATTATTGTTATATTATAGTTATTTCGGTAATTTAATAATATTCTACGCAATAATTTCAGAGCAGTTTTCACCACACTCGTTTAAACTTATCGAGTTCAGAGTAAGTCAACTATCAGCTAATAGTTATCACCTGCAACAGAAGAGGTATTAAAATAAAAAAATAATAAAGTGAATAACGATTCCTATCCAATTATTATACAGCTGCAGTTGCTTCGGTGTCAAAGTGCACTGAAGACTTTATATTATTATGTATTTTAAGTTGTAACACGTATTTATGTGTAACGCGCCAATGTGTTAACATTTCGTGATTTTTATTGATACGCGTTACTGTCTAATACGTTTTAGTACAGATGATAACTGTAATAACAGATCATATTATATTATTAGTAATCACAGAGTACTGTTCTGTATATAAAATGCTTCAAATAAAAATATATTACAGTTTTCAAGCTCGTCTAAAAAAAAAAACGATTAACCTAAAACATAACACTGTCGTAGAGACGAACGAAACAACACAACTATGACGTCTCATCTCCCGAATGATAATGAAAGCGAATATCGCACATTTATTCAACAGCAGTATACAATAATAGTATAGCCGAAATAAGATTCAAGTGGGCCTAGGATTGGCTGAGGATTCCACTCGTAGTCGTATATATAGCTAAACGTTACGATCGAGGCGGTGAAGAATGTTACCGGGGGATGGGTACAAGCCAAATTGAACCAGACCTTGTTTCCGGAGGGTGTGTTTGGACCTAGCGAGTTCAAAATCGATGTCACATTTGGCCGAAGTCCCGAGGATAACGATGATATTCACGGTTTTGTGCGCGTGGCATGTACGTATACCGAAAATGTGGCAAATCTAATTTATTTTTTAATATTTTAGACCGCGCGCGTATCGCAATACCGTTTTTAAAAATTAATTTTCTTCAATATTACAATCGCCATCATATTTATAATTAATAATATAGGTATGCTCAAAATAATTACGGATTAAAAATAAAAAATTGAATTGAGCTTTTAATTTTTCTTAGTAAATTGTACCCACGAGGATGGATGTACCATACCACGTTATGGGTAATTAAATAGTATTATTATGTACAGTTGTAAAATAAAGAATATTATACATAATTTATTTTTAAAAATTGTAACTGTCTCGAGTTTAGATTAAGGGGTGGAGCTGGTCGACCCAAATCCATATAATTTGTTTAAATAATTATATATATATAATATTTATACATTTTACATTTTAAGGTTTTTAATTTATTATTATTATTTTTTTTTTCATTAAATGAATAATATTACAAAACGTAAAAGCTCGTTGTTTGTAACATTTAATTTTTATGAAATTTCGATTTAAACATAATATATAAAAATATATCAATGAATCCGTAATTGTATTATATTAAAAATATTCGGTCATCTGCGAAGACGAAAATTACGTTTACGATATTATTATAATAACCAATATAATACAAAAAAAAAAAAATAATAATTTACCATCGTAACCTATAAATTATATCTAATTCATTTTTATGAATAATATTTTTTACAGCAATGCATTCGAAATGTTTTTTGGGTTCAGAATAAATAAATTAATACAAAACTCACAAACATAGAAAATAATTATACATCAGTAAAATATTATACTGTTTGCTCCTCGTCGTTAGCCGTAATTGACTAGACATTTTTATCATCGACCGTTTCTGTCGTACTTATAATAAATAATATAGCTTATATATTATATAATCTTCTGACTGCTGTTCCGCTATATTATCCCCCAGTTTTAATTTGCTCGCTAATATTAATAACGCGACTATTGCCGTACATTTTAGACTTGGGTTTTTTTGAAAAATCAAACAATGCACAAAAAATGTCACTCGCGGGCAGCGGAAAAGTCTGAATACGGCGCGGACGCGCTTACGAGTACACACATGGCTCGCACAAAATGTCGTACGCGTTACCGATAATAATTATCCGGATTAATACGATTAACGAAATCAAATGCCGATCGCGCGAATTCGCGAGTATCAAAAATAAATAAGCGTATCTACACCGTGAACAATATAGTCAATCGAATACAATAAAATATACGATATACGTAAACCGCCTTGATATTATTATTATTATTATTATTATTATTATTGTTAATCGTTATGGCATATAATATTATATTATGATATGTGCTCGTTTTACAAGCGACAAAAACGCACACACAATTTATTTTTTTACACTCTCGGCGGCGGTTATTTTCACAAAATAATAAAACAATATATCGCAGTTCTACGATATAATATAATATGACGTCGATAATACCTATACTCTCGGCAATCATATACAGCAGGGTTATATCCAGGTCTATTTGACTAATGCAATAACTTTTACAGCAGTAACAGTGATTAGCAAGAAATCATTTTGAATTTTAACACACTTTGAAAATTGTTTAAAAATTAACGACTTAACCAAATTTAAAGTTTTAAACGCCAAAATGGTTTTTAAATACTTATTTATGAAATAGATATCTTGGATTATTAGAAAATATTAAATAAAAAATTTAAATTATTTATTTTTGTTGTAAAAAAAAAAAATATATAAGACATACAAATTGTAGCGCAGAACTCTACAAATCATTACAAAAAAAAGAGAAAACAATGAAAATATTGAATAGAAAACAAGTTATTGCATTAGTCAAATAGACCTGGGACACTCTGTATATAATATATAATCTATATTATTAAATTATTTTAACGAGCAGTACGAAACCAGTTAATTTCGATGTACTTAAATATTATATTATCGCGTCTGCGTCTACGGCATTATAATGATATACTCGAAAACGTGACGATTGTGAGGGACGAGGGCTAAAGCACATCATATTATTATTATTATACGCTTCGGTGAGTATAAATTTGTCGCGGTCCGACCTCGATATGGGTTTGCGCACCTTCTATATAACGGACAACTTTCAGGGGCAAAAGCAGACCGTAATTTTGGATTTCGTGCTGACGATAATTGAACGGTTATCGAAATAGATTATAATTGACATTCGATACCACTGCGGGCGTAATCATAATGTAATATTATTATCGCGCGTATACAATTATAAAATATAAAAATACGCCGCCGCCGCCGTGTCAGAAGCATTCGGCGAGTCGGACTCGTTCGAACAAACGCCCTCTCGTCTCTTTGCCGGCATACGCACCTATACCTTTGTCAGTCGAGGATTTATTTTTCATATTTCCTACTCGTCTCTCGTTTTTCTACTCCGACGCGTAATATAATATATATTGTGAGATCATATTGTATACGACGTTCAACGACCGTACCGCGCGTGTGCAATATGTGGGCAAGAGATCTCGCACGTCTGATAATCTTTCGTGGTTTTAACCGTCAGTATAGTATCGCACTGGTGGCGGTCCAGGCGGAGCTATATATCGATTGGTGTCGGGGCGGATTCGATTCCGCGGAGGGCCCCCTTTTTGCGTTAAAAACCGTTGTTTTCCGCGCGCGTGCAGCTTTCGTTTCTCTCCTATCACGTCGCGTTCGTCAAACGTCCATAATATAGCGAAATTAATTTACACTAAATTATAACGTAATACAATATAGGTAAACGTTGGTTTATCGTATAATGCTCGCGTTTGCTCGTCGTACGTATATGCACGCTGCGATTTAATAATTATTATTATTCTGTTTATAGTATACCTATATGTAGTTGGTATTAATATTATGCAAGCGTTAAACACGAACGAGAATTGAGTGCGAATGGTTTTGAATTTTTCCGGCAAAGAAAAAATAATCGGCGACCATCATAGACATAATATAGCGATTATTATAGCCGACTTAACGATGATGATATTATAGTGTCGCCATTGAATTATCACTGCTCATTATTCGTATATTTTATTAAACCACAAATATTCGTGTTGTAATACACTCTAATGGTATTATTATGACGGCTACCAGTAGTAATTTTACTAAACAATTAGATTAGATTATTCGATTATTGCGGTTTTTAATGGTTTTATTTAAATTTACAAACGGATTTTAACTTTATTTCAAAAATTGAAAATAGAGAAAAAGTTATGATGGACGGGGTGATAACTATAGTTGCATCCCGCTCTAAACATTTCTTACGAATTGCGGTCTGAGTTTTTTTTGGGGTGAATACGAATTGCGACCACCTTTTTTCTAACGTACATACCAATTAAACATTTTTGAGGTATAAAATTATATACTCTAAACTCAATTTCCTTCCCATTTTTGTATAGACTTAGGACTGACTGTACCATCAGAACTACAGGCAAGTTAAACATGTCGTCGTATATATTTAAAATTAATATTTTGGCACTGGTAAAAACTTATATGATATTTTTTTAGATTAAACATGTTATTTTCATTTTATTTAAAATATTTGTCGTATTAGATATTATTGTTGTTAATTGATATTATGGTAAAAACTTGTATGATATTATTTTTATAAATTCAAGTATTTTCAGATTTTCTTCTAACTCTCTCATAGTTTTTCTAATAAATGTTTATTTTTCTATTATACCTTTTTATTCTGCGATTATTTGTGTGAGTATACTTCTTAGTTGTATATAGGTTTATTTCTGTATATTTTTCAGAACATATATAGACACAAAAATATTACTATAAATCTATTGTATGTATGATCGATATGGCAATTAATATCAATTAAACCGCATCTCGGATACAAATTAAAAAACTCGGGCAGCAACTAGGATTAGACCTTTTTACGCTGTTATCTTTGGGATGCAACTAGTATGCAGCCGATGGACAAATCATTATCATTATTAAATGTTAAAAAAATAATGAAATCATGACATTGCAAGTATGGTTGTATGTAATCTTAATATATATATATAACCGAAAATTGAAACCTTTGATGCTAATGTTCTCGGAAACTACTCAATCGATTGTCTTAATTTTTTTTTTAAATGAAAGGTTATAATATTATAACGGAGAAGGTTCCTATTGCAAAAACGTATATTAAAGTGTAATTTAAAGAGGTGCTCACACAAGGATTTTGAAATTCATGATGAAAATCGAAATTTGTATTTTGTTTATAAATATGGTTGCTATTGGTTACAATTATTAGTTATCAGTTACAGTAACAGTTTTTCCTACGTACATATTGGACGCTAAAAATGTTGGAAAAACTGAAAGTGCTATTATCTCATCAAAAATATATGAATAATCTCTGTTTATTTATAGGGTTGTCAATGGTTACATAATATCTTATAACTATTATAATTAGTAGAAATATGGCATATTCATATTTTTACAATTACATTTAGAAAAAAAAACAAATCTTTGGCACAGGCCACCATTGAGATGGCCATTCGTATGCCTAATATTCTGATATCACTTACTTACTTATTTAATCTTTGACACTGCCGACGCCGGGTGGGACAGCTAGTAATTTATAATATATTTTATACGTTAATCAGAAACGTATTAACATCACTATTTATATTTTTAAACATTATTTTCACATAGCTTGTAGAACAAAATAAAATATTTAATAACTAAGTTTATGATAAAAATAATAAAATTCGAAAAACCAAAAATAACGTAAGCCTTAACAATTCTTTACCATATCGTTGTACGTATAATATATAAAAAAAAACATTACCTGCCTAAAATGATCAGTATTTATTGGCAAACCAGGGTCTAGCGGTGGCAAGAGGTTTCACGATCATGGGTCTCATTGAATTTAGGGGACAATATTTTTTTTTTTTATGTTCACATTTAAAAGAAATTTCACAAAATAAAATAAAAAAAGTGCATATCACGAACATTTACTAAAGCAAACATAATAATAATAAATTCATATTTGATAATAGTAATAATATAGGTAATAATTAGTAATATGAAAAGTTTAAAAATTAATGATAATGGAATTTGTGAACAATACGTACCAGTTGTACCTTCGTGGTATATCGTATAATAATTGAATAATAATACCTATATTAAATAATTAATTGATATTAGGGGTTGTTGACCTATTCGCGCGAGGTAACTATATTTTTATTAGTGCTGACGCTTAAAATATAATTGGTTATTTGCGTATAGTGTCTTAGTTTCAACGATTTATAATTGTGTATTATACATAATATTACATAGCTATTTTGCACGGTACTTGACATAGACTTCAGCCCCCCTTCCATATCGCAAACGCTATTGGCGCCTACGGTACTTGGTGTAATATTAATAATTGTTTTATTATTATTTCAAATGGTACAAAATTAAATATTATCTACGACTGTAAAATAATAGTGGTTAAAATTGTTATGAAGTGAGATCTGGATTGAAGATTGAGAGCTGAAAGAACCCACTAAGTGTCCGGTGTTCTGCGGCCCAATGGATCATTAATCCGGGCTATTTATAGGTAGGTATTGTTCAATCGTGTTTTACACTTTGAAAACCACAACAGAAAAATGTTAAATTGCTTATGATTATAAGACGTGTTATATTTAAAAAGATTTCAATTAAAGTTAATATTATTTTATTTATTATTTTTTTTTTTTTATTACTGAGATTTTAACCTTAAATTATTATATCTCGACAATTATGTACATTGATCTGCCAAGTTAATACTATTATGATCAAATAAACTCGGATTTAAGTTTAAAACGACAGACTACAATGGTTATTGGTTTTATAATATAAATCTGCGGTCTTCCTTTATAGAACGTAAATTATTTCGATATCACATTTCACTCGAATGAACATAACCGAAATAAATCTTAAATGTTCAATTCAAATATTCAATAACATGTAAATAAAGGCAATACATAATAATAATAATAATAAAAAAATACAGGTAATCATTTTAAAATTCCTCGTAAGATAAATCAATTTAAAATGTCTTAAACGCGAAGTTTTGTTCAGGTTTATGGATGGATAGGCGTAAAATATTAAACAACAAAATAAATGTGAAAACTTGTGTGCGTAAAATTGAAATGATAAATATTATATTTAATATCAATGAATGTTAGGCGAAAATCTTTGTTAAAAATGTACCCCTTACATAATAATATGTAAATAGGTAATAATATAGTCCCCGTAGTTGTAAATGCTTACTCACGAATTGTTATTTTAATTACTTAGATTTTTACCAAGGTAGGCGTTTATCACTTTATCAGACCTTGTAGGTGTAAAACTATAATATTTTTCTTTGCACAGGTATACAACTGGTGTTTAACATTTTTGAGTAGGAATGTAAAACGAACCTAACATGGTTAAAATAAAAATAATTACATTGTCATACAAAAAAAGGATACATATGAATTGTTTTCTATATTTGACACATACGTCAGTTGTAGCCATTACGTAATATTGCTCATTCGAGCCATTTTCCTGAGATAATTTAGGTTATTCGTTTACATTCAAGCTAACTCTTAGTATTAAGTCTTTTAGTTAAAATATTCGTAACATAAATTTATATTAATTCGACTGTAGTGTAACTTTTTTTTTATTATAGCTATATAATTCATAGGATTATATTTTAATGTTTTTGATTTATTCATACAATTTTATTTTTTGTTTCAAAGTTAAAATAATTTCAAGAGATAATAATAGGAAACAGACTATGCTACAGGTTTCATCCATATAAAATACTGAATATCTACATATATTTGAATAAATACAATACTCGAAATAGTGGTAATATCATTTTATAAAGAAATAGTTTCAAATAGAGTTCTACATTTCAAAATCATTATTAATATATACGTAATAATAATAATAATAATATGTAGTACGTCATAGTGACAAATTAAAAAAAGCAAGGCGTACTCTTATCGTGGTGGTTAGACCTCTTTTGTGAATAGGCCACTAGAATGACGTGTGTTAGAGTTGCAGTGTCATAATTAAATTTACAAACGTTGTTCCCTCACATCGTTCTAAGGATTTTTCATAAAACTCGGCAAAAAGTCGTACATCGTTAAAAATTTTCATTCATAAAAAAAAAACCATCAGATAATCAATAAATACACATGCGTAACAGCCGAATATTCACACTCTTATGACGTGTTATAATTAATACTGCAGTCGCTATGATAACGTTAAATATTATTTTCTTGTCCCTTAAAATGTATGCAAGTTATATATTTTCCATGTCGCCTTATCTATTTATTCACATAGGTCTAAAAAATTGGGCAAATAGTTAATCGCTCTGCTGTATGCAGTAGGAGTCGAGTATGCCTCATCGTTGAGTAATTCCTCGGTCTGTATACAGTTATTCATTTTTTAGTTACAACAAAAAACTCAATTTTGATTTTGTTAAAAACTAGTTTCGTGTGAAAATTCGAGTTTTCTTCGTATTATTTTTTTTTTTATTCGTGTTTCATTTGTTTTTGTCTTGTCGTTGTAAAAAGTAAGAAACTTAAAAAATCATAACAAAAGAAAACATTAATTTTTTTTTCCAAAAACGTTGTATTATGATGACTTATTCAAGATGTATTACTCGCTGCACCTCCACAATTCCACTCGAAATTTATTTGCACCCTAACCCCGGTCATGGTTCTTGGCCCTCTAGCGTCGAACACCCGAGCTCAGTTATTGTTCAAGCTTAATATATACGTATCGATAATGCTATTAGTTCAAATTATTGTGATGGTACCAAAATTAAAACAACTGTCGTACCAGGTCTAACCTGTCTATCACCGCCGTGGACCTACGGACGTCATTTCCGTATCGCGCCGAGTTAACTCGACCGCTGCGATAAGATACAATATAATACGACTATGTCGTTATAATAATAATACTGCCGAGACCGTTGCAAAGGCAATACGGTTACTATTTTATAGGGGTCTCGAGGGTGCGTTTGGCCGCCGTCAGCAGTGCGGCGCGCAGTTCTCGGAAACAAGCGACCGCATAAACGTTTCGCGCATTCGACCGCGAATGTGTACACGACGACGACGACGACGACGACGACGCTATAATATTATTTCGGTCTGCAGGAACGTGCTTTCGCGTGTCGCGATTACGTCCTCCCCGTCCGCTTTTCGGTTACCGCGGTATACGCGTTATAATAGCAGTATATATGGTATTTAGGACGTGGACCGTGGACCGCGGATATAGGTACCCGCGTATTAATGTCACAACGCGCGCGCGACGTGTGGTGGCGGTCGACGATTATGATGTTATCATTGTTATAATAATAATAATTTTGTTATTTATTATTATCGCAGCGGATTACGATCAATACGACGACGACGACGACGACGACGACAGCCGCACGGCGAGCGTGTAATAATAATACAGCAGCAGCAGCAGCAGCAGCAGCAGCAGCAGCAGCAGCAGCAGCAGCAGCCGACGGCGGCGGCGACGACGACGACCGTTGACCGATTTTCCGGACGCAAAGGTCGCGCGCGAACCGCCACCGCTAACCGCACGTACCCAATATATAATATTATTATATACCTAAGACCTAAGTGCTCGGCGACGACGTGCCGTTGCCATAAACACGCGGCCTCGGACCGAATGTCGTCACGCGCCACCGCGGCGGCGGCGGCGGCTCGCAGCCACTCCGGAATACGCACCTATATAATAAACAATACGTCATGTATACGCGAACACGCGTAATTTGATATCTCCGAACGTACAATAAATAATAATAATATAATACAATATGATACGATATGTGTTTTGGACATTCGCTATAATATAGTACGGTAGGTGCTCGTATAATAATAATAATATTATGTAACACGCCGCGCGCGATACCGAAATATAATATTATTATTACGTCGTAACTATATATTGGTTTCGGACATTACGAACCCGGCCGCAGCTCGCAGGGGTGGTAAACGAGAGTTTGCAGCAGATAGTGTCGTACTCGCACCCCCTCCCCCCCACCACAAAAAAAAATCGTAGGTAATCGTTAATTGTGTATCCCGCCAGACCGCGTGATTGGCGGGTTGTCGACGAGTACCAGTAATAATTGCCCTCAACCAAAAGTATCAGTCGTCATATTCAATCGAATACAAAAGTCGTCCTCGATCGTATGCACAAGTCGCACTAAACGTAAAATAGCGCACACGGTACGAAAAGGGTAATTATTTAGACGAGAACATTTTTTTTAGTTGACAAATTTCAATTTTTGCCGATTATTATTAATTATTGAATATTGTATTTATATTATTTTAATATAATATGTTTTTTATTTTCAATATTTAATATTATAATACTATTATAGCGGCCGAGCCCACGACGTCGTGCTGTCACATATTATTTACCACCAATTTTTTACTCCATATTATGACGTGGTATTGTGGTCGTGTATACAACACGTTGAATTTTGTGCATTTTGCTCGAGGGATTTTTTTTTTTGTAAAAAAGTAATTTTGTTGTTAATGTTTAAGTAAAATGTCTATAACTGATTTTTCTGATTAAATAATCCCATATAATACAACTACTAACAATTCGTTTATTTTGTTGCATACTCAGTGAACCAACGTGCAACGACTAAATACGTATTGATAATTTTCGATAATGATCATAATAATATTATTATCAAAGACTATATTATGAAAAAATACTTTTTTTTTTTTTATTAAAGAAAACCAGCGGCTGCATTAAACATTGGGATCCTAGTTATTTTACAGAGAATTTTCTTAAATTCTAATATATTTTCTGATGTTATTTACAATATTAAATTAAACATACAATTTGTATGATAATATTTTATTTTACAATTTATTTTGAAAATTCACATTTTTCATGTATTTTAAAATTTAAAATTATATTATTTTCATATAGTCTGTGGTGATATTGGCTAGCATAGCATAAGGTATGATGACGGTTATCTGCAGATAAAAACCAGTAATTATATAATAATATTATAAAAATAATCAAGCACGCGTACTGCGTGGTCCTAAATATTTTCATTATAAATATATAATACATATCATAATCTTCGACGGCGGTGATAATATTACAACATTATTTTTAAAGTGAGTTTTTATTTGGTTCTCATCCGCATCGACTATAATACATCCCCGTCGAATAACCCCGACGTTGTATATTATTATAATATATACCGTCGGCGGTCGCGTGTACACCTCACATTATTGTAACATAATAATTATTATTATACGCATACACAGCGGTAAATTTGGAAACGCTGTACGTTGCAGGCCACGTGTCACTGTGCGGGGAAGACCGACACCGGTTAATGGAAAAGCGGGAAACCCGTATAATAATAATAATATGATATTACATAGGCGCCCCCTCTAAAATCGAGTGCCTACTTATGTAACCCATCAGAGCTCTACACACCACGTGGGCTTGGGTACCGGGAAAACGTGAAAAACAGAATAAAAGCCACCGTTGCGCGTTGCGCGTATTACTGTCAACGGGGTTATTATATTGGTTTTCTGCGGGTCGATCGACTTCAAGTGTCACTGCCAGACCGCCGATCATCATTATCGTACGGTTTTGATAATTATTTTAAACTCAAACAATGCGAGTTTTTGACGATTTTCCATTGTTACGACGATGACGACTGCAGTACAAGTGCCGAACCGTCAATAAGATTGCAATCGCGATCGGGCCACTCGATTTTCCGAGCTTGCTTTTGGCTTTTTTTACACGAGCGGTTCGAATAATAGTTTCTATTCTTATACATTTTACATTTTAAACAGACTCGAGTTAGATAATACGATTATTTTTAGTACTTTTCGAAATCGACTGATATCAATCGTTATAAAATCGTTTAAATTTGTATTGTTTACTTCTTTCATTATTATTGCCTATATTATAGTAGACTAGAAATTGCGAGATCGCCATTAAATCAACAAAGTGGGAATGTTTTATTTTAAACTAATACGTTTATAATATTTTATTTATATAACTATTAGTAATGTATGTGGTAAGTTTAAGACATTTTTACCAAAAACACCGCATTGGCGTCAATTGGTCCGTGGTATAAAAACGGAAAAACGTAATATATATAAGTCAAATATACATACGATATCAGATTAATTTTACTTAAATAATAATTATGAATATTTACGAACTGGCAGCTTTTGAACTATACGATTTAAATTCTTATGAATACAAGGAGCAAAACGTTTTCATACAAATCTAGATCCGTTTTCAATATGATATTAATTCTTATAATTCAAGCTACTATGGTGACCATACTAATATATCAATCGGGTGGTATATTATACCAACTATATAATATAACCTGTCCATGCTCCGTTTGTGATATTTTGTCGAGGTCTGCTGATTGTATATTTTATATTATTATTATAATGTATTTATATTAAAATGTAAGTAGATATATTTTGAACGAATAAATACGAATACAATTTTTTAGCACATTGTTATTTAATGTCACATTCGGTTATTCTAAGTGCATACTTAGATATTTTTTGGGCATATTTCCATGTTTATTTTTTTAGTTTTAGGGTAATTGCTTATCACTTATCAGTAACTACTAACTGCAGTCTCTATTTATGCACGTATCGATAGTACGTATGTGCAGTATTATCTGTTATGTGTATATCAATATATAATAATAAAAGGTTAATGAAGATATAATAACCGAATTATTATTTATTATGTTCGTATAAAAAATTGTTTTACGTTATTTTAATACTGCAAATATTAAAGTTATTTATTGTCATTAAAACAAGCTTATTATATTGTGTTTTCACTGATAAATGGGTTGTACCTATTATACCTCAGTAATGGATGCAACCATTGCCATATATATATATTTTTTATTTTACATGGAATATATGTTATGGAACAATTCAATAGGTTTAGTCACAAATTAAAAGTCCGTAAGTTATGGCCTATGGGAATAAAATATCTTATAAATCAAATTGATAAGTGATAGGAACTCTTCGAGGTTAGATAAGACTGTGAAAATTCCACAATATAAAAGCACGTTAAAACTACATATATAAATACTTATAAATATTTTTATCGAAAAACTTTAAATGGGTTTTAATTAACGAAATAACTTGTACCACCGATTTTATTATAAAATCAATGCTAGTACTTAATTTTTAAAAACAACAGCAATATACAATGTACACAAAATGTAATGCAACTGAAAAGGTATTTTAACATCCTAGTTAGACATTCATTATAAAAATAAAATTTCAATCACCTGGAGTTGTAATTTTACAAAATAATGATCTTAATAAATATTTTCAACAATAATACAACAAAATACATTAGGTATATACTCAAATCCTAAATGAGAGGTATGTTGTATTTCACGTTTCTATTAAGAGCGTTTTTATGAAAAATATAGGTACCATAATAATTTTGTTTATTATGAACATTATTTCTATTTCTAACTTTCAGTTTAATAAACAAATTTAATAATTAGTTATAAATCGAAATCTATAATTTATTTTTCCTAAAACATTGAAATTGTTTTGGCGAATTAATATAAATGTAGACATATCATATCATAGAAATACCAATACTTCGACAGAATGAATTACTTAAATAAAGCAAATATTTTACAGCGTTAATCAAATAACTATACAGAAAATGTGTATTTATTATTCATTACAACTGTTGTTTGAATAATATTATTTGACGAACTCTTACGGGGAAAGTACATATTATTATTAAGCGAATGATTCTTGCAACGTTCCACCGGTTACATTTTAATTAAGGAAAACACAATTTATTTAATTGGTGAAATTTTAAAACTTGAATAAGTTCATACTTACATTTTTTAAAAACTACAACCTACTACACACTTTGAGATTTTGAGCATATTCTGATTTAATGAATATGTGTCAATTTCTGATTTTAAAATTCTAATTCAGTTTAAAATGACAATAAATTATCAATTAGAAGTATAAAGTATTTTGATTGAAATCCTGTTGAACCGACAAAATTTTGTTTTCTCATTTAGATTTCAAAATTAATGTCATAATAGTATTTTTAATTTGCAAACTGAAATTATTTTAATAACTCATAAAGCAAAGAGAAAACTATGAATTTCTCAACAAAAACAATGTAAAACAATGATACCTGGACGGTATATTTATAGTTGAAAATTATTATGCTCTTTGCCTATTGTATAAATTTAAATGATTAAATGTATATTTATTTTACCTGAATTACTTTAAATTTAGTTGAATACAGTGAACAATGTATTAACACACAGTATATTATACAATTTAAAGAAGGTTAGATGGGTTTGTAGGTTATGTTTTGATATAATATGTTTAATGTTTATATTTCATTTGTTTTTTAAACGGTAATTCCATTTAAATGTTTATTGTCATGAAAAGCAACACATGGAAAATATAAGTGAGAAAAATGTTGACGAATTGTACAATGCTTAAAATGGTCTATAAATTAATAAAATAAGATCCTATTATTTGTCAAAATTTGAACTTCAAACACTTATAATAAGAAAAAAATTTGACTAGACATTTCGATATTTCTTAATTGCTGTAAGAATTACTTTTAAGAACCTTATATAAGATTTTCAACCTTTTTAAACAAGAAAAAAAATCGCGATTAACATAAATAGGTCAAAAATATCAAAAATGTCTAGAAATAGTTAAAAAAAAGACTTAAATTAATTTGAAAACGAAATCATGTATATTAAATTACAATTTCAAGTAGGTACCTAAGATTTTAGTCTTATGAAAATCTTATGAATTAATAAAAATATAAAAAATATAATAACGGCATTCATATTTTGTATAATATGTAAAACACTTGTTATTTCTCACCATCAACAATTCATAAAATACCTACATTTAAAATGTTTGTATATTTGTATAAGCAAATGTACAATTATATTTTAATACTAAGATGGCACATAAGGTCACAGTTTAAATTCAAATAGCTATTTTATTCAGAGAAAATATTATTACAAGAATTTTGGATGAAATTATTTGAAAACGCAACTTTAACCATCTCTATTTTGTGTAGAATAAGATATGTAATAATAAAAACTGTATAGGTACATAGAATATGAAAATACATAAATGAAACCGAGTGCAAAAAAAGAGTAAACGAATTTTCGAATTTCCTATACAACACAATAGATAAGGGTTACGTTTACTCTTCCACATGTCTGCCAGTGGATGCCTTCTGTAAAAATGTTCCATTTCCAATTACTTCCGATATTATTTAGCAACTCAAATACCAATCATTTGGATTAAACTTGATTTTTCAACCGCAATATGTTTAAGTCTTAGCACAATTCATACATAATAAAATATACCTACAGTTTAATAATATATATATAATATGTTATATAATTTAATATAAATTCAAAAATCAATTGCAACAATAATAATAATAATAATAATAATAACAAAAACAATCGTTAATTACACAGACATTATTTATTATGATTAAAAATGTATTGATTTGAATTATCAATTTCATATATTTTATACAAAGTAAAAATGCTTTGCATAGTTATAGCAATAGCTGGTATACGGAAATTGTCATGAAATTTCAACTTTATCTCATCAGTTCTAAAATAATATGTATACAAGTGAATAATGTTAATAATTGTAACTGTTTTATTTGTTATGTCCGAAATACAATATTATGTTGTGTACTTTTTGAAAAAAAAATTCCAACCAAACAATATTTGCCTCGCTGTTTTTGCTACGATTTTGAATTTATTATGGTAGGGTACTTATCGAACATTATCGAGTAAAACAGTTACCAACAACTTTAAGTACCTACGTAGGAATTTCATAGATTCCACACTTGATTGTATTTTTTAACGACAAAAAACGATTCTCTTACAAAAGTCGAACAAAGTGCAAAAGTTGTAAGCCACTTTAATACACACGAGACGATCCGTCTGTTTCACGAATCGGATAATATAAATACCCAAGTTTCGAAAGGATGAGGAAAAGTATCGTACGATTTTACTAGAAAATATATCCGACCAATATAATACGGAGGAACTTTATAACAGGTATATAAACAAAACAGAAGGTAATAATAATATGACCTATAATAGCTGCGACTGCTATAATATTATTATTATGACGTCTGTCGTGACGTTTAGGTGAGGATAACGTAAGGTACATTATAGGTATATTATCCTGCACGGTATGCGGTTACCGGTTCTTCGTACGATTTATGATCGCACGGTTTGCACGAGTACCGCGTAGTATTAAAGTCGAATGTATAATAACTACGTAGGTAATTATATATAATAATACATTATGCCTTCGCGAATGGGCTATCGACATTTTATTTCATTCGCTTCGTGTTACGCGAACGATATTCGAAAGGAAATTTTGCGGGGTTCGAAACACTGAGGTTTTTCATTCGGTCCCTTCCGCGGTACGGTCGTAGAATATTCAAACAAATCGAACTCGTGTACAAGCAAAATTGATAAAAAAAAAATAACTTTTTGAATAATATTTGTACACTCTAAGAGAACTTTTTATCAAAAATTATATACTTGTACCTTAGTTATTTTAGTTCAAACTCTAATACTTAATACATTTTAGAAAAAATGCAAGTACGTTAAACAATGACTAAGTCGCTCAAGTCGTTTTGATATTACATTATTTCATAAAATAAAAACTACATTTTCAATTTTAATATTTTTGAGTTGTATTAATATTTTCCGATTTTACGATAATATTTAATAATAATAATTCTTGTGCAGATTATATTTTTAATTAAATTGAGTATAGTCATATATTTCAATAAGGAGACTACGCAGCTTATGTACTTGTATACTTTCTAGACCTACCTAACCCATAATACCATATTAAATGTCTATATTTTATATCCCTGATCCCTCTATCAATATCCTATTTGTTATAGTATAACACAAAGTAACAATCGTATAAGACAAAAAGTACTAAGATAAACATTCTGAAGAATACTTTAAAGAATCGTATCAATATAAGGTAAAAACCCTCAATCTTTCAGATGAACATAAACGCATACAAAATATATAACTCAAGGTTTCCATTCTAAACCATGTTTTTTTGGAATGTTGATTACTCTGTCTGAGTACTTTGGAGATATAACACAAAGTTCATCACAAGTAAAGATGGTTTTGATTCTTACAAAAAAAAAAAAAAATATCACAATTTACCAAAACTGTTTTTCTACAATTCGTTAATGTTTTGCAGTACACTGACTATAAGAACGAGAAAACTGACTAAAAGATAAAAATTATATAATATGTATTGGACAGATAAAAAAAAATGAGTGATAAATAGTATGATTTGCTTATGCAGTCTGTCCATCAATTGTTAAAAATACACGAACATAGTTTTAATACTATTTATCTAATACGATTTAAATATTGTATACGAAAATCAAGCAAATTTCAATTTACGAAATCTAGTTGATACCCGTATGCCAGATTTATATTGAGTAAATTAAATATTTTAATGTCTTTAAACGTTCAGTAGTAATTGTAAAAACTCAAAACCGTAAAAATGTATTCCGTTATCAGTGTTATAGGATACTTTAAAAGAAGAATAGTAAAACTTGAGCTATACAAAAGACACACCGTGAAATGCATCATTAAGAGAAAAAGCCTTGGGTCAAAAAACGAGAAAACGTGATGCGACCCATAATTTCGAGAAGGGTTTATGTGGTCGGCAACACGATGTAGTACGATTTTTTTTTTCATCTACCTAGAGAGAGTTGAACGAGTTTGAATTTCTGAGTACTTTAATATGACAAGGAAATACGAAATAACTGCAAAGAGGTTTTCTCACCACGTGGGCTTTCTGTTAAGGGTTTACACGTTATACCAAAAGGATCTGTAATGTAAATGAGATTGCTATTTTTTATCGAAAATATTTTTAAGTAATTGAATTTTCATTTTTTTCTTAATAAAGTACATTATTATGTGATAAATCCGTGTCGTGTTTCGTCATTAAATGTAATTGTTGTTTATTATACTGTGATGCGAACGAACAGTACTTAATGCTATAATAATTAATAAGTTGTTGTCACCTCATTTTTATATCCATTATAGTAAATATTATAATCTTTTTCTGTTATACACGGATAAACCAAGTACAATAATAATATGCCTACCTTTTTTATATCATTGTACCTTAAATAAACCATAACCACTCTCACCGCTACCCCCATAACTTATTTATTTGCATAAGATTACCATTACAAATATTAAAAAATTATAAAAGTTGGATGTATATCAAAGTTATAATTAATTATTATTTTATTAATTCAAATATGTACAGACCATATTATACTATATGGCGTGGAAAATGTTCCACTAGGTATCTAATCCTAGACATAGTAGTTACGTCACTGCTCATTAATTATTATATGAATTTAAACATTGTATTATGTGTACAGCACTCATCTGACTCCTAAAGTCTACACTAATCAACATTTTACACGAACCATAAAAAACCCCACAATATTTCAAAAAAAATCAACTACAATAACTTTAAGTTTCCTTATGAAATAAATAATTCTATAAATTAGTAAAGTCTAAATCATATCAATTTTATTTCAGTTAATTTAAAACTATATTTATTATAATAAATATGAGTAGTAATTATATCTGGAAAAATATATTTCAATCTTATTATATGAAAAATAAAATATGATAATTTGTAGTTACCAATATTAAATGTGTTTGTCAGCACAAGCTTGCTTTTGAAACGAGAACTAACGTCTATTTAATTATATATATATATTATATTGAATTTAGTGATCCTATATGTTTATCAATTTATTATCCTAGAAAACTTTATACTAAAGAAATTTTGATTGTGTTTCTTTAAACACTACAGTATAATGTTGTAAGAGTTGGTATAAGAAATATTCGTATTAAGTTAACAATTTCCAAACAAACATTGTAAAGTAATACAATTATGTATTTGTATTAAATAATAAATTAATAAATATGTAAATATAATGAAGAAAAAAATCAAAGATGTCAAATACAAATAAAGTTTAAAAGTGTACCAATAAAATAATTTAAAAAATGATTCAATTATTGAATAAAATAACTAAAATATACACGGTAAAGAGCTAGCATTATTATAATATACAGAGAGCACTGAGCATGCTGAGCCCCATTTCTCCATTAATAATGAATTTATTCAAAATCTGATTTTTTAATTTTTAAATATACTACCACTTGAAGAATATATTTTTAAATTCTTGAGATTTTTAGTACTACTTAGAGAGTGTCCAATGGTGATACAAACTTCTGTTTTTTTGAACGAAATTCACCTTTTTTACTGTAAATTATTAAGTGAATAATTTTTAAACATTAAAACAGGTACCTAATTTAAAATTCGAACGAGAAGTTACTCATCAGTTATTAAAATATTAATAATAGTCCTAGGATAAAAGTCCTTAAAAATGGTGTTACAAAAATGTAAAACAGGCATTTTTTGTGAATTACCCTGTATACACGTTGTGTTCCGTCTGTGTCTTGAAATATTTACGTTTAATTAAATTGAAGTACAGCTTAAAATTTTTTTTATATTACAGTCATTTGAGTTTCTCTAATCCTGCAGATTTATTAATTGTATATTACTCTGGAGAAACCGAACAAATAGTTTTGATTAGTTGTTAAATTTAAAAAGACATTTTAATAAACAAGTTTATTAATGAATATTGAATACCTATATAATAAGATTATAATTATTATTAAAAATAATAAAAGTTAACTACAGAAGTTAGTAAGGAGTACTTAAGAATTACACTTAAGAATTAAAATAAACCGGTTTGTAAATTATATATATATATTATATAAGCAAGTGTGCATAACAGTTGTTTTAAATCACAGTGTTAATAAATAAAAGTGTAATAGCAAAGAGCACGTTGAAACAACAAATTATATTATTTAAATAATGTCATTAAAAAAAAAAAGAGTAACGATACCCTTCGAGCCCTCTCTCCTGTCGATACGAATTATGCTTAAGGGCAGCATATTAAAGTCTAAAAAACAAAACTATGCATTTTTTAATATTTGGGGTTGTTTTTGAAATTTTTAACACGACATACTGTGATGATTACTAAATCCTTTGAAGAAGATAAAGTCACGCCCCAAATCTCAAATACTACGAATATTAATGTAATATACCCGCATTTTTTTTATGATGATTGGAATACTTAATGAATACTTTATTATTATTTTTTAATTACATTATTTTTTAATCATAAGGAGAAAATATGGACGAGACTTTTAATTCTGCATGACTCTGAAGAATATAATTGTCAATTATGCAGAATTGAATTTAGTACTTTATATGACATTTATTTTTATAGATATTATGTAGGTAAGGATAAAAGAATAACATGAAAAATATTTTTAAATTACAACGAAATAAATAACATAGGTTATTCTTCATTTAAACATCTGTTCATTTCGTCTAAATTTGAACTTAAAATGTCTATAAAAATTATTTTTTGAATAAATTTTTTTGATATTTTGTTTACAGTACTTGTTTGTATTTACTACAAACTTTGTTTTAAATTTTCAATCCTTAGTTATAAAAACTGAACATTTTATAAATTTTTAACTAAAAAACAATTCGCAAATGTTCAATGATGCATTTCGGTCAATATTTGTGGTTTAAATGCTTCTAAAAAAATTATGCTTATGTATTTTTATTATTTTTGCTTGTTATTTTAAAAACGTATGAGGAATCTTGTATTAAATTTTCAAGAAATTTGACCCAATGCAATTTTTGTATGGATATTTAAAGAAAAAAAATTATTTGAAAACACCAAACACTTATTATTCCTCTCCCCCCTAATTTCCAACTAGATTTACTTTCCTATTAGAAAAGATGCTGACGAAAAAAATCGGAGCTTTTTACTGCATTAAAACTTGATAACAGACACAAAAAAAACCCACATCATTGTAAAATCAATACATTTTTCACTCTACTCAGAATCTAAAACAACATTTTATATTTATAATTTTTCAATTTTTTTTCTCTCAAAGCGATGAGCAAACGACTCATTTTAATTTTTTTAATTTTAGATTTATTAGTACTAAACTACTTTATAAAGTACTAACTAACTATGATAGTCTAATAATTTAAATATTCAATTTACACAGTTAATATATAAACACAATAAGCCAAAGTTCAAATAAATTAAACATAATGATATAATAATAAAGACGATAAATAATATCAGATAAGAATATGAAACTCAATTAGTGATTATTATAAGAACAAAAATAATTGGGATGAGTTGATGCTTTAGTCATTTGTTTATTAATATGGCAGAAAACTACTTTTTTAAAAAGGTTATTCGTTAAAATAGCTATGCGAAAACGTCTTATACTATATAAATTTAGGTTTAACCTATCGATGGGTCGTTGTATAGTAAAGTATAGTATTTACTTATAGGCATATAATCGATTAGTAAATCGTGGTTAGGTAATATAAAATATATTATGCTGTGCAACGCTGTCATAGTTGCATATTATGTCAGTCTGCAATAACTTCTCGTCTAGGTGTGTTATTGTGATTAGTATCATATTAAAAATGAAAATGTTATGAAGAACGCATGACACAATTCCAGATATTATTATTATGTTTCCTCGTCATTCGAAGCATTTATAACGTACAAGTATATAGGTCACTAACAAAGAAAAGAAAAATGATGTCTTTTCGTTTTTATTTGACATCAGAAAATGTTATTGTAAATATTATTAACCTTCTATCGATTAAGAGTTCTTGTTTAGTAAGAATATAGAATATGACTCATTATAAATTATTCGTACGAGTTTGTATTATTAAGAAAATTATAAACCAAAAACGACACAATTCATAAACGTTTTTGATCATCTAAAGTGAATCTAATATTTTTTCACGTTCAATCACACAAGTTTGAGTTCTAAACATTTAGTAGTCCCGCCAGGGTCAAAACATTGCAGCAGGCAGGCCCCTTGCAGTGGTCCGGTAAGTCACAAACACCAACTAGATGGTTATTATATAACATCATAATATTATACGTAAGTTCAGCGATCATGTGTTTCACTTTAATAATAACGACAACAATGATAAGAATATGTTTTCACTTCACCGGACGCAATATTGTTACGAACGAATGGCTCGCCGATACGTACAAAGTAAAGCTGGTATATATAGCGTATACCATATACGTGTTTACGGGGGTGGCCGGGTGGCCGGTGGCCACTGCCCCCCGCCCCGGCGGAGTATGCCTAGTGCTTCAAAAAAAAAAAGCTCACCTGGATAAAGAAAAAGGGCGAACGCGAACGCCGATCAGTTCAGACTTTGATAATTTATAATCAATAACCTGTCCTATCGGAATACTTAAATACAATTTAAAAAAAGTCTAATGTCAGTGTTAAAAGAAAAATTGAAAAAAAATTTTTTAACGCCTTCCTAGATTGTAGAAAATTGTCTTTGCTTAGTAGTTTAGATTTTGTATGTGGTCAATTCTGGTGGTGGTTTGTCCAACTATGAATCAAGATGGTCTAGATGGTTATTATATCTAGTACATCGATATCGAGCAAGAATTGGCCAAAAGTATAGACTTTGATTATGTCATTGAGTCTTTTAAATTATTGGATCCATATGAGAGGAGAATGAATGTCTATTGAAACTCAATTTTTATCAACAATAATTTCTTATTTAGATACTATATTATATTGTAAAATGTGTTTTTATTTCAGTTTTAAATGTTTTTTTTTTTTATTATTTTGACGTGTATATTATGGAAATATTATATTATGTTCTTGGAAACTACTCAGCCGATTGTCTTAATTTTATTTTTAAATGAAATATTATATCACAGAGAAGGTTCCTATCGTAAAAAAGTATATTTAGGTAAGTATAATTTAAAGATGTGCTCACACAAAGATTTTGACATTCATGCGATGAAAATCGAAAATTTGTATTTTGTTTATGGTTGCTGTTGGTTACAATTATAAGTTGTCAGTTACAGTAACAGTTTTTCCTACGTATGTACTATTCGCTAAAAAATCTGGAAAAATGGAAAGTGGTATTTTTGATGAGATATTTATGAATAATCTCTGTTTGTTTATAGGGTTGTCAATGGTTATCTACATATCTTATAACTATTATAATTAGTAGGAATATGACATATACATATTTTTACAAATAAATTTATAAAAAAAACAAATATTCGGCACAGGCACCACTGCGATGATTTCGTGCGCCTAATATTCTGATATCGTTTACTTACTTATTTCATCTTTGACTCCGGCAACGCCGGGTGGGACAGCTAGTATTTTATAACTTTCAGTTATAATCAAAAACAATTCATAGTATTGCTAGTTTTTCAACATGAAAAAATATATGTCTAAAAAAAAATAGTACACACAATTTAAGAATTTGTTATGCCTCCTCGGCCCCCAAACTCTGAACACACGCCTATGTACTTATATATATACCCTATATATGTCTATACACCCCGCATATATGCCTATATACCCGCAATATCGCAATCTAAATATATTATATCCATAGAATATAATATACTATATATTATTATTTCGTATTACGATAATCTAATAAAAATAATAACAATAATATAGTATTATATCCACCGCAGCGGCACCGCGCACTTGTCATATATATACGGCGGCACGCTGCCCGATATTGCGTTTTCGATACGCGTTCGCTTTTCAGCGGATAATTTGCGGAAAACTGGCGCGCGATTTGAATATCAAAACAATGCTCGCGTGCACGCACAGAACGCGTTGCATATTGCCCGCCAGCTGCAGCCGCGAGTGTTCGGCGGGCCGCATAGGTGCGTGTACCCCCCCCCCCCCGCCGTCGCCGCTCCGCAATACGTCATATATCGACGTGTTGTATATTATATATGAAATACACACGCGCGCATATATATATACATATATATATATACATATATATATATATATATATGTTTTACGCGTATACATGATATCGTATCGTTCGGTCGGCGGCGAGCAAGGAGGAATAAACCGCCGCCGCCGCGTTGTAAAACTTTCCCCCCCCCGCCCCGTTTTCCGAGCCGTTTGTTGCGACGCACACATACACAGGCGCATATAAGTACGCCTCCGTACGGACACACACGCGCACGCGGCCGGTGTTACGATTATTGTTGTTTTGCAGTGTTGTAGTCGTAACGGCGGTGGCGGCAGCAGCAGCAATAGTATATACGCGGACAGAGAAGAGCAGGCGAGGACGGCGTACGCGTTATTTAATGTCAGTATATATATATATATATACAATATCACATAGACGTATCGAGTGTGGAGGACCGTGTGTGCGTGTGCAGTATATACCTCCGTATCGAATGAACCGTACGCGGTGGATAGAGGGATACACAAACAAATTTATATATATATATATATATAGAGAGAGAGAGAGAGAGAGGGAGTGAGAGAGCGAGAGGGAGAGAGAGCGAGAGAGAATGAGAGAGAGACTACCCGAGTGTTATTGGCATTTCGCTAATTGCGACCGTTTACCACCGCCGCGGGTAGCCGGCGCACCACTACCCCCAACCTTCCCTCCACAGACGGCCGTCGACGTCCGGGGGCGGAGGAGCCGAATTTTCTGTGCTCCTCGACACGCAGATGATAATATACGTATCGGAAAGCGCGACGGGGAGGCGGTGGACGGGGCGATAACAGTGTACTTGTTAGCGGAGTTTAAAAGTCTAATAGGTCAGAGCGTGTATTCATTTTTACTCACACTATAATAAAATTGTGAATCACTTGCCAAGGCACGGTTCGCGAAAAATGTCATTAAAACGTTCGGATCAAATGGATACTATATCGGTACCTATTTATTTTATTCGATTTTTCTCTCGTATCCATATGATAATTTATTTATATAATATGTCTCCCTATTGTATAAAAAAAAGTTGTGCTTATTTTATCATCAACGTAATATAATTGCCGTGGCAACAACACAAATTAATTAACTATTATTAATAATAATTGAATACTTGAAACCCTCTATTATTTAAAAAAGTTTTTTTAAATTTTATTTTTAAATACTTTAAATGTATATAATATATGTATATATATAAATATACAAACAAACGAAAGCGGATTTCATATTATATACCATTACACTGTGTAGCTCCGATTCAGTTTGGTCGTACTTAGGGGGTGTCTTTATATTTTTGATTTTTTTTTATAGAGGGACGTGCCTTTTATATAGCTGCGGAGTCGTTGTGAGAATTAATGAGATATCGGAAAAATTAATACACGACAATGGTGTAGCCTATAATCAGTGTATTACTGTATATATTATTGAAAATATGTTTATATATTACCGTCAAGGACTTAAATAAAGGATTTAACGTTAATGACTTGTCAATAACAATATTTCCGATCAAATTAGATAGTACACGATATTGACTATAGGCAATAGAGTTAATGTCCCTTATTTTCAGGCAATGATGCATTTAAAAATATTTTCTAGGTAATGGCGATGACTCTGAACATTTTCAGCCATAATTGATAAAAATGTTTTAAATCTATTTGTTTGTCGAATTAGAAACGGCCTTGCGTTGTAAGATCGATTTATCTAATCAGTACTAACTACTAATAATAAGTAATAACGTACTTTCCGACTCTGTAATAATACAAAATGTTTCTTACAACAGTTGGAAAAAGTAAATCTGCACTGACGTGCAGCAATATTTCAAATTACTAACCCGATTTAATTGTTTTGCTAAACAAAATGATCAAAATTGTCTATCAGTATTAGACACGTCATATAGATAATTTCTTAGTCATTGTTTTAGACGTGTTAACAAATTGTTTGATTTTTACGACATTGCCTGTATTGTTAATGCCTAACCATTGACGGTATCGTAAGTCATTCGTGATATTGGTAAGCCATTAACGTCTTTACCTAATTTACATCATTGACGGTAACATATTATACACCAGACACTCAATACACATTTTATCGTTTTACATTGAACTATTTTTACTATTTTCATAGTTACAACAATTAGTAACCATTACAATATTATGAATATCGTTGTTGTTGTTTTTAAAGGTGTTAATCTGAACGACTAATATTTTAGTACCTACCTATTTAACGGTCAATAATAATATGAAGCAATTAGATTTAATTTCCAACCATTATCATCCCGATGAAAATTATGTAAGAGGTAATATTATTATATTTATATGGATACGACACATACCACGATATCATAACAGGCGTATGAAAAATCTTTCCAAATGTTTAGAAAAATACAAGAGTAACAGGGAAAACTATATTTTTCTAAAAAATCAGTCATGTAAAATATACATTACATAATAATATGAACTAAAAACTGATAGGAAAATCACTATTACAATATACATAATCCCCTCCAATATCATAACGTTTTTATTTATGTTTATTTAAAAATATTAACGGAATACTGATTGACAATAATCGTCACTATCATATACAGTTGGTTATTTTATGCTTTGAAGACGTTTAAAAAAAAATCCCTCGGCTGATGAAATAAATTCCATTTTGTCCTTTTGGATTTCGTGAGCATTTCTAATTAAATTAAAAACAAAAACATCTCATATTATAGTACACATTGAAGAAAAATTATGTAGAATTACATAATATTACATTACAAATTTGTACTACGATAATATTCGGACGTACCTATACGCGTTTATATTTTATTTAAACTAAACTCAACGCGATATCACGACACGACTCATGGACGAAAAATGTGCTCATATCCGTGTAACATCCCGATGGGAAACGATTTCGAACTGGCTATTCGGAATCGAAATTCGGAGGCAAATGAATGTAATAAACACAATCCTTATAACGGCGAACGCAGAACGTTAACATAATAGGGGGGGGGGGCACGCGTTTAGCCCGGACAATTTATTAAACCCTGCAGTGTGTGTTCGGTAGGTACAAAACAATTCCATCTTGTTCGCGGCGGCCCTTTTGCAGCAGGTAAACGCGTAATCCGTATAATAATATTGTATTATATATTACGCGCTCCGGAGCAGATTTTCGGTCACTAAAAATTCTCCCGAGTAGTTAAATGTGTGTGCGCGGCTTGTAGTGTGGGTTTATGACTAATTTGTAATTCTGACAAGGAGATAGCAAAAAAGGCCTCCGGGCGTTGTTCATTGTTTACAGCACACTTAACAAGTTTTTAATGTCAGGTAAATGAATATGACAGGATGTTTGTTAGTTTAATGAACGAGTGGGAGGGGTCAAAAGTTATTTGATGATACCTTTTCAGTCAGAAAAAAATATTAAATCTCTTCAAATTTAAAATGTGATTTTATTTAAACCCGTAATGAATCAAAGTAGTACAGCTTTATACAATTATTATACAGTGTGATGATATTTTATAAACATTTTTCAACTTATATATTATTTAATCATAATAAATTGTAACGAGTTCTATACTCTGATGATAATATCAAAAATGTACAATATGAATAAAATATACCTACGCTGTGTTTATATTATACAAATAATGTTCATACCATTTTTTTTATTCGATTTATATTTACAATCTGATTTGTATACCTATACTATTATTACGAATATACGAATTTATAAACAATGCTACGTCCATTTCTATGCGTTCAAATGAAACATGTCGAATATGTAATATTATTTTTTGTTTAGGTATTTTAATTAAATATTAAAATAAAACAAACGGGTTTTGCACAACTTAACCGCGCGTATACATGAAATCACAGTATTTTTTTTTTTTTATCATTATTGATCATATTATTATACAAATATAAAATAATTAATTTTACTCAAACCTTGCAAACCTACTTACTTAATTTGGTTCATATACCAAAATTTAATTTAACTTAATAATTTTGAATGTACTGTACGTTGTAGACCTTTTTAAGAAGAAGGTCATTATATTTAATTTTCGTATATTACTGTTCAAAGGATAATGACAAATTAAAAAAATAATAATAATAATAGAACGAGAGAGAAATTCTTTCTAGAAAATATTCTCAGTAAAGGAGACTATATATTTTTATACGAATAATTATACGGACAATTAATTTAAAAACAAAGGTAAAGAAGTATTAATTTAATGTAATACTTCGCCATTGCTTGGATTTTAAGTTTGAGAAGTCAATGTTATATTAAATAAAAATTTGCTTTAAGAATATTTATTAAGTATATACTAAATGTATGTCACCTTAAAACTTGTAGATAAAATGTATAATATGACAACCAAATATTATAAAATATTGTTTGTAAAACTTTGAAAAACTTTATACGAAAAATTATCATATTAATATGACAAGTGTACACTGTACGTTATTACTTATTATAAAATATATAGAAAGACTAAGACTCCAATAACTATATTTAAATGTTAAGCACATATTTAATTTGAAAAATCCAAAAATAAATGTACACCGACGTGATCGTTTTAGTTGGAATGGAAACTAAAATATATTTTATGAAAAGCTGTAGATTTCAATTAGATATTTCGTCTTGAGTAAGTATACACTACGCGTTATAGTTTATGACTGTAATTTATAAAACACACGCATCCTTTGAAACTATTTACTCTTTGTTATGTTTCTTACTGGACTATTAAATTATCATTGTCATCTGGAAATGTATAAGGTGACGTTATGTACCCTTTAGGAGTTTATGACTGCTTTCCTGTTCTATTTTCAGAGCTATGCTCTACTTAGATATAGTTTATATAATAATTACAAACAAATACACTTGCATAATAATATGATATTAATAGTACCAAACTGTGTTACGAATAATATTCACATGCACAATAATAGCTGTCCGGCGTAGTAATAGCAACAAGCTGGTTTCCAAGTTTTTGGAACACTGACCGCATTTAATTATTGTTTGTTAACCATTAAACAAAAACAAATAATATGCGTTTTTTTGACACTGTTAATTTTTTGATTGTAATTTATAAACAAATGTACACATTAATTGTAAAAGCGCTAATGCCGGTAGCTTACATTTAAAAAAATGCTTGTTTCACACAAAACGGACGAAATGAAGTTCAAAAATTCGATGGGCATGCTAACTGTACAATCAAATTTTAACAACACGTAAGGGATTCGGTGTGAAATGGTTTCGTCGATAAACACACTCCTCGTCCCGTTTGTACGGTCTAAAAATTATGTAATTGTTCCCATCGAGAATCTGTAAAAAATAATATAGAAGGCAAGGTTTGTGGTGTTTTATTCATAGCACAAATGAACATAATTAAAAGAGCGTTCTTCGTATTTCAAACATTCATTATTTTTGGCCCCGAACGTGTTCAAACATACGCAGAATATTCATCAAAATTACCGCATTGCAATAAAACACGGTTTACAGCTCCCATATTATTATATTATGACGGTTACTAATATAAATGACGATACAGTTTGTGCGAATTAAAGATGAAAATTATAATAACACTTAAAAGTTAAAAATGTAAAATCAATAAAACATTTTATAGTTTTGAAAAGCGTTTCTATTTCTCGAAATCTGTTGGTTTTAAAATCAAAGTCGACATATCAAAAAAAAAAAAAAATACAGAAACCACCAAGAACGTAAATAATGTTACACATGCATTTATATTAACAACGTGTGTGTTGAGTGTATCAAATTACAGAATATCAATACATAAATATAGTTTATGTCTTATGTGCGGATACGCAATATATACAAAAATATACATAATATAATATGGTAACTTTATTCAGATTTTTGTTATTCGAAACGTTACTACTCTGCAAAAATAAGTTTTCTATAACATAAAAATTGATTTTAAATATTAATAAAATTATATTATAAACCAGGTACCTACATAAATAATAAAAACGAATATATTATTTTAAAACAATTTTTCATTTCTATATTATATAAATTTTAACGATTTAAACATTGTTCTGTTAGGTATCTAGTGTCTGCCGTCTGAATACTCGAAGGCATGAATTATTTATTAACAAATGATTTTATTATTTCAATTACCAGTGATTTTTTAATTTCATGAGAAAGATAAAACGAAGTATAAAAATCATAGATTGTGATAAAACCACGCATTTCGGGTCTTGATGCACCAAAATAATCTCGTCTAGCACATTTTCCGAACAAAAATACACACGTTAGGAAATTATTTTAAATCATATATTGCCGTCGATCACTATACGAATTGTCGATGTCGTCAGTATAATAATTGTTTCTGTATGATCATATTATATTATATTGTTATCGTTTATATTAATATTTTGCATTTTCGCAATAGGCACCGGTACGTTATATTAAAACAACAACACATACGTATTGTAATGATAGCCACTCTTCATAACTGAATAATACAAGAACACTCTTCTTATCATCATGTTCCTCAACATAATGTATATTATAATATTATATAAAACACAGTCACACAGATGCTTATATTATAATAAACATCTGTGGTCAAATATTGATATGTCCTTTATACATAAATGTCTCCCATCTGTACTCGGATGATACTCATCGACCATCGCCTCGATCCACACAACAACACTCTCCCTGCGTACACCCTCGGGGACAGACATACGTGGTGCGTCATATAATATATTATGTTGTTTGTAATATTTTCATGTCTCTAATATTAAGTGTGTTTTATTAAATAGTTTTAATATAGTAGTTGTGTTGTCAATTGATATTAAATTATAAGTGAATTAATATTAAACCTATTTATCCTTCTTTCATCCATCAAGTACCTGGTAAGCATTCAATCAATGTAGGGTAAGTTGGTTTAATACATAATCAAATCCTTATATGTATATATACATTTATGTGTGTATACGTGTACACATATAAGAAGGTAGTAATCTAGAGTGTGTGGGCAATATACACACATGGTGAATTGCATGTAAATGAAAAGAGATAAATATATACATATTGTGTGCGCAACCTATTTTTGCATGACTACAGTATAATACAGGTAAGTATACGAACGCTGTAGAATCGAATTCCGCGCTCACGTTTCGATAACTCCAATCAAAATATAATAATTTCAAAGTAAACAATAGCCAGGACAACGACGGCGGCGCATTTACACATTTTTCTCGTCCGCGCGGCCACTTGTTCAGCTCTGCACGCGCGTTCGTATTAGTTACCTTTCGAGGGCGCGCATAACGTTTATTGGAGCGGAAAGTTTGACTTGGTTGCTGCGCGTAAGAATATCTTTGAAACCGTGTACAACAGTCGTGTATTTCGAAAAGTCACGTCGAAAACAATATTATATAATAATATAGTATATATATAATATACGCAGCAAACCGCACGAAACGTTATTTTCCTTTTACTGTTGTGTGATATGAGTCGAATAAGCCGTAGCCGAGTGGCCGACAGCCGATTCCGCGAATGTTTTAATATTTCCGCGTTCGGGATGGAATGAATGAAAAAAAACGGTTTACACAGCCGAGCAAACCTATACTGCGAACACGGTACAATTGATAATACCACGTGGGTAGTTTTAAAAAGTATTCAAACATATGCCTCGAAGAGTTAAGACTTAACAACAGTTGTACGATGTATGCACAATGATAATCCTGAGGTTAATTCGTGTTTATAGTCAAGTCTCCTTTATACACAATTTTTTCTTTTTACTCGTTAGTAACAATCTATATTTTTTCAAAAATATTAATAGTATCAATATTGATATGATTTGTTCTTGTTTATGAGCGAATGAATATCCTTTACTTTGCGTTGAATTAAAACTTTATTTAAAAAAGCTAAATGTTTTTCTTCGAGTATAAAAATGACAATGGCCATTGCGCTTGGTTTATTTAAAAAACGTGTCTATATTAAAATCGTAAAACAAATTGATTTTTAAAAAATTATTCGGTATGTAAATTAACTAACATAATATCAAGTTTTATTTCACATTGATATATTATTATGAGTTGAAAATGGAGTGTTTGTTTGAAATGTGGTTGCAAGAAAACTGGTGGATATCTATGCATCCATCAAAGAATTCAACTTTTGACGATTTTCTAAACGACACGAAAGCCACTTTTATCTGTGAATGATTAATATTTAACATAGTAATGGTAATAGTTATAATAATATTTTTATATAAAAACATTCTTTTTTTTTTTAACACCTCTTTTATAATCTATTTGTTCTTTTTAATCGTTTTATAATATTCTATGTAACAAGATTATTCATAAATGAATATTTAATAAAATTTACTTAGTTATTTGTTCTTATTTTTTTTAGTAGATCACTTACTGTTACCAATTGTTCGTTTAAATTAAGCTGCCTAGGTGGCCCAATAACAAAGAATAATAATCAAGACAAGCTGACTGAAATCCAAGTCAATATAATAATGCTATGCATGTATAGAAATGATTATGAATTTCTAAGTTATTAAAGTGGTAGTTATGCCTATTAAACAGAAACTAAATATTACTTCATAACTCATAACATTTAAAAGCCCAGAACACCAAATACCCATTATCCATACGTTTACGTAACACGGATTTAATACAAACAAATGAATTGGAACTACATTTAAATTAATTAAAATTAAAGACTAGTACGAATATTGTGACTCGTACTTCAAATAAAACCCAATGGAGCTGCAAAACAATGCGATGCATATAATATAATATTATGGATATAGTACCTACCTACCTTTGATGGTATAATATATAATTGTGTCACTGGCAATCGTAAACATTTCATATTTGTAAGAATGAAATAATTTCTACTAAATGAATGTATTATATTATTTTTGTTAATTTAAGACCTACGTCGGCGGATTGATTTTACGAGTCCGTGTCGGTGCCTGAAACCGCGAAGGGTAGAATATATTGTTATTAATATTCCTCTAGTGTTTATGCCTGAAACAGTTGTGTTGAGCTTATTTTATAATATCCTACCATTATAGTGTACAATTCCCATTGTGTTTAATAAAAAAATAATTGTCATATTTAAAATATTTTTTTTTTTTTTTAGGACAAGATGAAAGTTAATTGAAATGCTAAATATTTTTTTATTATTTAATTATAAAATTCATTATTGTGACTTATTAAAAAAAAAAAAACTTTTACACTTTTTAGTTTTACACGAGAAATTGTTTGTTTCGTGTTTACATCAATAGTTATATATTTGTTTTTTAATTATACCGTGGAGTACAGAGAATACAAATCATAGGCGTGAACAGACTTCCTTAACAGGGTATGTAAAACAAAAATGGGGTCATATAAAACACAAAAAAAAAAAATGCTGTGATAAAATTACAAATAATTGTCATAAAAATATAAAATTTGAACTAGAATTTTAAAGTTGTTTATAACTTCTTTAATATCCATCCCCGACGTCAGACAACATTTTTTGAAAACGAATTTTTTAATGAATAAATATTGTGATCTTTAAAAAAATAGTCTTTAAATGATTATAAACGAGACTTTTTGGATATGCAATGGTAGTCCAGCATAGTCCGCGCAGCTCGGCAGTAATAACAATAATATTATAATATAGGCTGAAAAGGAACTGTTTTTAAAATACAAATATAAAAAATAAATATACATACATAGACGTACAATGTATATAAGTATAATATAATAATGTTTCATAAACGATATACACATATACAATAGGTCGAATACACGTTGAGTCGTGCCCACTATAAAATTGTAAACACTACCGATTGCGTTTTTACTATGGCTATAAAATAAAAATATGAATCAAGACGAATTTATTTCGACTTTCTGTTAATATACACACTTTACGCCTTCTTTTCGACCGTAAATTAGTTTCAATTTACGTTCCAGACTGAATACCAGATACAAACGCGAAAAACTTTTTGCTCAGGTTTTTAAAAACGAGATTATAAGCAATCAGAGTTAATGTGACATTTATGTATGTTAAATTTTTTATCGAAATCTATTGCAGCCACCGCCAATTTTGGCGCAAAACTTTAAGGGCACTCACATCTATCTCGTGTACCAACCGCGCGCTTAGGAAAACTTTTGAAATTTCTTCTGTCACGAAAATCCCGACCCACGTAACTAAAACTTTACAAAGATATCTGTGTTGAGGGAGGTACCCAAATATAATATACATTTTGTATCGTCTTAATGTGCAAAAATAACGACTGAAGCCTGAAGGCAACCCAAATTCTATGACGGGAATACAATTCACTCATATTATGTAAATATATTATATTAAAGCCGATTCTTATTAATAATTTCCACGACAACTCTTATAGACTCATATATTATTATTATCATATCCGAGGCAATGGAACAGCAGACAAACAAGCGAAAATAGCCAAACCCAAATACACCCAAACTGGATTCCAAATACCCAATGGTGATATTAAAGACTACACTGTATTATATAGAGAAAACATTGAACAGAAATGGCAACAACTGTGGGAACGACTAAACACCAAATTAAACCAAATTAAAAACGCAATCTTTAAATGGAAAAAAACCCAAACTCAATCGAAAGGAAGGAATTACGATAAACCGCCTTCGAACAGGACACTCGCGTTTAAACCCGCGGATTCCTCTTATGGCCAAACGAGAACCTCTCCTCGGCATGAATTCTGCGGAGTTTGCCGCTCGATTAAACACATATACTAATCGAGTGCCGCCAATACCAAGCCCCGAAAGATTAAGCCCCAACACATCAGAAAACACCTCGACACCCATTTTGGTTCGAACTCCGTGAACAACATAACAATCTTACCGTGTATAAAAACCACCAGAGTTTTCAACAAAATTAAAAAAAAAAAAAAAGTAAGCTGATTTAATAAATATTTAATTCATAAAATTATTTTCATTTCCTCGTAATTTTGAATTGTATTCTCTCACAGCGGCAGCAAATTTAGAATTGTAAATATTTAATCAACACTGTCACTAAAACAAATTGTAACTATATAACGGCCTCTGCAACAGACGTTGCTTTTTTTTTTGATTTCCATAAAAAAACATCATGTCCAACGTTTAATAATATTCATAATAGGTACGCATTTCAGGAAATTCAACGAACTCATAATTGAAATTAATTTTATACACGGTGATATAACAAGTACGATCACCCCGTTTTTTCATTTGATAATTCATTTTTTTTAAATTCTGATTTTTGGAAGTTTTAAATATACTTAAAGACCATATTTTCAAATTCTTGAATTTTTTACTTACGGAGTGTCTTGTGGAGATACAACTTATGTTTTTCAATTGAGAACGCCCCTTTTTAACTGTAAATTATTAGGTGAATATATTTTTCTGAAAACTTTGACGTATCAAAATCAAAATCAAAAGTGGATTGAATAGTTTTTGAGTTTTTTAACTTTGTGTACTAAGGATAATACGTCCATGATAATGGGTTTAGAAGATATAGTCTATGTATGATAAATAATATATTCAATATTACATAATATATTTTATATTTTCGTAATACCATTTTTAAGGACAATTATAATGTTGCCCTTTGTATAAACATTCTAATAGGTAACTGAAAAACTAATATTTTAAATTTTGAATTAAGTACATCATACATTACAAAAAAATTGTACACTGAATGGTTACAATAAAAAAGGGGACGTTTTCATTTGAAAAACAGAAGTTTGTATCTCAACAGGATAATAGTACCTACAGGTCCTTAAGTAGTACCTACAAAAAAGTCTAAAGAATCGGACAATATTGTCTTAAAGTATGGGTTTTTAAAAATTCCAAAAATCAGAATTTGAATAAATTGATTATTAAATGAAAAAATGGGAGTGAGTATGTTTGGTGAATCATCACTCTGTTTCTATAATATTCACTAGCAGTAGGTACTGTTTTATTTTAATTAAGACAATACAATATGTCTTCTAAACAGTTTGATACTTATCGTCTGTGCGACGAAGTATTAACGGCCAACGTTCAAAAGATAACGGGTGTATGTGAAAATAGGTGATAGTAATCGAATTAATTTATATTATCGTCATTCAATGCGTTTAGATGTTTATAATTTGGACAATCTCAGTAGGCAGCTGATAGTGAGACGACATTAAGCGCGCCAATGTTTAATATTGTATACGAATTATTATGTGTGTTTATTGACGAATAAATAATATTATTAAAAAACGTACAGATTTACATCGAATATCAAAATAATTATTTATTTTAAAATACCAATGTATAAACCAATGTGGATTATTAAAGCCACGACATGGATACTTAATATTACTATAACTGTTCAATACGTCATTGTACCTATGAGGTTAACAGTTTTTGATTTTAGTAAAACACATCAAAGTTGTATTTTTAATACAAATCAACGATCTGAAACGTGTAAGAAAAATACAACATTTTATTGAACTGTTGAAAGAAAGTTATCATATCAAGGATTACAATATCATATATGTATAAATATAATGTGCTATATTATGTTTATGTATACCCATAATATAAATAAGAAATGTCGTACTTTATTCAAGAATATTGTACCTCTAAATCGCACAATAGACCTATTTTTTTTTTAATTGCAAGGAAAAATAGGTGGGTGGGTATAACAAAAGATTTTTCTTCCGTCTAATCGTTTTATTTTTAATTGTTTCTCCGAAAGAAATATATTTTTTAATTATATCTCAGTGACAGATTATACTATTATAGTTGAATTGTTATGTGCGCAGAACTGCAGAGTGCACAGAATACTTCTAGCTGCTGACTATATAAATAATAATTAATTTTTTACTATTTCTCAATGGTTTTGTTTTCATTTTTATTCTTTATTTTTTAATACCTACTCTTTAATGACTACATTTAATATTAATAATAATATTATGTTCGTTTATATACAATTTAATATTTATAACTAATTAACATATTTATAATATTATATGAAACGTGCCGTTTTAATAAAATAGTTAACCTTTTCGCTCCTTTCGCTCAATCAATAGGTCAACCTACCCAATGTTCTACTATTGGGTACCTAACCTATTGTTCTGCTGTTATTAGATAATGCGACATTATATTGAAAAAATATGAAGTATAATCCTATTCGATTCATAGTCATAATATGATGTTTTTTTTTCCTAATTCATAATGGAGCTTAAATCTTACGTGTTGTATATGACTTGAATTATGTATGACATAATGTAAATTATTAAACTATATCATTATATTGATTATTATTACACGACACTTTTAAAATTGCACGAGCATAACAATAAATAATTATAACTATCGTGTGTAATTCAAAGTTAATTTTACGAAATCTGCCGGTGTGAAAAAAAAAGCGTTTAACGATATCTATTATCTAACGACCCGATAACGATTCAAAAACGTACTCGACGCGTTTTATACCTATTGCCAACTATTATTATTATTACTACTACTACTACTACTACTTTCGATTATTCAATTGCACTCTGTTTACACTGGGGAAAAAAAAAAAAAGGCAATTTCACTACAGCGTCACTTTACCTATTGAACCGGAAAGACCGTTTTTACGGCGCACAAAGAAAATAATATATCCGAGCAACCAGACATTATCTCAATTAATAAATAAACGTTTAATTCTTAGACAGACCGATTATTATTATACGAGGCACCAAAATCACGCATGTATGGTATAGTGTACGTAATTTATAATAATTGTTCGTTTTAGCGTGTGATCTATATCGAATTCGTCTAATCGACCGGTCATGGTGGGGGGGGGGGGGCAGAAAAGAACTGCCCTTTATAATAGTTGCTGAACAATACATTTCCTGCGCATTCCTCGGAAAGAAAAACGTCATACTATACTTTCCGGAACGGGAACCGTAAACGAAAATTGTGCTATACCGACACATACGGTAATATGTATTTTGATTGCGAAATAATAAACGTGGAAATAATTATTTTACCGACCGTAAATTATATTCTCACCAAAATATTATTTACGATGCACCGTCGATATGACTAACTGTCTAATTTGGCAGATTTGTTTTTCAATCAGACCTATATAACTACTAACTCATGGAAAGTTTTCGATTCAAGATTTCCGTTGTTAGTGGTTCGGCCAATAAATCGTGTTTATGTAATAAGTCTTGTCGTTATTAAAATATTTTATGTTCATTTTTCAGAGTTTTTATTTTTATAGATTCGCCTCCTAACCAGATAACGACAGCGTTTCAATATTATGTTGGTCTCACGAAAGAATAACGTACTAATAAATATATATATAGAGGTAAATAAGACGTGTGAATTTTTGAGAATTCTCACCCCCATTTTTTTCTATTAATAGAAAATTTATTCAAATTCTGATTTCCCAAATTTTTTAGCATTCCAAGGTACCATATTTTCAAATTAATGATTTTTTAATACTCAAAGGGTGTCCTGTGATAATACAAGCTTCTCCTATTAAAATAAAAATCCCCATTTTTACTGCAAATTATTCAGATGATGATTTTTTTGAAAATATTGATGTATCTAAATTAAACCTCTAATGAGTAGTTTCTGGGCTATTAAAATGTTTGTACTAAGGATAATAATCCTTAAAATTGGTTTTCCTAAAGGATAACCCATAAGTAATATTTGATGTAGTATTTATTATACTTTAGCGATTCTAACAAATTATTTATATTGATACATTAATAGTAATTACTAACGTTTTAAAATTATCTCAGCCCTCATATTTACTTAACCCATTGCATATTATCCTTTGTACACAAAGTTATATAACTCAAAAATTACTCGTTCAAATTTTAATTTAGATATATCAAAATTCTCAAAAAAAATATCTGCTGAATAATTTAAAGTGAAAAAGGGGAGTTCATATATAAAAAAACACAACATTTTTTTATTGTCAAATAATTATTACCCTTAAGTTGCACAAAAAAATTAAGAATTCAAAAATATGGTCTTCAAGTGTGTTTAAAAAATCCAAAAAATCATACTGTTTGAATATATGCATAATTTAAGCATAAACATAGTGTTAGCACGCTTTAAAAATCACCTCGTTTATAGCAGGTATACTCAGGAACAACTTTGGGTTACTCACGTTGTATTTTCTTTTTACGTTATTACACCTTTTTGTTTGATGGTATGGATCACGTAATTCCGGCGGCATGGGGCAAATCGCACATTCGCACGTACAACATATCAGTGCCCAAGAACAATAATATAATAATATTATGCATTTCCACACGATGGATGTGACGGGCTATACATATATCGCGTGTAGGGATATACATATATAATATATGATGTATATAATGTTATGCATATCGCGAGTGAGGGGGAAATAAAAAAAAGGAATACGAAAAACAATAACGCACAATCGTTTATGACGGCGGCCACGCGTATAAAGAGCCGCGTTGTTCGATTGTTTTTCACATGTACATATAATATTATATTATCATATATTTTATTACACGCGTCATGATGATAATATTATATTTATATATTATATGCGCGCCGAGAAATCACGAGTTGTGCCCCTGCACAGTCCGTCGACATGCTCCACGGTGTGCGCGTGCACATAAATATATTTCCTGGGCGCTTTAATCCGGCAGTGGGGTGCAAAGTTTATGCCTCTCGCTGATGGAGCTCATAAATTGGCCATGCCAGTGCAGATGACGGGCTTATATTATTGCGAGCGTACATTTGTGTGCACGTGTGTGTGTGTGTGCGCGCGCGCGAGCGGGTGTGCGGTGTACGCGGACGGCCGCGGCACCGCTAACAAAACGCGGAGTGGACGGGCGAGGGGTTTTTGGAGGTGGTGTGGTTGGTGGAGGTGGTGTGGTAGTTGGAGGTGGCGGCGGAGTAGGCTCGAGGTGGGGGTGGGCCGGGTCGGTGCACGCGTTAAGTCCGATTATACAACGTTCCTCGGGATCCACCCTCCGCGACGCCGCGGTCCCCCGTCGACCCTCTGTCTCGTATCCGCGATTCTCTCACTCTCCCACATATGTATACTCGCACACTCTTTGTCATCGTCTCGCCGTAGCCACTGTAGACTAGACGACCTACACACCCCAACTACACCCCATATAACTTCTTAGAGCGTACACGTGTAGAAGGTGTGCACAGGTACCGTAAGACTGTCTCTTTGCTTTGTATTGCGAAAGAGGATACAACTGGTTGGATTCACGGGTGGAACGACGTGTGGCTGCCCGCGGGAGAACCGCCACCACGAGACGGGTATTAAGAACGGCACCTACCGAGCGATGATTTACAAGGCGAACGAATGGTGAGTGAGAGGGGCGGGGTGTATGCATGCGTGGGTGTGAATCGTTTTTATATCAAACGCGATACGTTTTTTCACATGCCTGGTATTATGACTGCACGTCGCGTTAATCACCAATCACCAATATTATTATAATCATCAGTGACAAATCGATACGATAAACGACCGATTACATTCGACTCGACGACATTACCTTGCTCTCACAAACACATACGACGATTAGCATATTATCCATTCATCTTCCTATTCAACCATGCCGATGATCGGATTTACTGGGATAAAGAAGGTGGCGCCCGAGAGCCAGAGAATATCGAGCAAACCGTGCCGCGCGCAATCGAGGAAAGTCGGGAATATCGCCATCCTGCAGGCGGTGCCAGTGCGCGCAGATAGGTTAAAAGGCCTACCGCAAAGACAGCCGGAACGCGGTACACGATATCGGCGCACGCTGACGTCTAAATTGACAGTCGAGTTAAAAAAAAAAAAAAATAGGAAGAGACGTTATGGTAAAAAATAATATATATATAATATATTATATGTCATTCAATAGGTCTTGGCTCTAGACTCGCAGCACACAGCCGCCAATACCACTCAGTAGTAATTTCCCCCGTCGTCGTGTGCAGTCATCAATCAAGGACGGCGCAGGAGAGTCGCGTTCGTTCGGCTCAATCAAGATTTCGTCACGTCCTCTGCCGCACACGGGCCGTATTATTATATATATACCGACCGCCGGCGGGGACCGTATTGATCGCCGGTGCGGGTTGTTCACGCAGCGGACCGCCGAGGACATATTATATACAAGGGGCTCGTGAAAAGTTTATAAATCATTAGCTATTATTATTGAGGATACGGCGGCGCGGCGGCGGTGACGGGGAGAATTTTTTTTTATTTTTTATCCCTTGCGGTGACGCGGCGGCAACGGAGAGTAATATAATATATTATGTTTGACGTGCACCGGTCGACGTTTCGGATATCTCTTTGAATGAGATGTTGGACTGTTCGGCGGATCTGTGATGGATTTTACCCGAGCACAGACCTCCGTCGATTTTGAAACCGATTGCCGACAAGCAACGGCTCGGCCAACAAGTGGTTGGCTCCCCGCTAGCAATTTTTAACACGCGATATTACGTTTCCCCGACGCTACATTAAGTAATCGTGAAAATATTTTACGTTTATGAAATACTATACGGAGGACGTAATATTTTAATCTCAAATTACTCGTTTGAAAATGTGTCTCGTGTATATATGCATGCATGTACACATGAATGTAGGTTTCTTTCTACATTTTTTTTTTACATCACAAACCAACATACGACTGCAATACAAACATGATTTTATATTTTATATCAAATGTTACTACATAATAATTATTACATTTCAACAATGATACGCATGAATAATTCATTCGATTCAGGCTAGCCTTTTACCACGTTTAGAACTATTTATCAATAAAATGACACAATTGCGATAAACAATAATTGCCGCTACATTTATATCTATTTAAAAAGTTGATATTACGGGAGCCCTTCCCCGCACTACACCTACCGCATTTAAATTATCTATAAAATAACAAAAACTCTTTAAAGTTTAGTTGAATATTTTTAAATATTTGTTATTTATTGAATTATTTTATCTATAATTACATCAAGAGGTATTGGTAACTTACTTTATACTCTCTTAAAATGTTCTCCTATTAAAATATCCTGGATGATTTATCTTCATCATGACTTATTTTTGTTTGAATTACAAATAATTATAAATTATAAAATATATTTATATAACTTGCATGAGTAAGGTCTGCAATAATAATAATAAATAACTATATTATAGTAGCATACAAATTAACGTAAAGTAGGAAATATGGTTATTATAATATATAATAATATGTTATTGATTAAAATTTAGTACATAAACTACTGAATGGTTTGAAAACAAACAAAACAAAAATAGTTCACGGATAAGTTCTGTAGTATTATTTATATAAATATCTAAAACAAAATTTAATTTGTTTTGCAAAGGGAAAAAAAGATAAAATAAAAATACGCATTTCCGTGAACTTGATTCATTTTAGTAATTCCAATATTTCCCGATATCAATATTGCAAAATATAAACAATTGAGTCTTTTTTTGTTTTCGTATATTATAATATCTACTCCTATAACACATATATAATAAAAATAATAATAAACATAATTCAATACATATTTTTTTTTATTATTAAATTGGCTTATTATTGAGCTATATATTTATGTATTTTGTATTTTCAATAAGAATCGTATTGATGTTTATGACGACAGCGGTAATATCCAATCAGTTATGGTTTAACGCTAACTCAATATAAGAATATAGAAAAAAACAATTTTCTTTTAGAACGACAATGAAAGAAAACAACAAAAGAACTGCGATTAAAAGTTCAATTAACCAAATCGTCTGTCATCAGTTTCACGCTTTCCGTCAAAGATTGTAATTACCATGGTTAATAAGTATTGTTAAATGAAACGAAAGAGAAAAACAAGCAGAACACTTTAAGTGAAAACTAATTTTACATGAAATGGATTTTATTTTACTTTGAAGTCCCTGTCATTTTTGAATGGACTGGTTATTGTAAATAATAATAAAGAAATAATAATGAACGCACTTATAATATAAAATATTTATGCTGTACATGATTCAACTAGTATATTTTTTAAAAAGGAAAAAACACGAATGTACTTCTCGACAGACAATAAGAAAAAAAAATGGAAAACTACAAGCGGAAACATTAAAAAGTAACTTGTTCAGAACAAAAAAAAAAAATCTACACAAAATTATTGTTTTGAAAAATGTTATTGAATTTTTTTATTTACAAATGGACGTTTTATGTAGGTATTAATTTTAACGTAATACTTATAGACTTTAAGAGTAAGTACTGTATTCGGTGCCATGGGTTAATACAAAAGATATGAAAATGTTCTCAATGTTAGTTTTTTGTCGATAAAATAGTGTAATAAGTCATTATCATTTTTTTTTATCTGTTGGCCGGCGTGGTGTATAGGCAATTTAGCTATAGCTGTGTGTAGGTGGCGTTCGAACAGTATCCTACGCTGTGTTTGCGGTATACGAATTTAATGATAATAATAGTAATAATAATGGATAATAATATATTATTATTGTTAAGTAAACGACACCACACTAACGACGTATGCAGACCGACTATTAAAGATACGTGAGACTTGTGTTCAATATAGCGTACGACGGCCAGTTCCACGATTTCAAATAGCACGAAAACTGTTGAACAGTGTCTGTTTTAGACTTTGCGTTATACACCTTCCACAATAAGGTTTTCATAATCCAGCTACATTTGATCGATGTACTTTATTATTATAAACTCCATTTCGAATTTCAATGTTGTTGTTGTAAAAATTAATTCCATAGTTACAATGTAAGACAATTTCTACCTGTTCTGTTAGTCTTACTGTCCACAAAATGCACAAAATAAAGTATTTTATATTCATCGTAAATGCTTATTCGTTTTATTATGTGTTTGCGGTGAGCGGGAATGATATATTACATTTATATATACAGGGTGTCCTAGGTATATTTGACTAATGTAATAACTTTTACAGCAGTAACAGTGATTAGCAAGAAATAATTTTTAATTTTAACACACTTTGAAAATTGTTTAAAAATTAACGACTCAACCAAATTAAAAGTTTTAAACGCCGAAATGGTTTTTAAATACTTATTTATGAAATATCTTGGATAATTAGAAATATATTAAATAAAAAATTTAAATTATTTATTTTTATTGTAAAAAAAAAAAAAAAATAAAATATAAGATATACAAATTATAGCGCAGAGCTCTACAAATCATTACAAAAAAAAAAAAACTTAAAAATATTGAATAGAAAAAAAGTTATTGCATTAGTCAAATAGACCTGGGACACCCTGTATATATATGTGAGTGTGTGTGAGTGTGTGTGAGCGCGTGTGTGTCCCTCCCCCAAAGTAAAGAGTAAATTTACCTAAGCTGAAAATAAAAGAAATAAAATTATCTGGTTTCGCCCTTTAGGTTTGTTTTTTGATAATTATAAATCTAAAATGAGTTACAAGTAAATAAAATATTACGCTTTATAAATTCTGATATCACCTCATGTTTCAATAAAATAAATACAAATCGATACAACCGACTAGAGAACACAGATAATCTTTAGGTTTCGTAATAATATGTTACATTTCACTAAAATTATATATATAGTATATCGATAACACCGAACGTGAATCGATTATGATACGCCTCTTTAAGACGGAGGCTACAAGTATGAGTATCACGTATTTAAGTTCCATTAATTCCGAAATTCCAATCTGAATTCCACTTAACCTTTACTATTATGAATTACGGCGCAGCCACTTCGTAAAATCGAAATTTTCACGAAAATATGTCCATTTCATCAAGTATATGTTTTGTTATTTTTATATTAGTACATATTTTATTTTTAAAATGTTATTATTTTTATAAATGTCATAATATTGTCGGTCAGTATCGTGTTTAAATAACGCTTTAGGCAAAATATTTCTCAAAATCAACTATCTCTTTACTTAAGAAGTTTCTGCATCGATCAATTATTATTGCTATCGACAATAATATTGTACAATTAGAAACTTATAATGGTTTCTAGATTATATATTGTACGAATAGTTACAAATCAGTACGTGTTTGTGTATTGCAGCGATCGTTATTGAGTAAACTAGTCTGATGCGTGGCGTCTTGTAAAGCTGCAATTAGGGAGTACCAAACAGTTATTTGTCTACATAATATTTTTTTTTTACTATGTACATATTTTTCTCTTATTTTAAACAAGCGTTTTTTTTTTTTATGTTCTCAATATGACATAAATATTTATAAAATATATTACTGTGTATAACTTAACGCATCTTTATACAAGTACAACTTAAATTTATATATTATGTAAATAATCTTGTATGGTATTAAATATGACATAAATAAACAAATGATGGATTAAATGTATTGTGTGTGGTGAATGCGTTTTATTTTTACAAAGCGAATCACTACACTGTGAACAATAATTACACGATGTTAAAGTGGAACGATAGTTTCGTGTATTTTTTCGTATTTTACGATGTGTCAAAAGGAGATTTTTAATATTCTATAAAATGGACAACTCTTCTTGAAAAGATAGATAATATCACAAAGTGTCTATGGCATATTATATTATAATGTATATCATAATATTACTGCACATTACCTACCTACTCACTTATTAGATAATATTATGTATTGTATTATATTTCCTGTCAGATTATATTTAATATCAACTTAATGTTATAAAACCATGCATGTTGTAGTTGTGTATGTATTTGTTCTTTATAAGTCGAATTATTAGAAAAAGAATACAACTCTTTTCAAACAAATAATATACTTCACGAAAGTCAAAACCATAAAATATTTACGAATTGATGCATACAAATTTCACTCTTCGCGTTTCTTATTAATAGTACCTAGGTCATGGACTATATAATAAATAAACCAATATAGCACGCTATGCGCATATTGCACATAATATTATATTGTAATAGATATAACATTTTTTTATTAATTTATAAATCGATCCATATCATGTAAAAATGTAATTATTATAAAAACCACTCATGTGGATATCAAACATATATAATATGCTTTTCTCTTAACATTTTATAACGTATAAGACCGCCATAACTTAAACCACGGAAAAGAAAAAATGCGGAGAGTAGTATTGGGTAAACGGAGATGGAACATTTCCACTGACATCCTCTTAATCATTTTTAACGAAATCGAATACCATCGAAAATAATAATATATCGATGTGACGGATTATTTTGTGAATGCTATAATATGTGTATATACGGTTTGACCGTATCCATCTCCTTTTCCTATAGTTTTTCACAGACGACCCGAGGGAGCTGTTTATCACAATACGTCCTCCCCCCCCCGCAATAACAGCTATTCTATACCTCGTATATAGCACGTTTAACAATAATATAATACGATCTCGATAATTTTATCTATTTGTATTTTTAACGCAACACGAAATATTGAAAATTAAAACAAAGTTTAGGAGATGCTAACGGATGTAGCAATCCTATTATGCTAGCGGGGCAAAACTCGGAAAATGAAATAGACAAAATCGACGATATGCCAATCGTAGATCCGCGAGGGGTAGTATCGTGGACCAGAGAGATGTATCGTTGATTAGCCGGAATAGGTATTATTAATTAATGTCAGAGTGCGTTACGCGTTTCGCGGAGGGCTTTAATATTATTATTATAATCAAAAACGGCGAATATCCAGGAGGAACAAAGAACACCGACAACAACGAAAAAAAAAAAGAAAGAAATTAACACTATCAACGCATTAATTTGATAACACTTTTATCAGCCGGTTTCAATCTTTGGGTGCGGGTCCGAACCTCAGCAAACCGACATTCGTATGTACAATTATATATTGTATATAATACAACAACACCACAGTATTTATCGATCGAATATACCGGTGACAATGTGAAGCTAAATGGCATGAAGATAAATTGAAATCGTTTGCGTTGCGCCTAATGAACCCCGATGGCTTTGTGAGGTCGGCACACACGTGCTAAATGCGAGCTCGAATATTGAAAGACGATAGTCTCGGAGCCCAAATAATATGTCAATGTCTTTGATTCTGTCAACACGTGGACACATTTAAATCCACAAACCTAATAATCGACAATTTATTGTAATGCGAAATTTTGTGTCGGAAATAATAATATTATATCGAACGTCAACTATGCGTCACTTATTCTTTCGAGTTCAATACTAACCCGTGGAGATATTTGAAAGTTTTGTAGTTGAATTAAAATACTAGAAATAATTCAAATGCCAATACTGAGAGAAAAAAAATACGATAAAATAACCAACTGACAATGAGAGAAATGTGAAAGTTTCGAGTTATAAAAAAATATATTTCAATATTGACAACCAATCTAATAAATAACCTTTATAATATAAACTCAATTAATAACAAATATTTTTCAAATCTCCTAGAAATAGAAGTAAATACCAAATTATAAGACCCTGTGCCAAATCTTTATATTATTGTATTATATTCCCAATTATTTATCTTCCAATAAAATTAAAAATATGAGCCATATTTATATTATAAATGCACAAACACGAACGTTAAAATGTTTTTAGAATCTACACAAATTATGTCATGTTTAAAATAAAACCTTACGTAACCTAGGTAATCATATTTTGTTCATATAAATACTATTATCGTTAATTCAACCGGAATACCTGATAAAAATTGAAATTTTCTACACCGGATGTATTTTATTGAAAGTGAAATAAAAGGATATTTCTAAGCGTTAGACTTTATGTAATACAAACGTCTTATACTGTTCCTTCAATAATAATATACAATATTTTTTTACAGTTAAATTTGAATACATTTGTAGTTACGAATATATAATACATATGATCACCAAAAAAATCTATATGATATGTACAATATACAGCATACTTTTTGAGTATTCTCAAAATATGTTCACAATATTCCTAACATTTAGAAATTCAACAATTAAAATTCAAAATGGATTAAACAAACAGACGTGACGTATCCATCACAAAAACGTCAGCTTAGAAAAAATACTAATAATTCGAAATTTTAACGATAAAGTATATAGTTTAATAATGAAATATGTAATTATTTTCCTCGAGCCTCGAACTAATCAGCTTAAATCAAATTAAATTTAATAATTTCAAAAATATAGTACTTCGTATCATCAGCATATTTATTAAATGACATCGGAATCTTATTAAGTGAACAAACTTGCTAAATTTGCTAGAAATATTTCACACCAAACTCAACTCCAGTAAAACATTCCATAAACTATGTTAAATTATGTTTGTCAGATACCTGCAGAGTAGAATACATTTTAGAAATGATAAAAATGAATGAGTGCACCGAATACAATTTAATTAAAATCTAAATCTAAAAATAAACAAATTTATAATTACTTATAATTTTTTCTAAATAAAATAATAATTGTATTATCGTAGCGCTATTGATAAATTTTTACTATTTTGTCGATAAAGTCTGATTCTGTACTCGTATTTCTTGTTGTGAAAAATGGTCCGATTAATGCGTATGTATCGCTGTTTTTAAATATTAAATCATTAAAACCAACGGGTCGTCATAATAGTGTTGTTATTTTTCTCTGGTCGTATTGTGGTAACAATATTATTTTGTATTCAGTGACGTCCAAACGTTACTCGAGATTAATATAAGCGATTTTTTTTTTCAACTTCAGCGTTTAAGGTTTGGACACAGCGTCTTACCGTGCATAATAATAATAATACACTTGTCGAGTAAGATATTACCCGCAGCCGAATAATGTTATGAAAAAATGTTTGTGAAATTATCTCGTTGCGAGTTCCTATAGATATCCATTTTGGGTCGTATGCGTGAGGTCCAGACGATTGGGCCGAGACTAGCGAAATAATAATGGCTTGCCATTCCCACAATCGCCGTGTACATTTATTTATATATACGGGGTGATGCATTTTACGCAAGACACTGTCATTATTTCAGAAAACATTTACGTTTTTGAAATTAAATCTTGTGCGCGACTTTAAATCGTTACTACAAAAGATCATTTTTGGAAAAAAATTATATTTTACTAATTTTTTTTATCGTCATAATTTTGTAAGTTTTTTGCTTTTTCGAATGGTAATTGACGGTAAATCGAATGGTAAAAAACATTCGAAAACGATAAGGATAAAACAGGTAATGCTCCTTAGAAAAAAGTTGTTTTATACCTAATATACGATATTTAAAATTCTGCAAAAGAAATATTTTCAAAAACGTGTTTTAGTGTTTTCTGGAATAACGAGTATAGGTAGGTATAGTGTCTTGCGGTAAACGGATCACCCCGTATATGTACCCTATTTACTATACAAGTGTGCGGTGTGCGCGAGGGGAGGGTGTAACAACGCATAAAGCACGGGCCATTTCAAGTGTATACACGCGGACGAGGTGCTATATTTTCGGAGAAGGTCGGCTGTGGAGGCGGCGGCACACCACTTCTCAAACCTACCGGCCCGTGAAAATAACACAAAAAATATGTATTCGGCCGCCGCCGGTGCGTGCATTCCGAGTGCCGGGTCCGCACCCTCTCTAATTCGGACCCGGATGAAACTAAAAAAAAAAATAAATAAATATCTGGGGTAAAACACGATACCTGCGGCCCGATACCACGGATACCGCGGGCCGCGGACACGGTTCGTATCGCTTCGCTCGACCACCGACCGGCTAGTGATGCATTATTGTTATACACTCGAGAGGCGGGCGGGCGCGCAATGACAAATGATCGCGTTCAAAAACCCATTTAGACCGGACCTCGGTTTCCCGCAATGTTTATAATATCGGACGTTTTTCAAAATATATTAAGTGCACATAAAACAAATTGCGAAAAATATATTTTCCAAACGTATCGCGAGTATGGGTATTATTAGAGTGATGTCCGCACCTATATATAATTATACTATGTATATTTACAGAGACAAGGAGAATATCATAACTAAATAATATTAATAATATGTTAAAATATGTGTGCAACGTATTTGCTTCTTGTGAGTATAATAGTAATATAATAAGTAACAACTAGGGCTGAGATTTTGACGAAATTAGTATTTTTTTTCCAAAACTAGATACGCGATGCTCGTTTTATAACATATTATATGTTTCATGATTTTTGAATAATAATAAGGAGTTTTTATTTTGCATTTAATACTAAATTCCGGGTTTTTTTTAAATTTTATTTTAAGATTTTTCATTAAAAAATTAATTTTGTAACTTTAAATAACAATAATCCTTCAATCGGATCTCAATTCGACTTTTCGAATGGATCCGCACGACGTATAAATCTATCTAGATTTGTAATCTACGAGTGGCGATGAAAAATTAAATGAGAATAATTTATTTTTCAGGTTAATAGTGCGCGTATAAGATTTGAAACTATGCATTAAAAAATACAGTTAAATAAAAGGCATTTTAAAGGTGCATTACTGACAATTTTTAGGGCATTTTTGGGATTTTTTCGGTTCGTTACAATACCAGCCCTAGTAATAACTAGTAATAATCGAGTAAATATAAATTATATAATATATTATATAATCATACTATATAATTATAATTATATTATAATATAACTATAATAACTTATAACTATTATTATAATAGTATAGTTATCACAGAAATACCGGAACAAAATAACGTTACGTCCAATAACACAGTGATACAATCAACAAACGAATAATATGATTATTATAGGTATACGTTATAATGAAAATATTTTATTACAACACATCAATGCGCCTTGAATTTCGTCGGTTTTCCGAAAAAAAAAAAAAAATACAGCTCGACGTAACCAATTAAAAAAACGACATGTTTATACCATCGCCCGCGTTTAATTATTTTATTAACAGTTGAATTATTTGTACGATAATTGAACTTTTCGGTCGTGTTCCAGTGCCCCGGATGTTTTTCGGAATAAAAAAAAAAAAAAACTTTAAAACACTCGCAGTTGTAATCGTACAAAACAGAATACACCGACCACCGATGATGGTGTTCGGGATCTATGAGCTGATACGATTGTTTTACATCACGGTGTATGTCATTATTATGATGCAGACATCATTTATTCGTATTGATATTATTATTATTATTATTATCGGTACGCGGATTCGTGTGCCCGAGTTTATTATAATAATATGTATAGTGTGGCATGGCGTGCATTATTTATTTTTTTTTTTTCCCCCGAAACCGATTGTGTCGTGATAAATTAAAGCAATCAACGAAAGTAGGTAACGTCGACGACCCAGTTTTTCTTTTTGGACGCGGTTACAAAGTATTCGTGTGTTTTGAACCGATACAAACCCCGCAATGCGTATTCAAAAGATTCAAGGGATATTGAATTCAACAAGATATGCCGTATATACTCGAGTGTATTCGGGAAATAATTCGAAATCAATAACGTTTCGATATGAGCAGTTTCAAATACGAATTACCCACGGATTGGAAAGGTTCGGGATGAATAATTATTTTAAATTAATATTTATACCTACGTAATGTACCTGTGTGTTAAAAAAAAAAATGTTTTATTCGTTTGTACAATTTCGAAATCAAATTATGAACTTTGTTGATATTATGAATTAAAATAATAATTGATGCTAAGTTATTATAATAATATTATATATTCGCAATGCAACGCTCCATATGGACAATTTTATTATGCGTACCCCGTAATTTGCATACAATTGTATGCAATATGAATAATATACATTACAATATTATCAAACTTGGCAATTGTATTTTTATTTTTATTTTTAATACCTATGTAAATGTATTTATTATCTTGCATTATGAGTAAATTTAATAATATGTTTGGTTAAATGTATGAAAGAAAGATTTTTAGATAAATCGATAAATAAAAAGTACATTTTTTTTTTTGATTTACATTTGTACTATCATTAACAAGACATATCCAGCTTAATCGTACTTGTACTTTGGTAAAATATAAATACGATTTATACTTATTTAGAATCTATTGGTATAGGTTGGTTGTCATTTAATCGTAACATACAATTTGTGTTACAATATTTTTAATGATTCTACCCACAAGCTATACAACTATCATTGGACATTTATTGAGTGTAATATAAAATCGTAGAAGGAAATAACTCCGTTACTTAAATCGTTCTGATGACTAAAATATTTATGTAACACCATAAAATGTAATATTAAGTAATATAAGTAATTATTTACATCGATACGCAATTATTCTTAATCCAATTATTAATTTGTTAAATTGTTCGATGTTGTAGAGGGATCTACAATTTAATTTAGTTGATGATTTAGTTATTATTATTAATATCATTATGACTGTCCCTCGTTATAATAATAATGATAATATGTTATAAGCATAATACATTAATACAAGTCTGTATCTGATGCGAAATGTAAAACAATAAATCATCACTGTCAATATGTTCATAACGGCCGCGACCCAAAGTGTATTTGTCAATACTTTCATAAAATATCAGCTTCGAGTAATATATTGTGTATACCTACTCCGCTGGGGCACATCAAATCATACGCGACGAGTTAAATTTTAGTTTAAAAAAAAAAAAAATAAAACTTATATAACTTTAACACACACCGACCGTAGGAAAAGTCTAATTTTAAACAAGTAGGTCATATTATAAGGCCGACATTTTCCATAAGTTTTTGATTCTTAACCCTTCTGAGAATCCATTAAAAATCAATAGTAAAATTCCGACATTGTATAGAATATTTTTGTTCTGAAATGTTGATTACGCACCTCAGTGAGAGACGTGAGAAACAACAATTGGGATTTATAGAGTAAATACTTACAGTACGATATTATATTAATATAATCACCGACAAATATTATAAAACGAATAACTATACTGCAACATATATTCCGTTATATTTTAACCGAATTACAGCAATTTCGACAATAATCATTGATCTATAATCGCAGTAGGTATATAATATAACACCGTCAGTGGCGTATTTTCAATTTTTTTGTGGGTGGGGGGGAGTTAATTTTAAACTTTTTTTTATTCGATATATTATTATGAAACCATCATGTAGAAATATTTATAATATTACTGTACATGATATGCTGCAAAATAATAATAACAATAAATATAGTTATTGAAAAATAAAACTTCTCAGACACTCCGCTCGAGGTAGGTATTATAATAGTGTCTACCGCCGGAATGTCGTGTGCTCGCGTTGCTTTCGCGTTTTCTCTAACGGCAAACTCACAACGTTTACGGCGTGTTCGACTGCTGGAGAGATGCGCGAGACGCGAAAAAGATTATCGCCACACGGCTGAATGGACACATGCCTCGGGGTTAAGGTCCATGACCCGTTACGAAAACCAACGGTCGATGAATGCGTGTTACAATAATAATTATTATTATGTGACGGGGAAAATCGTGAAATGTTTCGATGCGACGGAACACGTTCCAATAATAATAATAACAATAATTGCGAATCGAATAAATTCGACCATTACGCGCACATGTGACTCGTCTCCGACCGAGTTGGTTAAATAATATTATAGCCTTCGCGTAGTGTTTCGCCCGTGTGTGTTTTATGATATCGAATCATTAGGGCTGAAAATGTAATGCCCTGAAAAAACCCAAAAAATGCCCTAAAAAAATGCTTTTATGCCCTAAAAATTTAAAATAATGCTGCATCTTCTCCGTGGACTCTTAATCTGATCTGATTAATTCCCATACAATAGTCATAGGCGCAATCTGGGTTGTGAGAGGGAGTTGATTTTGGGTGCCTAGAACCCCAAATTATTAATAGCATCAGCCAATTTGTATAGATCTCATTAGGTACGACGTTTGTGGTCTGATAATTTTATTTCTAAGATTTTGTTTGTTTTCATAACAATAATACATTCCTACCAGAATAAATAATAATATAGATAGCAATAAACAGGGTGATTTTGTATGCATGCTCACGGCTCACCCCCATTTTTCCCTTTAATAGTACTTTTATTCAAATTCCTGATTTTTTTGTACTTTTTAAGTAGTGTCCTGTGGTAATATACAAACTCATTTTTTTCAAATGAGAAGCCCCATTTTTTTACTGAAAATTGTTTAGCGGATGTTTTTCTCGAATATTATGAAGTATCTAAATCAAAATTCTAATGAGAAGTTTCTAAGTAATTAAAATGTTTAAACTAAGGATAATAATCCTTAAAAATGGTTTTACAAAAATATTAACTGTATTATTATGTAATATAGGTAAGATGTAGTATTTATTATTCTTGGATTATTTTTCACAAATTATTTATACTAATAGTTAACATCTTTTAAATAATTTGCAGTAAAAAAATGGGGCTTTTCATTAGAAAAAAAGAAGTTTGTATTACCGCAGGACATCGATAAGTCTTCCACAGTGACGCCGTGTCGACTATCAATTGTAATAGAAAAAATCCTCTAATAAAGAACGTGTGGAGTCAAGTGTCAATCCGGAGTGGTCGTGGCGATTTCTTATGTTAAAAAATTATATTTTACTATGAACAATAGTTATAATATTTTGTAAAAATAAATGTGTATAAATCGAGGTAGGTAGCAAAATAAAAAATACGAAATTAATAATATAATAGGTACTAAATTATAGATTAGTATAAGTTAGGCGTAGTAAATGCAGTGATACCGTATGAATAAGGGGTGGGGTGGGGGTCAAAGCCGCCTCCCACTAGTCACTTTGATGACATAAATCAAGCACCCCTCCCCCCCACCCCGAAAAAAAAATGTAACCCAAATTGTGCGTTTACTAGAAGTTAATAGCTTGGTACGCTGCGTCTGTACGTCATGCACAAGGTGGCGGTACACTAATTGTTTTCACACACCTGTTATCGTGCGAAACGGCGGACAGGGAGTGTTCATCGCATTCAGCTCGTTTTAATAAGACGTCGTGACCATACGCGGCGCGTGATCGGCGGGCAGTAAAATATATTTCGGAATCGAAGAGGAAGAATCGCGCGAACGTCCGCCGCCGGTGAACTGAACTGAATTTTTTATGGTCCGACGGTCGTGGCCGCCGAGTGGGCTGCGGCTGAAAACGTCGGCCTCGGACAAACCCTTAAACGGACGTCGGCAAACTCACGTCCACACCGTCATCATCACGCGCCGTCAGAGCATTAGCCGCGAGCCTCGAAAAAACACTGACTTTTCGGTCGAATTTAGCAACAATAACGCGGTGTGCTTCGTGTACCGGAACCGACCAGAATTCTCGGAATTTATTATGTGTTAAATATTATAGCTGCAAATCGATCACTGCACGTCCCCGTATTATAGTCACTTACTTATTTATATTTTGCAGTCTTATGATTATTGTTACAAATTCATTTTTGATATTTTTGTCCGGAGCGATGAATGTATTGATTTTACAATGTGGTTTTTTGTGCCCGAAGACACTATTATATTGTCAGTGCATATTAAACCTACGTTCCTAGTAGAAAAAATGCTACTATCATCAACCTCGAGGGAGATTTCCGGTAGCAGATCGGATCTAGTCTGGATTCTGGTGGGTCAACATTTCTCAGTAATACTTTTTTTTAAATATTATCGGCGGAAAAATACGACATTTGTTAAAACTTTAATATCATGATCAAAAAAATAATATTATTTCACGACCTTCGATACCGAAAAAAAATATGGTTTATCATTGAATTCAAATTTAACACATCCATTACAGCGATTTACTCAATGACGAGTTACGCTCGACACCTTCCTCCACTGATGTACACAGCAGAGCGGTTAACTACTTGACGGCTTTTTTTTCACCTTTTTTTCATTTTATTTTTTTTTTTTGCAATTGACCGGGAAATTGTATGGAATTTCTCATTTAACCGTTATTTATGTGGCCCCCAAACACCCGAAACCAATAAGTTCACCGAAAATATATACATTATACAAGACTGTATATTTCCATTAGGAAAGTACCCTGGTAATTTTCTGACACGGGACCAACAAAAGTTTGATAAATGCACTTTGTTTTAACGATTAATGTTCTAATAAATTAGTCTACCTATGAGCATAATAATTAAACAATAAACAAACTTAGAATTGCATAGCTCAGTAGAGCCAGTAGTGATATTGACCATGGTATAAATGATAACTTATTATTAATTTCAGTTAACAAGGTATAACATTTTTTTAAGCACTTATATATTATAAGTATGTACTACCATCGCGATGGAGTGTAGTAGGTACTTATGTTCAAAAATTTACAAACGGAAATAATCTATTCCACATAAAATATTAAAAACTGTAATACATACGATATATACCTACAAAATGATTTATACGTTAAAATATGTTATTGAAATGTACATATAATATGTCAAGCGATTTAAAAGATCTACATTACCTCACTTTTGACATTAGTGTAAACTATATTACAACGCAGTATTATAGGTTCCTATTGTAGGAGATACCTAATATAAATTAAATTAATAATAAACAATCATGATAAAACCTCTTTTTGTTTTTCATATAATACCTGACACTCAGTTTATTCAGTTTTCGGTATTGAATTGAGTTTAATCATTTATAAAAATTAAATCTTTAATCACATTTATTTTGAAAAATGTTGTCTAGATTACGTTGTATACGTTTTTGCGAATTCAACTAGTAACTATTGACAACTTATTAATACCTATATGACCGATTACAATTTATTAAATTTATTACATGTAGGTTTTCGACAAAATAATGTAAAATAATGTTATTTTTGATAAATACGTATAATACATACGTCTACCGGCTTTTATGAAAATGTCATAAGTATTCTTTATGATTATCTTTAGTTTTATTAAATGATACTCATTAAGTTACACTGAGTCTTTAATGACTTCGCTGGGAAGCAAAAGTCAAGAGTTTGAAAAGTCAATGAAGTGTTTTATTATAAGGATTAAAGGCTCTAATGAATCTAAAGTTTTGCCTAGTTAAGTTTATTTTAGATAAAATTCAAAGAAATTAAATAATATACCATTACCTATATTATTATAGTATAAAGTATATACTAATTTAAACAATGCTCGGAATAAAAATATGTATTGAGTAATAATTAAATAAAAACGAGGACTATAAATCATACACACCGATATAAAATAAATATCAAGTATATCCGGTTAGACGAACATTTATATTATGAGACATTTTACTTCTATTTTCATAAATATACATTTGATTGTTGTTTTTTTAATACTTATAACCATTGTACAACACTGTTGGAAAACGAATGAGACTTTAAAAAGAACATCATTTTACAACTTTAAATAAATCCACAATATTATTATAATATCTCAAAACTCAATATTACATAAACTATTTTAATGTTATAATTCAGGATAAATCTTATCTGATATAGTTAATAGCAAGAGCATAACGTAGAATCGTATTCCATTTTAGGATTAATCTGAAATATTTTAATTTGATTAGATAGGTAGAGAAGCAGTTTACTCCGCACTCGCTCGGTTGAAATAATGTGGCGAGATCACCAAAACCTTATCATCTATTGAAGCATCATTAAGCGAATTGTCGGCCACAAACAATCGGTAAATACCTATGCAATTTATATTTCAAAATATTAATAATTCTTAACGGAAGAATCAAAAATAATCGTGAAGAAAATTAATCGATAGTTTACTGATAAAAGTATTAAATATTTATTTATACTTTACATTATATTATATACTCATATATTATTATTATTATTATGTAATGCCGTGTAGTATATTATTGTGTACTATTATTGTATTCGTATAATTTCCAACGTCCTGAAAAATACCAAATAGCGAAGAACATATTATCCAAATATCTACGTACCTACGCCTAATAATAAATTATTGATATTTTAATATTTTGACCGTGAGCGTGTATATAAATGATAAGTACTTGTGCGGCTTACACCTCCAAAAAATAATTTTAATTCGTTTTCATATGTGAGAATACAACAGTTTTATATATTTCTATAGTTACACTCCGAACATGCGCCTATCTTATACAATACTAGCTGTCCCACTCGACGTTGCCCGAGTCAAAGATGAAATAAGTGATATCAGAATATTAGGCAAAACATCGCAATGGTGGCCTGTGCCAAACATTTGTTTTTTTTTATAAATTTATTCGTAATGACTTCGCTGGGAAGCAAAAGTCAAGAGTTTGAAAAGTCAATGAAGTGTTTTATTATAAGGATTAAAGGCTCTAATGAATCTAAAGTTTTGCCTAGTTAAGTTTATTTTAGATAAAATTCAAAGAAATTAAATAATATACCATTACCTATATTATTATAGTATAAAGTATATACTAATTTAAACAATGCTCGGAATAAAAATATGTATTGAGTAATAATTAAATAAAAACGAGGACTATAAATCATACACACCGATATAAAATAAATATCAAGTATATCCGGTTAGACGAACATTTATATTATGAGACATTTTACTTCTATTTTCATAAATATACATTTGATTGTTGTTTTTTTAATACTTATAACCATTGTACAACACTGTTGGAAAACGAATGAGACTTTAAAAAGAACATCATTTTACAACTTTAAATAAATCCACAATATTATTATAATATCTCAAAACTCAATATTACATAAACTATTTTAATGTTATAATTCAGGATAAATCTTATCTGATATAGTTAATAGCAAGAGCATAACGTAGAATCGTATTCCATTTTAGGATTAATCTGAAATATTTTAATTTGATTAGATAGGTAGAGAAGCAGTTTACTCCGCACTCGCTCGGTTGAAATAATGTGGCGAGATCACCAAAACCTTATCATCTATTGAAGCATCATTAAGCGAATTGTCGGCCACAAACAATCGGTAAATACCTATGCAATTTATATTTCAAAATATTAATAATTCTTAACGGAAGAATCAAAAATAATCGTGAAGAAAATTAATCGATAGTTTACTGATAAAAGTATTAAATATTTATTTATACTTTACATTATATTATATACTCATATATTATTATTATTATTATGTAATGCCGTGTAGTATATTATTGTGTACTATTATTGTATTCGTATAATTTCCAACGTCCTGAAAAATACCAAATAGCGAAGAACATATTATCCAAATATCTACGTACCTACGCCTAATAATAAATTATTGATATTTTAATATTTTGACCGTGAGCGTGTATATAAATGATAAGTACTTGTGCGGCTTACACCTCCAAAAAATAATTTTAATTCGTTTTCATATGTGAGAATACAACAGTTTTATATATTTCTATAGTTACACTCCGAACATGCGCCTATCTTATACAATACTAGCTGTCCCACTCGACGTTGCCCGAGTCAAAGATGAAATAAGTGATATCAGAATATTAGGCAAAACATCGCAATGGTGGCCTGTGCCAAACATTTGTTTTTTTTTATAAATTTATTCGTAAAAATATGTATATGGCATATTCCTACTAATTATAATAGTTATAAGATATGTAACCATTGATAACCTAACCATTGACAGCCCTTTAAATAAACAGAGATTATTCATATAATATATCTCATCAAAAACAACACCTTCAGTTTTTCCAGAATTTTTAGCGTATATTATGTACGTAGAAAAAACTGTTACTGTAACTGATAACCAATAATTGTAACCAATTGCAACCATTTATAATCAAAATTTTCGATTTTCATCACGAATTTCAAAATCCTTGCGTGAGCACCTCTTTAAATTATACTTAAATGCACTTTTTTTGTGATAAGCCCCTTCTCTGTGATATAATTGTTCATTAAAAAAAAAAAATGAAGACAATCGTTTGAGTAGTTTCCGAGAACATTATCATCAAAGGTTTCAATTTTTGGTTTTATATATATTAAGATATTAGCAAAATGCCTAAATTATCCCCATTATTTGTTCGTTTTTATGGATAAACTTATTTTCTAAAACTTACCTAGGTAAAATAAAATGAAATATAAAGTAGGTACTAACATATTGTGTGTACATTTTTTTTTTAATATTGAATTTTATATTATTATGCTAATAACATACTTCAAAATGCATAAGTTCAGTATATTGAAGTATTTTACAAACGTGAATTGTTATATATATATATATAAAAAAGAAGTTTCTATACAATTAAGATTATATAGTATCACAACAATATTATTATTTGATAGAAAAATTATTCATATCCACCCGACCAATCAATATGAGTTGGTTGAAAATTGTTGTAATGAATAAACTTCATCGTCACTTTATGGACAGTCAATAGTCCAGTTTGTTTTCTCAGTTAAAAAAAAAACAAATATTTAAGTATAAAACTGCGGTAGAAAGTTCGTAAAAATCATAAATAAAAGAAATAAAAACCAAACGATATATACCTAACTATTAAAATTAAAAGTATAGATATATAGGTATGTACTATATAATATATAGTTTGTTACAATCACAATATACTTACCTACGTATAGAGTACTAATGGTGTAACAGAAAGACCTGACAAATAAAATAACTTTTGCTCTAATCGATATGAAACAAAAAATATGAAATAATTTTTTTTTTTTTTTTAAATAGAAAATTCGATTTTGAAATTTGATTACACCTTTTTTGAAATAATTCAAAATATCTTGATATTGTAAATTTAATTTTTAGAAAAAATGTTAAAGTAAAAACGTTTATTTAAGTCGAGTAGTTTGTAGTTTATATATTTTTTTAAAATAACAATAATTATTTGGAGTAAATAAATTTGAAACGTAATAATTGTTTTCAAAATATTATTTTCGGGAATTTTAAGACATGAGTAAATCTTAATATATTTTCTGTCCGTATAATTTTCATAGTTTTCTTTCATTCGACGTTTATTAATTGTTATTTGTCCGGTCTTTCTGTTAAGGATACCGTATTGGACCAGAATGCATCTGTATTCCACAGGGTTGTAATCGTATTAACAGTAGACAAGTATCTAGTGTACTATTTGTATATTATACGGTTTCACAGTAATATAAAATATTTTATCAATGAATTCTGAGTACAACGATTATTATTAATCAAATATTATAATCCGTTTATGTAATTCAATATTGCGCACGAAACCGTCGTTACAATATTCAACGCACGATTTCTACAGATTGATGTACAATATTATTAGTGTGTGATGAACAATAATTATAATACTATATTATTATATTGTAGGTAGTAGACGGGTCTGAATATTCTCATACGAACAAAACTTTTATATTTTCCCATTACAATAATATAGTACTATTTCCTTGGCTCGGTAAAGTTAACGCGGAACAAAATGAATACTTTAAAATGTCGTGCAACGTTGATGAGATGAATTGTTTCGTAAAAACAAAATAGTAAACATTTATTCGAGATTATATAAGTATTTCCTGTAGACATCATATTAATAATGGCCTGCGCTCGAGTTTCGTCCCTTATCCCTTGTCTACGACATCCGAACACAGCACTGAGATAGAAATCCATACCAGAGGTTTTCATAGGAAGACAAATAGTATTTTATTAGTTTGCCCGTGTATTATTTTAAATGACTGCAGTGTACGTTATTATTATTTACATGGAAATACAAACGTATCAATGTAATAGAGGACTTCAAGAGACCCTGCACTCTCGTCATTCCCATTACTTCCGTATTCCAGTCAGTGTTTGTTTTTGATTTCTTTTTTTTAATTATTGCAGTCCGTTTTTAATGTATACATCCCGCGATAGATTCCGACGACCAGAAAATATTATAGTGGATCGAATAATATTATAATTTAAAATGCGTGTACAACAATATCAACAATAAGTCGAATATTTCACTGTAATGATTATCGTGATTTTTATTTTCTATATTAACTGTTTACAGCAAACTAAAACCGACGTGGTAGGACCTATAAAAAAAAACCCCATACAATTGATGTTTTATATACTATCCCGTCGTATATGGCGACACCTCTTATCTTGATTTTTTTCTACTTATTAATGATTTACGAAATACCGAAACAACACAGAGAATCCGCAATAGAAAGGTATTGAATTTAGGAAAAAAAAATTAACTAAAGATAATAGAAACCCTGTACAATAACATTTGATCGTGATAATGTACAAAGCAAATTTTTCAATAGTTTAAACCGAACAAGACCGACAAAAACATTTTTTCACAAAAAGTTGTACTAGGTATATGCCAACACTGATCATATTACTGTTGGCTACTAAATACATCAAACTATTGCAAACGTATAGCCGTGACACATTTATGGACAATCACGTGAACACGCGATTTATATTGTTGGCTATTATTGCACATTGATAACCGTTTTAATGACTTTTATTTTCATTGGGTGTTATATTTATAGCATATAATAATAAATAGGCTGTTGACAACGAGTTTTATCATTTGTTTTCGAGTTGAGTCTATATTTCAGACCGCTGAGCGCCGGCGATATGTTCAAAACTGTGAAATCCGGCCCTGCGTTTAGTGTCAATGTTACGGGCAATGTTAACATTTGGATAATGATGACATTACCCGGATATAATATGACATTAACCAAGGACCTTTGGATGATGTCTTAACGGCTATAAGAATGTATCAATCATGAGATAAAATAATAAGAATCATGAGATAAAATAAGATTGATTTATTAAAATATATTAAAGACATAATTAGTAGCGACCGCATATTTAACTATAAACGACATTAAATAATTAAATTCATGAGGTAAAATAATTTTAATTTACTAACAATATTAAATATATTTCAAAAGTTATATTTTTAAATAATAAGAGTAAAATGTTATTTAAAATACCTATACATATAGTTTTTAATGAGTTGCTAATACATAACTTCAAATTGAGTATTTCATTTTATAAACATTTTTTGAAATATATTATAATTAATATGTTATTATTTATTATTACTTGGTATGATTCCGTGACATTTTGAATCGTAAACAATACTAGAAGACTTACATTAATTGTATCTATTGGTTTCACATTTGCCCTTACATGAACATCACCTTTTGTTACCTTTTAAGTTATGGTGTTGGTAGTCATGGATGGTAATCCATGACTACCAACACCATAACTTTTAACATTATTTACTATTTACTGGATAACGCTAACATTATCCGGATAGTGTGGATATTTCATGCTTAAAATCGAATGATTACACATTATCCAAAGGTCCGCGGATAATGTCATATTATCCGGCCAATGTCAACATTATCCAAATGTTAACATCACCCAGAACATAAACACATTATACGAAAGTACCTATTATAATAGCAAGTACTCTAAATATAAGACTTTTTGAAAATTCTCTCCATTTTTTTGATTTTAAGTGCTGACGTATTTTTTTTTTTTTATCACATGCTTGAGCTGAACTACAGTTATACCTATGACTTTGCTAATTTAGGTCAATCTAGGGGCTTCAGCAGTGTAGAACTTAATTAAGTGGTTACATTATTTATGCTGAAGGAACTTTGACAAAAAATTCACAGATATATATATCAAAATGTTTGACAAAGTAATTTAAAAATGCATCTACTTTTATTTTTTTTCGACCTTTTAGGTTTTTAAAAACTTTTATTTAACCACAAAGATATTTTCGAATTATAATCCAAACGCTTTACCTAAAGTCAAAAAACCTAAGACTAACAAACTTGCACCACAATGGTTTAAATTGTCAAGACTACGGTCACACTTGATCTTACTGCACGAGTCATCCCAAATGTGATGTGTTTGCTGTGACAAAAACCACAAATCTGTAACCTGCACCAAAACCGCGAACTTCTGCCAAATTTTACCTCTATCCCTCTGCAATGACAATTACCACTAAAGGTGCCATGGATATATCGTTGCATGGTTTTCAAAAACAACTTCGTAACCAATTTCCATATTAACATAAAACAAAATTATTGGTGATGAACATTTAAATTCATATACCGATGTTATGTCCAAGTGTACAACAAATTTTCATACGGCACATCATGTTTAAACAATAATATTTCTCAACAAACTTATTCACAAGCTACCAAATCAAATACCAAACAGTCAACCAACACAAATAGTATACATCAAAACTAAAACTCAACTGTTCAATTAACTTCTTTCTTAAATCAATTTAGTCCTAATATTGTATTTCCTAGTTTCTAGATAATGTGATTATATTTTTTTATGCGTATCTGAGGTTTTTGTTTTCTCTTTTTAAGTAGACGACTGACGAGTTACAATTATTGTACTTATTTGGTCCGGAAAGATCATTAATATATTTAACGCGAGTACAGACTTAGTTATACATTTATAATGATAATGCAACTGGTGACCTAACTATTTCGAGTATGTCTGTTTAGTATTTTTATTTTAGTAGCTCTTCATCGGTGTTAAGTGTATGGAAGACAGACAACGATTTTTTACTAAGAATAATTTCGTTTTGTATTTATTTTGATTGACACATTGGGTAAAGTTTATGAGGTGGTGTCGCTTTGGATTTTTCTATGATATAAAGTGAGGTTGGCTAACGGAGTTATTTGTTATTACTATAAATGTTGGTTATAAGTACCGTAAGATGTTTATTATCTCACCAATTATGATATAGTTGATCGGGATGTTATCTAAATTAATATACCAAGCTCATATTTTACTATATAACGATATGTATTATATTTTGTCTATTAAGTGTTTACATTTTCTTAATATATGCTTGACAATCTCACACAATAATTTACTCAACTGAACTTAAAATTAATACATTTTTATTCAACGATCGTATTTTTTAAAATATTTAAATATTCACAATAAGACACGTCTTGATAAATAAAGTAATACAATATACAAATGAAATATTAAAAACGAAATACAACTTTTACTTTTACTTTTAAGGACAAAGAAGGAGTAATTTATCGTTTTAATTAATTTTAACCACAACTTTAGGAATTATTTTTCACTTATTATTTTAAACATCAAATCTATTGAAAATTCAAATTACATTGTCATACAATTTAAACTGTTTTATTAGTTTAAAACTAGATGATAATGACTTAGGCTAAAATTACAATTCACAGCTACGAAAATAGTTACTGACGCATAGTTTAGCAGTAAACAAGTTTTAAATAATAACGTAACTCATTTAAGTTCGCGTACTAATTTATTGCCGTTGAACTATTATAGGTTTACAGTATATTATTATTGTAAAATTAATTTGATCTTAAAATTTAATCCTAGCTATTCCAATTGCCGTACATAACTATTGTTTATTCACAATTCACATACTAGGCAACAATATTATACAAATATAAGGTAATTTACTGACAATGATTCATCTGAAATTGGTCAAATATTGATGACCGTATCAAAATGTAAATAGTTTGTACCTAGTTACATTACGGTTAGTTCCTTATTAGTTGTGTTTATTTATGGTACATTTATAGTACATTACAGAACGAATTTAATTGTTAATAGGTAGTTGAGAAGTTTGGCATAATAATATTGGGGTGAATAGAATATTTTATGATATGTCCCGAGGTCCTATAAATGCTATAGTTTTCTATTTATCACTTAAAATACAATGTGATCTTTCTCATGAAACAGTATTTTTTCTGTTAATTAATGTTTCAAAAACAATTTTTTGCTACCAAAATGTTATGTCATTTAAACAAAATGTTTGAATGATAAAATTGTTCAAAAACATGTGAATTTACCGATAAAATTACACGTACGTCATCCCTCACCAAATCTGAAATTCGCAATTTTTAGAGCAAATATATTTTTGCCATCAATTACTACGAATTAGTGACCCCGACTTTTAGTAATTCTTACTGTACCGATTTTCCGTAAATGTTGAATTTTCCCCGGGTGGAGTAACGTACGTGGAAGTGGTGGTCGTTTCTTGATAAAAAAAAAAAACCACACTGTACTGTTATATTTACGTAACTACAAATGCGATATCTAAGGTATATTATATTGCACTCTCAAACGCTACAACAGCCGTCTAGATCGAAATCCTTTGTTAAATGGGTTAAGAAAATTCAGAAGTGATTTTGTCAAATCCACTTCTTTGTCCGAAACCTTGACTCCGCACAAAGGCTTAAATCATAAAAACCGCCACGGAGCACATCGATTACGTTCAACGGACGACAGAGATTTCGATTTTCCGACGTCAAAAAGAAAAACAGATACCAAACAGCTCCCCAAATGTAAACCAATAAAACGTCATCAAATGCTCGACATCGAAACTCCCGAAACGCATCTTTCCGAGCGTGTATACGGTGGAGAACGGCAGTTAATCCAAATTCGAACTCTTTTACAGAAAAATATATACTTAATACACAAAAGATTGGGAATTCTCTCTACAGTGGTCTCCGGGGTATAATTATATTGTTCTATCGAATCCAAGCCGATGCAATAATATTATATAAAAAAAAAAATTGTATACAACGTACACGGGACGGCGAATGCAACTGGAATAAATACGCCATAATATTATGATCGAATAACTACTACGGTTATTACGTCCAAGCCGTTTTGTCAATATCAACAATGTCGCTACTGACGCGATTATAATAAGAGAATAAAGAATGTTTGATGTCTGTATTGCATCCCTCAATTGGGTATTTTTGTGAAATTTATATTATACTGGGTGTATGATATACGTCGTTGTTTACGGTTTTTTTTTTTTTTTTATAATTATGGATCGATATTTAAGAATTTCAAACAAAAACCGATGATAAAAAGACGTGTTTTTTTTTTTTTTTTATCAGGCGATTTTCATTATAGCGATTTCGAAATGTTTAAGCACGCAGTTGTACTAACAGCAAAATCAACTTAATTTTTTCTAAATGGTACTAAATATACTTTTTAATAGACTTTGGATCAGATTTTTTTCCGAAAATGTTGATGGTTAATTTTGGTTTTACTGACTACGATCTAAAGCTTATCAAATTCAACAATAATAGTTCTAATTGAAATAATTGGTAGGTATACATTTAATTTACTAAAGTTAAATATATTTTTTTAACAATCTTTTTATAAAATTTCAAATATTTTTATAAACTTGAATCGTCATCTAAAATACCAGTCCAGACGTTTGCTATGTATATGTCTCGAGACATGGGGATTAGAGTCGGACCAAGAACGACAGTTTTGAGAATTCACTAATTAAAGAATGTACACTTATTTTTACTATCTGAAATCGTACAAATACCTAGATTTAAAGTTTTACAATATTTAAACAAAAATGTTTAATTTAACAATTATGCGCTTTTTATAAGTTTTTTAGAATTTTAATTTAAAAGGACATTTTAGTAGGTTTTTAAATTAATATTGCATTCGATTGACGTGTGCCAAGAAATGTTTTTTGTATGATCTGACCAATAATAATTAATGTCTTACAGGAGTAACTAGACCGATTGTATAACGACGCAAAAGACGTACGTCCATCTTAGACGACTCCATGGCATATTTTCACTTTCGTAAGCTGGTATCAATAATAATATTTTCTTTCCGTTTTATGTAGTACCTATAACAATTAAAGAATAGGTATAGGAGGTATCCATTGTTTGTTTGTTAGTATAGGTAACGAAGTGGTCGTGCAATACGACCGATCTGAGATATCGTCATAACTATCATGACTATTCCTGCATCAAGTCCGCAGTTTAACGTTTTGTTGTTCTATTATCAAAAAAAAAAAAAAAAAACGTACAGTACCTTTAAGTAGGCAGGCACCTACGGGAAAACGTGTAATTTTTTTATAATTGTTTTTGGTTACGAAAAAACACAACGACGTAGTATAATACTCGTGTTCCAATAATATATCGTTGATAATAATTCCAAGCACGAACGCACGTGTCCCGAGTATTTTTCTCCCAACATGTCAAAAACAAAAATCTGTCAGGGAAATATTACGCCGGTACGTGGTCGTCAGGTCTTGATGACACAAAAAAGTGACGTCGTTCACTTGTCTCGTAAAGTACGATTTTTTTTTTTTTTTACATACTTTTATTTATGTTTTTTGTATCAAAACTACATCCCTGCAGGACAAGCGTGACCGGATTATTGTTGCGATTCCGGGGGAAAATACATTTATAATATTTGTACGCGTTTATTTATTATTTAGCGCCAGTACGAGAGTAGAATTAATTTATTTGTAGGTAGGTAGGTAGGTAGGTAGGTACCTACGAACCGAACAAAATTCGTGATCCTTTTCACCATCGTACTCTACCTATATACGATTCGATACAAGTAATTAAAGTATTGTATTTACCAAACTAAAGACATACGCAAACGTGTATTATACAACTCGTGATAGATATATACAGGGTGATTCGTCGAGCATGATCACCACCCAACCCTCCCCTTTTTTTTCATTTAATGACCAATTTTTTCAAACTCTGATTTTTGAAAGTTTTAAGTATACTTGAAGACCATATTTTCAAATCCTTGAGTATTTTGTACTCCTTATAAGGAGTGCCCTGTGAAGATACAAACTTATGCTTTTCAAATAAGAAAACCCCCCACCCTCTTTTCAACTGTAAATTATTAATTGGAAAATTTTCCTGAATAGTTTTTGAGTTATTTAACTTAGTGTACTAAAGATATTAGGTCCATGATAATGGGTTTGGAAGATATGGGGAAATTGTATTTTAGTAATTTATAGTAATCTATCAATAATTATAATTTATAAAATAAGTCTTAGTATAATAAATACTAGATCTAATATTACATTTGTTTTATATTTTTGAAATACCATTTTTAAGAACTATTATTTTTAGTACCTATAAACAATAACTGAAAAACTACCAGGGTTGGGCAAGATACTTCAAAAAAAGTATCATGATACATGATACATACAATTAGTGTATCAAGATACAAGATACAAGATACATTGTAAATGTAGAAAAGATACAAGATACATGTGTCAAAGATACATGATACTTTTATATTTCCAATCGAATTTTATTAATTATTAAACGTAAAACGTCTATACACAATTCACTATACTGTCTATACACAATAAATACATAATATTATTATTATACCTACATAACAATAGTATTTATAAATACTTATAAAGTCATAATTATATCAAATAATAGAATAAGTCAATAGGTACACATTATACATTTATAACTAATACATCACATATATAATATAAATACACCAAAATTAAGAAAGTACATAACGATTACATCTTAATTTATACTTATAATATGAATCAGAATCTCTACTGGATTCATGGTTACTACAATCATTAATAATTTGTTCTGTAGCATTTATACACAAATTCTGTACTATTTTTTTTTGGTGATCACTGATCTCTAATGTAATCTGGAATTCACAGACGACAGAACGAATAGTATGGTACACCAACGTGAATAGTATGCTGTAATTGCTTATCTTTACTTTTGATTTGATTTTCTATTTTATGTGGAAATGCCTACACGGTTACACTCATATCTAGGCAGCGGATTCATATTTTATGAGAACGAAAATTTCGATTTAGTGCTTTCCTGTATGAGTATTGACTGCGTGTGGGCTACGGGCACCTTAATTTAATTTTATGTTTATCAGATTATCTTAAATTTATAAGATTGTGTGGTACATTTTTTGTTATCGTTAATATTTCTGGTGGATTGTAGCTGGACAATATTTTTCGTAAAAATACAATCCGCGACGAAATGATCTAATATCGAAAATCGAATGTTTTGGTACTATTCGCAGTACACATTTTTACAATAATAGTATCTTGTATCTTTTGGCAAAAAAAGATACATGATACTAGTATAAAATGTTTCATGATACATGATACTTGAAACATTAAAAGTATGTATCATGATACAAGATACAATTGTATCTTTGATGCATGTATCTTTGATACTGCCCAACCCTGAAAACTACCCGTTTAAATTTTGAATTAAGTACTTCAACAATTTCAAAAAAATTATACACTGAATAATGTATAGTAAAAAAGGTGGGGTTTTCATTTGGAAGACATACTTTTGTATCGCCATAGGACACTCCTTTAGTAGTACAAGAAATCTCAAGAATCTGAAAATATGGTCTTTAAATATATTATTTACAAATTCCGAAAATCAGAATTTGAATAAATTGATTATCGAATGAAGAAATGGGGGTGAGCATGCTTGGTGAACCATTCTATAAGTGTAATACACTGTGTATTTTAAAGTGTTAAAATACACAATTTAAAGTTATACGCTTTTCCGATAAGCTATAATCTCAATAACTGAGTAGTGTTCACAATTACATCGTAATTATATGTATCAGATTGTAATTAAATATTTTATAGGAATAAATCAAAATCATTTCGGCAATTTGTAAAAAAAGAAATAAATATTATCAATGTATCAAAAAAGAGGTTTTTAGTATTTACGAGTTAAATTACCTGATACAAATAAACAAGATACACATATCAGTTGTTTGACAGTTTGAGAAAACAGAAATACTAGACAATTATATTGTGAATTTTTAAACAATGTTGACAAAAGGATGATGAAAAGAAAACCCTTACATAGTGCTGTAGTTGTATACTGAACAAAGTTACAAAATAACTTAAAAGAAATGAACGGTTGTTTGGTATAAGGTAGAACCACTAAACATAATATAATAGTCAAGACCAAAGCAAACTAAAAAAAATTGGGTTATTGTTTTTTTATGGTCAAACTCTCTTTGTCACTATCTACAATCTACATGTATATATTTATATTGTATTTCAAAACAACTGTATTTTTGCCAAAACCCAGTACTCAACAATTGTGTACCTTTTTTTATATCAACTCTAAATTTGATAATTTATAAAATCCTTAATGAAGTTTAATAATTAGTGTGTATTAAACACACATGAAGCTTTCCCCCGGAAATATATACTTACGCGTACCAAAAAGAGCTTGCAGCTTACATATATTTTTTTAAATAATATATTAATCATACAATTTATTATTTAATTATTTGTTTGTAACAGTACACCCTTCACTAAAACAGTCCTTATCAGGACTACACAATCAGCCAATCAGAACACGCCATACAGGAAATGACGGCAGTCAGAGCTGTTTTACAAAATATAAGCTCTTCCAACTACGCTAACAACCTGACAAATACGGCCATGGATAGGGGAGATCAGGACAAATATAATGAGACCCTCCCCATGGCCGTAATCGAAAAACCCAACCAATAGCACACAGATCCGTACCGACGGGAAGCACAATCGTCACGGCGGCACACACGATGGTTTACCAGTCGGTACGGCGCACGCGTTATATACCGGTCGTTGTCCGACCACACATCACTTCTTATCCTTCAATCACACAATTTCTTCTGCAACATAGTTCCGACGAGTACAAGAAAAGATTAAAAGAAGAATACAGGAGCAACCCGACGACCAACCGCAGTCCGACGACCAGCTTCAGTTCGACGACCAGCTTCAGTTCAACGACCAGCCGCAGCTCGACGACCAGTCGCAGAACGACGACCATCCGCAACCCGACGACCAGAATAACCAATTCCTCGTACGGACCGTGAGCAACCCATACGGGCATCGCCACACACTTTCCGTACGGGTCGACACAGAAATCGGCAACCTTGACGAGACACCAGACAGAGTCCGCACACTTCGCACGGAGCACGAGCGAAATACCTGTAAAAACTCCAAAGTCACCCACGGCCGCTTTTGAGAGCTTGCCTTCCCGGGTCAGATTCACGCTAGCAGTCGCTTCATAGCTAGACACTATCCGTGGTCGGCCCCATACCCTGACTTGTATGATATCCGAGTATACGACCCTTAAATGTCGATAGGACAGCGTCCAGCTCGTCGTGGAAATACGCCTTATCCGACAGCCCGCTCTCAAGCCTGGCTGCCGCGTTAGCGTATCAGCCCCGTATTTTTGTATACATATATTTTGTAGATTTTTTATAATAAATAGAGAAAGTGATACCACTACCTAGTGTTATTCACTCTTACGAAACAAGCCAGAAGGCGACTGTTTCATGTTACTTTAAAATCACTCTTAATAATTAACGTATGAAATGTTTTGATAAGGTAAGAAACTTTAGACTAGATATAGTCCAAAGTAGTTTAAAAAAACAATTAATTATAACATTATAATCTGATATTTTTTAAAACGTAATTTTTCCCTTTCATAAGCTATATTTAACTTTTTCATGAGAATTATTGTTACATTTGGCTTCTTTTGATGTTATTATAGGCAGGTCCCTTGGTCCCTATAATATAATTCAGAAGACTCCGTGCAAGGTTTGTGATCATGGTTGTGGAATAGTTTATACAGTAAAGTAAAACAAATTTACACAGTATTTTCTAAGAAATTGTGTGGTACAATTTCAATGGGTTAAAATATTGTCAATGTATTTAAAAAAAAGCTATACTTTTTTATCAATGAATATTTTTAAACAGTCTACAAGTTCACTCGAAAGTATAGCTTCTGTTAACTTGTATTAGATTTGTTCAAAGCTTTGGAAGTATCTATTAGTTTCTTTATAAGAGATCATTCTTATGTAACAGTATGGTTTATTAAGCGACCATTGGTAATACAATGGTTAAGAACGATATTGCTCAAAAGAATTTAAAAAGAAATAAAGTTAAATAAGAATAAATTCTAAAATAAAGTTCATACGTTACGCTCTAAATCTCCGAAAACAATTAGTTGGCCATACAATGCACTTATTCTGATTGATAAATGTGTGAATAATCCTTAAATTCAGGATTGTCCCATGTATTATTGCATGACAATTAGTTACAACATCGTTTTAGGACGACAACAATTTTATTTTATTGGGAACACTAAAAATCGTATAATTCTGTATACGTCATCGTAACTTGATTATTTACGTAATCAGTTTAAGTAGCAGGTGAGTAATTAAAGTAAAATGTGATGAAAAAGGAAATATATTTCGCTGCACAAAGACGTCTAAACTATTATTTAGTTACGATTTGAGTTACAATAAAACTTTGGAATGAGTCATAAAGTGCACAACAGACAACGCGTATTTTATTCCCTTGACAAACAAAGACGAGCTATGTATTTTGCAGATTTTAGGATAGTTTTGGATCTTCAAATGTAAATATAATTTATGAAGAAGAAGATAATAAGTGGCTTTAATGTTTTCTCTTAATTTAAACTATGCGCATTATATTATTTAGAGTAATAAACACATTTTAAACATTCTGAAACTAAAATGTTGTTTAAAGATCATTAAATGATTCAAGCAGGAACCAACTTAAGCTTAAAACAACATACAACTGAATAAATAAATATCATTTTTACTCATAATTGTTAAATTTTTAGAAACTCGATGCTCGTACCTACTATATATTATGTTTAAAAATTATAGTTATTTAAAATTTACAACGTGTTGATTATTTATTCAACATCATATAAATCAACAATTTAAATATCCCTTCCAATGTTGACATTTCAAATTATGATTAACAAACCTTAAGGAACGCACGCTTTCATGGTTTTTATTCAAATGTATGAAACATGAATATTGTGATCGATAAACGTGTAATATTAATTGTAGATGTAATTTACAGTATGCACTTGTCACATCATAATTATTATCCAACCAATAGCTTAAATGGTGATCTATAATTTAAATTAAAGGATCCAGAACGTATTTTATAAAACAAAAGTGAAACATTAATAATTAAGAATTTAAATTCATAAAATATATTTAAATAAGCAGGTAGGTACTAATACTATTACTACCTTTTATAATTTTACATTAACACTATTATTATACCATTCGTCCAGTTTTTTTACACGATTGTTATTTATTTCAACTTTGGGTCCTGTTGTCCTGACGAACTTCTTTCAGCATGTTTTTGTCCTATTTATCCGTAGTGATTGTCCAATTTTTTAATATTTGATATCTTGTATCAAAATGTAATTTCGAAAATGGTTTGTTAAAAGTATAGTCTTTAATTGGTCTATCAGATACTGTTTATAAAACAATACGTTGCAACATGTAACACGTAAACACCATGTAATACATTATTATTATTATTATTATTATTATAATCAAAATCGACAAGCCAAATGAGTTCCACCACTATTCATACGTACACTATATATATATTTTATATCATATTTAATTTCGGTCCGCTCGGACTTTCCAGAAAGGTAGTGAACATTTTTATGTCAGTTAGAAATCAAAGTGACATGTTATGAGAACAGTAAAATTAATGAACGAAGTAAGTGTTAAGGCAATTTTATAGTGTTATAAAGAATTATTTGAGTGCATTCATTACAGTGTTAACTCTGTGATAAGATATTTTTGTATTCTTAAATCTAAGCTGTACAATCGTCGAATGATTTAAACTTTTAAAATAAAGTTGATTTATTGACATATTTAATTAATCTTATTTCTTATTTTGATAGATATCGAGTTTCTAATAAATTATTTATTTATTTAAATCTTAATATTTTGTGCAAAAAAAAATATGCGAGTAAACATCAATACTACTTCTACACGCTAGCCTATTTTTTCTAATTAGATATTTTATACTTATACGTACTTTTAATTATAAACATAATTAAATATTGTATTTCATTTTATGTCGAATAGTAGTGATTATAATCACTAGTATACTAGTTAAAAACCGAGAAAAAATATGAAAAAAGTTTATAAAAAAAAAAATAGACGAATGGAGAGCTTTTATTATAATATGCTCTCTCTTTAGAACAAAATTGATGTCCTTCAACGGGATAATCATCAAATTTTTTATAATATTTCACAACCGAAAAATATATAATCACCTAGTATAAATTACTATTCAAACTTTCCTGTTTTCTTCAGTAAATAATATGTAATATAAAGATACAGTATGTTAATAAATTTGCAAGTACCTACTGACTTTATCCTAAATCTAACCCTAATTCACGATGCAGTGAGAATATTTTAGTGCATTTTTTTAATGTAATATATGACATATATATATCATGGTAAAAGGGAGGCCATTTTATAGTCATATATTACTGTTTGTGCACTAAAATATTCCACCTACATCCTGAACCGGGGTTACAGACTTTCCAATTAATCAGCACACTGTATATAAAGATTCAAATTTAACCAGTAACTTAGTGTCAAACGTTTGTGCTTCATAAATTATATTATACTGTATGGATATAGTATAATAAAAAATATAAATTCCTGAAATTAAATAATGTTTATAATTTATACTATTATAGTATTATACACGTAGTTGTTTTTATTAAAATCCGTTTGTTTATTTTCTGTGATTAATGTTTACATTTAAATTAGAACAATAGTATATAGTAAATACATTACTTACAAAAAGCTATCGAAATGATAATAATATCGCAAAATTGTATCTCAGCTCGGTTAATCAACCATGCAACCCAAATAGGAATTATCCATACATAAATATTCCATTTTCTAATGTGTTTTCCCTAATAAATCAAATAAACTTGATTGTTCGAGATAAAAATATATCTGGTGCTCCTCTGTCAAGACAAATATCTTAAAATGACAGGTAGAATTGAATATTCTCTTTCCAACACATTGAGCTTTTCGGGGATTAATTAATACTACAGTCACGTACCCAAGTTTTTCAAAGTAATCCCTTTTATTATTTATCTCGAATTTCCCCGTAATCAACCATCCATGTCTAATGATCAGAGTTCAAGTGCATGTACGATCCAGAGAAAATATTTATATTAAAATCTGTATCTCAAAGATTATTTACTACAAGCAAATGCAATACATGTCAATATTCTGTGTTCGCTGTTCAAATAATAGTTTCGAAAAACTCTACAGTCCTATTCCTGTATTCTAGAATAAATTATTAATTGTACGATGAAGTTACTATATATCATGCTATACTTTCATAAGCTTCGGCTGAACTCAGCTGACTAAGCCACCCATAACGTAAAGACGTGTATATATATATATATGTAATATACATTTATATAGCTATGTATAGTGCTTAAACACTAAACCTTTACCCTAATACCATAAAATGGATTTTTAATGAAAGTCTGCAGTGTTGCCTAAAATATTTCACCTTTCTTAAAATATTGATCTGGTTGACACTTTGTGACTTGATTATTCCTTTAGTTGAGTAACATGAGTTATATCCATACAAGTACATCTTTATATGGGTACATATTTTATTTTTATGGATTTGTTTTTTGTACTGTGAAATATTCTTCGCCGCTTATAACATTTACACATGGGTAGATTTAACAAGAAGTACACGTATGAAACATTAAAATCCTTCTCGTTTACCCTGGGACGGATACAGGGTGGCAATGGGCCAATCCCACCAACACTTATATAATTCAACATTTTTTTATAGAAATATTTTATCTAATCGTTTAATTATATTAGAAATTAAATAAATTAAAAAATCTAAGTAAACATGACAAAAATCTATATTTATGCATTTTGTAGTTGGTATAACGCTGATACAAAGAAAAATGTATTTAACGATAGTACCTACATATATCTATAATAAATTATGCTGAATGTGCGCGTTCGGTAATAGTCGTCGTTAATAATAATAATAATAATAAATGTAAGCTTGTTCCAATCTTTTTTTACTTGGAATTTGGATATTTTTTAATAAATTAAATGAAAAATTAACTGTTGAACTTTTAAGTTATGGGAAACTTAATAAAATCATATTTTTATTATTCCCTAGCCTTATTTATGAAAAATTACAATCTCGTGTACAATATTTTAACATGATAACATCTATTAAAACTATATAGATGTCTACTAATTGTATAGAAACGAATTGTTTATGAGTAATGTATAAATATTATAACTAGGTTTCGACAATTAAACCTTACAAATATTAATAAAAAAAATAAAAAGATTGAAAATTGGGTAATTGTTATTTCTTGCCTTAGACCTTTGGTCTGATAACTGAATTATCAACCTAATAATGTTTTATATTATTTTAAAAAAGGCGCGACATTGTGTATTCATGTGCAAAATGCCATAATATGTAATGATAATACACACATATTTATGCTTATACACAAAAAGTTTCATACTATTGTATAACATTGTACATTTGCACCACTATTGTATCACAGCCCCATGTGCAGTTTTAAACATTCAAAAACTAGTGTTCACACACTAAAGTACAAATTAACATTATTGTTGGGTTTTGAAACGTTGCCAAAGTAATTTTCTAAAATTGTTGCAAGACAAACTGTTTTTAGAATAATTAAACAACCATATTAATTAATTTGTGAATGTATTGTGTTTACAGGCATTAAAAAGAGGGTAAAAAAAATTATTTTAGACCAAAATCAGAATAACGTGGTCCATATTGCTTTGCGGGGGGTTAGTACGATAGTATATATATATCAATATTGTTAAAAAAAAATTAAGTTAATATTTATAGTATTATATTAGAGGCGTACGTGTAGGCAGTGGCGCCGAGTCCTATGTTTAGGCCTGACGACATTTTTAAAAGGGGGTCGGCGATCAGAGGGGAGCTGGACGTCTTTGCAATATTTTAATCAATATAATAAACTATACTTGGTTCCTTGATGAAAATAAGAGATACCTATTAATACTTATTTATTTAGGTACCTAGTTCGTAGTTCAGAGACTTCTCTATCTCATTGGTGGGGGGGGGGTACGCAGGGGGACGGAATAGGATTGTGGCCGCTGGGGTGGCTTGGGGCCGTTGTATTTTCATTTGGCCTGAGTACATTTTTAGAAGTTCGGCGCCACTGCGTGTAGGTATAACGTATATGTTTAATGGTACTAGGTAATGGTACTATAATGGTACTGTATCAGGTACCTATAATATGCACTTGATATTAACATAATAATAATTATCCGTGCCGAAAACGTGCAATGCGATATTATAATAACAATTAACTGACCTGATAATAATCCATATAATTGCCAAATCCCATGTGGTTGCACGAGCATGTACAAGTTTGAAGATGATACTTGAGATCTAAGTCTAAGTCGACGTTCTCTCTGTCGAACATTCCCGGCACATGGCCCCTCTCTCTCTGTTCCGTCGATCTTCTGGAACTTTGTTTTTTTCCACAGTTTAGTTCGAACTCTGCTCCGGCCAGTCTGGTGTTCATCCGCACGCAGGAAGATAGCTGGCGACCACATCGTTCTTGTAACAATTGTTCAACCATAGTCGTTAGCTAACTGTCTGTAAAAATAATAAAAGTAAAATTTGAATTTTTGTTACGAACTCGCCGTAAAATTATTTTGTGTAAATGCATAACCACGTTTATGCGATGACAATGTGTTGTGTACATTAATCTGCGGTCTTGCGAATAGACTAACCCTAATCTATTATCAACCCCTATCCTAACGTAAACACATCATAAACAATAATACCATGCACGCTAAAATGGGTTAAATGTGCAAATCGTAAAATACAGTATTCAATTGATACTAAAAATAAACGTACATATTATATTACAAATATCGGCGTTTTAATAATAACTAAACTATTTTGTTTGATTAGGTGTACTGAATACTCGTATATTAATTATAAGTGAATATTTTAAATTCTGGTAGCTTATAATTATCGATTTTGCAGCTTTAGTGGCTACTTAATTTTTACTTCGAAATATAATACATGTCTGTTCAATTTTTTATGTTTAATGATATACGCACTATATTGCCTTACTCAAACAAAACAAATTATCGTGATAACAATAAATTAACATTAATTCAATTACATTTGGGAATACTACATTGTAAATTGTTCCCAATCGTGGCAGTTTTTTTCACTTTTCACCTTTTTGATTTATCCCAACATTTTTCATTGCTTCTTAACTGAGAAATCAAAAGTTTCAAAAAGTTAATCTTGTCTTTTATTAAATGAAATATAGTTTGGTGGGTATGAAGAGAGACAGACATTTTGAACTTTCACTAAGTTATTTTTCGCTGTGAAATTAAACAATAATGTTCCGAATCGTTCAGAAGACAGCTTTTTAAAACGAAATGACAAATACAGTTAATGCGATGATGAAAACAACTTTTGCAAAACACACTGTTATAGTTGATATATATCGTGTGCGTGCGTGTGTGTGTGTGCGCGAGTGTGTCGCGGTCACATGTTATAATATAATATATATATATATATGCTGTAAGTATAATATGCAATCGTTTTCATATTTCACATCGGAATTATTGGCGAACGTCATGGTACATTTAAATGTATTGCTTTCCATAGTTTCAAAGTTTAATTATCGGGTTCCGTCCGACACGCGAAACAAATAAACCATTAATTTCTAGCTTGTATAGAATTAATCGATCCCTTCAAGCGTAATTCGAGAACGAGAGAGAGAGAGAGAGAGAGAGAAACACGAGCACACTTTACCACCGCCGAGTGCGGGAGGGAGACAGAGCGGCTGAGATAATAGAGGGAGCAACATTTGTTTGTCTCTAAAAGGACTACAACTGCCGTAGGTTCGTTGTTCGTTAACGATTCCGGATGGAAATTTCTATCGGTCACGTTCTACACTAATATTATGTGTATCGAATTAAACACTGGGGCTAATAAAAATACGAAAATGCCACTACTGCGGCCACTGTTCTTACGTCGAACGACAATCATTTAATACGCCGCTCGATCGCGTAATAATCACCACGGACGGCCGCGGCGCCCGATTGATTGAATTACGCAGATACTATTATGATAACACAATAACAATAATACTAAATAGTAAATAAAAAAATAAATAATACTAAATTATTTTTTTATATTATTATACTTATATGTATGTATGTATGTATATTATATTATATTACATACATAATATTTTAATAGCCTCGCTTATGACTTTGCGTTTACGTCAAATGAAAATATTGTATGCACGCGACACTCGTTTAAAAGCACAATGTCAATATTTAAATATTGAATTATATAAATTATATTCGTCCTAAGAAGTTTACCATACCGTAGAGTATTCTCTCTATTCATAATTGAATTAATCAAACACTCTATTAATAACTATACATATTATTAATAAAGTCAACCCTGTTAAACTGTAATGAAATCTTTTGAAACGACTTTTTAAAAAATTTTCTTCGACGGTTTCAATTTAGGTACAGTACTCGTTAGTTTTTTTGCTTCGACATAATATATTATATAGGCTCATCTCAACTTTAAATACCTTAAAAGTTATAAGTTATAATTTAATGAACTACTACTCTACACTTTATTTATATAAATCGACGTTTTAAGAAAACAATTTTACATCGTAATAGAATATTAAAAATGTATGCAGTATATTCGAATAATTTCGAAACAGTAAAAAAACAACCGCTTTTTATGAAAACTCAAGTAAAATATATTAATATGTCAATATGTTTGTATGTGTGATATGTTATTTTCTATGAAACGTATGTTAAGGCAATAGCCAATTTTTAATATATAAATCCTTTTTTCGAATAATCGATATAGCAACATTACCGAGAAAAGAGATTTTCTAGGAATTGCTTTTAAAGTTACGCCTTACGTGTCCGATTATTTATACTATGATAAAAATCCAAACCGTAAAGGGATAAGTGTATTACGACGTATTAGGGTAATATGACATGGTGCCGATATTGGTCGATTTAAAGTGTGAAAACAAAACTATACATTAAAATAAACTAATAATGTAATTGAAAATCAGTGTGTGCTTGATACGTATTTTGGAATAACGAGTTTCTTGTGTAAAATGAAGATCATACTGTTTAGTAGTTCTAATCTTATTTTGGCTGTGCATATATTATTGTAAAGTCAAAATGTAAACAGATCACAATTATTATTATCGTTGACGATTTTTCAGCATAACAACTATGTCAATATATTTCATATTAGCTCGATAAATTAAAAAGAAATAAAACTGGCAATAGCACTATTTTGTCTATTCATTTATATTTTACATCCAAAAATCAATCAATAACAGTATATAATATAAAAATTTAAACACGGACGAATGCTTGCAATTTTATCATTCAATATTACAATTAACCTAATACTAATATACAGGGTGTCCCTGGTCTATTTGACTAATGCAATAACTTTTTTTCTATTCAATATTTTTAAGTATTTTTTTTTTTTTTTGTAATGATTTGTAGAGCTCTGCGCTATAATTTTTATATCTTATATTTTATCTTATTTTTTTACAACAAAAATAAATTATTTAAATTTTTTATTTAATATATTTCTAATAATCCAAGATAGCTATTTCATAAATAAGTATTTAAAAACCATTTTGGCGTTTAAAACTTTTAATTTGGTCAAGTCGTTAATTTTTAAACAATTTTCAAAGCATGTTAAAATTCAAAATTATTTCTTGCTAATCACTGTTACTGCTGTAAAAGTTATTGAATTAGTCAAATAGACCTGGGACACCCTGTATATTATAAGACTATGGCAAGTTTATTGTGGTAGTATCATTCTTTTTAATATAAAAATGATTTTGTTTGTACTCAGTTCATACTTTTATACTAATAATACATTTTTATTTTATTTCTCTATCTCAAAACATACATATCTTACTTAAGAAATGATTTCACTAGTTATAGAAAATTGTAATTTTTATTATAAAAAAAAAAAAAAAAATTTAATAATACAAAAATTGATAACAGTACCTAATGAGTAAAATATTTTATTTATTACAATGAATAATGGTAAAAATAAGCTTCAGCAATACAGAGATCCGAAATTTAATGATATGTTTTCCATGCGAAAGCCAAGTATCAGAAGTGTACCAACATCTTCTGCGATAGTCATTACGGATCATTGAATTGTAAATCTGTTAGGTTTTCTTTTGGGAAATTATGATTAAGTGTCGTCATCAGCACCACGATATGCAAAAAGACTAAACGACTTCCTGTCAGATTTTCAACGTCGAAAATTCCATTAATCATTTCACTGCAGTAATGTGTTGTTAAGAATTTTGAATGTAATAAAAAAATTTGAAGTGCAAAAAAGGTTAATTGTACAATGGTGCGTGTTTTTTTTAGTATGCCTGTTAACACTTTTTCGTGTAGGAGTGACTGACGTGGTGGACGAGTCGAGAAAGTGTGTCGAAAGGGAGGTATTAGTATCTTGTCTGCATTTATTTATATTTAATTTGCTAAACATTGATTCAGTTTTTAATTTTTAATTGATATACTGCTAGACTGTTGTGTTTATTATTAATTAAATGTGATCCATACTTCATATTTTTATTCAAATAAAAATAATTCAGCATAATCCTTTGCTGCATAATGTATGACATTTTTTCGTTCAAAAATATTATCTCAATATTTAAAGAAAAAACTAGATATATGTACACTAAGTGCGTTAAATTGCTTAGTGATTATCTTATTAGCATTATTATTCGATTTTTTTATCTAGGTAGTTTTTTACTTGATGCATTTATTTTAGAAAATTAACTAGCAAAAAATCAAAATATAATTTACGAACATCACAATATCATTCACGTACGTATATCTTTCGTTTGTATTCAATACAAATGTAAATATTCATCATGATGAATAATATAATATAATATTATTATTTTTTTTTTACGAAAACCGCTCGGAAATTTAATTTTAAAATTAAATCGACGTCGATCATTTGAACGTTTTTATTGAAACACTAGTAATGTTAAAACGTTTTGCATTATTACTTGTTATAAGGGTAGATCTGAAGATTATTTAAGGGTGATAAATAGGGATAATTATGAGTGACATATTATAATGTGATGAAATGAAAACATGACAGTATTTATGTAATTTGGTGATCAATTTTGTTATAGTTTAACTTTTGACCTCAGTCAAGAAAAACCAACTGATGAACAGTATTGAAACTGATATTAATAGTGGATCGAGAGCGGTGATTCTATTTTTTTTTATTATTATTATAATTGAGGTACATCATAACTCGTAATATTAAATTATTTTATAATATTAATAGATTATTGAGGGCTTTTGAAAGGTAATAATGATTTGTGATAAAGGTCGACGGTCAAACGTATTATCTGCTATAGACTACAACTTCATAATAGTTTAGAACACGATGTAGTTGCCATAGTTTTAAATTAACTATAAAAAATATTAAATCTTTAAAACTCCCCCCCCCCTCCCACCACTACCACCACTATAAATCCACCCTGAACTGTTAGCATTTTAGAATATATCTGCTACATGAAATATTACAATAACAACTCTGATGTTACATGAAAGTATTCAGTATCATATTTCATGTAACATCAGTATTTTATCTTTGAAAAATACCTATACTTGTTTTTTCATTTACGACCTTCCATGATAATATTTTATTTTTAAGACAGTGTTATCGTATTGTATTATACAAAAACAAAATCCCCATTTGTAATTCTTATATAGGGTCTAAACCAAATATCAAATGCTCCACACTTTTAAGATTTATTTGAACTATTTTAAGTAATAACAAATTACAATGTAATTTTTATATGACTATATCTATTCAAGTTCACGGCTACACAATATAGTTAATAATAATAATTATAAACCTAATAATGTTATTTAGGATCTGGGTCCAAACGTATAGGTTATCATTTATTGTTCAAAAACATCAATGACTTTTTCTTATTAAAAAAAAATGAATTGATAAAAAAGCTACGTTTTTCGTATATATAATTAATATTATAAATTGCAAAAATTCCTTGTACATAAATACTACATTATAGCATTACAGTAAATACGTCAATTTTAAAACGCACCTCAATTACTTAGGGAATTAAAAATTGAATTACAATAAAATAAAAATAAATATTCTTATTCTATTTCCTTATTTTTTTAGGATAGGCCAACACAGACACACAATGATAAACATAAAATAATAACTTAAATACATTATATTATAGTAACAATTAAAATTGATATTTTGTTCTATTTATTCAACATAATCACTCTTCAACCAAAAGTATTATATTATATGCACTAATATTTTTTTGCCAAAATAAAAAAAAACATTCAACTATAAGCTATCAAACATTTAATTTAAAATCTCTTTAAATTGTGCAAACACAATATTAACCTGAGATTACGTATTATGTATTAGAGTTGTTGTCCTCATAAACAACGAGCAAACCAAAACTTTAAAATGAAAATGAACATCCGTGTATGATATATATGATATACTGTGATCTACGTTTCCACTGTTATTCATATATTTTGTTAGGTTTTCTTTTGTTGTTATATAGTTTAAGTTTATAGTCAATCCATACTGTTATAAAACGTATTTAATATGTATACACGATATACTAATTTGTAAAAGCCGTTCGGCGTTTATATTATAAAATAAATAAATAAATATATAATAACGAGTAATGATTACGGTGTATTTTGAATACCTCGTTTATCGGATGTTTTACTACGTAATAATAAACGTGTTCGAACTATTTTCATATTAACAATATTGATTTGGTCAGACAAATAATAAAATGGAAGGAGTTTGAGAATATTGTATAATATAAGCGGAAGTAGCACTACAATAATTGAAATTGGCGATATGAATCGGGTCGAGTTGAAACAGTTCCTCGATTATTAATTAATCGCGTGTTGTTAATTATTTAGATGTTCCTTTCTTACCTTTTGAACTGGTATATAATAATCACTATGTAATATTATGATAATAGGTTCTTTAAAACTTTATATTTCACACTTTCTAAAATAACAGTGAAAAAAAGTTACAAGCGAATGGCCAATTTAAAGAATATCAAAGAGTAGCTATTTTAAATTAGTATTTAGTACATTAATAACTTTGATGAAGACATTTAGTTTACTTTTTGAATTTGAACCATTCATCGTAAACGGAATATATTATTTACAATTTTTAAATATTATTTGACCATTCAAAATAATTGAATTTTTATAATAATATTATAATAATTATAATTATTATAATTTATACCTAATTATTATAATAATAATTATTATTAAATGTCCAATATCATAAATACATAAATACAAAGTGTACCTAACGGAAAACCGTGTTCATTCTGGATGGCTAAATGGCTATATATAAAAATATTTATACATCAAATGTGTCTCGGAATATACATTCAGTGTTTTTTTTTAACAATACAAAATATTAAATAATCGTTTTAATTCCATAGCATACAATTAATCACGTAAAAATACATCATACATTCATACCTATCTATATTAGGTTAATTATTATAATATGTAAATATGCAATAATTTCTCAGGAATTTAAGTGCCTGCTGATAATATTTATGTATTGTACTTAAGGTGATCGAAAAAAAAAATAACAAACAATCAATAGTAAATAAAATATTATTATGTTTAATGGAAATATATATAATAATTCTACATGTTTTGTAACAAATAAATCACTCCTTGACATCGTAATACTTTCAATGCTATAAAGCTTTAAGAATGATAATGGTACGTACAAAAAATATACATTATATTACGAGCTACAACTTAAACCTTAAGCAAAACCAAAACATAATTGCTACGTTATGTACGTATATAAAACTAATTACTAAAATATTTCCATGTAATGTAAAAATTGTAATATCGTTCTGTTCGTGTGTATAGTGTATGGTTATGTAAATGCATTTACAAACATATTAGATAACACGAAAGAAAATAAAAAATATCATCGTTTCATCTTAGAAAATGGGAAACTAGCTAAAAAAACGTAGATAGACAAATACAGTAAGAACTATATATTAACTTTTTATATAAAACATAAAATGCACGTTTATAACAATAGATTAAGAAACTAAATATTATTTATTTAGAATATTCGATAAAAATATTAAATTACACGTCATAACAGTGGAAAAATAGACAGACGAGAATCATTTTTTATTGTACCAAGCTTAACTTTCAAAAATATGGTTTTAAATCGAATGCTCTTAAAAATGCGATGATGTACTGTAAACAAAATTTAAATGAAATTTTCATAAAATATGTATTTCTTGTGTAAAGTACAGTGTTACACATATTTACAAGCACACAAATTGTAAATTTATGGTCTTTGCTCTTTGAAAATTTGAAATTTATCAACCAGTACAATTGGTAAAGATATTAAAATGAGCACTTTTGGCTTTCGACATTGAAGGTAGAGGATGAGGCTAATAATCTAACTAAATGTGAACTTTGATAAGTAAGTAAAATGGATATAATACAATATTATGACGAAAGAAAGACATATCGAATTACCGAAGAAATATAGAAAATCCTTAATGGTAGGACACTCAATATCATATTATGTAGAACAAGTTACAACTGGGTTTTAACTACTGAACTAGGTAAGCCGGAGTGGCTATTTTAATTAACATAGCTTTAAAAAAAAGTAACAGGAGAAGGAAGAATGTATCAAGAAGGTGTCGGGCTAGGGAAAATACTGATATTTTATTTTTAGCACACTCGAAAAATATAGTCTTATTGGCAAAAAATAACAACAAACATAAAATACAAGCCAAAATACTGCAGATAGACATGGCAAAACGTATAGAATTAGAACTAAACACAGAAAAACTGAGTACATGCTAGTCCAAATTAGGGTACTTTTTGTCTAGCGATGACCAAAAAATGGAAGTCAAAAACTTTCAGTTCAGAACTATCTGATGAGTACAACAGTTAAAATACCAAGATGCCACAATAATACAACGAAATGTAATAAATAGCGAAATAAGGGTAAGAGTCCAAGTTAGTAATAAATGTTATTTTGGTTGACAAAGATTTTATGATCCAGAAAAAATTCAAAAAGATCTAAATTTACAAAGATATCAAACAATCATAAAAACAGCTATAACTATGGGTAGAAAACATGAACACTATGGAAAACAGACGAAAACTCACTATACAGCTGTATTTAAATGGAAGATACTCAGGAAAATATATGGACCGTGTAAAGATTTAATCACCCTTAAATCCATTTAACATAAATACTTAATTCCTACTTATTTTACTAGTTAGTAACAATTGGAAATTTGTTAAACACATTTCTTATCTCACCAACTGTTAAGGCGTATAATACTAATTTTAAAACATTTATTCGGAATCCCAAGTTATTTTCATAAAAAGTTGATGTCCAATATCCAATTATTATTATTAGTTATATTTGTGTTATAGTTATTTAAATTTAGAGTACCGAACGAAATGTGGTACATTAGAACAGGATATAAATGTACAGCCCATGAATTAGTTTCATACATCTCAATTTATTATAATATATATGTGTTTGAATATATTTTTAATACAATTATAGTAAGTTAGTCAACAATAATTTTATCAATCCTATTATAATATTTGATACATCAAACGACAGCAAAAATATTCGTCATCAATATTAAAAATAGAAATTAACATAATATAATATATAAATATGTAAAAAAATATATACTGTATGAATGAAAGTAGCATCATACAAAATAATATTTTAATATGATTTTAAATCTATTATCATAATATTTTTGATTGTTATATGTCAGCTTTTGAGTACGTACTGTAACAACTAAAAATTTATTGAATATTAAAGCCGTTAGGGAATGAAAAAAATATTGATTACGAATGGCTAATGATAGTTAGTATAATAGCGAATAGTTTTAGTAGCAACGTCGTTACGAAGAAAAAATAGTGGAGGATATTGGTAATTTTTCTTTAAGCATATTTTAGAATTAACGATAGAAATCAAATTTTTCAAAATATATATTATTACAAGAAATATTAGCAAATGCACCAGGGTCCGTACAAAATTAAAACTCACATAGCGACCACCAAATTAAAAAATCCAATACCACTTAAGTGCTTGGCCTGAAAATGTCCATAGTTAACTACTTAAATCAACAGGTTCACTTCGCGTCAATCTAAATATACGTCAACTACTCCAACGACGCCTAAAACGCGGTCGTCCACATGATCTTATTAGTTAATTTATTTTATTAAGACTATTTAATAGTTGTACATACTAATTTATTACCGGTATTATATTTATACTAATATTATTATCGTAATACTATTATATTATGTATATCATATTACAAAAATGTAACTACCTATGCAATTTAACATATTATTGTCTATGGTTGTAGATAACAATTTTATAAAGCTAAAAAAAATTTGTTTAATTTCGTTTACATTTTATATTAATGCTGTACTAGTGACTTTTAATTTATTCATATAATAGTCTTATCGTTGACCGTAGTTAAATATTAGTGTTTGGCAAAACGTAGTTCGGTGAAAAATAATTGAAATATTAAAAATAATCGGAAAGAAATTGTCACTTAACTTTAAGGGATCCAATTATATAGTCCTGCAATTTGGGCTATTCGGAAAACTGACGAGTGATGAGCCACAATGAACTAGTAAATGTCGATAAGTTTAAATGAAGAGGTAAATGATGTAAAAGGTAAAGAAGTAATATTTTTTTAAGGTTAAACAATAAGTATTCGTGTATTTAAATCAAATTCTAGCAATATTTGGAATATATTCATAGAAATGACGTATTAAATCATTAATATCAAAATAAATACATTTGATAAGTATAAAGTTTGTTCACTTGTATAATATGTAATTGATTATTCATATTATAAATTTGTGTCTCAGAAATATCAATTAAAATTATAAGTGATAATTCTTCCGAGAAATCTGGTACCGGTCCATTGTCATTAATATCTTATTGAATACTTCACTAAGAATATAATATGACTTTTGTTAAATATTTCTGAGCTTATGAAAAATACATTTATTTAAGTATCATAATATAAAAAGTGTGTAACACATCAACAAACATTGCAAAGATGTTTAAAAGTCAAAGAATATTTAAAGTCCTCGTTTTAAGTACGCATATAATATTTATTATAAAAAATTATTAAAAATGCATTTAGTTAAATCCTGCTTTATATTAAGTTTTTATGTGGCTAAAAAGTAGATTTTACCATGCCCGCAGCCCACTACGTGTAAGTAATAATAATGTAATTTAATATTATTCGTATGAAAAATGATCATTCCGTTTATACTGTTGAATGTTAAATTTAATAGCTCCACGAATTTTATACTAAAGTGATAATTTTTAAACGGATGACTTACTACATTCATACACTTATATATATATACAAATCGTGTACATGCCTACAAACTGTAAGTTACATCATACAATTAGAAAATTGTATGTAGTTATTTTTTCCACGGTGTAATAAATAATATAACCACTGAATATTTTTGAATACTATTTTGGATGCATATGCCGTAGTTAATGTAAATTCAATTCAAACAGGTCGATAACTTTACTTTGCTACTTAAATATAATTTCATTATATGATTGGTTTTCAGGCGATGTATTTTTTGTTTTAGTCTTGGGAATATTTCTAAAACAATTGATCAAATATTATTACAGAACGATAGGGAAAATGATGTTTTATTGAAATTTACAAATTGTCTCTACTTTTGTAGTTCCCTGTAATATGTTTTCGCCTTGTAATTTTTTTAAGTTTGAATTTGACATATAATTTCCTCTTTTTTTGGTTCAGAGTATTTCTCTATGATGGGTTTTCTATCCTCAAAGTCAAATGGATTTCAAGGTTCCAAGGTTCAAAAATGGTCAAAGTTAACTTGCTCATTTATTGGCTAGGTATAATATTATCGTTATTCAATTTTCTTCCTCGTTTTTTAGGCATTTTTTAATTGGTTTAAAATCCTAAATCAGAGTCTTAAACATTATGATTTTGAAAGGCTTCACAAGCTTTTGGTTGACATAGCAGCCATCAAGCCATCTAGGGATCTCCAGGTGTCTTATTTATCCACTCTTCGATGTGGAAACATCTTGATATTTGTCATTAATCTTCTTTCTATAGCTTAAGCAATCAGTCTACATCCATTATTTTGTGTAATCTAATGTTAGCTACTGAGGCCTATAATAGTTATCCTGAAACATTTTTCTTTGTCAGTTTTTGTATTAAAATCCCCTGTTAAAACTTATATGTATACTTTATTACCTCAGGCGTTTCATCTATGTTAGTAGCCTAACAGCTAATATAGAATCATTCCTTTTTCTCGTCACATTTCTCTTCAGCAGGAGGAATATGCATTAACAAATAATATCTAGAACAATTTTGCTTCTATTATTAATATTGCCAGTCTAAAGTCTGCCTTTATTGCAGGCACTAGTTTTTTGTACAGCAAGGCCGTCTCCTCCTTATCTACAGTTATCAGTTTATCACAATGACCAAAAAAAAAAGTGCTGTATTCCTTATTTCCGTTGAACCTTTCTTACTCAGTTACTCCATCTTTATTTCTTGTAGTGTTAACATTCCGAGTTTAAAATTATAACTCGTTTAACTAATTTCAGCACTGTTTTAATCACTCATCGATGATCCATTGCTGAGCTAACGTGAAAAAAGACACTCGGCCGTTGTTGACCGGTGGTCGGCATGATCTCGCAAACATCGAAAAGAGATAACGACCACGATAACTTACTTGATTCTAAAACTATTGATTCACTTCGTATGATTTATTCGATGGTATATTGTACATGGTTCTAAATTTATGAGTTTTAAAAGTACTTTTTAATAAAAATCAAACAAACGTCGTCAAAGCTCAAGTCTAATAGTTATATAAATAAAATATATATATATATATATATGTCTTTAATAGATCTCAAGCTTTATCTAAACATACTAAAATTAATGCAACATGATTGTAAAAGTATTACAGAGGTAATATAAATCGATATTTAATAAATAGTGACTAAGACAGTAGTGACATTAATGTTCAAATGTACATTAGATAGGTACGTATTGTGAAAACGTGAAACGTTCAATAAAAACACTACAAAAATCTATTGACATCTGATTACTATTTGTTCAAAAAAATAATAAAAACATTGTAAGCTGCAATGTTGAATTGACTAAATAATAAAAACAGTTAATAAAAACAAGACATTTTGAATTAGTAATATAAGACGTAAGACAAGGGTAAATATCAATAAATTAGTAATTGTAGACTTATAAACGCTGCTCGTCAATGTAAATATATTAATTTTATATTTCCATCAACTTGGGTTCGATTGACTAATCAATTAGTTATATTTACGCACTTAAGTTTGAGATATGTCTTAACAATTAATATTAAGATCTACAGATATAAACTTGGAGAATAGAAGGGACATTAATTTGACAATCCTATTATAGTAATAGCCAGTAGGTCATTTTCAATTAATACTAATTTGAAAACTGTTTACATACTCCTTGCTCGATGAGACGTTATATCAGTATGGTCACCCGTCATCATGTATTTCTTCAAATTGGTTTAATAGCTTAACTATTAAAATATTCGATGAACCTCTTGCAAACGTTTCAAATGTTAACTCATCAAAATTAACTAAACCAATAATCAAAAGTCTACAACTCTGAATGGGAACATGAAAGTCTAAGTTTCGAATACTTTATCAAATTAAGAAACTTAATTACATCAAGAAGTCCAGTAGCATTCTCATTCAAGGTTCGGCAACATTAATATATATGATCTACAGTTTCGAATTATTATTTAATTAACAATCACGCAGCAAAATATATTATCATTCTTACAATTCCCAAGTGAATTTATAAATTTAATTAGTTACTCTGGATAGGCTAGATAAATATAACTAGTTACTCTAAGGTCTAAATGGACTAATTAGATTTGTTATTATATTTAATTTTACCATTTTCTTGGCTAAATTGAAAAATACAATTATGAACCTCTGTTATATTTCAATTACTCTTATGATAATAATGTGCATTATTGCATACTTTAGTATAGTCAAAATTGCGCAAACTTTAAAAAAATGTGGCTCTCAAAAATAAAGACTTTTAAAGGGTCTAATGACTATCGTATTTTTAACTAAAAAAAACCGTTTTATTCTATTCTCAAAAGTGGGTCACTGTGACTATTCTGATTGAATCTGACAATTCGTTTTGTAAAATATTTAAAATCTTTAACATGTGCAAAGGAATCTACAAGCCACATTTTTTATTTCCATTCTTTGAATTGTCATACAAGGTCATTAATCTCGCAGTGAGATTCATTTTGGAATAATCAAAAAATTTAACGATAACGCTGTCGAAAGTTCCAAACTATTAACTCACGGTGTTTTTTATTTATTTTTTTTTACAATTTTTTAGTTTAAATATTTATAGCATCCAAATGTTTTATGGTACAGTATTTAATACCATTCTAGTCAATTTACTTTTTGAATAATACTTCAAACATAATTTCCATTTACAATGTGGGTACACGAATATTTTATATTATACCATCAAAATAGCAATATGTTGGACTAGTTATCCAATAAAAAGAATTGTTTTTAAATTATAGTCTTGGTTTACTCCAAAACTATTACCCATATGCAGGTTAGGTTAGGTTAGGTATATGTTTGACTTAAATTTCATTAGAGCTCCAATAACATTTTACGTTTTTGTAACAAACAAATTGTTTTTTTAACATTTGTTACAGTACTTTATAGTTTATATTGTATATTTACTTACCGCAGATGCTTCATAAAGTTAAATAGTGTTTTTATTGGTATCTCAATGGAGTTTTTGTAATCTTAATTGACCGTCCCTTGAAAAATGTCATGATTAAACAGTCATCCACTAAACCTACATATTAAAATGATTTTTTTCTATACAAATATCGTGTAAAATACATAAAAAAAAACCCATTTAAATGTATAAATTGTTCAATATATTTTATAATATTTGACGATCGTATGAAACTTCTATCATTCAAAATTAAGCGGAAAATGTATTGGTTTTACACAGATGCTTTTTATTTCCCTTTAAACAATGTTTTGGTCAACATTGTATTAGGAATTTGTTTTCTACATACATCAGAAATCTAGTCAACAATATGCTTTTGAACAGATAATTTTTCGAATTTCTCTTAATTTCTTAAAGTGTATGAAAAAGCCAACGACGTCATCGAAAAACCTTTAATCTACAAGCACTGTTATAACGAAGCAGTGAGCACCAATCAAAATCGTTTTCGATTCCTATGATTTATTAGTGTCTTTGAATTTAGTATCATAAAAAAAAATTAATACTATCTAAGGCCAAAGTTCGAAAAGTATGATGAACTGATGAGTATCTGACACAACACTTTTTTAATTTAAATTTAATAACTTTGATAGTAATTGAAATGTTGGGGATATTTTTGTGGCATAACAAATACCTATAATATGTTTGATTAAATTATATTATTGAACAATGCACAATGTTATACGTAAATAGTAACTAAAATTATGATATAATATACTAGATTTTTGGTTGGGTTAATAATTAATTTGCTAAGTATAATAACATATTCACCACAGTGAACCACAAAAATATTAGTGACCATTAGCCGGTATACATATATCATTGTATATTATTAGTACAAAATCATAAAATAAGTAAATCCAAATTGAATTAATTTTTTATTTAGTAATTCAAATACACAATATTGTGTGAAAAAAAATGAATAGTAAATTGTTCAAGTGTATCATTTAATAAGATTATGCATTAATTTTAAATACATGATATTTGTGGTTTATTTTATCGATGAAAAAGTTTTAAAAGTCGGTTTAAATTCAAACATTATTTAACTCTTCATAAATATTTTGAATCATAATATAATGGAAACTGTTGAGTTTGTTTAACACAAAATAATAGGTACCAATTTATTTAAATATAAGTTTTAAATTTAAATGTACTAACTTTTACAAATATTCCCAAACAATTCATTGTAAATAATATCCATCAACAAAATATATTATATCTTATACTTGTAAAAGATTATTATTAACTCTTTTTTCCGACCATTCCAAAATTTGGAATTCTTACTTGGGTCACAAGAGTAATAATATTGAAAAAGCACTAAACAAAAGATTGAGGCATTTATTGAAAGTATAAACTACCCAATATTTCATAAACAATTTCGGGTACAATAAAAAAACCATAATATTCCTCCTTCCTTATTATCGATCGAACAATTTACTTAATTTTCATTTCTATATTTTACATTATCAATACAATTTTAGCTTATTATTATAATAGATTAAGTCAATTCCATTAAATTCGACGATATCAATTAAAGTATTACATTTTAGGAAAAGGTACTAATGAATCTGGTAATATAATATTCATGGTGATTCACCAAGAACACTCGCCCTCTTCATCTTCGATTCAAGCGATTTTGTTGAAAAAGTTGATAATTTTAAACCAAAATATGAATGTGTAGTTGTTGAGTAATTAAAATGAATAAACATAAAGTACTTTAATAAATAATAATGATTTCACAGTAATTATAAGATAATTTAATGTAATACATAATATGATCTAGTACTTACTATACTTACTAGAATTTTAAAATATACATATTATTAATCGTATTACACATATACGATATAAATTGTACGACTCAGAGAGTACTCATTCGAATGTCGATTTATTGATGTTACCGACAATGACGATAATAATTATACGTTGTCGTGAATGATTAGGTGATAATTAAATTCTGTGTCTTGTGTAGAAATTAATATTATTTTCAAATCATTTTGAAAATGACTGATAAATTGTTGATACTATTAATGATACTATGCTATCTAAAAGCATGTAGGTATATTGACCAGGCATTATTATCAATGGCTGATAGTCTTCAAGCGATGAGAAAATAAAGGGCCCCATTTTTTTTTCTATACAAACTAAACTCAGATATTATTTTTATATATGGTTCACAACTGTGTCATTTTTAGTTACATATTTTATTACTAGCACGACAGGTACACTTATTATTGTTACATTTCATTTTGCAATTGCATTTTTGAAATCCCTGTGGTCCGATGATAAGTAGTATCTAAACCCGCTGCTACCAGAAGAGTTATTTCCGTTTGTACCTTACGAATTCGTAATGCGTGTAGACATAGGAGAGCACGGGATGGCCAGTTGAGCACAGATTCTGTCTTATTCGAGATGATAATATTATTAAAAAAATTTCATAGAAACGTTTATAAAACGTTCTATATGGGTACTTAACATTGCTAGCTTGCAATATATATTTAGATAACTTACATCATTTCTAGGCAATGTTTATAGTTAAAAAAAACTCCTAATAAACAATGGTAATGTTTTAATAAACAAATAAATGTACATTTTAGTCATAGGCTAAAAATACATGTAATTTTAGAAATTCCCTGGACAATGTAGTTATTGTTTGAATTAACATAATTGCAGTAAACATACACATAGAATGTTCATAATAATTATCTTCTAAACAATTTACAATGAAAGGGGGAGATTCTCATTTGAAAAAAATAAGTTTGTATTGCCACATGACGTTAGTTAAATGGTGTAAAACTTCCAAATCATTTAAATTAGGTCTTTAATTTATAAAATATACTTACAAATTATTTAAAAACAGAATTTGAATAAATGCAAAGTAGTTAAAGTAAAAATTGTAGGTCACTATGTTTTGTAAATCGTTCAGCATAAAAGTATATATATTATGTTCCATCACCAATATTAAAACGTTACGTTTAATAGTTTTATTCTAATAACGTATTGATGTTCTGTTTAATTCACAACAAATAAGTAATAACTATTTAAAACTAAAATCAATTTTAGTGACGATATTTAAATTGAATGTTTGTCTATAAACAAAAACTGTTCATCAATATTTCATTATATATATATAAACAAGTACAAGTGCAAACAAATAACAACTCCAATTGGTAGTTGGTATTTGTTTAGTGTATATTTTAGTTCAATTTATTTTCTTGTTGCCATCGACTTCCAACCCATGGGAAATTTCTCAAATTCTAAGTAAGTCGAAGTTATGTAACTGACGTTTGATTTCATATGCTTACATTATACCTATATACTTCACATCTTATTTTTATATATAAGTGAAAACCAAATTGTATTTTCATACCATAATTTTTTTTTTTAACTTACCAATTTAAAAACATACTTTCTTGAAAACGTTTTATATTTTATTAGGTATATGTAGTAAATGTTTGATAATTATAAATACTACAATGTTTATTATAGAAAAGAATAAACTTAATAGAAAATGATTTATTTTTTCTCAAACTAAATCTACATTGACAATAATTTACATCAAATAGTAATTTCAAAAAAAAATAATTAAAAATATTATAAGGAATTTACAAAACTAAAAAAAAAGTGTACCTACTAATAACTAATAAGTATAGTTTCAAATATAGTTATGATAGCACACCAGCAACAAATATTTTTTATTCCAAGAGGCCGATTTTTTTTTCTTAAGATCCACTTATTCTAGAAATATATTTGTTTTGAAAATTTATTTTAGCTTAATATACAAAATAATCAGAAAATATTAAAACATTAATCGATTAACTCTGCTATATAAAATCTTTTAAAGTTTAGAAAAACGTAAAAGTTTGTGTAGAAAAAAAAACATTTTCTTTATTGTATTGTTACACTGGATTACATTTTGAATGATTACGCCAAGTATAATAACTATCTACTCGATATCATTGAGTATCTCAATGATCAGAATATAAAATAAAAATGTATTTTGTTTTATAGCTTGGTAGGAGTTGTAAATAAATCTGAAAAATATTATTAAATTATGTACTATATGCTGATAAAATAACAAACAATTCTTCTATAAAAAAAAAATACACAATGAACTATATTTTAATGCGATTTGAAATACAATTAATTTTTTTTTAAAGTCAACTTTTGATGACAAAAACATTTAAAATGTAATACAATATTATGTAACACTCAGTGCGTAAATTACTACACAACTGTTGTTTGACACTCTATTTTATTTATTTTACTGACATTTTTTTCCATCTGGTATTTTACTGCAGATTTTTACATCCGTTGATTAATGTGTTTCCTCACTTTTCAATTTAAACACCATCGTCTTTTTTTTATTTGGATTCTTAAAAAAGAAAAAAACAGTCGACTCAGCATATTTAAACTAAATGGAGTAATAAACGGAAAAAGAGGGGAAAGATTTGACGTAAGAGATATCGATTGTATTGGAGTAAAAATTAATTAAGATGCTTTTGGTGTTTCTGGTTGTGGAAAAGCGATAAAGGAATGAATTCCTATTTAGTGTTTGAATAAAAAATAATTTAAATAATAATTCCATAAGTTACTTATGAAATAGAAATCTATTAAATTACAACTTTTATATTAATGTTAATTTAATATAAAGTTACACAATTTATCATAAAAATATAAATATAATTTAATGAATTATAAATGAAACAAGTGTTATAATTTATAAATAATATCAAAATCTAAATAATTACATATTTTATAGTTTACTTTGTAATGCTTAAAAACTTGCAAAAACTTGCTCTCGTAGTCTTGTTTTGGTTGAATAAAATATTTTAAAGCTTCAAAGTTGTATATTATTGCCATAAAAATGTCTTTATAATAATTATTTTGAATTATAAATTTTTTAGTAGGTAGTTAAGTAATACATTTCAGTTAAAATTTGTACGTCTTGAAAACTGCATAATTTGTTTTTACTTTTAAGCCTGTACAAAAAAGGTTCATGGTCTAATAAAATTAAACCCAAACTCTATTAAATAAATACCGATTTCAATTATTCTATTATATATTTTAATAAAAACAAGAAGTACCTATTTCCTATTGTTAGATAATATTATGTGAAAGCAATAGAATTCGATGTTTTACGTCTTACATATTATAATATGATTGTTGTCATTTTATCAACTGTTATCGAAATTTTACTGCTACTAAAGAGTTGTTGTTCCGCAAAATGTTCTGCATCTTCTTAGGCCCCAGAATCACATATAAACTAATTAAGATATTCATAAATTATCTCTTATTGGATTCTTAATTTTGTATGCTTACTTCATTATTGTGTACTTTGAACAATGTCCATATTTAAAAACTATTTGATCAAATTTTTTATTTCTGATATACAGTAATCAACACTTATCAGACTCTCGTATAATAAATATTATAATTTATAACTCATTTCACATTTGCGTATTGGACTTAACAGTCTAGTCCCAATTTACACGTATTCTAACATAAAAAACAAAAAATCGACGATTTAGGCTAACTACGCTGGTTTTTGGGGTCAATCGAAATACAAAACTGGACAAATAACCAAAATACAAAAACGTATCCAGACAACATCGAACCAACGAGTAAATGATTATGAACGTGACCGAAGAATGAAAGGATCTGAATGGATTTGTCTCAAAAAATAATAAGGTGCATTTTTAATATTTTTATTTATTTACCTCCGATTGTATAACAAATATTAAGTATACAGTTTAGTGAATATAATAATGAACTATACATAGTAAATAAATAAATAATAGAAAATAGGTGTTTATAAGTACATGGCCTAATATTTTATCTACTTAACTAATAAATCTTTTTATTGCATACATTTATCAGCTTAATCTTGGACCGTTCAGCTTATTGATCCATTTGGTTCGGTTGGTCTAAACCCAAATAGTCTGGTTCAAAGTGAGTCCAATAAGCAGCAACTACTGTATACGAACAACTTTTAGAACTGTTCAGAAATATTTTCACATCACAGTAAAACCAACATATTTTTTTCACTCCACTGCTTAAAACTTAAAAAATCGATATTTTATCATTTTACTTTTAAAATGTACCTACTATTTAAAGATTAATTTTCATTAATTCGTCTATATCGATATACATTCGATTTTGGGTTGCATAAATATGTATCTGATGAAATAAATAAACGTTCGGTAAATTACTATCCATCTACAAAATATTCGGTTTATTAAGACTAATCTATTATAAAGTTGTATACATACCTATACTAGAGAAATCGTTACTTTTCCATAGTAAATGTTTCAAAAGAACATGCCTCAAAGTGTTAATTTTAGTTACGGAAAGTTCTCAAATAATTTTTTTAACTGTATATAGTATTACCTATCAACATAGTTTGCAACTAAGTTTATAAGCACATTAAGAGTAGAAACTCATTTAAATGTTAGTGTTGATAATTAAGGATTAATGTTTAATACCTATAAAGGGTGGAAAACAATATAGGCATCGATCATTTCAATCAGATGTCAAAACCGAGATGAAATCTAGAACTAAATTTAACTACTTGTTTGTATATAATATACAGGTAACGTATATAAGCATAATTAATGTATTTAGGTATTTAGGTATTCACTAAACGATTATTTTAATTTACAATAATTACGTAAATTAAAAATATTATTTGGTTAAGTACATAAAATATAGTTCAATAGAAATATTTGAAAATATTATACATTTACTCGACTCTTACAATCAGTTAAACTTAACTACTTTAACCACTTTAAAAAATAAAATGCCGCCATAATTATAGGTATTTTATAGTAATAATAATGAATTATCAAAACTAAAATAATAAATAAATCCTATTGTTGAAAATACATTTAAAAGAATTAAAATTGCATTAGCTTACCTCATTTTCCACAATGAACAATATACTACACCGATATAATATAAATTTTTTTTTATACATTATATACATAGTAGTACGGTACCGAGTACCTACCTGGCTAAATATATATATATTGTACAATACAAATATGTTAACACGAGACATATTTTCAATAAACAATCACGAAATTATACTGACAACAGTTTTCGTCCATTTAAAAAACGCTTGGTGTAATAATAAATATTATGTACCCGAACCCAGAGTGACGGAATACTAATATTAAATAAAAACAACACAAATATGGCATTTACATAATATATGTATGTATATAACGATAACCCTCATCATTTTATCATTGTTCAAGTGATATATTATTATATTAAGTATGGTCAATATCACTGAAACACACACTCAAAATGTTCGAACCAAATCAACACCGCACGTGTGTACCGTTTTCAACCATAAACGCACCTACGTTGTGCTCTATCCAATGGATCGTCGAAAAATTATGAACTATTTAATTTTAGAGATGTGTGCATCACAAAATATATGCTGACAACTTCCACTCAAAAAGTCTTAACTAACCCACGTTTCTGATTCGTGTTAGAAGTATGACTTGCCTTTGCAGTGTATTACATTTTAGTGTTTTGCCCCACTCGAATTCAATACCTCAAGACTCAAAAATTGTAAGTTATGCACGAATTATAAAATTATAATAATAAATAAACACGAGTAGAATATACTATTCCGTAGTATAGGTGTATAATACTATATAGTTTATTTATGTATATACGATATATAATATATATTGTATCGCCTATTATATTATAGTATATATTATTTACAATAAATATTAAGAATGGTAAATTCACTACAAGTTATAATTTGTATGCATATTTCACGGTTAACCTCTGAATTAAATTCACAGCCATTGTTAGATAATAATGTAATATTAAAAATAATACTTGGCTGTAAGCACGCAAAACGTTAAGTTGAACAACTGCGATATCTTTGATAGTAAAAATAATTTAATATTCATTTTTTACGTCGGTACGTAATATTATATAATATATATATCACAATAATATGTTTGAATTTTGATATATATAGTTACCTACGTCTTGCATAGTAAATAAACTATTTTAAAACAAAATAAATGTACTCAGTAATAATTACTATTCTGACGACGAATCATAGCTGATTGGTTTTCAATGTAAACATGAAAATATTGTCGTTTTAAAAAAAAAAAGGTTTCTATATTAAAATGATTTAACCATAAAAGTGGTCGTCAAGATATTGTTAAGTACATAATATGTTCATTACACCATTTAAATTTCTCTCCTTACTCTGATATAGGTATATATATATATTATTTCTTTGAATTTTTTTTTCAAAATGCAGTTGAAAATACAAGTAGATCCGTTCCCCGATAATTAAAATTCATCGTATTGTTAAAATAAAATCTGAAAAATTAATATCTATTAAAAATCAAATTACATTTGTACTTAAATAATATTCAACGTTTAAAATGTTAATTTTTCTATTGTAGGTGTAACACTTAAACTTATAGTTTTACATTTTATTCGAAGTCATATATTATATCATATTATTATACTGTCAGCGTTGCAACTGCATTGCGTCAACCGATATTATGATTGACACACAATATAATATAAATATATTTTATATACTCTATCAAAAATTGATTCTAGTACGCATTGAATGTAGCGATTCAAATATTAGAAAATTATCAAGATATGACAAATTATGTTTTACATAAAAAACAATTACATTTTTTAACCCAATAGTTTAATTGTTTGAACAAAAATTAAATATCTATTTATAAAATCACTTATATAAATCGTATAATATATTAGTTATATTTCCAACAGTTCAAATATTAAAATATGCATAATAAACTTATTAGGGTACCCACCAATTTATATCCTAACCAATTAACCTACACTTTCATCATACTCGTAAATCGTGGCAATTATATTATAAATGTAAATCCGGTTTTAGGATAAATTAAGGAAAGTTTAAAGATTATTTTTTAATTATCTACCTGATTATATATTCAATTTAGTTTCATATTTTTAAGCATTAATAAATTATAAAAACACACATTTTCGAAAAAAAATCTTTTACTTTTAAACTCGTTTTTGCTACAGTAGGTAACTAAAAGTAAAAAATATCCATACTTTTAATATTATTCATATTATTATCGCCAACCTGACCATTGTTTATGATAATATTTAGTATTTAAATTTCGGCAGGTCTAACATGTGAGATTTATCGTACTTATGCTGTACGGATACGAGTGTGATGTACAGATATACCGATTTGCCACAGATAACACAACTTTATCGAAACTACTATTAAGATAACATTATGTACGATTAAGTAAAAGGCTTATAGTATTAAATATTATAGGCAAGTACCTACTAATAAAGTTTTGTCACACGTTAGTAGGGAATTTCACTTTAGTTTAACCGCGACTAATGTCGTGGTCGGCACGTCAGGTACTATGGATGAAATTATATTTTAGTGATCTATTCTATTGTTTTTGAGCGATTTTTGGTAATTTGTAATTTTGTTTTGTGTATTAGACTAATGGACACTAATACATACACGCGACACGACAAAAACAATCAAACTATGTTATGTGTGTGCAGTTTTTAAGAGAAAGAATTTTGTTAATTTTGTAATAATGACAATAGCTACGTATAATGACTTGTAAAAAATAAACGATAATGTAAGGGAGAACCAAAAATCTATTGAGAAATAGTAGAAAAAAAAATTCAGATGGAGATTAAAATGTCGGTATTTGAGTGAAGGGTAGATCAATATAGTAACCGGTAGATCGCACGTTAGACTAGTGCCCGTGTCTTATATACTTAACACAATATTACAATATTTGGGCATATTAAATGAGTTGCTTATTTTTTCTACACATTCACTCTACTTTGATCAAGCACATACATTTCCATCTTAATGAAATATTTATTTTTATTTCCATTCTAACATAGATTATTGTATTTTACTGATTAAATAATTTGTATCATTAATTGCTGACATATTTATCATAAATATGTTACTAGGTACTATATTAACTACGTCGTATCGTCATTTATCAAGTTTCCATATTTTATTGTATTTATTTTATAGATATGCGCAACATTCAAATTAACGATTTTTTTTATGGTTTAAAGTACATATATTTTATCTCTAAAAGCTCGTGTGTTTTGTCACATATCACATTACATACCAGTGCATGTATATATCACATAACGCTACAGAAAATTAAATCAGAATAGAGGGACATTTAATTCCTCTAGTAACGAGTTCCATAGTTTGTATGCTTTAAAATCCCACAAAAAAATGTACAATGTATGGAATATAATATTTCGAAAAAAGTACTGCATAGGTATGGCATGCCGTCCATAGGTATTTCACTAGGTATTTCACTGTGTAATGTAAATTAATTTCAAATATCATTCGAACGGAATGCAAAATTCCAAATTAAAATATGTACCTACCTAAACAAAATCAGTCGTTTAATTGTTCAAACTATTAAATTATTAAAATTTTCAACATAATATAATGCGTCTACAAGTTTAAAAAAAATATACATATCCGTATGGTATCCATATAATAGTTCAAATTTTATTATTATTGATTTTCGATCATAATAATATGATAAGTATTGGAAATTAAACCTTGTTTTCTGAGGATGACATGTTTTCCTAACAAATATAATATTGTTTCCAAGTGAGTGTATAGCGCGTCTACGTGGTCGATTTAAACTATCGTTTTATCGGGCGATCGCGACGAGTGGACATTTAGAGGGGCTGCGAATACCTTCTGCAGTTACGCTTATATGTACGGAAAAAAAAAATCTTGATGTGAAAAAAAAAACAAAAACTAATAAATTACAAACCCAATGCGGAAAAGATAAAAACGAAAACCATTAGCTCTATAGCTGTGTACTTATGTACATTTTTTTTTTTAAACCATATTTTGATGTTTTGTGTTATTATTGTTTTAGGCAACTGCGAGAGCATTTTGCTACATGCCGATTACGGATAGATAGACATTTATATATATTATATATTACTTATATGTAAAGACGATTTACATAACCTTATAGGTATACGAAAAAAACCATACGTAATACAATACATATTATTATTATTATTATTATTGTAGGTAAATACAATCAGTAAAAAAACGATTCTCGGCGGGACTGTAACGGTCATGCGAGTTCTTTCAAAAACTATTATGGTCCACGACCAGTGTGGTAGGACCAGGCAACAGAAAAAAATCATCTAGATAAAGATAGAGATGCGCATTGCGTTGTAGGGTAATTCGGGTTTCGGGCACACCAGCGCAAAAATCATAAGCTTTATTTTGATGTTCGTCATTATTATAACCGCGACTACGTTTGGATTAACGAGTGCGACGTGAAACTGTATAGATGATAGCCGTTGATAAGTGGATCAGATCTACAAAAACATCGGACACTTGCGCGTTACAGTTACAGTTGACTTTTGCGTATTACGATTACGCCAAAACGCTTGTGTAATACGTCGTGGTCAAACGGGTTTCGTCATGGATGGATGGGGGGGGGGATGAGACTAATTTTTTAACACGCGCTGTAAGATTATTAAAAATATAAGTTATTGTCATCATAGCATCATAAATATTTAAAAAGCCATGGTAGGATTTTTCTCTTTCGACCCCTCCCCCGTTTGAGCGCCATAGTAATACTTATCACTCAGTGCTTGAACTGGTGGGGGACACGAGGGGAATGGTGTACATACCATTCCTTTTTTGAAAATATTTTAGCGTACCCCTTCTGATTATATTCTAATCGATAAGAAATTTAAATCTTAGGGTACGCTCATTTTTTTGTATTATTTTCCCTATTCAAGCACTAAATATAATATTTATATTAATATGTCAAGGCGCCCGTTGGCAATGTCATTTTAAACACACAAATACACTCGACGAGAATATAACGATCCTGCCCTGTAGAATCAACGAAATTTGATCTTTTTTTTCGAACTAATAGATGGTAATATTCTACAGGCTGCATTTCACTCTGTTTTTTTAATATTTTTGACTCAAATTGTATATAATGTTGTTAAAATGAAGACAAATTTAATCTTTTTTTTACAAATTGTTTTAAACAAAATAAAAATCGGAGATAAACGAGACCCGTAAAATATCGTCTTCTTTCAGATAAAAAATAAGAAATTTTCAAAATCTGTAAATTCTAATATTAATTCTACGCGATTAATTTTCGTCTCAGCAATATCGATCCAAGGATTTATTACAATATTCCGTATCCCGACCACTCCCATGCGCCCAACGTATTGCTCCTAAGCTTAAAATATATTGTACAACGCGTATACTCTACTCCTAAACGACGATAAACTCGAGAATCGCGTAACTCATCGTGCTTCTTAGACATGACGATCGACGGAAAAATTTACGTTTAAATTGTGAAAAACGCGAAACGAATTTTTTTCCCCCCAATGCAATCCGCGGCGTTAATCATATAATTTTAGATATTATGACATGCTGTCTATAGCATAAGCCGTAAAATCCGACGGCACTCACCCGACGCCAAACGAACGTGTTGCGTGAACGTACTATCGGCTGCAGTTGGCGGCGGCGGCGGCGGCGGAGATACATTCGCATAACGGACGACCGGCGACGGGGGCCACGTGTGCACCAGTTGTCCGCCGTACGGCGGTGAGTAGCGCGTACGACCGCTGCGGCGCAGTTGTTGTTGTTGGTTTTTTTTTTTAAAAAAATCGCGCGTTAATTCGCCGAAAACGCGCGACGAAGCGGCAGTGGTGCGCACGCCCGACGATACGGTGTATGCGAGTGAATTATGATAATAACAATAATAACAACATAATATTATCACGTGCGGGCGAAAGAAAACATTAATATCGTTCTGTCGCTATGTACGACGTGTCCAAGTCGCGCGCGTGTATTCGCGGCACACGCGTAACGGCGCAATGACGACCGCGCGGCGTTCACAACAGACCCCCGTGCACGGTGTGGCCGTGCCGCACAGCGACTACAACGCGGTTACACAACGCCGCTGTGACGGCGGCGGCGGTGGTGGCTGTGGCGACGGCGTCGGCGGGATCGTCGGTGCGCGAGATGGCGGGACGCGGTTGCACGTAGGTGGCCGGGTGGGCTGGTGGGCGGGCGGGCGGTTGATGGGTGTACGGGGGGAGGCGCACCTTGGCGACGGCGACAACGCCGCCGTACACCCTCGGCCCGGCCACGCTCGAGTCGCGGAAAAACCCGGGGGCTTGACCCGACCGAATCCGAGCGCGCGCGGCCGTCCGTACCCGGCCAAAAGGGCGCCCGAAACGGTGACGCCGACGGCTCAGCGGTGACGGCCAGCGGCCACGCGTTTCCAGACGCAATGATGATCGCGCGCCGCACATGAAACGCGGCGACGGCGATGACCGCCGCCGACCGCGCGAGTTTAATTATTAATTAACGGCCAGTGCGACGAGAACACGACCGAAACAGCGGGTGGCTAAGATTGTGTCGGCGGCGGCGGTACAGACACGGGAGACGCGGGCACGCGGGCTGCAAGGAACACCCGCCGCGATTTACCGGGTCCGTTTCCCGGAGCTTACCGCTGGTATATAATGTCGACTTTTTTAGTTTATTTTTCATTTAGTTATTCTTGTTTTACCTATATTATTCTTTTTAGTTTTGGGGCAGCATTCGTTTGGATCTCATTGCGGCAGAGCATATTAACAATATACAATTATTGTTTTGAAAATGTTTAATTGGAAACAATGAATAATTATGGTCCTGAATCCAGCGCTGGATTTACGGTGGACCCCGGTCAAGGAGTACTAGAGACCCCTCCCCCAAATTTCAAAATTATATGTTTGACAATAATTTTCAACATTTTTATAGATATACAAACTGACCGTACTACGGAGGAGTAAATGTGTAAAACTAGAATCCACGTCATATTTATTGCTAAATAAAATATAATATGTTAGTTAAATTATTGGGACATTTCACCCATTCCCCCCACCCTCTCTAAGAAGAATTTTGAAAATCCATCACTGTCTGAAATATATTTCATAAATTGAAGTTTTTAATCCGGTTAAAAACTCTTTTTTATGACAGGCCCAACTAGCGCAAAAAAAACATAGCATTATACTTTGGTCTTTGATGTTCGTAAAAATACCGAAAACGTTTGGATTAGCTGTACCATGAAACAGATTATAGTTAATAACGCAGTACAGTTTATTTAGGCATGGGACTAGAGCGGAATTTCAAAGGTGGCAAACTGTATGTCTATTTTCTACAAAATGACAAAAAGTATTTTGATAAAATCAAACCAAATATGACTCATTTTTAAGTTGAAAAACAGTAAATTAATAAATTATAAATCGAATTCCACAGTCAGAATTTCGACTAACGTCACAACACTATACCCGCAAACACGTAAAGCTAAAAACAAAAAAAATCATACACATAGTAGTGTTGAGAGTCGGACGATGGACGCGGAAAATCCGACTTTACCTGTCCGTTTAACAATAATAACCGAAGGGAAATGCCGTGATTGTCTGCTCGCCAAATAAGTAGTTATAAAATGACTAAATTTTGAATTTTTTTTTTATTTAATTTTCGATATAAAACATTAACAAAAAAGTTAAGATTTTTCCTTCAATTAGTGAAAATTGGTTTGAAATTACCTTCCAAAAAATGTAAAATAAAAACTAGTCTTTTAGATGCATACCTTTGTTATTGAAACACATTTCCGTGGCTAGGAAATCATTTTCTAAGAGACGTTTCTTCTGATAACACTGTTGCATCATCTAATCTCCAATCATATCTTGTCAAAATAGAAAATTAGGCATCCAATAATTGTAAAATCAAAATTAACGCCAAAAATCCTTCCACATTAAGAAGAGAAATCTCACATGTTTTTTCACTTTGGAAGAGAAGACATTTTAGTTAAAGCCCCAATTAAATATTTGTGCCTGATCTTAGACAAACGTCTCACCTGGGCCTCACGTTAAAAATCAACAAGAAAAAAATGTAATAGTAGACTAAACCTCCTCCGTGCTTACCTGAAATCAAATCTTTCCTTAACAATAAAATAACTATTTACAAATCAATGTTAAGTCCCCCATTTGGGCTTATGGAATACAGATATGGGGTTGTGCCAAACCATCACAAACTAAAACAATTCATGCATTTCAATCCATTGCCCTCCGTTTACTGACCTCTGCCCCTTGGTACGTTTCCAACAACTCACTCCACAACATTGAAACCATCAACACAGTTGCATTCAACCACTACAAAAAATTACACACCAAACTAGTTACTCGTACCAACCCACTTATAGCCATTCAAGATGGAGCAAACATTCCGGAAAATCCCAACCACGAGTTAATGAGACGCTTGTGCGAGGATCTATTAAATCCTTAATTATAATGTCGCTTCTTGAAGGTTCTGTCACTGGACAGCCTCCCTCCTCATACTAACATCATATTGTACATTTTTCCCCACGTCATATATCATATTTGATTATTGAACACATGATACAAATTGTACATTTTCTATTTTAATAAAATAAAAAAATAAAGTTTTTAAAATATATTTAAAAGTTGTCAACTTTTCTGAGCCCTAGACTCATCATTCATCAGTCTTAAGACAACGGTCTCCATGGTCCGTCTCGCATCCACCGTTGACAATGAGTTGCCTCTTCCATATTATAACCTCGGTCTAGACGAAACAAGCCACCCGTTTCCCATGAGACTTTTGTCTTTGAAGGCGTAAAAACAAAAAAAAATCACGAACTGTTCAAAAGGAGAAAATCGTTTACAAAAAATAATAATCAGTCCCGTTATATTTTGTCCTTTGAATTGATTTCCCACAATGAGAAAAATGTGGTTTTTAATGCATTCACGCGTATTCCCGGAAGCTAATTGTTCATTCGTTCATTGTCGCGTGACGAGTGAATCGTTTATCCGTTAAATTTCTCGAGTGTATACAAATATCTATAATATGATATTATAAAAAGACACATGTACGACGACATTGTCCATTATTTTTATAATAAAAACCTGGTGTAATAAATAATAATGACGTACACTGTAATTTACTCCAGGGAGTAGGGACATATTTTTAATATCCACACGATTATTATAGTGATCATGGGACACTCTTAAAAACCGAAACATTGACAAAAAACAATCGTTATAACAACAAAATCATCATTCTAATATGTTGTCGGAGCACAGACGATTTTGGATGTATAATATGGTTGTATTAAAGGGGCCTTATTGTTGCTTGCTTTAACTGGTCGTAAAAAATGTATACTCGCATCTTCACGGTCACACACGTAAATGTTACAAAGGCGAAAGACGAATCTATTAAAATGGTAATTTTATAGTAGGTACCTATCTAGATGTATAGGTGATACATGTAGTACTATCTAATACTCCAAAAAAATAAATTCTCTAAGGTCAAGTTAAATAACAAAATACGTATTATTAAACTCGAAAAGAAACCTTTTGTACCACAAAATTATGCTAATTTAATGTTTAGTATAATCTGGCTCTAATAATGATATTTTAAAATATTTATAATATGTTATACAGCATCATCGTCAAAAGTACCTATTCGATTTAAATGAAATAATATAAGTTTTCCTAGTTCGTATAAAAATACATGGATTTAAAAATAATAGTAATAATATAAACATTGTAATAGCTGGCAGTCGCTATAGTATTTACACATATAAATATAGTTTTTAAAACTATAAAATTGTGTTTACTATTGAGTTGGTTTAGATTATAAGAAAGGTTTAATTAAAAAAAAAACCAATTTCCTATACTTAAATCATAAAATAATAAATACATTTATAAATAATCGTAATGATATAATATGGATAAATTTGGTCTTAAAAAAATGATATAGGAACATTTTTTTTTATAGGTTGTTTAACAATTTTTCCAACTTATGCAGCAAAAATGAATACCTATTTCAAATACAATATAGTATAGGTAGGTAAGTAATATGTATTGAAATATTTTTCAGTGTCGTTTCTTTAGTACCTAACCTAACCTTCGTCTACAATTTTTAGAAATGGCAAACTGGACATCCTAATAATAAATATTACAAGTAGAAACACTTAAATTAATTAAAAAATACTATTACGAACAATTTTGTAGGTGGAATAGGTAACATATCTTTAATTTCCCAGAACTTATAATAGGTATTAATTAACATTTCCTGTAGGTATCAAACATACACATTAATTTATATTATGTACATTTTGTGCACGAAAAACATACTGGGTGAGTTACCAAACATGTTTGACTCATTTTTTTCTTTTTAATAATGCATTTTTTCAAATTCTGATTTTTTTAGTTTTTAAATATTCTTAAAAAGCATACTTTTGAAATCTTGAGAGTTTTTTGTATTCTACTTAAGGATTGTCCTGTGGTGATACAAACTTTTATTTTTCAAATGAGAACCTCCCTTGATTACTGTAAATTATTTAGCGGATAACTTTTCTGGAAATTTAGAAATATCAAAATCAAAATTCGAACTAGTAGTTTTTGGGTTAATTAACTTTGTGTACTACGGATAATAGGTCCGTGTTAATGTGTTAAGGGGTCTATGTAAATTTGAAAAGTTTAGTCATTTATATTAATCCATCAATATTTATAATTTATAATAATGGTCTAAGTATAATAAATACTAGATCCAATATTACATATATCTTATATTTTTGTAATATCATATGTCTATGTGTCCATGATAATTGGTATGAAAAATTCGGGGAGCATTAATAGTTCAAAAAATTTAGTAATTTAAACTAATTCACAAAAATTTATAATTTATAAATATGGTCCTAGTATAATTAATACAAGATCCAATATTACATCTATTTTATTCTATTGTAAAATCGTTCTTAAGAACTATTATCCTTAATATAATAATATTGTAATAACTAAAAAATACTCGTTTGAATTTTGAATTAGATACTAAACATTTTCAAAAACAATTACTCACTAAATAATTGACATTAAAAAGGAAGATTTTTATTCGAAAAACATAAATTTTTTTTACTGTAGAACACCTCTTAATTAGTACGGAAAATTAAAAAATATGATCTTTAAGTATAGGTACCTATTTAAGAGTTTCGAAAATCAGAATTTGAATAAATTCATTATTTTTACGAAAAAATAAAGCTGAGCATGATTGGTGAATGTGTACGAATATATAGTTAAACTAAAACAAATACATTTTTTTATTAATCAGAATACATAATTCTACTTTAAACATTATTCATAAGCTCGAGAACATTGTATAAATACCTTGAATAAACATGAACCGCATAAATTAGTTATAGCCTATATGTAGGTACTGTTTACCATTTGGTATAGATTGTACTACTCAATAGTAGCAATATACTATTATAAATGTATGAATTAAACACAATGGAACCTCGATAAGTTGAAATTCAAGAGAAAACATTTTTTTTCAATTATTGAGGTTTTCGACTTACTATAAGTTTCATAATTCACTAAAGTTTTAGCACGGAAACGGCATTTATTTTGACTTATCCAGATTTTCGACTTAATGTCTATCGAGGTTCGACTTATCTACCACTGTAGATGGAAAATGTAGATAAAAATTAAATACACTGTAAAATATCAGATTTCAAACACTTGAGTAGTACGTATAGGTATTTGCTGCACTGTTATACTGATAAAAACAAATCTGAAAAGTATTTATTATTATCATACTATTATAATACAAGTTCCAGGAAAGTTTATAATTAAAAATAAATAAAAATAGGTAGGATATGTACTATATTGGCACTTATCTCATCTATGTAGGTATCGTAATATTTCTGGACAAATGTAGTTATATAAATGTAGAACCTATATTAAAAATGCTACAGATTAAATTGAAACACCTACTGACAGTGACGTGTTTAAGGGGTGAGCCCGGTAGGCATGTGCCCACCCACATTTTTATATACCTAAATACTAGACTAGTGTAATTCCGATTGTCAATGCAAAATGAAAATATGATTTATAAATAGTTAGAAAAAAAATTGTTTTAATTCGGTATTTCAATAAAAATGTATAGCAGTATGAGCATAGATTAAATATACTAGTACAGGGGTGTCCAACCTTTTGGGAAGACCGGGCCACATTAAGTAAGTTGAAGTTATAGTGGGCCACATACATTTTTATAATAATACATTTATTTTTTTGCCATCGCCATCGTTGTAATTACCATAACACATTCACATACTATTTAATCAATATAATAGGTGTGGGCACCTTATATTAATAAGTTTTGTTTTTAATAATTTTTTTTCTTATTTTATATATAAATAATTTATGGTTTTGAAATGTACGACAGGGCCACATCAAAACCTATCATGGGCCGCATGTGACCCGCGGGCCGCGGGTTGGACATCCCTGTACTAGTATATTAGTATAATAGTATATTTAATCTATGGTACCCTATGAGGGACTTATATTTATACTTATTCATATGTGGTGAGAATAATGTTATTTTTAGTATTTTTAATCTATTACAATTATTATTAGTTTATGGTTAATCTAAGAACGAAATATCTAATAGAACCAAAGTAAATTATATTATAAAGTTTATGTTTTAATAAAAAGTAAGCTACTATTTGTTATAAAAATATAAAAATTAGTAATTCAGAATAAAAATACTAAAACTTAAATAGATCAAATTATAGTATGAGGAGGGGTAAAACCATTCTGAACTTAATTTTGTGGCCCATCCGCAAAAAAAGTTCTGGACACGCCACTGCCTACTGATCATCGTTTGGGATTATTTGTGTAATATTATAATATGTTAGCAATCGCAATAAAATAATTTTCAAAAGTTAAGTAATTATTACACGAATTGAAATGTTATTTATATTTCTTTATCATAATTATTTCATACGTTATAAATTTAAAATAATAAAATAATAAATCAAAATCATACTCGAAATTAATTTTTTTTCAAGTCCGAGTCTTGATTATATAGTTTTTGAATTTCTACGGCGTCTCTATTACTGTATACATCAATAGAATAAAAAGCCGCTGGAAATTAAGTCTAATAAATGTAAATGCCATCAATGAGCTGTCTTAAAATCGATTTAAAATGTTTAATAAAAATGTTACCTTCTCTTTCAGTCGATGTAAGTATATGGTTGGTTATATAAGTTTTTAAATATTTCAATAAAAATATGAAATTGAATCATTAATAGCTGCAATATAGGTAGATACCTACTAAACGTTTAAAATAAAATATCGTATATTACTTATGAACAAAATAGGTACTTAACTTTCATATTGAATGATACTTTACGAGTTTTACTCAACATTGACGTCAACAAAATGCTTTTAAATACTTTTACACGATCTTAGTCCGTAAACATATTGTATAATATACCTATATATATATATTCCAAAAGGTCATTTTACTTTTCACCCATTTTGTTTCATCGTCTTTTTTCCTTATTATTAGTGTATGTATATTATTAAACTTTATATACATCTATGTTTTTTCTCTCGTTACAAAAGTAGGCGACGTGGTTGTTATCAAAAAGGGTATCATGGAGTGGTAACAAGCAGATGCAAAAAAAAAAAAAAAATGATGGAATTTTTAATGAGACGGAAAGAAAATCGTACGTCGTTGAACACGAAAACAATTTCACTAGCTATAGCACCTACTTTATGAGGTCTACGTGTATAATAAAATATTGAATGTGCATTCATAAATTTTAAAATCCTTATTTTTTTTCACCGAAAATGGGGTTTCAATTTAAAACAAACGCCGTATATTATTTTGATGTACACTGGTACTTGAAAAAAACTCTTTGGTTGATTTGGTCGATTTTTATATTATATATGCGTACCAGCCTCTATATTATTATGCTACTATTAATTTATTATACTCTGCAGATTTTATAATTATTGTGATCTCCAGAACGGGACGTCGTCTAAATCCAGAAAACCAATACAAATTCGTCAACACACAATATTCCCCTTACTTGTATTAGTTATTTTATTATGATATGAATATATTAAAAATCATCTAACAAAAATGTTAACATATTTTTTCGCTTTTGCATACTGTACGTGCACACAAAAGTAGAAAATTCCCGGAAATAAAAAAACATCATTCAATGTCTTAACTGCCAGTCATCGGAGCATGCAATAAATTGCTGTTGTAACTTCCGCGTCGTGTGAAATATGGTGATCAACACCCCACAAACGATTGCGGAAAAAACGGAAATCCTTTGTCAAATGCACACTACGCACTGAAATTTACACCACAAAATATAGTGAATACTAAGCTGTAGTCTTGAAAAATAACATCTCTCGTCCTGGTCCGGGCGGATTTTGTGCTTCAAACCACGGAATATCCAGAAATTTGTGAAGGGGGGACGGGTCTATAATGCTCAATAATGGTTTTTTTTATTAATATTAGTCTCCAAATACAAATAATATACCTAATATAATATTATAATATGTTAACATCATAACTAATTACAGATCACTTATATAGACACATTATTTAAGGAAGACAATAAGCTAGTAAACATAGGTGGAAATCCATTGAAATTTCCAGGGGGGGGGGGGCTAAATTAACTAAAAAAAAAACTATATTCAAATAATATGATATAAATCGAAAAACGAAATACTCATTGTGTTGGTATTTATTAGATTATGCGTTTTTAGACGATAAAGTCCTATCATAGAACAACCCGACCTATCTGCCATCAAAGTTGCGTGTTACCACATATTGTAATCTAAATTTTTTTTATATTGATAAGTACTGTACAATAAGTTAATATATTACCAAATATTTACACATGAAACACGACGAAATTTTGGGGGGACTAAGTCCCCCCCCATTTTCGCCTATGCTAATAAACTTATGTAATAAATGCCGACTTATGTAGTTATAGTATATATTAGCAATAGGTATTATTTAAACCACCTATTAATATTATTATTTGAGTATTAGCAGGTATTAAATTAATGTTTTGTTAAATTATAAGCGGTAAATACTTAATACCGCCAGTCGCCACTTACTCAAATAATACTTGTTTAGTATCTATTGCAACACCGGTGTCTATACATGCTTGGACCTAGATAGGTAGGTATTACAGTTTCAAATATAATATTTATTAATTCAGAGGATGTTATAATACATTATTATACCCGCGCATGGCCGCACAATGTGTTGTTTCCGACTTGTTAGATAACGCATAACACAGTAACTTTATTTAGAATAATCCATATTACTCTATCATTTTTTAATATTAGAGTGAACTGACCTATATTATCAAATTCAAAAGTAAGAATTGTAACTAGAGCACCATCCTAACCATGGGTTTTATGTAGATTTAGTATTTTTAAATTAAAAATTTTTATCGTAATATATTATTAGAATATTGGGTATACCTATAATATGATTTAATATAACGTATTTATATAAAAAATATAATTTTTTTTATTAAACTAAATTTTAATATTATTAAAACATTTTTTATCGTTGCAATTTCAATTAGGTGGAGGCATAAATGCCATCACCATAATAATAGGCCATGGGTACAAAATTGGGAGAAGAAATGTCCAGGAAAAATATATATCCAAAGGAAAAAAATCTGAGAAATCCATAGCCGAGTAAAAACATAATATAAACGTAAGACAAAATGAACGGGGGAATAATATTATATCCGGGTAAAATATACCCGAAGATAAAAGTCTTGAAAAGTAATAAATATAATAAAATAAAAGTAGTATAATACTATAATAAGTAATAATAATAAATAATAAATAAATAATGTCATTGTATCGTATCTATTGTGATATTTATTATCATCGTTGTATGATTTCAACATTGCTTATGTTATTATTATACGTAGGTATAGGTTACAGGGGCGTAATTAAGGGGGGGGGGGGGGATGAGGGGGATAAATCCCCCCCAGAGCCTATACCATAATAAATCAATTGTACTAAATCCTGATGATATGATTGACGAGTTGACCACTGTACTTGAAAATTTAGTATTTTGTGTGTAAAAAAATGTCTATCCCCCCTAAGACAAATTCCTAATTACGCCACTGATAGGTAAACCGCCTACTAACATTCGCTCAGTTTTATTATTTTGTCACTACTTACATGTAGGTAATTGACTGCGTGGTTCATATAATGTTTATCGAATTATAAGACAGTAATAATATAATTAATAATTATTATTGTTATTATTATTTTTTATATATTTTAAATAACAATTTAATTTGTGATACAACCAGTGCCGTATGCAAATGGCAAAATGGCAAAATGGCAAAATGGCTATTCTACGTGACGTTTGATATTTTTTTGGAAACCCAGGGTAAAAATATACATAGGTATATTTAAGCGCTTTGACTTTGAATAGTATTTTAACTGCACAAATAGTTCATAGTTAATAACTTTTTCATCGTCTTTATATTTTCGACATTATAGGTAATTTCAAAATAAATGACACAATCAGTGTAAATAAAAATAAATAAGCTAAAACAAATATTTTTATAGGTTTAACAAACAAAACAAATGACCTATTGAAATAATAAATAATACCTATTGGCTATTTGTGTGTTATTTGTAACATATATGCCCAGTGCCGGTAAGGATGCTGCAGTACCTATATGGCTATATGAACCGGACCACCTGTGTCTTAGAACTTTTACCAGCCCAATATCCGTTAAAATCGATTAGTACAATTAAGTTTAAAAATTTACCAACATTTAGTGTGTCCAACAGAGTCCAACAAAAACTCGGTAATTTTTTGGTTCTATCTGGGCTTGCAGATGCCTACAACATTGCGGGGGACTGACCGCACTGGTAGTCTTCAGCCTTCCTTAAACTACTCATTATAGAACCAAGCCCACTAAAAAAATATATAGAATTACAATGAGGTATATAACTACGCCTAATTTGCAAATTATAATCTTAAATAATAATTTTTAGTGAATAAGAAAAAAACAAACTTATATTTTTTAATTTATTATTATTACAGCTAGTAGAAGTTTGAATCATTGTAGGGAAGTAGTGAAGTTCCTCTACCAATCAATAAATAGGTACCTACAGTGTTTAAATTGGCAAAAAAATAGAGGGGGGATGCAAAAGTGTAAAAAAAATGTCTGTACCGCTGTTTATCTAAATGTCTCATTGATGAGAATATAATTAGAAGGGGTACTACCTAAGCATACATTATTTTTAAAAAGAAGAGGGACCATCCCCCCTCCTCAATTCAAGCACTGGGTACGTACCACAATATGGAAAACCGGGAACTCGGTATGTCTGAAGACTGAGACGGTCGGTAAAATACGATTGAGAAAGGCATTTTTAGTAGGTAGGTACCTAATACGATTGAGAACGCTTATGTTTTTTTTGCAACGATGACAAATTTAATAATTAGGTAGGTACTATTTGTAGATAATTGTAAGATTTATGGGGAGTTCGTCGGATATTATTAGAAACTAAAGTAATGTGAACACTATTATCTAAATATTAAAGTTAAATACCTATACGACAGAATAACGGTTAGGCGTTACAATCGTCACGCAAATGTCAACTTTGTGCTTGTCGCTTTTATATTCCTATTCGTCGCATAATGGAAAATAACGACATTAAAATTATTACACTTCTCGAATGTGGCGAAGACCTATAATAGTGCTACACCTGCTTGATATATAGGTAGGTATAGGTTGGTAAATCATTACAACAATGCATTAATGCATTATGCATTACTTTTTTTATATATATTTTTACAAGTTTTTAATTATTATTAGTTTTTAATTAAAATAAAATCGATTTAGTGTTGTGTAATATAACCGATTTTTGAAAAAAAAAATTAGTTTTTCCGGATTAATAAGAAATATTATTAATAATAATAATCTAATAATATTAGATCCAATATTTTACTAAAAATCACATTTGAAGCTTAAGATTGAATCATTTTTACTGCTTACTTACTATCTTCATAGGTACATACGATTTTAGAAAATGTATACAGAATCCTTTTGGCAAATTTAAGTAATCCTGATTTTTGTAAAATGAATAACAATGAAACAGAAATTACTTACATCAATATAGCAGGAATCGAGGTAATAGAATTTTAGATACCTAGTCATGATTGGTCATTGATCGCGGCACTTGTGCTAAATCCTGTCCTGCTATTAGACCTACATTTGTGTATTACCTAGGTAGGTACCTACCTACTTATAATTAAGTATTTATGTAGATTGTAGTATAGATTAAATACCTATACTAGTTTATTTAATCCATGATTATAGGTAGGTACTGACCATATCGGAGATCAGGGCGGGGGCTTAGCCCCTAAATATCCTAACCTCCCCCCCCCCAAAAAACAAAAAGCTTTTAAGTTGTGTGGGATCGAAGCCCTCTTACTCACATCGATATTAAAACATTAGTCCCCCCCCCTGAAATTTCACTGGATTTTCCCCTATGGTACTAACAAACAAGTTATAGATAGGTACCTATATATTATATTAGTTACCTACATTATATTAAGTAGGTAGGTACCTACATGATTCAATGTTGTGTTTTCTATCCTATACTAACAGGTAATACATTTAATAAATAATTAGTTTATTTATAGTTATAATAATAATAAGTAGGTAATTTAATTGCTTAAATTACTTTTTGAATAATGTTTAAAACAATACAATACTTTTACTAAACGTATTTGAAATAATTATTTATTGGTACTATTATTTGAATTGTATTATTCCACGATTCAACATAATAACATTTACTTACATACAAATAGCCAAATAGGTTATTAATTATTATACATCATTTATCTACATAGCAGTTGTCACTGACGATACCAAGTCACCTTAGATACCTACTCCATTTTAATTTCAACAATTTGTTATATAGGTACTATGATTTGTTACTACCTACAATAATATTACTTATTCATAATAACAAATACCTTATGAGAAACATATCTTTTAAAGTTTATATATAAATAGGTTACTCTTTAGTTCCTGTAAAAATATTTTTAACAAAAATGATAGATCTATTATATGGCGGTCGGTAATTGAGCCACATTTTATCTACCTGATTTGTATACAATATTTGCTTACATTTTATTACCCAGGTACTTGGTCTAAAATGAAATATACCTATATATTTTTAAAAGGTACCCAGTGTTGGGCCAGAAATATATCACAAAACAAATATACAATATTTATTGATTACAGTAGGCAGCTATATAATTTTAACATTTTTTTTGCAATAAATATATTATAACATAAATTTAGGTACATGAAGTTAGTCAAATAATTTTTTTTTTCTATTACTTAAAAAGAAAATCATTTAATTATTAAATAATGCAATCCAGATTTTATAAACTCAAATCTGATTTCTTTCCCTTCTTTGTATTTTTAATTTCATTAAGAATATAATTATTTTGAATTAAAATTTGTTTCCTGGCTTTCAATGTTCTTACACTATTAATTTTAATATACACTTCTGCTTATCAGATTCAATAATAAAAAAATAATTTTAGAAATTTAAGAAATTATTCATAATTCATAGTATATAATTACAACCTGTAAATTATGTTGTCGAATTCTGTACTGTGGTTAGGTTATATTATTGTACTGCTAGTAATTCTATGCTCTCCTATTAATGTATAATAATTAATATTACATTAAAATATAATATTATCTGACATACATACAAAAAGATGTAAAACAAGTAGATACTATGACAGATATTCAAAAAATGTATAATATTTATCAATAAACAAAATTCATTATGCCAAAATTGTCTTAACATAATAATACTGGTCAAACTGATTATTATTTTTAAATCAATATAAATGATTTTTGTTGAGTTATTGTCTCTAAGCCTAATGATTTTTGAGTTGTACACTCACATATCACTCATATTACTTTTAATTTACACCATAGCTTCTATATATTTAATACATCTTACAAAATAATTTTCTAACAAAAAATACCTAATGCATTATTTTATCAACTTCTTTAAATAATATAAAAACATAAATTATAAAAAATATATATATTTTACTATTATACAAATTAAGATACTTTATATACAATGTATACATTGAAATAATACAATAAATAGATACATCATTTTTAAATTGTTTCCATTATTTTTATAGTAAAACAAAATGACTAACTACATTTTATAAATTATAGAAAAAAAACACGTTATTTATACAGTTTGAGAGAATGATTATGAATTTATTTAAAACCATTAAACATTGTTTTTAATATTTAAATATTTTTATTTAAATAAATAAAATAAAATATTTAAATATTAACAATGATTTCAACATATTGAATACTCACAAATCTATTGAAATAATTAAATATTTACAGGTAATGTACAAAGCACATTTTCAAACAATAATTAGGAGTGTTATTAATTGTTGTTACCAAACTACAAATTAGTAAGCTATGCTTTGTAAATCATACTGTATATTATTTAATTGATTAATTTTTTTATTTACATTTACGAAATAAAATAATTTATTTTTAAATTTTGACATAGAACTCATAACACATGACATAATTTAAAAAAATATATAATAACCATATTTTTATTATAAATGTATAAGGTAAGATAGTAAGACACAAACTAACAAGACAATTATTATTTTATATCTCTTAATGTAAAAATGTTAAGAACGAATGTGTTTGAATACTTATCATTTTTTCTCAATTAAAATGTCTCTCAGTTAAAATGTTTACCCTGATCTGTTTTTAAAGATATTTACATTCCAAACAAATATTGACAAATAAATGTTATGAATTATTAAGTAATCAATTGATCAAGTATCATCAAAATCCTGATCTTTGTCATCTTGATAAAATTCATTTGCTGCATCAACTCTTCGATCAAGTTCAACCTGTGATTGTCTCACATCTGGGTCAACTTCATCTAAAGCAATAGCATTAAATTCCTCGGTAGGAAGTGCATCACCAGGCACATTTTGAATTTGTACACTTGGTGAGTGCTGTACCATTTTTAGGTTATCATAGGTATGTTTAACAATAAGTTCCAAGTATTGTTTACTATTGGCATTTTCTTGTCGTGTTACAACTTCAGGATGTAATAAAAAGTCAGGAGCAAAATAGTCACGATATTCATGTTCAGGAATTGTATTACTAATATCTTCATCAATCAAAAGAGATGTTTCATATGTCCAACACCGAGCAACATTTCTTAAAGTATACCTAAATTCAGATAATGATACATTATAAAGGTTATTATAGACACTATAGTATACATAATTTAAAAGATCATTATTAAAATTAAAATTGATGTTTAGAATACGATGGGGGGGGGAGGGGGGCAGGTTAAATAATCTTAGCTATTTTCTATGACAAGAATAAATAATTTTTTATTTTATCGATGGCAATTAATACAAATAAAAAAATGTATTTGTTGATATACACATTTAATTACCTATTTTAAAAGTTATTAGGTCTGCAAGTAAAGGAGACTTAAGTATAGTTAAATGTCTTGGGTATAACTAAAAACATAATTCCTTATCAAACAAAAATAAATGAAAAATGTATTAAAAACATATATCTGATATCAAGATTTTAATCAATGTAAATTAGGAATACATAGAAAAATGTAATTCTTTTTAACCATCCAGTTTCAAATAAATGTTAATTTAAATATTTAGACTTCTTATAATTATAAATAAATTATACATTAATTGTATTGTATATTTGTATCAGTATTTTATTAATACAAAGAAAATTGCAAAAGTTAAAAAATAACGTGGTACGTGTACGAAAACAAGTAATATTAATAACATTGGACATGTTATACATTTTCAAACAATCACTGTGGTTTGTTAGGTTAATCTTAATTTATATAATTTAACTTGACTTTAAATAAATAATACAATACCAACAAAAACAAAATTAAATTAAAAAGCGCAGGGGGGATATATGACACTTTCATATTGCCACAAATGATAAGTTTCTAAAGAAGGCTACTGAAATATAAATTTGCATTCCGTTTGGTAGATGTACAGTACAGCTTGTATGTTTTTAAATAACATTAAAATATGTAGTGCCTCTTTCAGAACTTCTTCGAGTTTCTCTCCAAAACTCAATTTTATTGCATCCTAACCAAAACATTTACTGGTGTCTTTAAACGTAAAAAGACAATTAATAAATAAATAAATATAAACATGTATGCATCAAATGAAATAGTTTTTTACCTACTGTTTTATATAAACAATACTATGTAAATAAAACTTTTAAATTAATATTTTTTTAATTTAGTGGACTAACATTTAATAAATCACAAACTAATAATTATCCCAATGACAAGTTAAAGTGTTGATCTATTCGCATGCTTAATATCAGTTTTGTTTTTAATAATTGATCTATTATTATTCATTAGGTATATTTTCCTTTTATTAGAAACTTAAAATAGGTACTTACCCTCCACCACCAACTGTTAAAAGAGGTACATTCAAATCTTTAATGAATTTAACACATTCTCCATGTCCTTTAGTACTTAGATTAAAACAACCCAAACGATCACCGTTTAATGAATCTGCACCACATTGAAGAACAATCGCTGTAGGTTGATAAAGATCCATCACATGTTGGATTACAGGTTTAAAAACCTAAAATAATAAAGTTGATTAAATAAAAATTCATTAATATAACTTGTTGAACATAATAATATTATTGCTTGAAAGAAGTATATTTTATGTATAGCTTTTATTAAGTTATTTTAATGAAAAAATCTAGAAATTTAGGTTATATTTGAATATTTGATATTTCCAACAAACTTATACTTTTACTGCAGTTAAAAAGTTTTCAATATTATTTCAACTCATAAAATGTATTAAACATCTATGTCCTTAATATTTCTGACTCCTAATATTTAAATGTAGGTATTTAATCTATATAATTGTATGTATAAGTAATGTTAATATTTTGTTTTTTCTCTCGCACAATGTCAAATCAAACACTAGATGTTATTTATAAATCTCATAATCAAATATTTTTTTAGAAATGTAATAATTATTTGTTTTATTTTTTTACATACTTGTGAATAGCTAAAATCATCAATCCCTTCTTTTAAAGGAACATTTACAGAATAATATCTTCCGACGTCTGCTCCGATCTCATACATGTCACCAGTACCAGGGAAAAACCAGTTACCATACTTATGAAAGGATACAGTCATTACACGGTCTGTTAAATAAAACGCTTCTTGGACACCATCGCCGTGATGTACGTCAATATCGATATATAAAACTCTCGGATGATATTTTAATAGTTCCAAAATAGCAATGACGATATCGTTTACGTAACAAAAACCAGAGGCTTCAAACTTTTTGGCATGATGAAGACCACCCGACCAGTTAATAGCAATATCACAACAGTTTTTGTTAAGTTTCATTGCTCCGTCCAGCGAAGCGCCCGTGTACATGGAACAAAAATCGTATAGACCTTCGAACACGGGACAGTCTTCGCCCACGTTAAAATGATTTAAGTATTTGCTGTACGTGGTCAGGTTCTGTGGCGTTACCCTTTGAAGGAACTCTATGTACTCATCGTGATGGAACCGGCACATGTCGTGGGCACTGGCACGGTACGGCCGATAGATTTTCATTTTATTGTACAGACCATAGTTCAATACCAAACTGTGTATGACCGACAGACGGTGTGGCTTCATGGGGTGTGCAGGCCCATAGTGGAAATTGCCCACGTCGGGGTTGTAAAAGTAAAACACACGCTTGTTAGACATGTCGGTGTCAGTGTTAGAACATTTCAAAACTCGCAGACAGTAGGCACGGCAGTCGACTCCAGGACGAACGTATTCAAGCGCATTTCACTCGAATTTCGATTAACGTAAAATGAAAATTATATCCTTTCGAGTAGGTACCCGTAAAGCGGTAATTAATAATTATTTAGTTTTAGTAAACACTAAACACTAAACAATCTAACGAGTAACGACAACAACAAACTTAATATTCAGCCGCAATCCCGCACCGACCGAATTTTAGGGTCAGAAGTTAGTAACAGATATGGACAGACACTGTGTTACTGTTTGCAATTGGTTCGCAAAATGTTAGTACCTCGCCAAGCCGGTGGGATCACTGCCGACTACAACCTACCTGTCGACTCTCTTACTACCATCATCCGGATTCCCGATCACCAGTTGATTCGTCGTCGGCTTCAAGACCTTGGTATTTCAAATTTTCAATCATTCTTCAAGTCCGGGTTAGAACAAATTTTTTTTAAATTTTTTTTTTACGTCTTGTGCTTAGGTACTTCCAGTAATAATAATATCAACTTAAATTCAATACTTGGAAAGTTAAATTTGTAAACTAATTGAAAATTACTACAGAAAAATATTTATTTTAAATAATACTATTACAAAATTATAATTCATTCGACAAATTGTTAAACTTGCCGTATAAGTTGCGCATTTCTGTAGTCATGCACTCATGCGGTCTACCACGTGATTTTATATTACATTTAATTAAAATATCAATAAAAACATAAATGTAGAAATAATAATTATTGGTAATATATTTAATAATAATAAAAAAAATATATATAATACATATTATATATGTATTTAAATATCATCTATACGTAGTAAAACATAATTTAATATTCCAATAATAGGTACAGTAACGTATAGGTAAATTGCACGCTGTTATCTAATTATCTATATAGTAAATGTATTTATTTATATTATTTTTTTACATTATTAACATTACAAATTACAATATTATATGTACCTACCTACGTATATTATAAATTAATATAATTATTTATAAAAATAAACTAATTGTCATATTGTATACTAGACACTATATAATATATATTATACGAGTAGTATTATATAGGTACCTAACTGTGGATTGTGGACATTAAATAATAAATAAGTATCTATTGGTAGTCAAGAAATCATGTTTTATTAACATGAATGTTTGACATCTTATATTTTGTAAGCGAGTTAAAAATCGGACATTTTTATCAAATCATTTTGTTTTCGGAACCATTAATTGGTCTTTTATTATTCTTGTCCCTAATGAATGTATTGTAGAACGATATTCAGAAATCGGAACTACGTATGGTTCCGGTGGCGCAATTCCTGAATACTTTACACCCGATCTTTGGACTAGAGGTCTTTTCAACCTAATCCTTACGTCACGTTTGAACGGTTCACGGTGACCACCTTGGTAACCACCATGGTCGTCGCGGTCGTCACCGTCGTCAACATTTTCTTTTGCACCATTATTAATAGTGTAACCGTGTTGTTTTGGCTTATTAAAATCCGAATCGTACACAGTTTTATGTTCTTCTTTTACCAAATTGTCTATTTCATCTGTACTCATTTTACATAACACGTCCTTAAGGTATGGAAACCTATCAAACAGCGCTTGAAAATCTTTAACTTTTTTTTCATACTCTTCCTTGACTATAGATTCGTCTTTTTCTTGAGGTTTACAAAGCGTACACACGAGAGTTTGATATTTTATTACCTAAAAATATTAAGAATTAGCTACCTACAAATTATTTACAAGGAACAATAATTATAGTTATGATTTTTATACAGCACTTCTCTGTGTATAGGAAATTTAATATACATTGTACCATCGATTATAAATATTACTAAGTACCTATAGGCTATAAGTAGTTGATAATCTATAGACCATGAACTATGGTTCATTATTATTTATTAATAAAAAAACTTATAATATAATAATAAATAAAAATTATTTTAATACGATTGTATTTTTTTTATTTTAAAAATCAATAAAAATTGTGTATGAATAGTTGTACTAGCACAATAGCACCCTCTATTTTTTAAATGTTTCTTTTTGAATCAAACGGTTGCAATCCGGTTTGTGATACAACCAGTGGCGTATTTAGGAGGGACCCCCCTGGGCCAGGGTCCATAGTGAAAATGTGAAATATCAGGTTCAAATCAAATCATTGGATGCATACCTATGGTATCTCTTTATGTTCATGCTATATTGATGTTATACCTAAGGTTTTCTTTTTTTATAGTCTATTAAATAGATTTTATATGAATTATGAAAATTGTAATTTAAATTGTATTCTTGCTGGTATGTGCAAGTGATAACCATTTTAGTGTTAAGTTTACATACGTCGACATATTTTTTAGAAATTGATTTATATTTACTGTTGTAGGTAGGTTGTAGGTATTTACAATTTTACACTGTTTACAGAAGTTGTTCAACACGCTCTATAGGTTGATTTAAAACGTTTTTGAGGAATTAACAAGGAAATGTTAGATTGGCAGGACTTGCTTTGATGACAGCTTATCGTAATATAACATTAAAATATAGATGCAATTGTCAATAATTAAAAAAAAAAAATGAATTTTACAATTTTATTGTATAAATAATAATAAATATTCATAAAATAAAATGGAGCATTCTCTATTTGTTTTGTATTATTGTTTATGTCATAATTATAACCACCACTCCCCGGCTCCTTAAAAAATGTTTGTGTTAGCTGGATCCATCAAATCTTTATATTATTTGTTTTACTGTTTAGTACATATTTTACCGCTAGATAGCGCTAAATCATATATAAGAAGCTTTGTGACAATTCATAATCGCCAATACTTACACAATTTGCCATTTATCTCGTAAGTGCTAGACGCTAGTGCTTAGTAGTTAGTCCTATTAAATCATACCATCACGCTATAGAGTAATTATAATTTATTATAATATAATATAAATTATATAAATTATAATATATTATAATATATAGTCGATACATCTTCTTTAGATTTCTTTAGATAACGATAATAATTATACCTACATTTATAGTTTACAACACAGCTGATGAAAAACTATTAATTCTTAATTCTACGACAATTTGTAAGCGAGTTATGAGCATTTTTCAAATTTGCTATTTTATACATGCTAAACTTTCTGAATTGTTGAATTATCGTAAAAAATCAATGGACGAACACAGAAATTAATGTTTTTATAATTACGTTTCATAATAGGTCGACTCGATTTACTCTAATTTTGAAACTTACGAAGCTAAATTTTACCTGCAGAGCGTAAATTTGATATGGTAAGTTCCTGTAAAACGGAAATAATAAACGCGGGTGTAGCGTTCTCTTAGAACCTAGGTGGCTAGGTTGTCTAGGTATATTTTCTAATAAATATAAATGCACGTAATTCAATAATTTGTAAAACTCAATAGAAGGTTGGGCTGTAGGTAGATACCTAGGTTTAACTGTTTAAGTATCTAAAACAATTTATAGAAAGAAACACCTAATATTTAATATAGTTAAAAAGTAAAAATAAAAAATAATAATAAAAAAAATAAAGTTAATATAGTTTTTATTTAGTTAGTAGTTTAGGTATAAGTTATTATTTAAAAAATGATTTGATCATCAACTTTGATAAAGGTTTCTGGTAGCAAATTGGATCTTGTTGGTACCTAGGTGGCTAGGTACTTTACGAACCAGTATTTTTCTATAGGTACTTTTTAATATAATTGAGAAAAAAAGAAACACTAAAATGGTTAAAATTGTAATATTAATATTGAAATAAATGTTTGGTAACCTTGGTCACCAAAAATAAGTTGGACCGTCTTCAATTTATTTTAGTTTTTTTTTAATACAGTAGAAGAAACTGCTAAAGTATTGTATAAGCGATTCTGGTCCCGAATAACAAACCATCTAAATCTCTTAATATCAACGCTAAATTCCGACACCATTTCTGATAATCCTCCTCGCAATCTGAAGATAAAATGGTGTCGTGACGTTGATCTATAATTTAATTCGAATCAAAATGAAACGAATCCCCATGTAACATGTCGCCATTGGCTGGCTACTCTTCTCAAGTGTCTCATGTAATAAAAAAAAAAAATCCGCATACATGCTTATCGTAATAATTTAATTTTTAATTTTTATTGAAAAATAAGCTTAAGTGATAATTATAATTATTACTTAAAATAAAATATAAAATTATTACTAACTTTTCTTATGTGTTTTGGCCATTTAAAATCTGTGTTGTATATTGTATAGGCTTTGTCATCGTTTTTATCATTTGTTTTCATATTGTCTAAAATTACCATCCTGAATTCTATCAATTATAATATACTGTTTGTATATTTTAACAAAAACTAACCCAAGCAACAATAAAAACAAATAGTTAATTTTTAATAGTAATAGTAAAATTATATATGTTTTAATGATTTATGTACCTACTATGCTTATAGTATATTATACTTAGACAAATATTATACGTTAATTTAATTGTATAATAAATTTATGTAGGTTTTAACCCAATAAAAATATTTAAATTATATGCCTTTGCGGTGACTCATTACATTAAACAAATTTCATAACTTAAAAAATCAAGAACTTAAGTCCGTTATCAGAGAAAAGTTGAATACTACGTTACAAAATGTCAAATTAAAAAATATTAGTCTGACGTCTGAGTACAAAGACAATTTAATTGTGTATATTACATTGTATCATAAAGATGTGCACTGTTTTCGAACGCATGGAACAAGTTATATAACTATTCTTTCACATGCCGTTACTATATAGAATCCAGTGTTTCACTTAATTGTGTCTTGTGACCATGAATATTAAAAACTAAGAGGGGAACTTGAATTATGAAGGTACCAAATATTAGTACCTATGTTGTTACTTGTTAGTACTATACGACCAATAACCAATTTACAATCTATATACACATCTCGCATTAGCTAATACAAAACAGCTAGTATTATTTAAGCATAGAATCAGTTAACATATTTTATATCACATTATGATAGTAAATAACATTTAAAAATATTACGTTTAATACGAATGGTATTAAATTATTATAACAGCGTATGGATGATTAAATATAGGTAGGTACCTACTAATTACTTAGTAATAATTCTGTATTTTTTTGATAATACTTATTATTATAAATTAAGGCTTTGTGCTTTTTATTTTGTTTAAAGATACCTACTACTATATTTAAAATGTTCATCGATTAGTTTTAAATTTATTATCGCCAAATAAATAACAATTATGGTGTGGGTAAATTAAGTTTTAAAATATGTATGGCATAGTAATTATGTAACGGACAGTGTTAACATTAGCCATGTTTTATGGTTTAAGCTTTATATAATGTGGTTATAAATATTATAATATAGCAACATAGTTTTAATATTATCCGGTAATGTTAACATTGGCCAGTGAATCGTGAATTATGTTTATTACTAAAATTGCTTAAGTAGTATAGATGTGTATGTTCTGAGTTTTTTTGTTTTTTTCCCCGCGGTAATTTCATAATTTTAAGGGGGAATGTCGCCCTTGAACGACTCTGATTTTGTCCTATGACACATTACATGGAGATTAAAAAGACGTTATCCACGTTATATTTGACACTCACACAAAAATAATTACCGTATAGAATTTTACGGGGGAATTAAACACTGGAAAATTGTTTTCCCTTACACTAAAAATTTTACCGTATTACACATTGCAGGGAGATTTCAAAATTTTTGTCTACGATTTTTCCCCTTACTCAGAAATATTTACCATATGCACAACAATATATTTTTTTTCTGCACAAGTTTTGTTTGATTTGTCCCAAACCTTTCAATATAATCTTGAAATAATTATTAAAAAATAAAAAAATTACACATTAGTTAAGCCTTCATATTTTTTATTGTAAAAAATTAATTACACAAGTTTTCATACTTCTCGAGTAAATGGTACATATTCTAAAATACGATCATGAATTAATAAACAATAGACTGTTACGCCTGACAGAGATTCTGCTGTTTCAATTTCCAATTGAAAAAAAAAACAAAAAACTCAGAACATACAAATCTATCCTACCTGCTTACATGACTGTAACCTCTATTAATATTTAAGTGACATCGTCGTAGAATAACGAGTGGTTAGCATATAATAAGATAGGTGTATAAAAATACCTAAGTTCAAGTGTTATGTTAATTGTATAGATTGATAGGCATTGTGTATAGTTTAAGTTTTTAAAAAATTGATTTTGTTTTTTTGGTGTAACCTAAAAATGAACACTCGTAGTTACTTAAGATTTTTACCAAATGTTTATATAACCATTTTTCATACGTAATAATTTTTCTTAAATATTTTGACTCTTTTTATAGGCATGAGGAATTTTAGATTTTTTTTAAAGTTTTTACAATTATTGTCAATAAATAATTTTTTACTCGTTTAAAAACCTTGGAAATTTTGAAAAAAAGTAGTTAATAAATAACTAATATAATAAACAACAAATTAAAAAAAATATATTAACACTTTTTTTTATAAACATTTTAAGTTCAGATTTGAACGAAATTATACATTTAAACGAAAAATAATGATATTACCTAGTTATTTTGTTGTAATTAAAAACAATTATTAGTGGAGACTTCTTATTTATATAAATATACATTTTATCGTACTCAATGACATTTCAAAATATTTAGATTCATTTTAAGCTATTACCTGTTTATACCATGAACCTATTCACAATACACTGTTGTAAGATAAGGTGGTATTGACTCAACAGCTAATAACAAATAACAATAATAGAATATAATAGAAATATACTCTATTATAATAATTAATTATAATAAATTCAATATTTTCGACAAAAATGTAATCAATTAACTGTACCTAATACGATTAGTGAAATAAATATTACTTCAATAGGTAGCAATTAGCAATATCAAACAATACATATTCATAAAATATACTTGATATATCGTTTTTTGTACCTATGCAATGATTTTCCATTGAATCCAAATTTAAAACAAACATTACAGTGACTTACTCCTTAATGATGAGTTACACTCGACAGTTACCTTTCCCCCTTTTTTCTTGCATACAAATCGATTGCCTCTTCTATAAACTCTCGGGTCTTCTCGCTTTCGATACTTATTTTCATACAATATCCCAATGTGCCATGTTCCAATTTGGTACATTGTACCTACCTACAATAAGTAGGTATACGTTTTTGAAACATTGATAAAAATTAATTATATATTTTATTGAACACAATGAGATAAGTGCTATATAGGTATTTCGATCTGAAATGTGTGAACTGTAGGTATTGTAGGTATTGTATGTTCATTATGATAATAATAGTAAGAGATGACAAAATCGTAACGAGTGTTATAAAAATATTATAAATTCATTATTTGAGTGACGAATGAAATTTTAGGGGAGCATGGAGTATGGATATATGGATTCAACACTGCATTTGATGGGTACATATTATGTATGTATATTGTAATTGTATAGTATAGGTACTTGTACCAATTCTGTATATACTGTAAATAGTAATTAATTAAACATTCAATTAGTACAATTAAAAAATTAATTTGTATACAAAATCACATGGCTGAAGTATAATGCCGTGACTAATGAAGATGACAGTGATACGATACTCAAGCGTGTATAAATAACACTGTATTATTATATTTATATATATATGTTACGGGTAATGTTAACATTTGGATAATGTCGACATTATTCGGATAATGAGACATTAGCCAACTGTCATCATAAGCCGCCATGAATATTGGCTAATGTTAACATTAACCGGGTAATATTACATTAGCCAAGAACTTTTGGATAATGTCTTAACAACCATAAAAACGTATCATACATGAGGTGCAATAATTTAAATTATTAACAATATTAATTATATTTAAGACAACAACCATAAAATACATAATATTAATTATATGAGTTTAATTATTTTAATTTTTAACAACGTAACCTACTAATGATATATAATATGTTATCCTTTATTATTGCACGGCATGCTTCCGTGACATTTTGAATTGCACAAAATTCTAGATGCTTTACATTTACATCGATTGGTGTCACATTTCCCCTTACATGAACACCTTTTATATCCTTGACCACCACCATCTGACATTTGACTCACAATTTCCATCAATGATTTGTCTACATGTACCACCTCATCAAGCGGTATTAAAGCCAACGGACAAACACTAAACTGATTTCTGGTGTATAATTGTGGCAAAGTACCATATTTATTGTCAAGTTTATAATGTTGCCCATCCTCAATAGACACAACTGCAAATATAATATTTCTCGGGTCTGCTCGTCCTCTGTTGACATCCGGTAAAGAGACTCTCACACTGTCTCCAATGTTGGCTGGGGGGAACTTATGGATAGACCTAAATTTCATATTTTTAGCTTGATTCAGTAAACAAATTTCAGATTTTTTTCTAATATTTTCGATTGATTTCTGTAAAAAATGAATTATTAGTTACTGGGAACAATATAGGTAATTTAAAATAACAATATCTTACCTGTCTTGAGCATATTAAGTCACATAATCCTTCATCCTTCGATGCTTTCAAACAACAATTTTCATTCACCAATTGAACATTATTTTTTTCATCCATGCCTTCGTTTTCGTCTTCTTCATTGATATTATTTAAAAATATTTCTAGATCATCTTCAGTATTGATATTATCAACGGAATCGCTAGGAAAACGTGTAGTCAAACCAACTCTCATATCTGTTCCAAACATTGCCTCGTACGGTGACCTAAAGTTATTTCGAAAATATGATAATTAAAGCTCAAAAGTTAGGGTATGTTATGTTAAAATTTCACAATAAAAAAATATATACTGATAAATATTTAAATACTAATTTTAAATTACCTTTGGATACCAGAATGAAGTGCTTTATTCTTCATTAGCTGCACAGATCTCAGTCCTTCTTTCCATGATTTTACAGTATTAGTTTGCATCCAGGTTATTAACATATTTTGTATGTCTTGAATAGCTCTTTCCACGCTACCCTGACTTTGGCTATGGCGTGGTTTACCATGTACTATTTTTAACGTAGGCCACATAGTTTTCAAGTCATTTATAATTTGATTGACAAATTCTCGCCCCTTGTCGGATTGTAAAATAACCGGTGCTAAAAAATATAAAATACATCCAAAATATTGGTCGCCACTTCTTCGGCCGTTTTTGACTTTAAAGCCCGCAACTGAACAAATTTTGTTAAATGATCTTGGTAAACCATAATAAAGCAAAATTCTCCATCTGCTTGCGATTGAATGTCGATCAGGTCAACCTGATTCTAACCTACGATTAGCTTTAAACTCATACTTCAAACAATCTACAGATAGACGGATCTAAATGTGTAATCGATAAAATATAAAATTATTATACGTCTAGATTACACTCGGCCCCACTTGGTATAAAGAAATAGAATTCAGTTTTCACTTTTAACATTATCCAATGTTGACTGGCTAATATCGACTATATAACTAGTACCAACCAATTTAAATGATGCTATGGATGCCCATTGCTACCCAATGGGTCACGGATACATAGTACCTATATCCGTACTACTACTACTACTTCTACTACATATTCCAATTTAATAATTATTTTCAGATTTTAATTGTAATGACATGAACACAACCATGAATTAAATTGCATATTCTCATACTATAAATAAGAACTTCATATTTACGCAAGCTGAATCAACGTACATTTTAAAATCAATCGTTCAGCAATTGTCTACAGTAAAAATGAAAAAGACGTGTAGAATTGTATTTAACTCGTATTTATTTATTGGATGCATTTTGACATGCTCGGCATCTGATACGCCTAAAGTGCACGTCAACTCTGGTGAAATTGCTGGTGGATATGTGTATACTTATAATGGTCGACAAATTTACTCGTTCCTGGGCATACCGTACGCAAGTCCTCCAGTTCAAAACTATCGATTTAAAGTATGTTGAGAATAATGTTTTAATTCGTGCGAGATAAATGGAAATTTAAAACACATTCTTTTCGCAGGAACCACAACCCGTAAAGCCTTGGTTGGGCGTATGGAACGCTACCCTTCCAGGAAGTGCCTGTTTCGGCCCGGATTTTGGCACTAATTATAAAACGACTGGTCAGGAAGATTGTTTATATCTCAACGTTTATACGCCAAAGGTAACTGAAAATAATACATTTATAAAGATATATAATCTATAGCTCCCGAATCTTGTTATGAGTTATAACTAAATACATTAAAAACACTTTAAAAATCTAGGCTCACAAGTCTACAGTTAATTTGAAAGTGGTTAAACACTTCAAAAATGACATAAATATTATATAAACTTTGTTCAATATTGGTACTACTTATAATATAATGATATATTATTGTTTCTAATTTTTAAATCTAGATCCAAATAATAATAAAACCCAAACACTCGAATAGGGCATTACAATGTATACATTAAAATATTATATTATTAATAAATCAGCTACCACAAACGAATACGCCTGGTGATTTAATGAATGTGGTGGTGTACATACACGGCGGCGGGTTCATTGGTGGCGAAGGCATATCATACGGTCCACAATATCTTTTGGACACCAACGATTTCGTTTATGTATCGATAAATTACCGTTTGGGCGTATTAGGATTTGCCACCACCGGCGACGGTGTTTTGCCTGGAAATAACGGCATGAAAGACCAAGTAGCAGCATTGAAGTGGATACAACAAAACATCGTTGCGTTTGGTGGTGACCCAAACAGTGTCACAGTCACCGGTATGTCAGCTGGTGCGAGTTCTGTTCATTACCATTTGGTTTCACCTATGTCTAAAGGTATGTGTATTTTAAAAACGCGTAGTATACAATGTTATTTTAAAGTTATAAACAACTAAAAAGTCAATTGTAGTTTAGCGTGATCCGTTCACAAAGACAATTATAGCACATTTAAATTATTATTTGCATAAACAGTTTACAAAAACTTTCGTTTTTGTTGATATAATCGAATAAACCGTAGTTTATTTTACCTACTGTGATAGCACTAGATATACACATTTTAATTATATTTTATTTACATTTTGTCATCTTCGATTGTTTCTTGATAATTCGAATCTAGGGGGGAATAAAAATAGCTTCAACTAAAGTATTTTTTTGAATTAGGTATATCCCTTTCTTAAATACAACTCATAAACACCTCAAGAGGAAAAAAAATTATGTTATGAACGTATTTGATGTATTGTGATTCGACCGTGACTATAGTAGTATTTTTAGGAATAAGAAGAGAGCGTCCAGACCTTATATATTCAATCGATGACTTGATATTTTTTTTAGTAACGAAACATCATTTTTTTAAAAGTCCACCATTAGTTTGTAAGGTTAAGTTTAGTTGGAACAATTTAAAAACATTTTGTATACATGTATTCTGTACTTCTGTAGATTACTGAATATTCCGTAATTTTAAATTATTTTTTTGGTTGAACGTTTATATTTATCTACTTACCTATTATAGTAAGTCGGAAACCTACTACATTAGACGTGTGAAAGACATATTTATTAATAAACTTATGGCATGACTTCAGGTTTATTGATATTGATTTATTATTCGATTTCCATAAACTACTATTTAATATGAATTTGATCATTGACACTACATACTTAATTCTTAAATGGACGCGAATCCGGTATTTGGCATTTGCTGTCTCAATCTAACAATCACTTAGTAAAATAGCAATGTACGTCCAGCCGTTCACGTTTAGATTCGTTAGTTGTAATATAAAAAATTGGCCTATTTTTATCGAATTTAAAGGTCATAACATTGCCAGTGTTTCTTAAATTTTGTAGCGAGTTATAGCAATTTCTAAAATGTAATATTTAACACATAGTAGTATATTATGCAATATTAAGTTATAATATTGGTTTTTATATTTTTATGTTTTTAGGACTATTCAATCGAGTAATTCTTCAAAGTGGAAGTGCTTTCTGTCATTGGTCTTATACTGAAAACGTCGTTCAAAAAACAAAGCATGTTGCAAATCTGCTGGGATGTCCAACAGATAATTCCGTGGATATCGTCGAATGCCTTCGTTCTAGACCAGGAATAGATATTGCAAGCTCATTTATAAATTTCATGGTAAATATTTTGTCGGTAATTAAATATAAAATGTATACTTAGGTACATTATAAATAAAATATTGTATTTTCTTTATTATGTTTACAGCCATGGAGATTCAATCCTTTTTCACCGTTTGGTCCAACCGTTGAAGTAGCCGGAGACGAAAAGTTCTTACCAGATATTCCAGAAAAACTTGTTCCATATGACGTTCCAGTGTTGATGAGCGTTACTCAAGATGAGGGTTTAATAATAGCACTATTCATCAACTATGAAAATGGTTTTAACGAACTAAATAACAACTGGAATGAACTTTTACCACATCTTCTTGATTATAACTACACGGTTTCAAACGAGAATCTGAGAGCCAAAATTGCCAAAGATATAAGAGAGTTTTACTTTGGTGACAAAGCGATATCAAAAGAAACTATTAGCAATCTTGTTAAAGTACGTTTATACTATAATTACCTACCCACCTAACTACCTAATATTTGAAGAAAATTTGTAGCGTTTTTATTAGTATTTTCATTTTTAAACCTACAAACTAATGTCATATTATAATTTATTTATTTATTTTATTTATTATAACATCGGCTTTACAAATCGATATACAGTATATCGTGTATACATATTGAATAAGTAGGATAATAGTATAAATTAACATACAAACTTAAACTAGATAAACCAACAAAAAATAATGATAAATAATACATATTAAATTACTAATACTCTAATTATTTTGAATAAACTTATCTTTGGATCAAGCCTACAACATATTGGTAAATATATTATAGATAATTCTCGTGACTTTTTATTACTTTAAAAAAATGAATAATGTTGAGTCAAAATTAGTTTTGCATTTCTACTTATTTTTGCATTTTTGAGAATTATATCTAATTTTATTTTTTATAAATAATTCATGTTGTAGGTACCCGTAGTTGCGAATCGTTGTATTAGGGATTGCTCTTTATCTATACGTACTTGACTATAAAATAATTTGGCTTATCGTCATATTTTTGGACCGTTGTTACGTCCTGTTGTCATTGCAAAAAATTGTGATAAAAAACCTAATAATAAGAATATAATAGTAATTGATATCTCATATAAACAATATATACAGTACCTGAATAATTATCAGTAACTGAAGTAAGGTAAAAAAACAACAATAAATAACAACGACAAATAATTACGATATGTACATACAATATTTTTGCTATTAATATTTTTTAATACTTTCTAATTTTATATATTTTTGTATTTTTAAATTGTTTTTCATCACATGTTAGCATAATTAGTGTTTTAATGCTTATTTTTCTAATTTCCTGCAATACATAATTTATTGTATTTCTATTCCATTTGTAATAATTTTTAGTGCATTAAATTCGATGCGTTGCTTAGTGTATATATTCTTGTTAGTACAATTTAAATAATAATCTAGTATAAACATCCTTCAGATGATTTCAGATAGAATGTTCGGCTATGGTGTGAGTAAAGCAGCACAGCATATTGCTGCAAAGAATACGGCTCCTGTATATTTCCATGAATTTGGATACAGTGGTAATTATTCTGCCATTTCTATGATAGATCCAAAATCATATTCCCGAGGATCAAGTAAATAACATATTTCGCATATTTTTTGTTTTATTTATATGTGTAATACAATATTGTTAATTCGTTATAACTATTAAACAATTAGGCGTAACTCATTCCGACGAAACCATGTATGTATTAAAACATAACGGTTTCCCTATTCATGACAACGAAGAAGACACGAATATGATGAAAACTATGGTCAATATATGGGCAACCTTTATTAAAAATGGGTGTGTATCACATATTTATCGTTATATTAAACATTGTGACATAATTTCTATAACCCAACTGTAGTCTAATGAGGAATCAAGAAATATTTTTTTTATTCTTTAAGTAGTTATTTATAAATAAATATTCACGACTAATACCTCAAAATAATATCGCTCATAATTTAATTTTTTTAAAACTTTTTTAGAACTCCAGATATTGGAAATTCAGAAAGTTGGGTACCCATTTCTAAGAATCCAGCCGATCCTTTCAGATTTACTAAAATTACTCAACAACAAACGTTTGAAGCCAGAGAACAATTGAACCATGGAAACTATGCATTTTGGAGTAGTTTACCATTAACAGAATTTTATGAAGTTGAAGTGTCGAAAGACATAAAAACTGTATTATAAATAATAAATATTAAAACTTGAAGTTTATTACACTAATAGTTTATTTAAAAATGGAATGTTAAAATCGTTGTTAAATATTAATTAGTATAATAAATTCTATTGTTTATTCAAAACTTCAGCTAACAATTGTTGATTATACATCATATTTAATCATATACCAATTCCATATTTTTTTTTTAAAAAAACAGGTCAGTCGTTCTGATGTACACTAGGTTTTATGTGAACCTCGTCATTTAGTAGGTTACTGTAATGGATGTGTTAAAATGTAATTCAATGATAAATCATTGCTGATTTTTACACGACGAAAAGCGACGGTGAGTGGTGACGGTCTTCAGCCTATATCTAAGAATATTCTTCTTAGAATATTTTATGATATTTTAATATTTCCATTTTGGTTAATTTACTGTATTGTTACCAATACAGAAGGTTGAATTAATTTGCCTAAGACTAATTGCATTTATTATATTAATATCTATTAATAATCAATTATTATAATAGGTAGAATATATTTGTCAATTACAACAAGATAACTAAAATCGTTGTTATTTGTTTGATTATTAAATTTTGTCAAAATTTAAACTTCATATGTCTGAATAAAAAAAATGGGTTTAAATATGTTTAGTTTTTTATTTTTATTTTAATTTAGTGGATTGAACTTTTTAAATCAACTGAAAACAGTTAAGTCATTTTGGCTGTCGGTTGAATTTAAGTTGATAAAAATATTAACTGACTAATTAGGTAAAGGAATTAATTAAGGTAAAGAAAAAAAATATCAGTCTATGGCCACGGATGTGTATAAAAAGAACCATGACGAGTACTGAAGACGATATTAACCTGATAAACGTGACGTAATGATTATATTGAAAATACCTCTTTATTATATACAAAATATATAAGACGTCAAACGTCACGTTAACAACTTATATATTATTAAATAACCTCAATAATACCACTCGTATATAGTATACCAATTATCAATCTTAATTTGACACAGAACTAATTAATATTTTTGCCTTTTAATATGTTGGTATAATTTTATATTATAATATTTTTTCAATTAAACTGATAAACATTAGCACCTTAGTTATTATAACCTCTAACCTAATTTAACCGTCACTCATTACTACAGACTCAAGTGTTTTTCCAAGCCTGTTCAGCTGTCTATATATATTATATAGTAAAAATTTGAGTTATTGAAAACTCGACAGAAAATCAATATTACCTATCATGATCATATTATATGTATAAAGTTATAATTTATAACTAAATCATAGTTAAAATAATATGATTTAAAAATAAAACAATTAATAAATAATAACCTTGAGTACCTAATTAATTATAGTGCCTAATGTATTTATTAAAAAACGTCATAATTGGCACAAGTTCTTTAAAAAAAAAGAAACGAAAAGCTGTAAATGTTCAGTTGGTTCACAAAAAATTGTTTTTTCCGCCGATATGTCGTCGGACTGCACACCACTTAACGCACTCGTAAAAGCGAAAAACCGGAAAATGGTTTGATGAAAAATAGAACAACACCACAAGCGTGGTGAAAAAATCAAAAAATACTTCGACGACCAGGTTTTCAGGTTTATTATCTAGTGGCACACGTGGTTTAGTGTTTGTATAATCATTTGTGTGATTATTGAATTACAATTAAAATGTAAAGGACAATAATACGGCGTTTAGTATTTACAATGTCTATAATTCAGTTTTTATGTCTTTCGACACTTCAACTTCATAAAATTCTGTTAATGGTAAACTACTCCAAAATGCGTAATTTCCATGGTTTGAATGTTCTCTGACTTCAAACGTTTGTTGTTGAGTAATTTTAATGAATCTGAAAGGATCTGCTGGATTCTTTGAAACTGGTAACCATATTTCTGAATTTCCAATATCTGGTGTTCTATAAAAAATAATAGAAAAATCATAATCATTATGAGTCATGGTTTATGCTTACTAATAATAAATACCTACCCGGAATTAAAAAAAAAAAATTGATATGTCTATAGACAAGAATTAAGCCAGGAATTCGATATCAGATTTCAATAATATTCGTAACAATGATTGATTAGACGATAAAAAAAAATAGATAATTACCCATTTTGAATAAAGGTTGCCCAAATATTAACCATAGTTTTGATCATCTTTATATCTTCTTCATTGTCGTGAACAGAGTAACCATTCATTTTTAGTGTATACATGGTTTCATCACCATGAGTCACGTCTAATTGTTTATTAGTTGTAATGAATTAATTCTGTATTACACATACAAATGAAAAATATCTAAAATATGTCATTTACTTGATCCTCGGATATATGATTTTGGATCGAAACTAGCTATACTAGAATAATTACCACAATATCCAAATTCATGGAAATATACAGGAGCCGTATTTTTTGATGCAATATGCTGAGCTGCTTTACTCACAGCATATCCAAATGTTCTATCTGAAATCATCTGAATGATGTTGATATTAGATTAGTATTAAATGCACTAAAAAACTCTTAAAAATGAAAAAAAAAGTGCAATTATGGATAAAAAAAACATTATTAAATACATAGTTTGTTAGTAATACACTACCATTTATCGTTTTTAATTATTGTTCTTCTTAAAGGTTCAATATTCTTATAATTTATTGTACTAATGCTTTTGTTAAAATAAGATAACAAACATATTATCATAATGGTATTTTTGTTCATTGACAACAAGGCGTAACAACGGTCAAATAATACGGCAATAATCTAAATTTTTATTAGAATCAACAACGAATAAGAAGAACTATAATAAGTTCTTTATAATCGTGATGCGTACACATAATAATCGGGAGCACACAAATTCCTAACCTAACCTAACCTTTGGATGACCCTCAAATTGCAACCCATTTTTTTTTTTAAAAAAAGTTATTGAAATTTTTTCCTGATTTCAAAAATATCATTCATTTTAACTGCCTTCGAGTTCATCTAATGATCTTATTTTACTGGGATCGGCTTCGGTAGACATAACTAATATAGTTCTAGTTCAAATCATAAACCTGTATATTTTTTTTTTAGATAAATTATTGCGACCGATGACAGACTTATTTCAGAAGTATATAAGACCTACCTTATATTATAGTAAAATGAATACATTTAATAAGTCAATAATGATTGATTTAATGTCAATTCGTTACTAAACAGTTATAAATATTTAAACAAATAGACCAACACATATTTTTGAGCATAACAGCAATCGATATAATAACCCAACCGATGGTACACGCACAACTATCAAAATATTAATTAATAATCTAAGTATGCTAAGGCAGGCAATTCGAGTAAACCGTTTAGGTGTTAGTTTGTGTAAGTCAGTAGAAAACACCCATAAGCAATTCGAGTGTAAAAAGGTCACCTACCTATATTTATAAGATAATTCGAGACCTAAAAATTAGACACTAATATTAAGATCTGCATTAAAATTAATATTAGGTAGGTAGATAACTATATTATAAACGTACTTCAACAAGATTGCTAATAGTTTCTTTTGATATTGCTTTGTCGCCAAAGTAAAACTCTCTTATATCTTGGGCAATTTTGATTCGCAGATTCTTGTTTAAAACCGTGTAGTTATAATCAAGAAGATGTGGTAAATGTTCATTCCAATCATTGTTTAGTTCATTAATACCATTTTCGTAAATAATAGATAAAACTGTACTAAGACCCTCATCTTGGGTAACACTCATGAGCACTGGAATGTCATACGGAACGAGATTTTCTGGGATATCGGGTAAGAATTTTTCGTCTCCGGCTACTTCGACGGTTGGACCAAACGGTGAAAAAGGATTGTATTTCCATGGCTATATCCAGAATACATATAATACGATTTAAGGAGATATTAATGTATTATTTAATTACCGACAAGATATTTACCACGAAGTGTATAAATGATTTTGCAATGTCTATTCCTGGTCTAGAACGAAGGCATTCAACGATATCCACGGAATTATCTGTTGGACATCCCAGCAGATTTGCAACATGCTTTGTTTTTTGAACGACGTTTTCAGTATAAGACCAATGGCAGAAAGCACTTCCACTTTGAAGAATTACTCGATTAAATAGTCCTAAAAACGTAAAAATGTAAAAACCAATGTTATAACTTAAAAGTACATAATATACTATACTATATGTGTAGAATATTACATTTTGAAAATCACCATAACTCGCTTCAAAATTTAAAAAACATTGACAATGTTGTCACCTTTAAGTTTGATGACAATATAGGCCATTTCTCTCCATTATTGAAACTACGAATCTAAACGTGATCTCCTGGACGTACATTGGCCATTTTACGCACTGTTTGTTAGATGGAAGCTAAATACCGGACTCGCGTCTTCTTAGGCCAGTTTCACAGCTGCGCACATGAACCACTAACCGTACTCGGGGCTGAGGAACGGGCCTCAAAGGATATCAATTCAACATTCAAACATTTCCTAAGTTTTTTAACAAGATTTTGCTTTTACAAATGTTCACTCAATGAAGTTAGGGCTTCAGCCCCCCCCCCCTACAAATCTCAATCACTACTCGCTCCTGCGGCCTTAAGTATAGTGTCAATGGTAGGTTTATTATCCAATGGTAGTTATAGAAATCGAATTATGAACCAAAATAAATAGACGTGATGTCACGTCATAAGTTTATTAATAAGTATAACTTTTACTCGGATATTGTAGTAGGTTCTCGTAATAGGTAAGTAGATTAATGTAAACATTCAACTAAATAAAATAATACAAATTTATCAATTATCAGCGATCTACTTTACTACTTTATCTAATTATCTAATATTATCTTATTATCTGTTAAATATAAATGTATAATTTTGAACTATTGTTGCTATTTTAAATTATATTATTTAATAACTACCTATTTATATGTGTGTGCTAGTCTATTGTAGCCTGTTACTAATACACACTTAATTACCATACTTGCTGAACCATATAAAATTACCGTTTGGCGTTTATAAATAATAATAATAAACATTATTTATTGAACCATGGTTTATTAACTATTAGATAGGTAATCTAAACTTTATCGAGACATATTAAATTACCCTAATATATTATACTAAACATACCTACATATTTTAATATTAAAACAGACAATATATGTTAAATCAAGACTGCCGTTGGGTAACCAGTTGTTTTCATTTTAGATCAGCGGTTCCCAAACTTTTTTGGTTCGCGCGTCCTTAAAAATAAAAATAAATAATCGCGCCTCCCGTGAATAAATGAATTACGATTTCGTATTATTTAAATATTCAAAGATTTTTAATTTTACTACAAAAATCCAGATATAAATATTATTTAGTATTACCATTGAGTATAGATAGTAGATACTATCTATACTCAATGGTATAACAAAAATTATTTCTAAAAAAACAATGACTGTTATTGTTTTATAACGAAAAATTTAATGTGAACAATAGCTTGTTTCCCGTTTATTAATGCTTCAAAATTAGGCAGCAACGTCGTTACTGCCACTCGCATTTCTTTTTAAAAATTAAGTTTGTACCTATACATGGATTGTAATACCGCAACTGCCTATAGTCCTGCTTCACATAAGTACGATGTGGCAAATGTTCATAATATAGTTTTGATATGGGTTTCATCAGATAAACGTTTCAACGAAATTATCGTTGATCTAAAAAAATCAATATTTACTTCACGCCTCGCCTGCTAAATGCTTGCGCACCTCACACTTTGGGAACCGCTGTCTTAGATAATTAATACTGAATAAAATGTGTGTTTTGAAATAAGGATATACTTAGAAACATTGTAGACGAGACACATATTTTATACATACCTTTAGACATAGGTGAAATCAAATGGTAATGAACAGAACTCGCACCAGCTGACATACCAGTGATTGTGACACTGTTTGGGTTACCACCAAACACAACAATGTTTTGCTGTATCCACTTCAATGCTGCTACTTGGTCTCTCATGCCGTTATTTCCAGGCAAAACACCATCGCCGGTGGTGGCAAATCCCAATACGCCCAAACGGTAATTTATCGATACATAAACGAAATCGTTGGTGTCCAAAAGATATTGTGGACCGTATGATATGCCTTGGCCACCCATAAACGCGCCGCCGTGTATGTGCACCACTACATTCATCATTAAATCACCAGACGCATTCGTTTGTGGTAGCTGATTAATTGATAAAATTATATTTTAATGTACATCACAATGCCCTATATGGGTGTTTAGGTATTTGCTATTATTAGGATCTAGATTTAAAATCTATGAACAATAATATGTCATCATATTATAAGTAGTACCATTGACTATAGATAGTATAGATGGCCCACTGGCGGCATTTCACGATACGCTTTAATTGATAATGCCAATAAATAATACTATCTATAATCAATGGTAGTACAAAGTTTATATATATATGTCATTTTGAAGTGTTTAACCACTTTCAATTTAACTGTAGACTTGTGAGCCTAGATTTTCAAAGTGTCTTAAATGTATTTAGTCATAAAAAAGATACGGTTGAAGATTATTATTTATCTATTTAAATGTATTTTCAATTACCTTTGGCTTATAAATAGGCGTTAACATATAAACAATCTTCCTGACCAACAATTTTAATTACTATAACGCACTGTAATTAGGATATAGACTTAAGAATTAAGAACAATAACACATCGTCGCATACATAACACAATTAATAATCACAAAGCTCAGATTATTAGTATTTATATGTAATTGTTGAAGTGTTGTGAGTATAGATTTTCGACTTGATTTAAATGTATTTAGTCATAATAAGACACGGCGTACACACGATAAATTTATAATAAATAATCGATTATTCATCTATTCAGGTACGTCATGTATTTTTCAATTACCTTTGGCGTATAAACGTTGAGATATAGACAGTCTTCCTGCCCAATAGTTAAAAAATTTGCATCATAATCTAATCCTAAACAGGCACTTCCTGGAACGGTAGCGTTCCACACGCCTAACCAAGGCTTTACGGGTTGTGGTTCCTGCGAAAAGAATGTGTTTCGAATTTTCATTTGTCTCGCACGAATTAAAACATTATTCTCAACATACTTTAAATCGATAGTTTTGAACTGGAGGACTTGCGTACGGTATGCCCAGGAACGAGTAAATTTGTCGACCATTATAAGTGTACTCATATCCACCAGCAATTTCACCAGAGTCGACGTGAACTTTAGGCGTATCAGATGCCGAGCATATCAAAATGCATCGGATAAATAAATACAAGTTTAATAGAAGTCTACACGACGTTTTCATTTTTATTGGTGACGAATGCTAAACGATTGATTTTAAAAATTTAAATTAATGTCGATTCGGATTGCTGAAATATGTATAGTTCCTAATAATACATACAGAATGTGGATCATGGCAGTGTATATTTTCATTACAATCAGAATCTGAAAATAATAATTATTATGATTAGGTACTCGGAGATATTATTTATTAAGTACCTACATATCATTTTAATAACAATACAGTGTGTGTCAGCGTACACACTTTGCATGGTATCACTGTCTTCACTTTCAGTTGCCACTGCATTTAATATTTTTCAGCCATGTGATTTTGTATAGTAATCTACACTCAAGATTAATGATTATACTGAATGTATAATATATTACAGTATTGAAATAGTATGTCAGTATACAAGTACCATATTGGTTTTTACCATTCATGTTCACAATATAGGTACAACAATTGGAACCACTGAATCTGGTCAAATAATATTTGCACAACTTATAATGTGTTCGAAAACAGTTTACTGAAAATCTTAAAATTAATAACTAAAATAAAAAAACAAGAATAAAATGTACAAAGTTCAATCAATTATTCCTTACTGATATTAGGGTTAACTTAAAGTGTTCTAGCTTCGGCAGGTATTAAAATGATAACTAAATTTAGTATTGTTAACTTGTTATAAATAAATAATAATATAATCCAAATAATCCTTGTTTTATTCATAATATATTATTTGAAATAACACCTGACTCCAATATTTGTTGACATCCACTAATTTTGAAAATAAATCCAAATCGAAATAATGAGATGCATTGAAATGATCAAATAATTTAGTATTAAAAAATTCAAAATGTATTATCAGTAAGTTTACTGTACTTATAGTGTACTTCAGTTCTACAATTATTATTGAGTTATCATTTAATTTTTAGTTAAACTAAAAGACAATAAAACATTATTTATAAAATATAAACTATGTATATTCTTTAAATAAAGTTGAAAATGTCTAATATTCTGTGTATATTCAAAATAAATTAAACTAGCTGACGGTTGTTTAAATTGTCTAATTAAACAAGTAAGATTAATTAGTGAATTTAATTATTCAGTTATTGACTTTTACTTTCATTTTGTAAAAAAAAAGCTATAAAAGTTTTGTCACTTTATTAAAAAAAATAATTGAAAATACAGTAATCATAAACAAAATTAGATTAATATTTACACTTTAACGTATTTCATATTTAATTTTTTATTTGATATGCATTTATTACTATTATTTATTATTAGCTTATTATTTGTGATAACTGATAATATCTATCATAGCTTTATTTTTTTGACAAGAAATGATGACCAAGATTGGCATACCTATTGGAAATTTTTTATCTATCACATGCCTTATTATCACTATGTGGAATATATTTTCATATGATATACAATAATTAAAATAGACCTATGACTTTGATTGTTGACGACTGACCTAATTAATTCTACATATATATACGATGTATATTGATAAGAGCTGGGCTTATCATATTTAACCTGTTTAACATTGTTGTACGTTTTTTCCTTATTATAAGCTAATCAAGTTAACTTTGTAGTTATAGTATATTATATTCTACGAGATGTTAGAGCACATAGCCTCCATAATACAAATATTTTGAAGATAATAAACGAGATCATGCAATGCATATGAATATGCATATAATAAAAATATAATATTACAATCATTGTGAAATGTTTTTCATGCTGATAAATAGTAAAGGTACATACAATGATTTAGTATAATGTTATATTATAATATTAATGCAAACTCCAAATTCATTATAATACTTAGTGGTTCAATATTTTAGTTTACAATGTTTATTAAAAACTAATTTTAAACTGTATTTATTGAATTTGATGTATTTAATGTTAAATTTTATGTAAATAATAAAGTTGATAGAATGTGGTTGTACAAATTGGAATTTATCGTTATATTACATTTTTATATTAATTATTAAGCTTATTTTACTATACAGGATATAACACACAGACTTGACAAATTAAATACATTTTGTTCTAATCAATATTTTTTTATTTATAATTGACAGACACTTTTGTTAAATGTATGAAATAAACATTTTTATTTTTATTTTTTAATACTAAAAATAATGATATTTTAATTGGATGAAAACTTTTTTGGCAAAATTCAAAATAGCTAATTTGTAAATTTGATTTTAAAAACAATTTTTATGGAAAGAACATTTACTTAAATCATTTAGTTTATTTTTTACAATTGTTTTAAATCTCTATTTTAATTCAGTAAATATTAATCCAGTTAACGTAAGACACGTGCAATTTTCCTTGAATGTATATATTAGTACATATTATCAATAAACTATACAATTTTCAATATATTTTGACTCTTTTTGAAATATTTATAGGCATAAGAAATTTTAAATACATTTTAGATTCTGGGCGGATCGAGAAATGTATTGGTTTTACAATCAATCAGATTACAGTTTTCAAACGCTTCGCGAAAAACAACAACAAAAAAAGGTCGGCAAGTTGGTACCCTTCTGCTTTACAGTAGGTGTTGAGTGGTCACTTTCATGGATGTGTTAAATTTGTATTCAATGATATAAATCATTGTAGGTATACGAAAAACGATTCTGAGCGAAGACGGTCTGTCAGCCTACAGAAGTATGTGTACTTTAAGATATTATTACTATTAAAATAATTAATTTTACTATTAACAATACAGTAGGTTGAATTAATTTTTGCAGAAAACATTGCATTTAAAAATTTAATTGAGTGTTTAAAATATAATAATATACTTTAAAAGTTTCAAGCACAAACGAAAAATATTTTTAAATTACAATGAAATAAATAACATCGTTATTCTTCATTTAAATATCTAAATTCGTCTAAATTTGAATTCAAAATGTCTATAAAAAATTATTTTTTTGATTTTTAGGTTACACTATAAATTACATACAAAAACCTTGTTTTAAAATATTCAGTCATTAGCTATAAAAACTGAACATTTTATAAATTTTTAACAACAAAACAATTTGCAAATGTTCGATGATGAGTTTCGGTCAACATTTTAAATTAAAAGGTTAATAAAAAAAAATTGTGCCTAAGTATTTTTATTATTTTTGATCTACTAAATTTTTCATAACTTGTAAGTGAAAATTAAAAAAAAATCAACCATAAATCCACAATAGTTTTTTATCAGCGTCTAAAGTTAGAATTTCGACAAAAAACGTTTAAATCATGAAAATTTGCAGTTTTTTTTTATTTGAAAATTCATAAAAAATGTTCTGTTTAAATCTAAGACTTTTAAATTTAACACAATATTTTCTATAAGATTTTTTTTTTCACAAAAAAAAACTTTACCAGAAAGTCAAACAATTTTTTTATGAGCGTTTGAAATTAAACATTGGATATTCACCCAAAAACACCTAATTTCACAGGGAATGATTTTCTTATACCTATTGTTGTAATTCAAAAAGTAATAACCGTGAAATTTTCACCAAATGTAGGATTACCATTTTCAATACATCAATAATTTTTATAAAAATATAAAAAAAAATATAATACAATTTTTTTTGAATTTTTTGAACCATGCATAAGAAATTCTCGATTTTTTTGTTTTTTCTATAAATATTTATAAAAACTTTTTTGTTGGGTAAAACTGGAAAATTGAATACAAGGTTTCTCATAAGTTTTTTTAATAGTAGTTAACAAATATACAAAAAAAACAAAAGCACAAATTTTTTTTATAAACATTTAAATATCAAATTTTGACAAAAATTCATCAAAATATAGAACATTTGCAAATTGTTTTGTTGTTAAAAATGTATAAAATGTTCAGTTATTACTTATTAAAGGTAAGATTTAAAAATGTAAAACAATGTTTTTCGAAAAAAAATCAAAAAATTATATTAACACGGTTAACATAATTATATCATTTTATTTATACCATTGTTATAATGTTATGGTATTGTTATACTATTGTAATTGTCGAGCAGTAACGGTAATGCTTATCAGTGAAGGCTCTTAAAATAAAATACATCAGTAAAACTACGAATAAGTATCTAAAAATATGAAGTATTTTTACTATAGCTATTTACTATTGCTATTTACTATTGCCATTTTAAATGTTGTAGGTCATTACTCATAACTTATATAATAATCATTTTGTAGATTATTTATGGTTTAGTTTGCGGTGAATTAAATTTATTTGGTTGTTAGTTGTACTTATTTTTAAACAAATAATTGAAATGTTTTATTAAAAAACATAAATTATCACATTTTTTATTATTTTTATTTACAATCTAAACATAGGTCTGTACAATAATTATCCATTGAATACATTTCTATTGGCTAATCATTCATATGGTTCACCTATACGTTAGTACATTACAGGTACTATTCGATAAAATTGCCAAAAACCAATAATTATCACTGATCAGGAATTTATAATCCATAAGTTATTGTCTATAAAAATAATAATTATTATATTATGTTAAATATTTATCGTACCTCAGAATCTGATATGCGTTAAGCAATAAATACAACACGGCGAGTTTCACCGTGCAATAGTTTTAGCTACGGATATTGTAATAGGTATCGTTTATTCGAATTATCATCACAACATCCTGCAAACACGTTGATAAAACATATTGGGTAGGCACCCACTTTAGGAGAATTGCGTGTTATCATTTACACATTTGAATGAGGTAAGCAACGACGAACGAGAAATACTTTCCTGTATCATCAGCTAGTAATTATTATAATCCCTCGGCGGCGCGCAATCGTAGGTAGATGAAACAATAATAATAATCTATCGACGCCATACAAATTGCGGTCACGTCGTCGCAATAATAAGCGAACAACACTCACACATGGAGCGCATTATATATTATTATTATTATTATTATTATTATTATTATTATTATTATTACAAGTGATCTTTGTCGTCTTAGATGGTATGACATTGTGCAACGGCGTATCACTGACACATAATGAAAAATATTATAATCCGATAAAATCGAATAAAAACGAAAAAACAACCCATAGACATAGACAGAAGTGTATAAGTATTTGAGTAAAATATGTATTTGAATACTGTCTTGGATGAATTTGTATTTGAAAATCAAATAATTTTATTTAGATACTTATTATCGTCTTTGTTTCAAATTTTCAATAAATGATCAAATATAGTGTTTTTCGGTTCAGAATCATTGTAGTTTTGTAATTTTATACTTGACATAACCTTTTAAAAATTAAAATAAAAGCGAAAGGCAGTGGCATATTTAAGGAGGAGCCAAGGGGGGCGATTGCCCCGACCAGTACTTTTTTAGGGGTGGCAAATTTTAGTAGGAATTTTTTTTTTTTTTGAAAACAGATTTACAATAACTTAGGTAAATCAATGTCAACAAGACGTTCTACCAAAACCATCACAGCAATATTCTGTCCAATCATTCGTCTGATAATACGAGTGCGTATTGGTTTGTCGAATACGGTATACCTAGACCAAACATTTCTTGTGGGGCATGATGTTAGTAATAATGTAACATGCTGACTGTTGTCGCAACTGTTGCTGAGCGATTATATGATACAAAATTACCAAACGTTAATTTTTGTATTGTCTTTGCGTCTTGTTAAACTATGAAAGTGAAATTATTTTTTTTTGAACGGCCTGTTCAAATCTTACAGTTTTTGAAATACGACTTACGACACATCTTATTACAGTAGAAATACAAAGTGAACATTTTTAGTTGATTGCTTTGACAACGATTAAACTAAGATAAATAAACCATTTACCATTAAACTATGATGAAATAATTGAAGATTTCGCAAGATCAAAAGCTCGCCGAAAAATATTATTTTAATGATGTTCGTTTTTCTTCTCTTAAATAAATGTATTATATTAACTTTAAATGTGTTCACAATTTCATAAATGATACCGACATTTTAATATTCACTAATGCCTTATACCTAATAAAAATTATAATGGTATGCTTACTGCATACATCTAACATTTTTACAAATAGTATTTGCAAATTTAATAGTATTACCAATAACAACATTTAATGGTTCCGTGTAATATTTCTAACCATAATACATTTTTTGTTACACCTTGCATTGATTATTTTGTGATCACAGGTGCTGCTGACTACTCAAAGTACCTGCGATATTCCAAATTCTGGGCCACTCGATAGATTTTTATACTATTACCATATCACATGTGTTGTAAGTTTTTTTTGATGGGTGACAAAATCACACATTTAAATAAATACAATTATAGAAATTATGTAAATTAAGCATATTATTAACGTATAACATATTAAAAAAATTATGCATAGTTAAAAAAATATATAAAAACTTATTATTATTATTATTATTAATTTTTATTAATAAAGTCGTCAATTGTCAACTATAACTACAATCGCAAACTATTCAAATTGAAAACTAAATGAATTTTTAACTACAAAATAACTAAAAGACTAAACTAAAATATATTTTATAAGCTTAAAAATGTTATATATTATATCTGTTTGGAAAATTATTGTGGTACAGAAAATAATTAATTACTGAATTAAAATAATGTAGGCTGGAATTTTAATGAAACGTTTTTCAAAAATGTTAAAGCTAAATTGGTTTTTCCTCTGAATTTTTAAATTTTTTTTTTAAATATCTAATACATTTTTTGGTATTTTTTGTTCTAGTCTTTTTTTGGTGTATGTATGTTATTTATTAACACGCAAGTATTATTTTGAAATGATTTTAAAACATTTATAAGTTAATGTATATTTGGATGAATTTAGTAAAAATATGAATTGAATTTGGAATGAAATGCTTCACATGCGTTTGTTGTTCGTTGTACACTAGAAGAATATAGTGCCCACATACTTGGGGAAAATTGAGTGCATAAATGCTGCAAATCTTTTATCGTTAATAACATAATAGACATATCATAGAAAATGTATACATACATCTTATTAATATAAGCAATATTTTTGTAACACAGAATATATATCCACGCTACTAAGTCACAACTATTATAGCAGGTAGGAAGAATAATATGGTCAAGTTGCGTCCACACCAAAACGGGACGCAAGTTACCTGTTGAATTTACCGCAAAATATAACTTTTTTGGGGACGCAAGTATTATGCAGCCAAATAATTTATGGTATTAAACGCTGGGACGCAACTAGGCTATCTAAAAAAATACTCTTAGACGCAAATAAGCTACAACCCATTTTTGAACATTTTTTTTTTTTTGACGAGACTCAAATCACCTGCTAATAATAATCTCGGACGCAAGTAGTATGCGCCGGGCTTAGGACTTGTAACGTTTGATTATATAGCTACTTTACGCGGTTTGATGATTCGATTGAATCACATTGTCTACTAAAGTTCGTACTAATCAGTAATTTCTCATCGTCATATAAAAATACGAGGAACGACACTCGTAGTGCCAGCTCGATTGCAACTGCTGTGGATTTAGTTCATTTGAACCGACAAGCACAATATTTGTTTGGATTTTTCCGTAGATCACGTGACGCACAGCAGTCGGCACAGTCATAATCATAGTAATAATAATAATAACAACGAAACGAAACGCTAGTCGGGCGCCTGACGCATTGCCGTCGTATTTTCTGTTTGTTTTGAACTTTCAACACGACCAATCGTGTGACAACAGCAACGCGAACAAGTGCAGTCCGTGACGAGCCTAATGCGCGCGAACGTCCGTCGCCCACTCACGGCTCGCAAAGCTACACCGGAGAGTGGAGGTTTACCATTTATTTTTTCTTAGTTCGATTATCGAATCGATTGCCACGCACGATTAACGCGGTTATCGCGCGTCAGGCCAGGCCGTCGCCGGTAGTACCGCTCGAACGACTGGCTGGTTTGGCAGGCGCACCTTCGTAGTGTCCCGACGTTGTCGTTCGCGGCCACGTGTCCCGTTGATATTGGTGCGTCGCAGTCGTTTCGGATCGTTTGAACAAGTTGAATGGTTGTCATACTTTTCAAAGCATTCAAATCCGTACGACAGTCCGTTGTTTTGCGGCATTTCGTGCACTCACCGCGATTTATTGCCTGCGTCGTACGCATAACAGTGCCGAGAGCCCGTACAGCTTTTTCTACAAACTCCCAAAAGCTTAACTGTTTGCAGTTATTATCCCTTTGACAAATCGTACTAGGTTCACCTGTAGAGCGCTAGTGACCGGAAGATCGGTGCTCATTTTTTGAAACATTTTTCTCTCGAACGCCGTGCGCAACCTATCTTCTCTGCCTACACACACGTTTACGCGTTTCAGCGCCATCGCCGCCGGCGTTGGAGGTCGATAGTAATCGGACGGAGACGACAGACCGATATCGCCGACACGCGTCTTCGTGTGCAGTCGGCGCGATGGGACCGACAGCCGATGTCGCGTATTTGGCCGCCGTGGCCGTGGTCGCGATCGCCGTGAACGCGGTCGCCGTGGACGCGAGGATTTCCGTGGACACGACCGGGCTGGACGCGATGCCCGCGGACGCAGACGCTGCGGGGCTGGAACTGGTTCTGCTGCACGCCAACGATATGCACAGCCGGTTCGACGAGACGGACCTGTACTGCAACGAGTGTCGCGAAGACGACGCGTCGCTGGGCCACTGTTACGGCGGTTTCGCCCGGGTCGCCCAGTTCGTGGGCGACGAACGGCGGTTGGCCGACGAGAGCGGCTTGCCGTCGCTGTTCCTGGTGGCCGGCGACACGTTCCAGGGCACGCCGTACTACTCGCTATTCCACTGGAAGCCCGTCGTCGACTTCATCAAACAGCTGCGTCCGGACGTCATGGTAACTATTTATCATTACCTATTATATCCTATTGTATTCATTCAACGGGCATACAGCCCTTCGATAGACCTAACCTAACCTGACTTTACCTAACCTAACCGTGGTATCCTATGTAAATCCGGCACGCATACATAGTTAAGGAAAACAAAATAAATTTGAATCACTATAACGTAACAGAGATGGAGGTAATAATAATAATAATAGTAGTCATAGGTGTGACCTTGGGGTAAGCAGGGTATGGGGCAGACACCATTTTTGAATGTCATTAACCAAAGACACAAAATAAAACTTTCTACAGGAATAAAATATAACAAATATGTAGATAACCATGAAATTATATTATAAAAGTATCCATAAAAAAAATGTTTTTTTTCTGATTTTAAAGATATCCAAACTTGAATTTAAATATATAATAAATTTAAAATTCACAAAAATTGGTAACAAGACGTGTATAATAATATATTCTAAAGAAGAAGTTTATTTTAAATTATTTAAGATGACTTTAGCTAACCATATTATACATAATATACTTAACTATTACCTATTTTTAAATTAAATAAATAATAAATATTTTTATTATTTTAATGATAATGTTAAAATACCTAGATACATAATATTTTAAATGACGAAACTGATTAATTTTTAACCACATTGTTGGATTTTCATTTAAAGTAATGAAGCTGGCAATACATATAATTTATTTGTGTTGTTTGAATTTTATAATCTTAAATTGTATGACGTTTGGGACTATTTAGCACGCAGTTGAGTAGTATTTATGTGATTTCTTTGATATTCGACAAACGTAATATTATACTCAATCGTGATTTTCAAAAAGGGGTAGGTAAAATGTAGCAATCCATTGGGGTTCTGAACATGGCCCTTTTCACCAAAATGTATTTGGATGAAATTACGTTGCTGCTAAATATTGTTTGAGAACTTAGTAATAACTCATAGCGCATATAGGTTCATGCAATTATGCAAATTCAACAACATCTTGAGTGTACACAACAATAAAAAAAAATTTCTTATCACTATAGAATTTAACATCATAATCAACAGAAATTTATTTTATTAATACTTAATAATTGGATTAAAAATAAAATCCATTTTATCGCGTTAAAATCTTAAGTATAAGTCAGCGTTACAAATATTAATTTATTATAGTGGCTATATATAAGTTCAATCCATACAAATAAAAGTCATAAAAGTAAATTAATGTTTTTGAAATTCACACATCGAACATATTAAAATATGTATTTCAAAATATAAATAATAAATGTGTAATTAAATTATAGTTTTTAAAAATCACACACATAATTCAAAGAAATGGTTAATAATTAATATCATTGGTATTATCGACGTTTATCGCTATATATTATTACATGTTCTTCGAGATTATTTGCAAATTTTAAAGCACTATTAGCACGTACAATACTATGTAGTATATAAGTATATTATAATATTACTAGTGATGTTAGTAGAACATTTCAGGAAGAAATTTCATGACAACAATATTTTAATGATTGCTTATGTTTACATATATTTTGTTGATTTAGTATTGATTAAATGATATAGTTTGTTTACAATATTTAAGTTTATACATTATACATATTATATTGACTATTGACTATTGAGATTAAGTTGATAAAGTTTCTTTAATATTACGTAAGATTAAAGTCAAACAAATGAAATATGTTTCATAATTTAATCAAAAATTATTTCAAACTTCTAAAATACCAATAAACAAATTTAAGGTTGTATTTAAATAAAAATGAAGGTACACATTTAAATTACACGCATTTCAGAAAATTGTGTGAAAAATTTAAATAATTGAAAATGTATCACATAAAAAAAATTCTCTTTAAATAAAAATAAAAGTATTATCCGTAAATGTATTTACCAATAGACAATACTCTTTAACGCATGATAGTATACTATATCGTCATATTTGTAATACCACAGCTAATACCTATCTCGTTTTGAATAGTTTAATTCTCAAATATTATAAGCCCATAAGCTAACATTTACACTTTATTTATTAGTTATCGAAAATTCAAGTTGATTTTAAATATGATGTTTATTTCTCCAATAGCATTGCGTTATATTAACCAATATTATTCTACGAATTTCAATTTCGTGATTTCGTTTCTATGAACGACACGTTCTAATTAGTCATATAAATATTTTATGTGACTTACATTTACTTATTATCAACAAATATAAATTCAACAAATTTTTTCCTAAATTGCATAATAATTTCACTACACAGATCCGTGTACCTCATCAAACTAATACAAGATGACATCATAAAATTGATTTAATAGCCTATTGTTTACAAAACTTGTGTATCGTTAAACTGAAATGCTGGATGTAAATAATTACTATATGTGTACCAAAATAAATTATTATTTTTTTTTATTTAAAGAAAAATTTGGGAGGTACCTACTAGGTTAACCTAATCTAACCTACCATCAATATGATAAAAATATTTTCCATTATTTTAAGGATGATACACTTAAAAAGTTGTACCTACTTGAAAGTACAATAATAATTAATTACTTTAATTATTATAATGCATTGACATAAATATTTGAAATTTTTCCATATTCTTTGAGTGGATGTAAAAATGTATGGTACTAAATTCATTAAAAATAAATCATATTTTTAATTTTAATTTCAGACTTTAGGGAATCATGAGTTTGACGACGGTATCGATACTCTTGTGTCTTACCTAGAAGGAATAAAGGGTATACCAACAGTAGTATCGAACTTGAACACGACGGCAGAACCAAACTTGGGTCAATATCTGTTGCCATCATTAGTACTTACAATAAATAACACTAAAGTGGGAATCGTTGGATATTTAACAACAGACACGCCGGTAATTATTATTTTATTTACAATTATTAGCAAAATATCAATAATCTACTTATACAAGATACAACTTATATATTATATGTTTAGCGTGTAGGGTACTCATTAAACATTTTGACTTTCGTTGTTCAATAATTAATTCATCGGGGCTTGGTGTGGCGCGGTCGTACGCTCAACTGCGGAAACGCTCTGAGTGTACGTACCGGCCGGTGTTGCTAGCTCCCGGATGGGTGACCACCCGGGTTTTTAGCAACAAATAATTGCCACACACCCAAAAACGTGTTCTAACCAACCGCCCCCCCCCCCCGCCGGACACTAATTAAACCAACCAAAAAACACCTACAAACAACTAATAGTCATGGTTGCCTGGCTTAAGATCAAAAAAAAAAAATTCATCGTAAGACATAATATAATAATATATAATATTAATATTCTTCAAATCTGGTTAGTTCTCCACAGTTTTATATCGTCAATGTTCAAAATTATAGATAACACAGTACCTATCTTACGATTTCATTGTTTATGTATTTTATATTATATTGATAACCGTGTATGGGATACCATATTACATTTTGTCCGTTTTACCTCATAAATTCTAAGTAATAAACATAAATTATGTATAGTTTAGTAGTTTACATAGGTAATACGGTAACTCGACCTGTACTCCTGTACATACGAGGTTAGGTTAAGTTATGAATTAAATTATTTATGCGTTTTATAATATAGGTTAGTAGATTATTGAGGATAAACGTTTTATATCAAGATAATTGCCTGGGACGTCTTTCAGTTATTGAAAGATGTTTCAGTCGCAGTTAATTCAAAGTATTTTATCTAAAATATATGTCTAATCGTAGTTTATAAACTGCGTTCTAGACATACGTTAAGTCTCATATTATGCTTGTCACATTTTGGTTCAGTAGCATTGCTTATTAATTTATGAATGTGTTGTAGTTACTAAGCAAATAAGTAATTACTAATTACCTCGAAAATCAGAATCAGGCATACAAAATTAACACATTCATACATACTAGACAAAATCACCAAACCAAAATTTACCTTCTGCCCATATTGTTGTATGGCCAATATTTAATGACACATATATAAAGCTCTATAATATTTAGCTGTCGTGAAATATGGAACAATTTTGGTAGAAAAATGTTTATTTAAGCTTGTAACTTTTATTTGAAATGAAACTTAATGGCTCAAATAATAAAATATTTATAGATACGCGTTTTATAAGTTACGAATACTAAAATAAAAGGTAAAAAAAAGCAGACAACTTACCTTGTATATAGTTGTGTAGATGTTGAGTGTAACATTTGGTGTAACTTAAAAACGAATAACCATAGATACTTGAAATTGTCACCAACTATTTATAACATTTTTATGTTTGGTCAAAAAGCTTGAAAATGTAATACAAGAATACTCATAAATAGTTCATACTGAAATCAAAAGTATAAAAAATATAATATAAGCACTTTTTATAGATATTTTTTTTCTTATGCAATGATTTATCATACATATAATACATATTATATATTACAATGACTTCCTCAATGACGAGATACCCTTACACATTTTTTCCCCGAATTACTTTTAAAAAATATTGATCATTTTCAATTTTGACCTCCGAAAAGTACCAATAAGATTCAATTTACTACCAGAAACCTCCTTCGACGGTTTCTACTAGCAAAAGCGTCTTCAGGAAAAAAATAAATAAGAAAAAATCACACATCATTTACCCCGCTCATAATCTAAAAGAGCAGAGTAATTAAGAAACTCAACTCAAGGCAGTAAAAAAATAAGGGAGGTTAAGCATATACCATATAATAATATGTATTGAACTATTTCAAAGTAATAAATGATAAATGAAATTGGTTAGGTTATGCTGAGTTAGATATATGCTATGAATACTGATCCATTTGTCTACTCAAAAGGCACTCCATTAAAAAACCTGTTTTCTTCTCTAGGTTTCAACTACTCCAATACTAAATCTCTTTCTTTTTAGCAATGTATCGTCCTATTTAAAACCGTTCTAGATTTCTTAGATAGATTGAAAAATTTAAAACGCTGTGTTTACTTAACACATTCACATTTTTTTTTAGAACATATCCAAGACCGAAGGAGTGGAATTTTTTGACGAAGTTGAGTCTTTGAAGAAGGAGACAAAAAAATTACGAGACAGTGGCGTTAACATAATTATCGGTCTCGGACATAGTGGCATTGAAAAAGATAAAATAATTGCCAATGAAGTGGAAGACATTGATATAATTGTTGGAGGACATTCGCATACGTTTCTGTATTCCGGTAAGCGTGACAATATGCCATACATAATATTATATTCTTATTCGAACAACGGACATTTAAACCTGAATTTATATATTTTATAACGCAACGTGTATCAGTGTTACTTTTCATCTATTTATATCAAACATTTAAATTATTGTTTTTATGTATTCCTTTATGCAATAAACTTAATTTTCAGACACACCGCCCAGCATTGAAAAACCATATGGACCATATCCACTATACGTGACTAATGTTAACAATAAGAAAGTGCCAATAGTACAGGCATACGCAAATACCAAATACGTGGGCAAAGTTGTTTTAAAATTTGATTCTAATGGTGACTTAGTTAGTGTCGATGGTTCACCAACATTATTAAACCATGAAATAAAACAAGGTCATAACACTATTTTTGTTTATGTTATTTAAAAAGAAAATGTTCTGTGATTTTAAACTTAAGATTATTTATTTTATTTTAATACGATGTAGATCCAGAAATGTTGACTGTGGTCGATCAATGGAAACCACAAGTAACTAATTATACAAACGTTACAATCGGACGTACGGCTGTCGAGTTGATAAACAGTTGTCATTCTATGGAATGCAACATAGGAAATCTGATAGCTGATTCTTTCGTTTACTATGTGAGTAAATTTGAACTTAAAGTTTAATTTTCCTTAACAATTAATTGGCTCTTAGAACATTCTAAAAAAAGAAAATTACCATACGTATTGGACTGATGCTCCTATTGGTATCATTCAAGCTGGTGGTATTCGTACTACAATCAACGAAACTGATCACGACGGTAACGATATTGTTTTATTATTATAATTATATTTTATTCGAAATTGTAAAAACATTTTAATTCATTTTTTATTGCAATTATGGTATTTTACAATACCTAAAATTAAACATAAGTTATATGTATTTATAAGTTATACAGTAGGTATATCAGGGACGTAAACATAAATACCAATGTTATTACTATTTAATTACTCTTCTTAGTACCTGAATAAAAACTAATAAAATGGTTTCTTCGATATTTTTTTTCATATTATTTATAGTTTTTGATTGTAAATTGTTTTTGTTTAAATCAATGTCAACTGTGACAAATAAGTAATTACTAATAAATACTAATTAATTATTACACTGATAGACATTAAGATTTAAAATATAAACTATATTATAATCTTATAGATTTATAAATTTGGTTTTTGTTGCTATTGTCTTTCAACTTTCAAGGATACTAAAATATTAGTACAATGAATTATGGTGTATAGTCTAAAAAATTAATCTTTTTTTTCTGTTAATTAGGTTACATCACACTAGGGCAGTTAATCAATGTCATGCCATTTCAAAATAACCTGGTTAAAGTTACTATTTATGGCAGTAGCCTATTAGAAGCATTTGAACAAAGCGTTTACGACTTTGTAGAGGATCGAGGTGGATCTAAACTTTTACAAGTATCCGGTAAATTCAAAAATTTAACTGCTTTAATTTAGATACTTTTGATGTTCACACAGTATTCAGGAACTTATCTATACTTAAGTACGGTCAAATTGTCAATGCCACTAACGCATATCTTGTAATTTGTGGGTAATAAAAATTTGTATGTGTTCAGTTTCTGATGCGATATACTAAATTACTAAACTTAAGTAGGTACATTATGTACTGTTAACTGAAGAATTTACTAAATGTTAATTATCAGCTATCAGTGTTAGTATGTCTTATGTAAGAAAAAATTCATAATTTTATAACGAATTAAATCTAATAATAAATGTTCTGTTCTTTAGCTATTATCAATATACAAAAGACAAAACTATATAATATGGATATTGATTAAAAAATTGTTTTTCAGGTGTTCTGGTTGAGTATGACTTAACAAAGAGTCCTGGAAACCGAGTCTCTTCACTATCACTCCGATGTGGTGATTGTACCGTCCCTAAATACGAACCTTTACGATTAAATGCTAACTACACAATAGTGATGAACAGTTATTTGGCTGAAGGTGGTGATAATTATAAATCGTTTCAGAAAGGATTAAAGAAAAATGAAGTGTTAGGTTCGTAAATTAGTGTGTATTGTAAAATAAATTCTGTAACAATAAATAAGATAAATAATTTTTATTAATAATTTATTTTATTTTATTGTCTCTATACATGCTGAATGTATTTACAAACTTAAATTAAATGTATAACATATTAACACCAGAGCTGAGAGGAAACATAATATCGTACACTGTTTAATACTATTAATTCAAGCACGACAATAATTCAAATTTGGGGATAATATTGTCAAATAATCAAATAAAATGAAAGTTAAAATGTAAAATTAGATATATTCTACATTTTTATTTTCATTTTATTTTTTGATATTAAAATTTTGATAAAATGGACCATAAAATTAAAAATACATTACATAAGTATAATTAATAAGACGTGTAATTTTTTCTCTTACTTTAGAATTTTGTTTTATCTTTTGCCAAAAATATCTTGAGAACATCTTTTTCGTTGTTATTTAGATATTGAAGATTTCGATGCAACAGCGATGTATATGAAATCGATGAGTCCCATAACTAATGGAATAGAGGGAAGAATCAACTTTATAACCAGTAGCAATGAAAAGTCGGCAGGATCTAACATAAATATACGGAATTATCAATTTATAGTAATTTCATTCATTACTACTATATTGTTTTTTAACATTTAAGACTTTATCTAATATAATCGATACAAAATTAATTATATATAGACATAGTAAATTGTACTTTTATCTTACAGATAATTATTTTTTGTTAAGATTATATAGTTTTGGTAAGCACTGGTCAATAAAAACCAATAATTATACCGTAAATATCTTATATTTTAAATTTTAATAGTATATTGATTACAGTGAAAAAATAATTTTTGTTTAGTAAAATATTTGTTATACCTAATGTATATATTATATATATATATTTGTCAAGTATATATTACAAAAATTAAATACTATTGAAATAATATTGGAAAGTTATAAACATTAGTCGGACTTGAACTTTTTACCTGAGTTCTATCTTATGTATCAGGTTATCATATTGATTTAAATAAAAATATTAAACAGTTAACGACTATTGATAGTGAATAATAAAACTATTAGGAAGAACTAATTTAATCAAGACCGCATTATAATATTATGATCTTATAAATAAAATCCAACGGTACACACGAATATTGGCTTATATCCTGCCTCATTATCTGCAGTGAGGCTCTTACCAATATTTAGCATAAGAGTTAAATTATGAGAATAATTGAGAATTAAACAATGAGAATTGTATTATTGTGCATATTATATATTATATATTTGTGTCCACTAATCACCACTATATCATTATTACCTTTGATTTATAAACCTTTGATTCATGTGTGAGCTAATCACCGAGCTTATTTTATATTCTCTGTGTGCGCAAATCGTCACGGTGCGAATTTTATATAATTATTGTTTTGATTATTATTTTAAGCGTGAGTGTCCACTTTATACTTTTGATAGTGGTCATATTACGTTTGTATATATTAGGTAGTATATTATAATGGTATACACAATTTTTTAAGCAATTTATATATTATATAAAATAACACGTCCTGACTGATTCGTAGTCGCCTAGAACCGCTGAAGCTATGAGTATGAAATTTAGACAGTAGTTTCGTTTTGTGATGTAGACAGTGTCTACTAGACACCCACTAAGAAAGGAATTTTCAAAATGCAACACTACAGAGTCAAAATATAAAAAGGGGTAAAAAGGGTAAAAATGGAAAAAGCGCCTAGCCAGAACCACTGAGGGTATGAGTATGAAATTTAGTCAGTAGTTTCATTTTATGATGCAAAAAATCCCTAAAAAGGATTTTTTCAAAATACAACCCTTACAGGGATTAAAAGGTTTGAAATGGTAAAAATGGAAAAAATTGATAGAAAATTATATTTCTATGCACTAATTTTTCTTATATTTCTTTGAGCTCGAATGTGTCATGTATTTATACATTGTTTGTGTATTTCAACTATATAGAACCATTTTTCTTAGTTTAATTTTAAATCTTATTAGGTATTATGCAAAACATTTTACTATTATATTTATAACTATTCCGAAATCACAATCAGCCATGTGTATATAATATATAATTATCATTATGAAAATACAAATCCACAAAAAAATTTGTGACGGTACAACTCGCGTGGGGGTAAATATGACCCAATCCCATGTTGAAGCCCATGTTGAAGCTGTTTTACATGTTTAAAACTTTCTATTTTACGAAAATCGAATCAACATTATCATACTAACCATCTTCTAAAAATAGAAATATAAACATATCGTATTTTTTGTAATATATGAGTTTTATTTTTGATGGGGGTCAACTAGACCCCCACGCGATTGCTTAAGGGTTAAACTTTAAACCATGAAATGCCAATGCAAATTATGTTTGGCAATATTAAGAACTTTAGGAACCACTTAGGTATGAATATTTATTATTCGCAGTAGCATCAGTAAGTGAATAAAATATGAATTAAAAAAACCCAAATTGTGTGTGCCAAAAATTCTTACTTTGATTGTAATTATTTATTTATTTCAAACATTATGGGCAGAGCCCATTTACATTTATATGAATTCATTGAATATATTATTTACATTTACACTGGAGTATATTAATAACTATAAAAATAATAGTAATAAAATATAGGTTATGTGAGAAGGGGCGGTTGTTAATTATAGCCGTGCGCATCATACGATAGATAGGATTTATATTACGACCGTAGTTTGTGGAACAATAATTCGGAACTGAGAAGGTAATAATATAGGAACGGAAGGAACGCTGTGGCCCTTAAAAAGTCGATACTGGAAAGAAGAGGGGGCGTCAATACAAAAGTTTATGTAGAAATTATAGTAAATATTATTAGTTATTAAATGATATTGTATTATAATCGTATAAATCTTATTATTGTTGAAAGGTATTTTATCAAACGAACTGGTAATATTGTTACTATTTAATTGAAAATTGGATTAATTATGTTCAAACGAGAATTAACGGTCCTCTTAAATGTTTTGTTGTAATTCGAAAAAAACATAAATCGCAGGACATCATCTCGTCTACTATTCCGTGAACACGGAATGTAAATATTTATCTGACAGACTCTTCGAACTGGTGGGCGACAGAGCAAATTTGGGCTGGCCGTAGTTGTGATTTCATCATATTATTGACAAAATTTCGTACACATTTGTTTTTGTTTACTCAAATCCGTCTCCGCCTGGATTTAGATCACGTGATGTACGTATACTTCGAATATGGGCTCACCTGTCACCGACGTGACGCGTGCAACGACTCGAGCACACAATCAGTTACTGATTATTACTGCGTTTCAACGGGGATTACTCGTGCCTCTATTATACTTCAGACAATGTTAATAACGAGACGAAAATCATAATATTAAATATTATTAGTTTTTATTGTGTGAACGGCGTGTCGCCGCACGAATGCACAATACCGCAAGAGATTGCTTATAATCATGTGTAATTAGTGCACTTAGTACCGACTGTGTATTATATACGGTATGCGCATATACGTACTTGATATACGTACACATTAGAGGTAAATGCACGGGAGACGACAGTAGATGAAACGGTGATCAGATGCAGGGGCGTAATATGGTGGAGGGAGGGTTTACAACCCATCGCCTTTTGACTTTTGTTTACACATAATAGGTTCGTTATAACAGCTCAATAAACCATTGGCCCGGTTAGATGTGTGTACACTGCGTATGTATACACTTAACCCGTCGTATTAGCTCATAATTTAAGTCGACGAAAATCCACTTACGGCGGTAATCTGCTACGAAGTGTAATACATTATAATATTATTATTGGAGCGTCGCATTCGTCGTTGAAATAGGTTGAACCGTTAACGTACTTTTGAAAGAGTTAAAATCCGTACGATATAGTTTGTTGTTTGTGACTGCGAAATTCATGAAATCGGTTTAATGCGTCATGCGAATCTTAGTGCCGAGAGCTGGTACAGTTTGTCTATCGAGACAGACTCTCGAGAGTTTAACTTTTCGGAGTCCATCCTTTTGAAAAAAGTCTAATCGGTTCGCCTGCAGTAGAGCGCGAGCGACCGATCGTGCTTGTTTTTTTTTTTATCAAAAAGACTTTATCTCGATTGCGCCGCCTCATCCGCCTCCACCTTCGTATCTTCGTCGTATAATAATACGTAGTGTTGTAGTGTCCCGTCGTCGTCGTGTCGTTCTAGGTCGCGCGACCGGACGAAGACGACCGACCGATATCGCCGTCACACGTCTTCGAGTCAACGCGATGAGACTGACAGCCGCCGCCGCCGCGTGTTTGGCCGCCGTGGCCGTGGCCGCGATCGCCGTGGACGCGGCCGGGCTGGACCTGGTGCTGCTGCACGCCAACGACATGCACAGCCGGTTCGACGAGACGGACCTGTACGGCAACGAGTGTCGCGAAGACGACGCGTCGCTGGGCCGCTGTTACGGCGGTTTCGCCCGGGTCGCCCGGTTCGTGGGCGACGAACGGCGGCTGGCCAACGAGAGCGGCTTGCCGTCGCTGTTCCTGGTGGCCGGCGACACGTTCCAGGGCACGCCGTACTTCTCGTTCTTCGAGTGGAGGCCAGTCGTCGACTTCATCAACCAGCTCCGACCCGACGTCATGGTAATCGTTTCTGTTTATTTATTTTTGTTTGTTTTTGTTAATAGGTTTTGCTCGCTCAACCCAACTAAACTTAGGTTAGTATATTATCAATTTACGATTTTTAGCGTTTCTATATCGGGTATAGCATACAACAGTTATGTATAGTTAGATTACTTGACTTAAAAATTTAACAGATTGCAATAACTATAAAAAGATTTTTTCACATTACCTGAGGGAAACAACAATAGACTTCTCCAATTTATACAATTTTTCAAGAATCACTTTAAAAAGTTTTAAAAATTATCAAAAAATATATTTCGATCCAACGTCAGTACGTATAATAAAGTAGTAGGATTTGTCTGGTTGTTGCACTAAACGACGCAGTTTTTTTTTCTTGATAATGTGCAATCAAAAACTGATTCTGGCCAAAATATGGAGATGTCTTGTTGTTGCCCTCAGTCTTCAATTCTTTACAACTACATGATTTTTAAAATAACAAATTAAGTAGATTGAACTAATTTTAAACATCGTGGGGAAGACGACGTTGGAGTCTGCATCTGTTAGGACGGTCATTCAGACTCTATAAAAATAAATATTATTAGACCAATTGTATTTTTGATGAACTATGGATTTTAGATTTGACCAATTAGCCATTTTAAAAATTGTCTATCTGACAAATAACCGCCTATGACAAACTATGGGAATACCGTCATATTGTCATAATATAATATGTGACTATGTGACTATGTGAGTACTTAGCTATATAATATAGCGGTGCCATCAGGGAAATCCTTCGAAGAAAGGCCCAAGCCCTGAGACTCTCGTTTTTCAATCACTTGAAAAAAATGGAAAATTGGTTTCAAAAATTATATTATTTCATATCATTTAACATTGTATGTTTCGTATGGATAAATTACGATAGAATTTCTCTATTTCTAGTTTTGGGTACCTATTTTTCAGTATGTCTTTTCATATGCTGACATACCTAATCGAATAAGTAAGCAATAAGTATAGTTTATTGTATAATATAAAATGTATAGTGTAGTTACGTCAATCATCATTATTTACCAACCCGTGTCGTGTCAAATACATTTATTGTTAGAACATTTATGTTTTAATTTCTATTTCTATTGTTGCAGACTTTGGGGAATCATGAGTTCGATCACGGTATCAGCACTTTATTGTCATACTTAAACGAAATACCAGACATACCCACAGTAGTATCCAATTTGAATATGACAGCAGAACCAGAATTAAATAATTTTGTATTTAAATCATTAGTATTCACCATAAACAACACAAAAGTGGGCATCGTTGGATGCTTAACGACAGATACTCCGGTAATTTATTATTCTACACTCATTTACGAATGACGAGTGTTTCCAATAGAAATTTATTATAAAATACCTAGGCAATATAATTAGTTACTAGAAAAATCTTTTATTATACCAATTACCTGATTGAATTATTAGTTTTTCGATTTTTGTTACTAATATGCTATTAATTATGTCAATGTATTGATACTGGAATTGTAAGACAACACTGTTTGTACGGACCCCATTTAATTCTAAACTGTACAGTGACCATCCACATGTTTCCTTTATTCTATAAGTATATTTCTATAAACAAAAATCAAGACTGACAAATATTACTCATTATCATAATATAATTTAAAAAATGTTTAAGACCATATCCAATTCCGGAGCCGTTGAATTTTTTGATGAAGTCATGTCTTTGAAGAAAGAAACGAAACAATTACTCGAAAACGGTGTTAATATAATTATTTGCCTTAGCCATAGTGGCATCGAAAAAGACAAAGTAATCGCCAAGGAAGTGGACGACATTGATATAATCGTTGGAGGACATTCACATACATTTTTGTATTCCGGTAAGCATTTTAAGTAAACGGATTGAATATTACAAGCAAGCATTCGTAAGTATTATATCATATAAATGCAAATTAAAAAACTGTATGTGTTTATTGTAATAAAATCCATAAATTACGTATCAAAATCCTCTTTTGTAGACACTCCGCCCAGCATTGAAAAACCATATGGACCATATCCACTATACGTGACAAACGTTAAAAATAAGAAAGTGCCAATATTACAGGCATACGCGAATACCAAATACGTGGGCAAAGTTGTTTTAAAATTTGATCCTAATGGTGACTTAGTTAGTATCGATGGTTCGCCAACATTATTGAATCATGAGATAAAACAAGGTTAGTATTCTGTTTATGATATGTTTTTTGTAATTAATAGTCTCAACAGTTATTTCAAACTTTAAAAAAAAATACAGTAATACATTATAACTTATACCCATACCGATTTAGATCCAACAATGTTGACTGTGGTCGATCGATGGAAACCACAGGTTACCAGCATTACGAACATTACAATTGGGCGTACGGCCGTAGAGTTAATAAACAGGTGTCGTGGAGAGGAATGCAACATAGGAAACCTGATAGCTGATTCCTTGGTTTACTACGTAAGTGATTTTCAATTCAAAAGTTAGATTTTAATTAACAATTAATTGGCACTTAAGAACGTTATGAAAAAAGAAGTTTACAACGAGTATTGGACTGATGCTCCAATTGGGATCGTTCAAGCTGGTGGTATTCGTACTACAATCAACGAAACTGATCATGACGGTAATAGTAATATTTGTAATCAAAAATGGAATTCAAATATATAATTTAAGAACATTTAACTATTTTAATTATGATTATAAACTACGAATATAAAAAAAAAATTATTTTATTTTATTAGGTTACATCACTTTGGGACAGCTGATCAATGTCACGCCGTTTGCTAATAATCTTGTCAAAATTACAATTTCTGGTTCTACGCTTTTAGAATCATTTGAACACAGTGTTTCTGACTATGTTTCTGATCATGGTACATCTAAATTTTTACAAGTATCTGGTAAGTAGGACAAACATATTAATATACAAATATAAATTGACTATAAAATGCTCTAAAAATGTATTATATCTATTCAATGTAAAAACGTTGCTATTACTAAACATTATTTGGTTTCTTAAAAGTACTACGAATTTCACTAAATTGTAACTTGTAAGTTGAAGTTAAAATCATTGGCAGATTCAGGGGGAAGGCACAAGGCAAGTGCAACCTGTCAACTTTTTCAGCGTTAGTGTAACGAAAATAAGTGCATAAATAATTTAATAATATGCAATCACACAAATGAAACGTACTGTAAATCGGTGGTGAGGTAGACGATGAGACATTTTTTTTGGTTCTCCCAAAAATACTGAATAATTTAAATTATTGATAGTACAAATATTAAGAATAAAATATCTGTAGTTAAACAATTATTTGCAGGTGTTCTGGTCGAATATGATTTAACACAGAGTCCCGGGAACCGAGTGACTTCACTATTTCTTCGATGTGGTCATTGCAGCGTTCCTAAATTCGAACCTTTAGTGTTGACTGCTAACTATACAATAGTGATGTCCGATTATTTGGCAAACGGTGGTAATGATTATCAGACATTTAAAAAAAGAATAAACGACGAATTACTAGGTTTGTAAACAAATTTTAACTTATTCAATTACGCGAGAGCTTTGCCGGTGAAATATAATAATACGAAAAACGCTATTGTGGAAAACTAGAATATTATTATAAGGTAATAATATTTTAGAACCGTTGTGTGATAGCTTATAAGGATTCTTGTTTCTAATTATTTTCACTAAATCAGTATGAGAGATTGTATGAATATTGCAAGCTAGATATTATGACGCCAAATATCATGCCCCTCACACAGTAATGTGCCTATATTGCATATACATTACGCCGTGTAATGCGCATATGGGTATTCGCCTAAATAGGAATGCTTTTAGTATGACATTTTATTATTATGTCTTACACTGCAGTTTTGTTTTTACGGCAATAATTCAACAACAATTTATCATGAACATTATACATTGCGTTATTTAGGTATTGAAGATTATAACGCAACAGCGATGTATATGCAATCAATAAGTCCCATAACGAGTGGAATAGATGGAAGAATCAACTTTAAACGCGACAACAGTAACGAAAAGTCGGCAGGATTTAATATAAATACACGGAAGTATCGATTGTTAGTGACTACTTTCGTTGCTAGAGTATTATTCTTTAACATTCAAAACGTCGTATAATATTAATAATTATATACATTTAAATAAGTATTATATTATACGCAAACAGATTTGTAGTTTTATCGTAATTATTATTTAGGTACATCCGTATAATTATTCAGTAATAAAGTCTACGGTTTAAAAATTAATTTATTGTTGGATTATAACTTTTAGTCGGTGCAATTTACGTATACACATCTTACGACGACGAGGTCATAAATAAATATAATTAGGTATATCATATAGATCTTGAACACTAATTGACATTTCAACCTCAGATATAAAGATAAACTATACCTAAAACTGCTACCTACAATAGCATTTCACGGAGAACAGTGCGCTGGTAATGTGTTATTGTCCATACAGTAAAACCTGTGTAATATGGAAACAGTTGGGACCAGATATTTTTTCAATTTTAGACAGGTTTCCATTTAATGCAGGTTGTAAAAAAAAAATTTCACGATAGATCTTTATTAAATATAATTTATTATTTATTATTAATTCATTTATTTCATATATTTTACATATTATTTATTATTGCATTTTACTCTTAAATTCATCCAATGTTTTTTGTTTTGTTATTTGACTTATATCATATTGATCAATATTGTCATATTGAATATACGTCTATACGCAGACTACGTCAGAATACTACTACGACACTTATCGATAAAATAAACTTATTGCAACGAAATAATCTATATAATTGATATAGATTATATTCATTGGCTGATAATTTTAAAATAGTACATGTACATATTTTCATGATATACAGGTTTATGACAAAATATTGTTTCCATTTCCACGTTAAACAGGTTCCATCTTATTCAGGGAACGATGTATTTAAAACTACATTAGGTTCGCCGGGACCGTAACATTTTCCCATAAAAGTCGGGTTTCCACGTTATTCAGGTTCCATATTACACAGGTTTTACTGTATTATATTTGATCGAAAATAACAGTATGAAAAAAAATCGATGGAACTCGATGTCAAATCGATGGTTTTGAATTGTTTTTACCGAACTCGTCTATTAGTGTTCATTACTTTTTGAAGAAGTTTTTAATCGTGTTTAAAATTAATTTGCATTATTATCGTATTCTTTGTTATATTATGTTAATGAACTATATTATTATTATTATTGTTAATATTACAACAATATTGCTTATAAAATATTTGTTTTTGTCATCAGCCAACTATACATATTGATATAAATGTAATCGTACAATAATAATACTACAATATAAGGGTTATTAATTTTTAATTATTATACATTTATGTGGTTAGCGTGGAAATGTTGACTAATTTCCCGTGTTTGTAATCACTACCTATGGAAGTCTTCCTACAAGGCAAATCAAAGTTTTTTAACATACTGTATGTCTGTATACTCATATTTACTTTTTGTACAAATCGATTTAGGTACTTATACGGATTGTTAATATTCAATAAAATAATGCATTTTCTATAAATAAGATAACCTTTTTAATTATTTGTAGTAATAATTTGTTCTTAAAATGTACAAGTACTGTTGCGTTGAATGACGTGGTGAATGCGGTTTGAAATATAATTATAATAATGGTTATAAAATGAAGTACCTATTATACAGGATAACACGCGTTTGCAAACGAAAAACTTGAGAGATTCTCATTCAGAAGTTTATATACTTCGACGTACAACGACGCCGTCGCAATAACGGTCTTTAAAATCAATTGTTTTATAATAATATATAGCGAGTTGTTTATAAGCAGAAAATAATTTTGAAATTAAAAATGAAAACTTTTACTCTGATTGTAATTTTTTGCGGAATTGCCCGCCAAAGGTTTTCTCGAGACAGCATTCGCGTATATGCAGTGTGTATGTATACGGACATAGATTTGACGTAGACTGTATACATATAGGTACAGTTATATAAAGCGTATGTATACATAAAAGTTGGTCACATTCTTCGGCCACGAGTTTTTCGATGAATTCAATCGCAAAAAGTTTGGTTATTGAAAATACAATACAAGAAAAAAAAGTTTGTCCGTATAAAATATACAGTTTTAATAACGGGGGCAGAGCAGGTATAGTAATAATAATCCAATTTAATATATGCTTATGGCTCGGTACAGGTATATTATATTATTATTATTATTATTATAAACCCGCGATGTCAATAAAATAATAGTACGCTGATGACAATCTTATTTTAAGCATACCTACTTTGCGTATTGTATTCCGACACACGACGGCGGTTAAAAAAAAAACCCCCAAAAGGATTCGGTTTTTTGTTTTTGTAAATAATAATAATATAATATATTATAATATGAAACGTCTCGCTTAAAAACAATTCGCCGCCGTCTTCCCGACAAATATAATTATCACGACATTATTTTATTATATAAATGCGCTTTTCGTAAAAGCGAAAACCAAAACAAAGAGACCAATTTTTTTTCTCGGTGTTCCCAAGGCACGTATATTATGTTCTAATTATAAATCTTTTTTAAGATTATTATAAAAAGGGTATATTCATTATGCACATTAATTAATTTCGTATATAATACGAAACTGGTGCTGTATCTCGTAACCGCATTAAGACGCCGTCGTGATCCGTCGAACCATGTACGAGCTAAGCGGAAAACCAGTTGTAAATACGAATTTTCCTGGCGGCGGCTTTTTCCGGAAGTGCGCGGCGACCCCGCAGCGGCGTTTCCGAATCATAGGCCGGACGACGGCGGCGGAAAACGAGGAAGTCGGTTGGGGGAGGTGTGCTGGAGCGGGTATTGCATATTATGTACACGCGTAATATATACATATATTATATAAAATATGCGAGCAAATATCACCTACAAATAATAATAATAATAAACACCGTGCAAAATATACGCATTTGTGCGGAGTAGGGGGAGGGGTAGAAAGCTCGTCGGACCTCGAGGAAAATGCGCGCCTCGCTGTCTACGGCGGCACACGTGCAGGTCACTCGAGCGCCGTCTGCCACTCATGTATCCGGTGCACCGCCGCACGCCAATCCGTAATAATATTACCGTTATTATTTATTTATTTATTTATTTAGAATTCAACGGCACTAGCCCTTTTACACTATAGTATATCAAAGTATAAATGACCAAAATATGTATGAAATAAAACAAATTACAAAACTTAGAGGATAAGTACCTACATGCGATATTAAATAATATTAAAAAGTATACAAGTGTATAAGTTGATAAGTATAATATTTTATAAGAAAAAAAAAGGAATAAATGTTTAAATATATCAAACACAGCTGATCGATATTATTATTATTGATACTTTCAAATGTGCACGAGAAGGATGCTGCGCCCACCGGTGACGGTTTTTTTTTTTTTTTAGGGTTGAGGCTTCGACAATGAGGTCATTAGCCTTGAACTGTAAGGTAGGAGAAGGGTTGGTACGGATGGTTGTTTTTACGATTGTTTTTTTACGGTCGTTACAGTAGGTAGCAAACACGTGTATGTGTGGCAAAGTTTAACTACTATGAACTCGGATGGTCACCCATCCGAGAGCTAGTAGCTGTGGCCGTTGCTTACTCCCAGTCGCATTCCGCGACTGGTAGCAGCCAACGCGCCACGCCAAGCCACGGTGACGGTTTTATATTTTATTGTTTCATACCATAATAATATATTATATATACGTGCGCAATCATATTAACATTATGATATATACATATTATATGTATATAATGTTAAGCTTTATATATATATATATATTTTTTTTTAAGCCACTGCTGTCGTCACACGCCACGATTGTGTCCGCCTGTCACCTTGTAATATCAGCCGTGTGCAGAAGGTCATTATTTTATTTTTTATAATCGTCATTTTCCCTCGCGTTTTGCGCTGTTTTTTATTTCAAATTTTCAGTTTGTCACATACCGACCCAAATGAAGTTTTCGTTTTAAATATTATAACTATACAAGCGAAATTAACATTCAAATAATAATGATAATAATTACGTCCGTCGCGCAACGGCGCTTCATCGAGGTTCCCGCCAAAAAAAATTTATGACAAATAATAATTAATCATTTACGATCGGCTGCTTTATATCATCATTTAGCCACGCTCGTTGACTGACTCTACTGGGAAAGACGTTATTATTATTAAAAGTAGACCACTCAGACTGTCCAAATACCTTCCAGCAGAGCTGGTTGCGATCATCGTTGCTAGGCGACAGACACTGCGAACAGTAGAAGGTCACCAGCCGTCTCACGCTCCGGTAGATGGACGAGTCTCATCATCGTGGCTGATGACGACTCCAGATTTGCACCTGGAGGGGACGATGCATACTACAGAAATGATCCTGTGAAGTATGATCTTGACTAGTCCGTCGACGACGGCCCGTACTTATCGTAGACCGCGGCTGCTTAACACCGGCCGCCCGCCGACTGGCACGTCGGATTTCGGAGCTATGAGAACTGAATTCGTTGAATAAAATATTGTCCCATTCGCATATTGTCGTTCGATCGTGTTATTGAATTGATGAAAGTGCACGAGAAACCAGTTTAACGTTCTGCAAAAGCGTCAACGACACCACTAGATGATGCGTTTCAATGAGCGTTTGACGGCAGAGCCATCTACCGGCGGCTTTCGTCATAATTATCGTCAATACCGACAGTACCGCTAGGCAGTATCATTCTATATGTTCATAATATTATATCATTTTTTTTTTTTTAATTTTATTTTAAAGAGCTTCCAGTAGTAACTATTATAGCTCAACAACTAATATATAAGTATATAAAATAATGTAACAATTTTTTTTTTATAGTTTGATACAAGTAAAGGTTAAACGGACATAATAAAATATAACGTAATTAATAATAAAGGTATTTCATAACATATTACAGGGATGGCGAACCTATGTCACGCGTGTCACGGAGTGACACTCGCGCATTATTTCAGTGACACGCCAATTTAAAATATTATTATAGTTGATAATTTTTACTTAACTTTCCAAAAAAATTATTGATAATTTAAAACTATTTTTAACTTATTATTGGAATATATCGTAAGTTATTGTAATTTGTACTTTCCATTTAAGCAAAAAAAAAAAGGTCTGCAAAGTTTCTGACACGCGGGGCAAATGAAATCAAACCAAACATTTTGATTTGACACGCAGTTATCAAAAGGTTCGCCATCCCTGACATATTATCATGGCTTAATTTAAACCCAATTATATAAGTAAAGAAATAATATTTATAATGTAATAACAACAAAACATAATTACAAGAGAGATTAAAAAAAACAGAAAAATATTAAATAATTTTTTTGGCAACGAGTGCATTTAAAATAGATGAAAGGAGAGTCATTAGTGGGCTAATTAAGGCATTTAGTTATATATCATATTTTAATCTTTTTTTCTATCGTGGTACCATTACGATTGTCTACCGTGTGTACTATAAATAAGTCGCTGATAACTATAGGGCTCGAAACTTAGTGCTCTTGAAAATAACTAAATACCTATATACGTCATGCACTTATGCGCATTAAGTATACAAAATATATGCTTTAAAAATATACACTTTTTATTTTTTTACTTATATATTTCATAAATACAAACATTTTACTAACATTTTTTTTTTAGATGTTTTACGTTTATACGAAATTTACTGAATTATTAATAAAAACGGGAATTTTCTTGTCCAATATGGCTTTTAAAAACACGATACAATATAATACCTAATGAAAACTCTTTAGATAAACATACATTCAAAATTCAAATGTATTGTTTTTTTTCCAAATGTTCAAATTGTATTATAAACTTACGTAGGTAGGTATCATTAATCATAAAATAGGCTCTAAAAAAAGGTAAAATTAAGAAATATGCAAAAATATGCACTATATAGTATATTATACTATACTTTTAATTTTTAATATTTTATTCGTAGTGTCGTGAAATTAATTTCAAGCTTACTGAGCAATTCTTACAATTACTTCTTACAATTACAAATACAAAAACAAAAACAATTCTTACAGCCACCAAAAACAATACGCTAATGCCAACGCCCCAATGCAACAACTTCCGAGCCCTACTGATAACTGTTTTACTATATTAATTATACTTTGCATTTTTTTATTTTAATGTAAAATAATAAATGGGCACGTAAACTTTGAATTTATCTTTTTGATTTCTATTAGAATTGGTACCTAGTTTTTATTGAAGTAGATATTTATTTATATTTATATTTTACTTACCAAAGAGATATTAGGTACATTTGGTTTTCAATTTATGTTTCTTAATACCTAATCTAAAATGGATAATTAATTGTATAACTAATAATTTGTGTTAATATTTAAAGAGTTGAATACAAACACCTACATCAAGCATAACTTAAAGTATTAACTGGGCCAAATATATTGAAGTTTACTATGCCGCACATAAAAATTTATCGAAAAAAAAATATTTTTAATTTATAATATTCTAGAATCTATATACATATAAAACTATCAATAGGTAATACTTATTCGATTACAGTTTATCGGAAGATCAGACAGAAAAGCAACATAATGTTTACCTCTCTAACATGCATAGTTGTGGCACAAATTGAAAATTGTATAATTTTATTTTTACTATTAATTGTCCATTAATATTGATAGCCGTTAAGCCGTGGGTGGCATGTTTGACATGCCTGACCTACAAAGTATATATTCTATAAGTAAATTTGATAACTATACCTACAGGGTGTCCCAGGTCTATTTGACTAATGCAATAACTTTTTTTCTATTCAATATTTTTAAGTTTTTTTTTTTTGTAATGATTATTGTAGAGCTCTGCGCTATAATTTGTATATCTTATATTTTATTTTATTTTTTTACAACGAAAATAAATAATTTACATTTTGTATTTAATATTTTTCTAATAATCCAAGATAGCTATTTCATAAATAAGTATTTAAAAACCATTTTGGCGTTTAAAACTTTTAATTTGGTTAAGTCGTCAATTTTTAAACAATTTTCAAAGTGTGTTAAAATTCAAAATTATTTCTTGCTGATTACTGTTACTGCTGTAAAAGTTATTGCATTAGTCAAATAGACCAGGGACACCCTGTATAGTGTGAATGTTATATGATGAGGAAATCCACCCATCATTGGTAAAAGACCAACACCTCTATTAAATCAGTAGGTAGGTTTTTCATTTATGTTTTACTCTACATGGCAGGGTATTAATATATACAAGGGTAAAGCCGTTTTAATATATAGGTATATAATAGTGGATTATTGTGAGTATTTAAATATTGGTAAAAACGTTTATAAATTACATTTTTGACTAATTTGAATTGTTCAGTAGAAGCTTTTTAAGTTTTTAACTGTGAAACACCATTACAGTTTTAATATTTTTATAATAATTATAATATTAGGTATAGTATTATATACTATAGATACATCACAGATGCACGTGTCACCTTGCATTCTTTCTGTAATATCACGGCAGCACCATATATAGGTAGGTATAACTATTTTGATTAGTAAATAAAATCTATTATAATAATAGTTCGGCCAGCTAGACATACGTCTGCTGAACCAGTCTAGTTTCATCACTTGCTCCGTGTAATGTAGCTGCCAGGTCATCAGTAAAGTAAAATAATTTATATTACATTTATTTTATTTTTATATATACGTTAAACTGTACTCAGTATAACCAACTGTCTTGTCTAACATCTAAATCCTCTCACACACAACCCCGTTTGGCAATTAAATCTATCACTATAAGTATACACAATTTCATTTTCGTATACCAACAGTGATAAACAACAATTTAATTATTACCACGTAACAATAGTTTTTGTCACAACATGTGATAATGTAATTATGTTAATTTTTTATTCAATAAATGCTGAAAAAAGTATACTGTTATTTTTTAATAACTGAATTATTATTTGTTATTTATTTTTATGTTTTAGTACTTTAAGTAATTTATAAAATATTATATTTTGTTAAATTTTCAGTCAGTTTTTAAATTATACACAATTTTATCTTTTTATAACTGATTATTTTGTATTGAAGTGGGTACATTTTTGTATAAGTTCATAATTTCTTCTATCGTACCACCAACAAAATATTTTTAAATTTATATTATATATCATGTTTTTAAAATTGAAAATGTCAAGTATCTAGTAATTATGGTACCTTGTTTGAGAATTACAACAAAAAAACAAAATACATTTTTTCAAAGACTAGTAAGTATTCAAGTTTTTTTGTTTTAAATTAATGCTTACTTTAAATGTATACTGATAACTGACACTAAGTACTTTTATTATATTAAACCTTATATTATATATATTATAAACATTACCTATACTATATTTTATAAATTAAATATGAGCTGACCAAAACCAAAAATTAAAGATTTTAGTTTATTTAATTGTAGCTTTGAATCGGCAATAGTTTTCAAAAACTATACTTCAATGAATAAAAATAAAAAATGTGTATTGACAGGGACATTGTGAGACATTATGTATATTATATTCAAAAAGGACAAGCCATCATCATTTATCAAATTCTAAATGATACATACAAATTATTTTTATCTAATTTGCAATCATATTTGAAAAGACAAAATTACTAAATATTAATAAAATACATTTATAAAGTTAGGAATTATAACATAAAAGAGTTTATAAACACTATAGTTAGTATACTCATATGGAAATTAAATGTTTCGTTTAAATAACAGCATATTACAACAGCCCATTACCTAATAAAAATCATTATTATTTCATAAATAAAAGAATAAAGTAAAACATATTGCTGGTAAGTTTTATTTATGTTTCACCACTGTCCATCCATCATCACAGGCTTCAGACTCTTCACTAGATGATGAATCATCCTTCTAAAATAAATAAAAATAATATAATTAAGTTAAAATATAAAATAAATATACATTTTCTAATAGTTATTATATTATATATGTACAAGCTGTATAACCACTGTGCCTGAGAAAAAATGAACAAATAAACAGCGCCAATGCACTATATTGTTGTATCTCGGTTTGGTGTCCCTCTGTTCACTGACAAATCTTTAACTTTTTATAAATGTTCATAATAGTTATTTTAAAATTAACTAAAATTTTTTTTTAATTTAATCAATATTAATTAACAATATTGACAATAATTGATCTAGCTGTATAATCCTATTTGGCAAGGGGAAAAGTTTTACCATTTTTTTAAATTGTATTTAAGTGGACAGATGGAGCCACTATTGAATTCCTATTTTATCGCTCAATATTCCATGGATAGGAGTTGAGTTCATACAAAATTGCTTATAACTTAAAAGTTATAACCGGCTCTGTAGTGTGCTCTTTAAATTGGAAAAAACCATGTTTGAATCCGTTTGATCAGGACACAAAAAAAAGGCACTTTGTATTATATAATGTATAATATGTATCCAATAAGTTAGCGTACAGGTGTGTTGCTACCTGTTGCAAGACATAAACAATAAACAAAATTAGAATAAAAAAACTAAGTTAAGCCTAACTAAAACTTTCAGTTTAGGTCAGGTGGTTTTGATAGTTATGATGCACATAACAGTTTTTATTTTTATTTTGCTAAATAGAATTAATGGGTAATATATTATATAATTGTGACACAGGCATAGATATTTTAGTAGTCAAATTCTTTATCGATAAAATATAGAATGAAAAAATGATATCTAATTATAAATATTAAGTAAAGCATACAATATAGATTGGCTTATTATTTTTTGAGTGCATTCAATTCACAGTCACAAATAAATAACAATTAGTCATTTTTTTTTTGCCGTGTTGAATTATTATAAATTTGTACATAAATTAATAAACCCACTAACATTTAAATAAATTGGAGATTTACTATTAGGTAAATGTATTATTTAATTAGGTATAACAAACAAAAATATAGAATACAAATATTATATATTATTACCTTTTGTTTTTCACGTATTGGTTTTACTGGAACAATTTGAATAGGAATTATTGTAGGTAAATTTTTGAGTTCGTCTATAACTTTTGTTCGGCCATCTAATGACTGATTCCAGTCACAGTAAAGATCACAAATATGTTTACTTAAGTCATCAGCAGAAGCATCTTCAAGTACAACATCGAACCCAACATCCATTACGTCTTCAATAATATCAGATATGCTCGTCCAACACATGTTGTCACCTGAATTATGATGGATTAAATAATCATTATAATTTTCTAAGCACTAGATCTCATAATTTGTTAATATTTTAGAAATTAAAGAGAAATAACAACATTTTTTAAAATTACATAGAAGAATTAATTGATATCTAGTGAAAATGAAATATTGGATGGATATTTTATAATAATAAATTAGTTACTCAATAAACTAATAAAAATATTATACAAACCAGACTTCCGAAGACACTCATGTATATTTTTTATTAGGTCACTTATTTTGAATTTCATGACTTCGGACGATCCTCCCATGCCATGTTCAACAGCCAACTTGAATGTTACAAAAAAAAAAAAATAATAATAATAATAATAAATGATTGAAAATTGTGATATGTAGCAATGACAGGTGAATAATATTTACTTTGAGTGCGGTCCAATTGTTGAACAGTACTCCAATTATGTACTCAAAATTCGTGTCGTGGTTAAGAATAAATAACGACATAATTGTATGTAATGCACGAATCTTAAAGATACTTTAGATTACCTTAATTCTTGACCTGTGCGTACGATTATGACTGTGTTCATGGGGCAAAACTAATAATATAAATATTATCGTCCTCGTGGTTAATATTTAATATTTTGTATTATTATTATCATTGGTAGGAGATTGATAACAGTTTTACCGGCTGATTACAACAATTGTTGTTATCCATCACAGTGTTGGTAACATTGGTATCCATATTTTATTATTTTATCTATATACGTAATACTATATGCATAATATTATTAAATATTATAAATACATTAGATACATTTGGTTACAATATTTTTGGCTTATAACTAATGGATTGTTAAATGTTTTTCCTTATTTGTGAGGTCTTGAGTAAAGTATAAGTATTGTTCTGTGGGTACTGGGTATACGACATAAGCCATAAGGTGGATACTGGATCCTGACCAATATTGTTAAATCTATAAAGGTAATGGCCTATGCTCTTAAATCATATACAATGTAAAATATACATTGTATATGATCTAAGCCTATGCTGCAGAGGCTATAACGTTCAATAATAATAATAAAAAAATATTTATACTTATACCACAGAATATATCTGTGCGTATACCATTGTTCTGTGCCTAACCTTCGGATTAGATCCACGGTCGATAGATCTTCTGTGAGACGGTATGTCCTATCCACAATTTAAGATATATCCACGAAGATCTTATCTACATCGTGAATATATCTTAAATCATGGTCTTATCCATTCTTTATTTATTTATGAAACCGGCTTAAGGTAGATTTCTTAAGATACATATATTTTTATCTTAAACCGTGATGGAAGTGATGGAACCTACTATTATATTATGTTCGTGGATAGAACCACAGAACCTTAACGGACCTAATATAACTTTACCGGTAGGATGTTAGTATCAGGTTTCATTAAGGTAAACTCGAAATTCTTATCAAACAAATTGATATAATAAATAATAATAATAATAATATAGATTATGTAGACATTTGACATGCCATGCGGCAATGCGGCATTCTACAAAATAACAAAAATATAAAAATGAGGTTTAATTTTTATTTTTTAAGTGTTTAAAGTCTAAACTATTTTTATTCAATTATATTATTATAGGTAATCTATCATCGATATTCAATCGTGTAAAATAATACAACACACTTCAAATGTACTACCTTATTAAATTAATTTTGTAATGCTTCCTGAAAAGTTGTTTACAAATTAAACCTATAATTTATTAATAAGATCCTGTAACATAAAGTATATTTTGTAGTCAGTGTTAAAAACAAATAATGGAATCAAAAAATCGGTATAATAAATTACAATATTTATACTAAACCGTTTTGCTCATAAGCTGATTTTTATTTTTATTTTCTATAGATTAGGCTATTGCGAGGTGTGCAATAGTGATGCGGCTAAATACTGCTGCCCAAGGTGTGAAGTGAAAACTTGTAGTCTGTCATGTGTTAATATTCACAAGAAAGAATTTGATTGTGATGGCAAAAAATACAAAACAGGGTTTAAAAAATTAGAAAAATTTAATGACACCGAAATGAGTCAAGGTATTATAAATGTTTTAATCTTTTTGGAGAAACATCATTAATTAGTTTTTATGAATAGATTATAGGCTCATGAATGAGTTTATTGAAGCTGTTGGAGAGTTTAAAATGAAAACCCAACGCATATCCAATTTAACTCCAGTGAGTATAATTTGTATTCCAGTAATCCTAGAAATTATTTTTGTTAGATTTCAATTTCAATAAATTTATATAAATATAATAAATATACATATTAACTTACTACAAAATATCATAATAGCTAGAATTTCAAAATATTTGTATTTTTAACTTTTTGATTCTTAGCTGTGCAGTTATTCTTATTGATTTTACAGTGATGTGTATTTTTTGTTTTAATTTATTTTTGTGTCTAAAAATACTTTTTATAGTAGAAAAAATGCTTTGGTTTTAAATTTTGAAGGTGGTTTGCAGTAGCAAATTGAATCTAGTTTATACTTTGGGGGGTCAAATGTAAAAAATTTCAAGTAATTTCATAATAATTGGGAATTACAATATATAAATATGAACATTTGTTAACATTTTAATATTATGAGTAAAATTGTTGCTATGTAATAATTATGAATACACTTTTTAAATTAATTAAATTATTAAATCATTAAAGCTAGAGTAATAATTATTTTACAATATTTTATCCATATAACTTAGTTATCATTAAACTTGTCTCAAAAAAGACTTTTATTTATGGTGATACGATTTACCTGTTTTTCTAAGTTGATTATCATTTTAAGGCTTTTCGAAGACTACGCTTTCAAGCATATCAACGGCACATACGCTTACAGATTTTACCTAACTCTACTTTGAACAAAAACAACACCTCTGCTTTCAATTCTAAAGTAAATAAAATCTTTTGGCGCATAGATTGGAAATTTCATGGCACAGATGTGACATATACAAATCACAAGTATTAAAATTATTTAATTCTATTTTTATATATTTATTCAATACATCATCAATTTTATAAATTATTTAGAGTTCCAGAATATCAAAAACTTAATAGTATAGCTAGAAACTATTTCACTACTGAGTTTCATGATGATGCAGTAAAAGAAAAAATGCAGTTTTATGTTTCGGCTGGAATTAGAGGTGTAATATTTTTAATGAAAACACCATATGGAAAGTTAGTATGATTGTGTATTTAAAAATAATAAAATATGTCTTTTTTAGTGTAACTGGTAACTCCAGAAGTGCTAGACTGAAGTCATTACTGTTACACAAATAATATATACCTACTATCAAATAGACTTAATTATTCATTATTAAAATTATTGTTTCAGATATTATGAACTTGATTCTGAAGATACAATATCGTACAGCTTAAGGTATAAAACAATATTGGAATACCCAGAAATATTAGTTGTTTTGTCTATTCATAAAGACACATTTAGTGAACTTCTTTATGTCGAGAATTCAACATTTAATAATAATAAATCAACAATTATGTAACATTTAATAAATTAATGTTATTTTCTAATAAGTGGTCATATTTTAATTGAATAATATGTTTATCTCTTTAAATCTAATTATAAGTTTTATCAAACAGTATGTTATAATTTATTTCATTGGACTATGGGTTGATTAAACCTTAAAACCAGAATTATGATGGAGCCCTATAAAAATTAAAAGTGTTATGTAATGAACTTAACTTTATTAAAATGTGTTGAATGAACAGAAATAAAAATTAATTTTGGAATATCCTCCTAAACCAAATTGATTTAAAATGGGCATAAACTATATAGTTATTAATTATTCACCGTCAACTTGATATGTTAACTCATTTTTTTAAGTATCATCAAATTATTCAAAATATTAAATTGAGTTTTAAAAATAACTTTTTTTTATTAAATTCACTGTGCTATTAATATTTTTTTTTGTCTTAAATAATTTGTAAAAACTATTTTGTGGAAGAATTTTTTTATGTTGATTAATAAACCATTGAATTGTTGTTATATTGTTGATATTTGTATATTATATTAATTATGGTTTAACACACAATAATTTTGGTATTGTTTATGATAAAATGTGATAAATACCTATAAAGTAATATACCAAAATCGTATTTTTTTTTACCTTGATGAATTTAATTCCAAACAAAGTTGTCAATAAATATCTTCGATTATTTATAAAAAAATTATGACTGTATTTTTGATATTTTTGAATTGTAAGAAAAAACTTATTTTTTGGAACCTTGTATTAAAATGTAAAGCTTTTTTACCAAAAATTATATCATACAAAAGTTGAATAAAAGCTTAAATAAGTAGGTGAAGGATATAAATAGCTCAAAAAAAGCAAACATTTTTCGTGTCTAGAAACTACTGGTATAATAAGTATTTATTGAAAATGTAAAGTCGGCGGTTGCTCGTTTTTGAAAGGATCTGGTTACAATCTATAATAACTATAATAAATTATTGCCTATAGATATTTATGGTAGATAAACTTATTTGCAATTGAACTTGCTGTATTACTGATGTGAGCAATAAATCATGTTATTATTTTATAATAATATTTAATTCTAATGTGAGAATATATTGTGTAGGTATATCTAGAAGGGCTCCCCTGTATGTATTTACTTTTTGCAACCTCCTGGTTAAAATCCAGATTGTTGCATAAAAAAAACTGGCCTAGGTAGGTACTATTATAACCTAATTAAAGTGTTCTGATTAGCAGTACGCATTATAAAGTGTACCTGCCTACCTGGGTAATTAAGAAATGTTTGCTCAGAGACATACCTAATTGATAACAATTTTGTTGTATTAAGATATTTAATAGTGTTTGGGATTAAAATTACACATTTATGTGGGTACCTAAAATAGGTTAGTAGGTGTCCTAGTGCTTATAGGTACCTAGTACATTTAAAAATTGATTTTTAAGTCTTGCAATTTAGAAGAAACCAAATATCAGGTAAGTAGGTACATATTGGCTATCAATAATTTGTAAATAAATTTAAAAACAAAAGTCTTAACGACTAACTACCATAATAAGTGTAGGTAGGTACCTAATACTTTCTTATGAGTAGGTATAGCCATATACAGTGGCGTTAAGAACATATTTTTTTTGACAGTTGAAACAAACTATTTTAGGTAGATCGTAGATGAGTAATTTGTTTCTTTTTTCTTTAAAAAAAAGTTAAGAGTAGATTTAAATTCGCATGTCTATAGACACGAAAACACGCCTATGCCGAACTCTATGTAGCAATATATTATATTATGTTGTAAAATTCTGAAAGGTGAAAATGACAAAAATGATGTCACGTGTGACTTGAGGTTAGAATTTCTTGAATTATTTATCGAGGACCTAGGTGTTATTAACATCTGGTGATTAGAAAAAACAAAATTGCTTTTTTCACAAAATACAAAAATCAATTTTTTTTCTTTTGTGCGTTTCTCTTGCTTTCCGATATAGGTTACCTACCTACTTTTTTTTCAATATTTTGTACTTTTGCAATGGCTTCAAGTCTGCAAATCATATAAAAATATATTTCCAAATACTTCAATTGGTACTTTTAAAACAATAGAATGGTAAATTCCACTAAATGGTAATGTCGTAATGAACATAACGATCATCATAATATATTAATTAATGTACAATAATTATGTTAATATGAAGGTAGGTGCACTATATGGCTATATAGGTACATATAACCAAACGACTTTATAGTTTATACGATTCACTAGTGTTTTGTTACGTTGGTACTATTTAATATTTATTATAATTTATAATGTAATAACACTTTGTTATTGTGTTACTTTAACGTATTAATCGAAATAACACAAAATAGGCTGTGAAATAACAGCCGCGAGCCGCCCACAAACCAATTAGGACAAAATATGTAGGTACGTATGGTACGAACGACGATTCTCGACCAAACGAGTACCCCCAATCAGCATCATACTCGGGTAATTGGGTACAGGGTAGGTATATGGTTAACCAATTAAATCTAAATAACTTTAAACTTTTAAAAGTATTTCCGGAAGAAAAAACTGATTTCGCTTACAAATAATCAGCATAAAAAAACTCAAACATAACCACGTATAGGTAAGTACTTATTGCATATTTATAGGCTTATTGTATAGCTTTCATTAACGATCGTTAAAAATATTCCGTGCGCCGCAGTGCACAACAAAAAAAAAAAAATATATATATATATATATATATATACAAAACAAAATTATAAAAAAAATGTCATAATATTCATTAATTATAAATAATAATAATAATTATGAAAAAAATCGTAAATGCAACACACGAAGAAAATAAATAATATATTATTTATATATTCTTCCCAATTAAATGCAATTTAATAAAATCAATTTTTAAGCAATTAAAATATATAGGTATTCAAACATATTGAGATGACTTATATTTTATATAATATATTATAAGTTTAATATGTAGGTATACAAATTATAAATTATCTGTATTTTTAAATATTAAAAATTAAAAAACAATAGATTATAGGTTTATAGATACTCTTATACTAGACATAGTTTATAGGTACTTGTAATCAAACATAAAGAAAAGATAGGACATCTTGCATATATATGTTTTGATATACACTCTAAGTCTATAATATCTATAATAATGTTAACATAACAATTTAAATGTATAAATCAATATGAACAAAAAGAACAAAACTACCTTTGGCTTTTGATGAGCCACTCGGACGAGCCACCATGGTCGGCGTGTTTTTACTTTTTTAGAGCTGCGTTGAATAGCGATGAAAATCGTTATTATAATGTTACTATCTTCGAATTCAAATATTATCCAATAAATGCAGATTATTTGTAAATATTTCAAATATATTTTGAAAATACAACGGGAATTAAACACATACCATTTTATTTTGAATTTGAATTTATAAATGTACCAAAAATCTAAATAATTAAACATTTTTTAGTTACGTAACCCAATCATAACTATACTCATGAAGTAAGTAGGTACGCGTATACAGTTATATAGACAGTTATTCCTACCGACTGTTGACTATATGAACTTACAGAGAATTATAGGATTTTTACTTCTCAGTTTAAAGTACACGGGTTACAGACGTGTATACTTAATTACAATTTTTACTCTGCAAGAAACAATTGGATTCTGTTCAAACTGTTTTAGTTAATGAGATGCGGCAATTAATTAGTGAAAAACAATGATAAATAAATCACCTAGAAACTCTCAAAGTAAGAATTTGGTTGTTTGAACACTAATTAATATTTTTAAGTATTGAATAAAACTATATAAGTATTTAATTACCTACTGATGTATGTCCTTTTAGGTACGCCGAGGTCAGGTTAGTACCTACCTAGACCTACCCAATATAATGACGCAAACGATGCTATGCGAAGACATGAGATTTCAAATTATTGTTCGTCTGGGGTCATTATAACAACGGGTTTTATGAATAAACAAACATCCAATGAATTGCAAAGTAGAGTAATCAAACCCTTGTCTAATTCTATTACCAATTAATGAACTTAATTAAGACTTAATAAATATTAAAAATAATCATATTCTGCAGGAGAGTCATCGTTTCTGCAGGGACGCAAGTGTGTGCATTTGCATAATTGAATCACATAAGCCATTGAATATAGATGTCTTTTATATACTTTATAGATTTGTTATTAAAATCTATTGACTCTTATGTGACACGAATTAACAACATTTAGACTTTTTTAATGTTAGCAAAATTAGCTATGTAGATATTAGATATATTTATTGCGCATTTTAATAATAGGTACTCTCATACTAACTATTTTAAACTATTTGAATTTTCTTCACTTTTACCCCATTCACAAAAATATTAATTATCGTTTTGTATTATGCGTGCAAATAATTAGTAACCCATACTCGTTTCCATTCGTGTTAAAGACAATACAATCAATTGTTAAAATTTCGTGATGTTCAATAAAAGTTTTTAAATCTGAGAACACCTATTTCACGAACCAGTGAGAGTTGGCTATTTGTAAATTAAATTGCGTTCCATATAAAATTCTGAAACGACACCCCGTTCATATTGCTGCAGGTTATATCAAACGTGTCGGTCAACATATTATTATAATAATATAGCCTTCTTCGCGGTATATACGATTTGATATTATATTTCACTTCAATAACGTAAGATTTATGAGTATGTAATTGCGTTAACAAGAAGCGATTTATAGTTAGTGGTTGGACCTCATATTTTAATAAATAAGTGCATCGCAAGTCCCAGATGGATAGGTACTTTAACCAGATAACATCATTCTCATAAAAATTCTAACATCCATTCCTAGGGGATCTTATTTATACACGTCCGATGACTCGTATTTTACCGCCCTTCGAAAAGGAAACTTCGCCGTTTTTTCCGATACCTTACACAAATATATTATATACGAGTTTGATATAATATATAATACGCCGTATCTCTTAATACGTGTAACTGTGTGAGGTGTAACATGTGCGATGCTCTAACGACTCGATAAAAAAAAAAAAAAACAAACAAACTAAGCAATTGCAACATTAATATTTACTTGCAGCGGTTATCTCAGACGAGTTAGCTTAGTCAACCTACAAAGTATAGAGGTGTATAAAGTATTAATTGTACATATTTTGCAACGCACATCTTTGAACGGCTCATGGTGAAAAATATTAGACAGAAGTAAAATTAAAAATAATAATACGTTCCAAGAATATTTTATTTACCTATAAAAAAGAATGATGGTTGTCGTTGAAATTACCTATAGGCTATAGTCTATACTCTATTCACGATATTATTAAAGCTATTAATTCTCCAGGACTGTGAATTTAATTCACTCAAAAACTGTTAAAAATGCAAAAATATGCAAAATAAATTTTAGCTTAATATTATGCACAATACTTACAGGAGTATAATGTAAAATAAAATTGGTCTGCAATTATTAATTCCTCTCCGACAAAGTAACAAAAAGAAACACGCGAATGCATTCAATTCACAGCCCTGGTTTTATTTAATATATTATAATATTATGTGTATACTTACTTCAATTTTATTTTAAATTATTACAGTTTACATTTATTAAATTTAATATTTATGTTGTTGTTAATATTGTTATCATATAGATGAACTCTTATTCACGTGGTAAAAAAATACAACATTTCATACCTTATGAATAAAATAATTTATAACAAATAATTTATGTATGTAGCGTATGAGTATACGTATATATATATATAAATATTATATTAATATGTATGTGGTATATACAATATAATATACCTATTCTATATAATATATACATATATAGTAGGTATACCTACTTTAAAATTATAAATTATAACGGTACTAACCATAAATACTGTTTACTTATAGCACTTAAGAAGATAATATATATCACTGAATTAAATTTACTTTTTAATTGTTTTTTTTTATTGTTCAGTGGATTTGTATCTGCGATTAAACTGCAGCCTATATATACATGAACATGACTTTAGGATATAGCATAGTGCATACAATTGTTATTTTAAATAGTCCATACTTTACTCAAATAATCATATGATTAATCATTAATATTATTATAGGTTCACAAAATATTAGCTCAAATTTACACACAAATATCAATAGTAAAGATTAACTTAATAGTTAATACATGTTTATTGTATACATATACTTAATTACATTTTAGCATGATTTATAATATATTAATACAATAATACATTAATATCTAACTATGGTAACAATAAATAATAATATAGGTATCCAACTATTAAAAATATATCTACTTAGAAACAAAATATACACACAGATACGTAATAATTAGATAGACATCTATGTTAATAAAAAAAAAAAAACGGCAGAAAGTTTAAATTAAATAACTAACTAAATAAAAAAAATTAACTAACACGATTTAATGTGAATTTGTGTGCATTTAAAATTATATATTACATTGATTACCCGGATTATTATTATACATGTACAATACTCGTGTAGAACGTGAGTATTTATTGTGATATTATCAAGGAGTGAAACGTGTTTTTATTTTAATTTATTTATAATATGATCAACTTTATAATGTTTTTATTATTTTATTATGGTAGGTCGGAAGATATTGTGTGTGTAAAAGTTGTACATTTACCTACTATAATACTATTATTATATTATATTATACGGTATTACGTATACGTATTGAGCAATTATTTCTAATCATCATAATGATTAATCACGTTTTAAAATGATTCTAAACCCGAGTATTATCTAAAATAAAACTGATTTTTTTTTTACATAAAGAAATTATTTAGATTGTATAATATGATGATTAAAAAATACATTGACCCATACTTTCATTCGTTATGACTACAGAAAAGTTTGGATTGGATAATCTATAGATGATGTGAAGTGTGAAGAGTATTATATCATATTATATTTAGTTCAAAAGTAGATTGGTTGTAGGGATAAAAGGCTTTTCTCTGTATGTGGATACATCTGTCTGAACGAGTCTGCAATAAAAAAAGAAAAAAGAAAAAAAAGTAAACATATGGATATAAAAAAAGTTTTGGTATAATGATATATAATATATATAGGCACTAGGTAGGTACTTCATTTGTAAATTTATATTGCCAACACCAAACATTATGTTGTGAAAAAAAATGTATAAGCGAGATTATATTATGACTTTTACGTCGGAAAATGTTTGATCTTTCGTGTGAACATTTTTAATTTTCTTTGAAAAGTTTAAATTAAAACGTAAGCAGTGTAAAACTTACCCATTAAAATGTGGCGAAAATGTGACCATGTCTTTGACGTGTACTTGTGCAGTTCTAGCCCTAGCCAGAATTGCCATTACTGTTCTCTTTGACGGAGTCATTGATACTTTGGCACATTCTCCAGACAGCAGGGGACGTTTCCTCCCTGGAGTTTCCGTTAACCCGTTTGAATTGTTCGGAGTCACGTGTTTTTCTATACAACCAGAAGATAGACGTATAGTGACTACTGATTTGTGACTGTTGCTACTATTAATATTATTATTTTAAATATAACAATAAGGACAAAAGGTCAAACCATTAGTTAGGTATCCAAAGAGATAAAACGTTCAAATATTTGTTTGGCTTTCTTTATTTTTCTTGTCCGTATTTAATTTCATTATATATACTAAAAACAATTTTAGGGGTGTAAAATACACTACGTAAGCATAAAACAGTGCAGCTAAAACTTTTGAAATAATGAAGATAATTATTATAATTTTTTAATTAATGTATTTGTTTTCAATAGTCTTTTAATAACAGTTTATGTACACAAAATATTATAAGTTATAAGCTGATAACTATTAAATATTTAAAAATATTTGTTTCAAATTCAAGATGCAATAATATTTGAATTAATCATTACACTAAATATTAAGGTAAATTATGTAAAATGTATTTCAAATTGTGAAACGCCCTTTCGGCTTTCACATGACCTCGGATGGCTTAAAACGGAAAACCACTTTTTGCTCAATTCTCAAAGTCCCACTTATTAAGTTGGGTAAACAGTGAGACCCAATAAATCAGTCTAAATGCACGGCGCGTTAAGCTATACAAATGGTATATAATACACTGTACACATATAATAGGTGACACAAGAAATACTATTCGTGTAAACTTTCGTCATTAACCAATCGATTTTAGACAAACTATTCAAATAGGTAGGTCTACAATCTACATAGTTAATATTTACGTAGGTGGTATATAGCATGGCGCAGCAGGCGTAATCAGAGGACGAGAATGAGAGGGTGTTGAAAACAGAATCTTTGCACAACTAGTAAAATGTAATGAATGCGGAGAAGTTCTGCAGGCATCTAGCGTTGTATCCACAATAATATAATACTACTCAATCGCCGTAACCTTTAAGTTATATTAAATGTATAGCATTGTATACAGCAGTTAGGTACTCTATTCGTATAATACATATTATATAAATTGCAAAATACTAGACGACCCGTCTAGTCGTTACTGTGTGTCTACATGTCTAATACAGTTATTATGTGGCTATACAAAGCTATTTTTTAAGCAAGCTCGCCCTATTGTTATGCTTAAATTGTGCATATATTCAAATTCTGATTTTTAGAATTTTCAAATACACTCGAAGATCATATTTTCGAATCCTTGAGATTTTTTGTACCACAAGCATCATGGTCTTGTGACCATACAAACTTCTGTTTTTCAAATAGGAACCCCAATTTTTCACTTTAATAACTACTGAGCAAATATTTTTTTTTGAGAATTTTGATGGATCTAAATCAAAATTTGAATGAGTAATTTTTGAGTTGTATAACTTTGTGTACCTTCTAAGAATAATATGTCTATGATAATAGAATAAATAAATATGGGGGCATAGATGATTTTAATATGTCGGTAATTATTACTATTGATCTATCAATATAAATAATTTGTAAAAATGGTCCATACATAATAAATACTACATGTCTACATAATATAATATTGTATATAATTTATATATTTGTAAGGATTATTATCTTTAGTATAAACATTTTAATAACTCAAACTACTAATTATTAGAATTTTGATTTAGATACATCAGTTTTAAAAAAAATCGTCCACTAAATAATTTGCAGTAAAAAATGGGGGTTTTTATTTGAAAAATAGAAGTTTGTATCACCACATAACACTCCTTAAGTAGTACAACAAATCAGGAATTTGAAAATATGTATATGATCTATAAGTACACTAAAAAATTCTAAAAACCGGTATTTGAATAAATATATTATTGAAGGGAACGATGGTGGTGAGCATGCTTAAAAATCACCCTGTATATCGTACCTGATACGTTAATTATGGTTTGATTGGTGTTGACATTGCTGTGTTTGGTATGCACTGGCGAACACTCTCCGGTTGAATGAACGGCGCTGTAATTTTGGCGATTATCGTCGACGGAATGAGACGAAGATCCGCTCTCGCCGGTTTCCGAATCGGTCGCGTCCCCTGACCCCTTCTGCAATATTTGCATTTCCCACATTTGCTCTTGTCGTATTTCGTCGTTATAATCCTGTAATCGGATGAGTGGTATGTTCAGCAGTTACAAATTCAAATTTAATAATATCCGTAAACTATACATTTCAGCGCAGACGGAAGTATTAATTAACAATTAACGAACGAGTTATTTAAGTTTTAAAGCTCCCTCTCATCGCACCACCCAGTAATATAGTACGTCATGTTTTATAATATACTTTAAAATTTAAATGATTATATAGAACATTCGCTGAACAAATAATGACGAATAAAATGTCTTTTTGAGTTGTTAACAGTCGAGAAAGTATAACGGCAAGTCAATGGCAGGGTAAACGTAATTAAAAATGAAATGTTTTTTTAAACAAAAAACGCTACGTTTATAAAATGATCCTATGGTCTGGATTTTTTTCTTTCTCTTGTATTAAATCAGTGAACTATCTTAAACGAGTCAACTGAAATACATTTTTGTAACCCATTCCCACACAATGGTAAATTACACATAACAAAATAGCGGCGCTTCACTAAAATCTCAGTTACCCTTTAATTCACAGTTCATACCACATTTTATTCAAATACGTCGTTATAAAAGAAAATATAATATACCTATCTTATTACCTATACATGTTTTTATTAAATTTAAGACGAATTACTTTTATGATTTAACCGGAATTGAGTGCGATTAAATTAATGTCTTAAGATTTGTAATTAACTATATACTCTATACGTAGTACCAGACACCGGTTGGTACAATATACCGAATATTTAGATATGAAAAATTAATTATAAACCCATAAAGAATTAATGGAATCACCGATGTGTCGACTTACATAGGTTTCCTTAAACGACTTAAACGTGCGTAGTTTGATATTAACTACTTAATAATTACACTTAAATAAAGGTACCTCTCAATGTTTATTGTAGGTACATAAACTGAGAATAAACTGGTATCTTGAACATCTAAACTGTTAAACCACGGTATAGTTTAATAGCTGTATCTAAGTAGTAAGCAAGTATAATATAATATGTTGTGGTCAAAGTGAATAATAATTCGGGCATTGTGCATAATTCTCGTCATTTTCGGGCAAAGCTAAATCTGTTTACAAGTCCTGGTTACATTGCCTGGACATCGTAATATATACTATAGCCGGAATTGTGTGAAGTGCCCGATTGTTTGTGGGCAGTGATAGTTTTTAGTAATTATTTCTTACAGAAATAAGTGTCCCAACGTTTGCCACATATGTTTAGTATAGAGTAAAAGAGATTTCTGTCAATGATGAAGATAAATAGCCCATTTTTTTTTTGTGTAGGCGCCTTTTAATTAGTACAAACATTTTAATATCTAAGAAACTACTAGTTCAAATGTTGTTTCTGGTACATTAACGTATTCAGAAAAGTTATCCACTTAACAATTTACAGTTAATGGGGAGGGGATTCTCATTTTAGAAACAGAGTTTGTATTTTTACAAAACACTCCATACAACAAAAAATTAAAAATTCCAAAAATCAGAAATTGAAAAATGTATTGTTAAAGGAAAAATGGGGGTGAGCATGCTTGGTGAATAACCCATATCATTTTATTTTTTTACATTCATTTTATATGAAACAAATAATTGTGAAACAAAAACGGTTTTATTTATTTTTCATTACTATTGCTCACTGTGTTTTAGTCGTTCTCTACAATGTCCTAGCAGGCAAAGAGTATAATTTTCCACATTGTCCATTGAAATTGGGCATTGTATACATTGCTCAGGCATTGTACTACAACGTCCGATTAAAAACTTTTACCGTGACATAAATATATAAAAATAAGTTATTATAAATTAAACTTAATATGATCAAAAGCTTTAATATTGTAATTTTATATGGTTTAAAATGTTATTAGAACTATCTATAAGGTATTCCTCACCATGCTTTTTATTTAAAATACTGGAAGGATACTAATAAATATTAATTTATAATTTATAATACCTCACCTTAGATATCTTCACCAATTAATTATATTTAATTTTCAAGCTTTTGAGAATTTATTATTTGATTGATAACGTCATTCGTAATTGTGCACGTTATTAAGATTTAAATTTAAAATTTAAGTACAAAAATATAAAATTTAGAACTTACCGGTACTAAAAATCTTCGTACTTCTGTTAATGCGTATGCAATACGAGCGTGCGCTTCTGCTGGAGGAGCAAAAGCTGTTATTTCAACATGAAGGTCATCTTTGAGATGAGAAAATTTTGGATCTCCTGAATTTCTTAACTTTTCTTCCTTAAAACAAAGTATAGGTACAAACAATATCAATTAAATAATCTTTATAATTAATTAAAAAATTAATTTATACACAACCTAATAAGTACAATAAAATTCAATAATATGTATAAAACGCAATTTATAAATTCAGATGATTGATTACATTCAGAAATACCTACACAATTTATCGTCGAGTTTGGCAGAGTGACTCCTAAATAGAAACTCGCCAAATAATAAACTTCTCCATACTCCACTCGCCCTCTAACCACATATACTTTAAAACTACAGCATTTGACTATTTCAATAAACTTAATGGAAATTAATAATTTAACTCTTAAATTACATATTCAAATTAATTATAAATGTAAGGTATTTAAGTAACATATGAAAACCATAATATTGTACTATGATTAATAAAGATGTATACCGATGAACACATACATGGTGAAACGACTCTTTGTCCATGTAAGTATATTATATAATAGCTTGCATTGCATGATATTTGCTAAAATGTATTATTGATACTATTAATGTTAATTTTAGTTCAATATTAAACATTTTTATAAAAAAATGAATTTTTGTTTATAATAAAAATACATTTAAAACGTGTGTATGCTGAACAACAGTTTCATATAAAAAAAAATAATAAATTATTATCACGATAAAGGATTAGGTACTGTTTTATTATTTTTTCAAGTTATGAGTTATTGTTTATTTCTAACGATAATATGTAAAGAAAATAAAACTTTTAGTACAAAACAAATTGTTCTAAAAGATAATCACGATGATAGGAAATATTGTTGAAAATTTGAACTTTGATAGAAATAGTGTAGGAATCTATACTAAATAATAATATTATATACAAGACTCTATAGTAAGTTTTAAGTCCTACATCAAAAGCCTCCTATTTCCTTACACGAATAAACTTTTATGTATCTTACATTACTTTTTCGTAGTTATATTGTTCATGATATTTAAACTTATTATAAAGTCACTTTTACACTTAAGTCTTTATAGTTATATACTTATATCATGCTTGTTAAACTTCTATAGTTCATTTTGAATAGTAGGACCGAAATAGCATAGCATCCTACAGTGGCGCCGAGTACGCACTTAAGGTGGTGCATTTGAACCACCTAAAATTGTGGGTGAGTGGGTCTTGGGTGGGTAAGTAAACATATTTACCTAAGATAGTTAATACTATTACTTACAACAGTAAGTATAAAGTAGGTACTAGGAGTTAGGACACTAGGTAGTGAGCGGTTTTGTGTCGTTCAGTGTTATGGGTGGGTGGGTGGGTAGGCTTTGGTGAGAATTGAACCACCTATTTTTAGTGAACTCGCACTGGTATCCTATTATTATACTAACTGGAAAATTTTAACATTCAACACATTATAAATAATTATCGTGAAAAAATTGTATCTGACACTTGACAGTATATTAATTACATAAACACACATTAAAAATTCTCCAATAATGATATATTATTTTACATTTAATATAATTTAATGTTTATACTATACAGGGTGATTCCAAAACATCATATTTTTCTAAGAATTTTGATACATAAAAATCGAATTTAGGACTATTATTTAGTTTATGAGTTATAAGTATTTAAAGTTTAGATGAGCAGAGTGGAGTGGTACGGGGTTACCCCACAAAATGTTTGTCCACTACTCTACTCATCTAAACTTTAAATACTTATAACTCATAAACTAAATAATAGTCCTAAATTCGATTTTTATGTATCAAAATTCTTAGAAAAATATGAAGTTTTGGAATATAAAATTAAAACTACATGTTGTCATTCAAAAAAGTAAAAAACTTAAAAAATCATAAGGATAAAAAATATTAAAAAATATAACTTTTTAGTAAAAAAGTTGTTTTGTAAATTACTTGAAACTATGTAAAAAAATATTTTCAAAAATATTTACACTTTTTGAAATAATGAGTGTTGTTACTGTTTGATAAAAGAATCACCTGGTATATACTCTGACTGCGCAATTATAAGTAGTGAACATAGAGATACTATACATATATACCTATCGGTTTTCTATATAATATATATAATATACTATAGTTTAATTGATCGTATACATGTATAAATATATAATTTTAATATTCAGTATTTGTGTAACCGGGATAGAGTGAGAAGACGTGAAGGGTTAGGGGCGCAATAGTGCAATGCCCAAGGGGCAAACATTTTACGATTCATTTTGATACTAAAATATTATTACTAACAGCACCATAACAATATTTGCAATTTATTTTAATTTATTCGTCACTTTGAAACCAAGTAATTAATGATTAGGTACTCATTTTTATTCAAATTGTTGCTTTATCAAAACGTGTGACTACCCAAATTTTATTTTAAAATGATGTATACTAACCGAATTGTATAATATGTATATTTCCATTATACGTAGTGTAGTGGGGATTGTGTGTTAGAGAATCCTGATTATTTTAATGCTATTTTTACTATACATTTTTGACAAATTCTAGTTTTTACAACATTTTTTATAATTTATTTTTGAAGCAAATGTAAATCGTGTAGTAAAAAATGTCTAGTCGTAATAAAAACTAGCATATTAGTAGAGGTACAAAGTGGTCAGATAGTGTAAAACGTGTAGACGTAGAGGACATGCAATACTGTCTTGTCGACCTCTGTTTTTATATCTACAAAATAATATCTATAGAGATGATAACAATGCTTCTATTTTAGTGTCTTTAGAATTTTAAAGTGTCTTCTGAAAAAAATTCACTAATGTTCAACACGTTTCCGTTAAATAATTTAATGTGTTACTACATAATTTAAACGCATATTTACAGTGCATATTTTAAAACTTAGGGCATTTTCGTATTTTTTTAGGACATTAAAAACAGAGCCCTATTAGTTATTAATTAATTAGTTATTGTTGATAATTTATAGTAGTTGAAAATAATTATTAATTTACGTACCATAAATTATAATAAACATATTGTAATACCTGTGCAATTTTGAAACCACTTTATACCTACTTGTAATAATTTTACCGGGTAGCTGACAATAATAAATTATATTATATTATACGAATACGCGGTATATACTATATACACCTACATGGCTATATAAAGGACATAGGTATGTATCGTGTATTTCTTTGTAAGTAAGATAAGTGAATCACTCGGGAGGGTGCTTTTAGCTTTATATTTGAAACTTTGAAAGCAATGATAAATCAATGCATTTGAAAAGCATGTTTATTCGAGGCTTTGCGTTTACCTAAAAATGATCAAACATTTTTTGGAAAATTTCTCAGAATTTAAAAAAAGACCTCTTAACTCTTTTAACGACAGTCCGTGTTCAATTTCAAAACTTTTAAAACAAATATCATTACAAAAAAAAAATACGGATATTACACAAAATATGAAAAGTAATTTAAAAAAATAAAATTTAAAAACTTATACATCGTGTATATAATTACGCTTATATAATATTATAAAAACTAATATACTCGCTTCTATTAGAATCTCCGACATTTGTAACGAATATTTTATATTTTATTTTATTCTTAGACGAATGATTAATATACTAGAGATACATAAGTATTTATAACTAACTGCTCAAAAGATACCTTTGGTTATCTCTTTTTATTTTTTAAATTTTTTTTATATAGAATTCATGAGGGAGTAAGTAGATAGCACGTTAGCTATTAGCCAACCAGCCAGTGGGGCACATGTGCTCAGTGCAACACTTGCTCTTAATACGATTGTTTGTCATAATAAAAATTATTATTTATAACTTAAAAGTTGTAAGCCATAAAATGTAAATTAGTTATGCATTTTTATATTTTTAATAATTATAGTTAATAAAATATAAATTACTAAGTTGAAAAAAAAACAAATTTGACTACCTATCTGAGTATCTGACTCGTCACACATAGTTTAAATTTGAAACACTATTTATTGAAATTTAATTTATGTATAATAACAATACATGAATATTATATACTATATTACTAGGTATGTAAATTATTGAAACCATATATATTAATTATGACACATGTATAAATGTATAATAAATCCACCTATTTTTAAATCAAAATTGTAAAAGAAATAACATATTATTATCATCAATAACGTCCACTGTTTGTCAACAACAGACGTGTGTATTATGTACTTTTTACAATATTCTTAACAAATAACCTTAAGTCCTATATATGTAGAGCGAATAAATTCCTCTAATACGAGTTTTGATTAAAATTTAAAACACACATATCGTGTACCGGCTTAATACCCATATACGCACCTATAAAAAGGTGCTGCGTGTAGGTATAATATATATATTGAACAGCGCACAATACGCAATACGTTATAAATAAAACGTTGTTAAAGAAAGGACCGAGATTATTTGTTTCGATATTATTCATTTATATATTACTAGGTACTATATACTATAAACTGAACGCGTGATTTTATGTGCGCCCCGGAGGAATTACTGCAGATTTTCGCGTACCTACCATATACGTATATATAGGTAGATCTATTATAAGTATAATATACTTTTACATCATATTGGTTATTATAATAATCGACCGGCAGCACATCGTACGCAGCAGAGGGGACGAAGTTCGGCGATAAAACGGAACGGAAGAAATAGCGCAATAATATAGTATACCGGCTACAGCGTGCACACACACACACACACACATGACTATACTGTGGTGCGGTAAATACGCTCGAATCGAATATTACGTGTCGTATTGTATATTATTATATGTAATATAAATATGCGAATACGTGTAACGTGTAGTAATTCATACGTGAAAATCGGATTCACCGCGTGCGGCGTATGATGTGAAATCAACCGTGCATATCGTTTAACTAAACAAAACCCGGAAAAATAGCTTTCGGGTTGAATATATCGTCATCGACGCCGCCGCCGCCGCCGAGAATCGTGCAGCAGCACTTATATACACGCATTGTATACGTCTTCGGGCAGCCGGCTGCAGTAAAATGCAGTTATTTTCAATTCCACCGCGAGAGACATTTGGGCACATTATATAGAACTTCGCGAGACCCCGGCAAATTAAAACGCGTGTCAGAAAAACGTTTTGTCCCGCCGCCGTTGACACGCTTAAACATAATATTATATACATATACTATGTACAGAGTAGTATGCACAGTAGTTAATATAATTTCCCGTCTTATTCCCTCAGGTAATCAAGCGTATATTCGTCTTCATCAACTGAAGCGTACACATGATCAGTATTCAGTACACAATATTACACGTATACATTATTATGTTTATTTAATCTATGCTGTGTGTGTGTGTTTGACGCACCCGATTGTACGCATATTATATACGTCTGATGGTGGCCTGAACTTTCTAGCTTAATATGTACATATAAATTATACATATAATAATATTGATTGTCTACTCGAACAAATATCCAATAATGTTATAAAACGTCTTGAGGACAATAATGCGATTACCTTGTTCCGATCGCGCATAGATCCGCGTCCGAGTATTGCCATTTTCGTTATGGTGTCTTCCTGCAATCTCTTCAAAGAGTTGCCTTTTGGTCCCAATAGTTTCCCCACAAAATTGAACTGCAAACATACGAAATAACACGTAAGATGTGAAGTGCGTTTTGATTATTAGGTATTCGAGTCAATTTCAATTCATAATTAGATCAAAAACCTGTTTTTTATCATTCGTATTTGTGAATATAGAAATTAATTTGCAAAAAATACAAACGCGAAAAACGTACGTAAGAAAGTCTCTATACCTACTCTGTTCAGTGAGAGAACAGCGAAAGGGTTTTTCTGCTCATCCCCACGCGACACCCTGCCATAGGAGAACCGGGTTCGATGGCAGGATAACGAGGTGGGATGCGCAGAATCAGCGTGTTCTCTCGATGAACAGATATACGTAAAAAACATGTTATTATGTATATACTAAAGAAAAAAAATTATTAGAATTGATAATAATATATTATCAAATTATTCCATTGTGTGATGATTGCTGGCTATCAAAAATAATATACGAACGAGTGCAATAAATTATAGCTTTGATTCGACATTAGCAGATAAGCTAAAATTTCAAACCTAAAATAACATCAAAATATGTAGAAAACAAATGAAAAAAAAACTGAAATATGACGTGGGTACATAATATTTAAATTAAAAACGAAATGTTTATATTTGTTCAATTATATAACTATTTTCATAACATACAACGATACATTTCTTATTTAAATTAATTTTTACATACAATATGTTTGACTTAGATCCGTGAATACCCCCCTCTCCCTGAAGCAATCAATTATATTTTGTGTGGATGCCTATTCTGGAACTGCAGAATATAATGAAGACTTGAAAATAAAAGAAATACTGAGAATCGCAGGATAATCAGGATTTAGGACACTTCTAAAAAGTTTAAACCAAAGACACGAGTGTTTTGAAGAGCTTCAAAACATAAAGTGAAGAACTAGAACAATTAAATATAAATAATTTATAAAAACATATATATTTGTTCATAAAAACACCTAATTGTGTAAATAATATAAAAATACTTATAATACAAATATACTTTTATTTTATTCATATAGGTAAACAATAACTTGAAACTTTGGAGTTGGTTTTATTACCCACTTATTATTATTATTAAGATACATCTAAAACAATTACATATTACTAACAGTTGAATAAAATACATAATGAATTTGTATATAGATAGCTAAAGACTAAAATGTAATAAAACAGTTAAAATATACTAAAAGCTAAATAAGTAAATATAGGCAAAATACACCATTTTAATATTTCGCATTAGAACTCTGATAGCCGATAAGAATAATAGTACACATTTCAAAATATATTTTTAGTATTCCAGTTTTCTTGAATACATTTTAGGTAAGCTAATATAAAAATTTGATTTGAAACTGAGTTCACTTCCATTGCCTCTTTCATAATATGAAATGTTAATAATTTAATAACACTAACAGTATATTATAATTGTATTGAAAATTGTTTTAATTAAAAATGTTAAATGTTGTTTAATTTATAATTATAATGTATGAATATTTTTGAAAATACTTTTAATTTTAATTATTTGTAACTCAAAATAAAATAATTTCAAAATAAAAAACCTGGAAATTCGCTTCTGCTGTATAGTAGGATTCGAGTGTTACCGCTGTTACTCGTCATAAGCTTTAATGAATTAGTTAAATTTAAATACTATGATAAATAAAACAAAATTCTTGATTTTGTAAGTTAAAATTTTTCAAAAATTAAAACGTCAAAAAAAATATGCAAAAAGAGCCAGAATATTTTGAAATTATATTATGTCTAGAAAATTGTAACATAAATATATGGTGAGAATGTCAAGTTTTGACAATATTCTGAATATTCTTGATTTTTGAATTGTAAGAAAAAGCCATTTTGTCGAATGGTAGGTTATGTTGTGTTTTCCCGCTGTTTTGTGCTGATTTTTTTCAATTAGATTTCTGAGATTTTTTTACTTTTGACCTCCCAAAGTACCAACTAGATCAAATGGGCTTACCAGAAAGCAAAAATACTCAATGTATTTAAGATTGAATCAAATGTTTTATTACAAAACGCGAACACTGACAAAAAACAAAAAACTTAATATATAATCAATACATTATTCGTTCCGTTCAGTTATTACGCTCTATTACTCTCAATTTTGGGATTCTTAGTCATGTTTGTACGCACACGAACACACAATTTATTTATTATTTATTTTAATTATTGATGTGTAAACATTTATAAGCGCTCCCCTTTAAAATTTAAGGCTAAAGTAATTCCGCGAAAACGTCAGCTGTTGCTTGAAAATGAAATTACTGTATAGAGCCTTCAAAATTACCGTGGTGCACGATGTAGATACATCGTTTTAAAAAGTTGAGAGTAAATCTACAGTAGTTTTTATATAAGCCTTATTTAGAAATTCATAAACAATATTCTGTTTAAACTTAACATTTGAAAATTTAACACAGGATTCCCCATAAGTTTTTCTACCTTTCACAAAAAAAAAGTTTGCCGAAAGTCAAACTAATTTTTTATGAACGTTTGAAATTTGACATTGAATATTAACCCGTAAACTAACGATATCTCAGGGAACGATTTTCTTATTTTGTTGTGATTTAAAAATGAATAACCGTACAGACACATAAAATATTCACCGAATATTGAGATTATAATTTTATATACACCATTATATTTTTAAAAATATTTTGACTATTTTTGAGCTATCTGTAGGCATAAGAAGTTTTCGATTTTTTTTAAAAAAAAATGCTCTTAAATTATAGATGATAGTATAATTATTATATACAATTTATGTTCAAATTTGGACGAAATTAGATATATTTAAATGTAAAATAACGATGTTAGTTATTTCGTTGTAATTTAAAAATATTTTTCGTGGGTACTTGAATCTTTTAAAGTTTATTATTATAATTTAAACACTTGATTATATTTTCAAATGCAATGTTTTCTGCGAAATTAATTCAACCTACTATATTGATAGTAAAATTAATTACTTTAATAGCAATAATATCATAAAATATACTTAGTAACATGGCCTAGACCATCTTCGCCCCGAATTGTTTTTCTTACACAATGATTTTATATCACGATTTTATTTAAATGAACACATCTTATTACAGTGACCCACTCGACACTTACTGTACAGCAGAGCGGTACCCACTTGCCGACCTTTTTTAAATTACACATATATATATAGCCATAATATTACAATATAATATTATACATATATGTTTTATTATATAAATACTATTAGTTTGCGCTAATAAGCATGCATCAATTAGTAACTATATTGTATGTGAATAAACGAAAGACGATAACTGATAGAAAAGACAGGTAACAAAATATAATACATTGTAGGTACATATATTTAAGGTAAATTAAGTACCTACCTACTTACACATCGTGTTTTTACGGTACATTATATACCTACCCGTTAGCATGAATATTCGCCTTGTAAGACTTACCGCATAACGAGCACACGCACCATAATGAGCGCAGTATCTTTTATGAATATAAAACTTAAGGGGGGGGGGACTAATGTGACGGATCCGGACGCACACGATGGATTATCTTATACGATATTCTGTTTACGCGTTACATAATATATTATATTATAAACTTAAATACTTTGCTAATATGTGAAGTATCTAACTAAACTGATCTGTGTTCAAGTGAGGGGACGTACATGCTATATAGTCGATTAAGTTACATCTATTCACTACGGATGTGTATAATCTGCGATTAAGACTAAAAATAATTTAGTTCTTTAATCTTTTAAATAACCATTGCAGCAGATAGACATTTTTAAAAAGTGGTTCATTATAAAAAATTAACTGAAACAATTTTAAGAATGTGTTATATATAGTTATAGGTAGTAGAATTATTATAGTAGATATTACATTATACTATATTATAGGTAGGTGGTAGGTACCTATATTAATAATTTAAAACAAATTATTATGATACATAAAATGTATAGTTTTCATGTCAGTAAAAATGTCTGCTCCGATCGATTTGAAAAATATGCCAATAATTTAAAAATTAATTGCAAATAATAGCAAATTAGTTTTTGAAATTTGTAAATCCATATTATTTTTTTTGTATAATTTTACATCTGTTTATGGCTTTATGCCAGTCCCCCAACTTTGTCCGATCGATTCGAAACATATTGATTTGCAAGTTCTAAAAACCAATTTGCAATTATTTGCAAAATGTTGGCATATTTTTCGAATCGATTGGACAAAGTCAAGGGGCCAACTCACGGACATAAAGTTTTCAGTTTTCAGTTTTCTTTTCTAAATATATGTAAACACACGTCCTCAACGAATAATCGAAATGACGATGAAATGCGGAAAGGTAATTTCAATAATATCGATAAAATCATGTTATGCTCTATCGGTTGTCGCCTATGGGTTTTAGATTCATCTAGTCATCTAATCATTATATTCTAATCATCTAATGGATATCAATTTTGTCCAATGCATACAAATACGGTAATACGTATTATATATTTAACCGTAAGTAGCTGAAATATAGGTATAAAATATTACGTTGTTCCTTATCATGATCTACCTACCTATTTACCAAAATATTATTTTCGATATCTAGACAAATGTTAAATATTATCCACATAAATCTAAAAATAATATGAATATCATCGATGTGGTTACTACGTATCGACTATCGTGCAAATCATATATTATGTACCTATAGCATGCTTGGATTTGAAATATCTAATTTATATTAATATCTAAAAACCGTCATCAATATTGATACATTATAACAATATTATTTAGTTCACAGATACAAATTATTAATTATAACCTAAAACATGTATATAATAATTAATAAATATTTCCTTCGTCTAATTGTAAATGATGTATCCCTAGTGCATACCTTTGGATGGTCTCTTACAGGTACAGCTACCCTGATGGAAACTTTAATTGGTTTGTCACGGGTTATGTCCACCATTCGACGAATACCCTCTGATTTTCCTCCGCTCCTAGCTTCTAAAATTATAAAAAAAATTTTTTTTAATTACTGTTGTTATAAAACTAAGATAGATTACGGATTTATTACATTTGTACGACAGCAAAATATGCATCACAATTTAAATTTCGAGTAAACAAGGGAGTTCTTAGTATCACAAAGAGATTGATTAGGTACCTATATATATAATAAATATATTACTCGTTTGAAGAAAGTGGTACTAAAAAACATTAAAATAAACAGCACTCGCTTAAACCTGAAATCTTAAACAATTTTGGAGAGATCAAAATTTGATCTCAATTGTTTTTCGAACTAAATGAATTATCGTTGTTTTTTTTTAATTTCAAATAATAATAAAATACACTGCCTTAAACCGAAGCGAGCGAAACAGAACGAATTATGAGAAGGGAACGACTTATACGAGTGCCCAACATACCTAAACAGTTACTATTTATTCTATCCTCGTCTACTTTTTAACTGCGATTTTTATCAATTTAACGTTTACACAACTAAATTATGACGAGTTAACATTTAAAAGTTTTAAATTAAATTTGTCACTTGTAGGTGCGATCAGTTTTTATCGTTCAACACCGTGTTGGCGAATACCCAAAACGTAATACTGTGCCAGGTACAGAACGTTAGTTTACGACTATCGTAAATTTGACTTTAGCACGCTAACCCGGCGCTACAATAACTACTTAATGCTAGAAAAATGAGACAAAATCGTTATTTTTACTCAATACATACCTACGATGTCTAAGACACGATAATAATTGAATGCGATTACCTATATAGATGTAATTGTTATGCCGTGTTTATATTTATATTATTATTTTTTTTATTTTGTTTTGCATTTTACAGCAGGTGTCTTAAATATTATATAGTAAGCTATTTTTTATTTTTTATTTGTTATTGTAAACAAATTATTAAATATTTTTATATAATTTAATATCAATACGAAAATTTAACAAAAAAAATATAGTTAGGTAATAGTCAAATAAATCGTACAATTACCTGATTGAGAACTTAATTTAAGATTTTCATTTTTATTGCCGTGGAATTGATTCTCGTCGTCAACTTCTACAATATCCATATCTGACATGATAGCGATAAATCATCCGTTTGAAATTTTATTTTACGTAAATCTTTCAGCGAATTAATTATAAAAATTTCTAAGACCTGAAATATCGAAAGCTTAAAGTTAAAATTTATAAAAAAAAAATAAATGTTGTATTACATACTATTTTTACAGTGCCTATATAGTAGTATGATACACTAGAGGTATTTTGAACTAGTTATAGAATATAATAATACATATTAAATATGTACAATGTATTATGTATACCTATGTATTCAAATATATACATGACACTATAGTAGCAGATAAACCTACTTTTAAAAGTTCTAAATACTAATTAACAAGTTACGCCGTGCAATTAATAATAATTCTACGTCCTGGCGTGAATGGTTTTATCGTTGATTGGCGTCACCATATTATATATTAAGACAAAAAAATGTGATAAAAAATTGCGTCAATGAGTTGACAGGTGTGATGGTACTGCGGTAGACTATTTTCCGTTCGAGATAATTGTCGGGTTTGTTTACACATAATAATATATACTCCAGAGTCTAGACTCTAAAGTATAAAGTCCTGCAAACTATTAACACATATTGTACGAACATCTTAAAAATATATCAAGTATATGTTGTATGATTTAATATGCTTGCGTAAATTTAATGACGAAACAGATTTTAGGTACCTAGGTGATTGATGGTCTATTAGGTCTCTTATGTCGTATAGGTATCTAACTTGAATGATTGTATAGCGGTAAGCGTATGACAATGGAATTATTATGACGACAATATTATCATATAAAATATTTGAAATTAATTACCATGTAAGTAACTGTTGTCACTTACCAAAATCTGTCAAATCTAATTTTTATACAGGGAAATTAATTAATAATTTAATAAAAATAATAATGTAAGAAACTTTTTTTTCGTTTCAGAAAAGTTTGAATTTTTTAAAACTGAATACTAAGCATATTATGTATTATAATAACATTAAATTTAAAAACCTAATTACCTAATCAAACAGCATAAAAACTTTACTGTGTATCATTTATATTATTACAATATTACCTACTCTGTTTAATTTAATAATATAATTATTAGTTATTCATTTTATTTTATAGCTAACGAGTTGTAGTAATAAAAATAGTATTTTAATTGTTAGGTAATAATAAAATAATGTTATACATTTATGATAACTATAATGCTGTAATATATATTATTTTTAGGTATTTTTAAAATAATTTTTACAGACTTACCAAATAACACGACAAATAATATAATCCTCGGGAGTGTGTTTCGAGTGATATAATTCTGTTGAAATGTTAAACCTATACTAAACTTTATGAAAGGGCTGCTTTACGTTTACCCTCGCCGCTGCGACGATTCTAACGCTATCTAGTGACACAATAATAAATACAATTTAAATCATATTATTACATCGTGTAGTTATTAAATGTATAAATGCAATTTAATCATTGATACAATTAGGACACAAAGGATTAGATAAAGCACTTCGCAACTTTCAGTAACACAGCTTATGTGAACATCCCATATAATAATTTCAAAACATAATAAGGCATTATAAAATATACTAACTGAGATTAAATATAGTTACATTTGTAAAGTTGACGCTTTTGACAAACGTAATGTTCATATAAAAATATTAAGCTGAATTAAAGTTTGATATTTAAAAATAAATCACATGCGTACAAATAATATGTATGTATAGGTACAAATATAAGATAATTTAATAAAATGTATGGAAATTATACAATAAATAAATAACGTTCAAATTTACTTCATGTCAAAAAAAATTATTAAAAATAAAAACAAATAGTTACAAAATAAATAATAATAATATTATATTATATTTAGTGTTCAAATTATCACATATAAAGTAGCTAGATAGACAATATGTTAAACAAGTAAATACAGACAGTAGTGCAGAGTTGCAGAAATTGTATATAATAATAGATCAAGGCAAAATAGTATAAATTATACATGTAAATGTATTATACACCTAGTTAAATAATTCAAAATAGGTCATAATAAATCATTGTAGGTATTCGAAAATATATTTTGAGATTAAAGTTTACAGTTTTCACGTTTTAACACACATAAAAGCGTTTTTTTTTTTTAATGATTGTATAAAATGTTTAAATGAAGGTATTTAAAGATAAATTTCCTAATTTAAATTACAATCAAAATGTTGTACAACTTAAGCTCGTATTAACACATTTAAGTCAAAAAATGATATATAAATCTACCATGTACCCAGTTCAAACAGTAAATAAGGTACATTTAAGTTTTTACCTAATTTAAAAATCTTTAATGGTTTTATATAAAATCTTTTTTAAAAAAAAGATAGAATAACTTTCATTGGACTTTATATGAATAGGTAATTTTATAAAGCTGTGGAAAGCAGTTTAATATTTGATATACAGTAATTAACAGGAAAACCAATGAATTGTAGCGAAGTTGACATTAGTCCTTAACAATAAATATATAGCTATATTTCATGGTGAAAAAAATTCGTACTATAAGGGTTTTGGGGATTACATACATGACTTTTTTGAACTTCCCACCATTTTAATTCAAATTTATTTTGATATAAAGGCATTACATAAATAAAATTTTAAGTACAATTTTTAAGTTCATTCATATTATAAGAATAATTATTTTTATTTTAAGCACCATAATATCTTCTTTTGCTGTTTTACCTTTTTACCATTTTTCATTACTATCTATCTGGAAAGCTTCTGAATAATTCCATTAAATGACCTTTTTAAATGCTGTGTAAAACGGTAAATTAATTTTCTATTTACAGTTGATTATAATATGTTTTTTAATTTAATCTCTGTCAACACTGTTTTGTGAAAAATATGTTGCTCAAAAACGTTGATTGGTGTATTGTTTGGAAAACGAGTTTAGTTGCGATTTTTCAAAAGCCATTTTTCGATTCTCACTGTTTAATTGTTTTTCTTAACGTAATGAATATCTACTGACAAACCACTGTAAAAAATGTTGACAAAACGTTAGCAAGCACAGTTCAAACCGAGCTCGGCTCAGAAATGACTTTTCTATAATGTGATAATTTATCATTGCTTTTAAATTAAATATCTCAACACGTCTCTATTTCTGCACTAAGGTGAGCGAAGCGTGACGAATGCCTAACACCCGGTCTTTGTATCCTGTCCAGCTTTTTTAAAGTATCATTTATTATATCTGATTTCTAAAACTCCGACAAACACTGCACTATACTTCGGGGGCACTCCTAATATCGATACCGACAAACATCACCTATCATTGACTTGATAAATTTATATATTATAGCAAACATTATTGTGCACCAATAGCTTACTCACTCCACACATAATAGTCAGAACCCAATATATACCTATCAGCAATGTATGCAATAGTTAATATGCACATGTAATTTTGGATCGGAATTCGTATTTAAATTATAAATCACAAATAAATAAAAAATGATGTATATAATTATTATATCCATATAAAGTACCTATATTACATAGTAGATTAAAAAAATATAGGTATCTGCAAATATAAGTGACGGAATAGTTTATACAAATTGTGATAAGTATCGATTTTTTACTCAATATTATTATCCTTAGAGTATTACAATTTTAAAAAATATCATATATTATATAAATAGTAATTTTAATATATCTGAATAATTTAACATCCAAAAAAATAAAACACAATCAAAGCCGTCTGTTTTTATTTTTATTATTCGCTATAAGAGCTTAGGTGCTTGATGTAAACTTTAAAACGGTCTTAATATAAAATCATTTAACGTTTGTTAGTATATTTTATTTTTAGTGAAGCTGTGTTTAAAAACCATTAAATAAAAGCCTACACAACACTAGAAGCAAACGAGTTGTGAATTGTTTTTATATGTTCTCGTTTTTTATTGTACCTATTGTTCTTTCTTTGTGTCTTAAAAAATAAGTCACCAAGAGCTATGTCATCAAATATATATTCTTTGTACTTTTTTGCGTCTCTGGGCAGTTTTAAGAATAACTCCACTATTTAAAAAGAAAATCATTAAAAACATTTTAAAAATAATATTGTTTGTTCACGTACGTATAGAAATGGTTGATAGGGAGTGTTGAAATTTAAAATCAAATTTCAGAGTAAAAATTAAACTTTATTTAGAGGATAAAATTACAAATAAGACCAGTATTGATCGATTTATTTATGCATATAAAATAATAATTAACCCTTAATAAAGTAATTTGTTTTTATTAAATACAGAGGAGTTATTTCGTTCAACATTTTAGTATTTTTCAAATGAAATGTATAATTATTGATTTCATAAGGTCAATATTATTTTTACGACAACCTATTATACTGGAGATGCATTTAATAAAAAAACAGGGTTTATTCTTGCATGTATTTTGCATAATGATTTTTTATTGTTCGTATTGTATACACCTATAACATTCATCTTTGAGCTTTCACAACTTCACCCTTTGTTTACACATCATCTTTAAATAATTATAAGTATACAAATATTACATTCAAAAAGGGGGATTTTTCTAAATGTACATAATAATAAAATCCTTTGTCCTTTAAATAATTGACTAAAGGATCAGTTGTATTAATTATTAATTTTCCTATTCAAATAAAACAACAAATTATATGCAAAATTTATATTAGGTACTTTCACGTTTACCTCTTTAAATTATTAGATATTATTTTGATTTCTATAATAGATATCGATAATATTAACTATTAAGTAAAAACGAATTGTGTCGAATTCTAAAAAAATATAATTAACTATATTATAACATTACATTATTTAATAACTAATAAGTAAGAGTATTAGTAGTATATATATACATAATCCACATAAATACCTACGCATATACATGACACAAAATTGGGTATATATTCGAAAGTCTCTTTTGGATTTTTAATTCAAAAATCTAATCTGTTATAATTGTTAAATGTACTCATATGATTTATTCAAGACATAATATTATATGTCATGTTTAATAAGAAATATTTTTTTCGAGAAATATTACCTGTCAAACTCGTAACGATATACAAAGATGAGTAACGGTATGATATTCCATAAAGGGTTGTCGTGGTTACTTGAATAATAATAATATTTATACTGTATAGTATTGATAATAAGCATAATAAAATCAGTTGTCATCTAAGTACCTACTGTTATTATTTTATATTGTTATAAAATGGTAGTCAGAATAGAAGTCAAAACTCGGGAAAAGAAGGAATAATTTTCCATTACCTATTTAAAAGGTTAATTATGTATAATATTATACAATTTATGTAATATTAAAGTATACGCAGTATAAGTACAATAGATATTTCATACATTAATACATTATACATAAATGTACGTATAAATTAATTATTATTATAGATATTTACTATAGCCTTTATGCACCTTTAATCTATATATAATACTATACATAACAATACAAGTCATAATATCATTTTACTGAATAACTAAAACAAAAAGAAATAGAAATCAAAATATTATTTTTTTTTTTTGGTCTTGTGGAATATACGAGTATACATTTAATATCGGGCAATGAGCATAATAGTATAACAATGCCTAATAAATATCTTAGAAATAATACAATTTCGATGCTTTGTGAATTTTGGACTGTACCGACTATAATAGTAATAATTGTGAGGTCGAATCAACATTTTTACTTCCGTTTTCTGTTTTCGGATTCTGTTTTGGAAACATAAACAATAATTGGTAGGTATACATGGGTAAGTAGTCAGGTAAGTTGTAAATTTACGTAAAAAAAATAGAAGATTTGATACCATTATCAAAAATGTCAAGATATAGAAGTGCATCAGTGGCTAGTGCCTAATTTTAATTGTATAAATTTAGAATGGACCCCCTCGCCAACAAAACCTGAACCCGAAGAAGTTTGCAGTGTGAACATTTAATTAAAACCAATCTAAGGTATAACAGCATACAATATTATAACGAGTATATAATACGATATAGTATGGCCATATTGAACATATTATTGGGTCACTGCAATAATAGGTAGAAATTTCTGAATTACTGGAATTACTGAATGTACGTATATAATATTAAATTGTGTTATTATACTAATTATTTATTAATATTTAATACTATACAATTACCATTACCCAATAGCCAATACTAAAAATAATACAATATTTATAAGACTATTAATGCTTATTATTTTTTATTGTATTATAATATTAATATATTAATTATAAAACCTATTTTGATTAAAACCAACTTTTTGAGTTTTTAAAAATATAATAAATACAATTTTTAAAATATCCAATTAGCAAATTAATGTTTTGTTTAAGTTTAAAAGTTTTTCAAGTTAAAGTATAAATACTAAGTTACAGTTTCAAACTTTTACAAATAAAATTATTTTATTCTTGAGGAAAATACTCAAGAATATAAGACTATAAGTATACGGCGAAGCGGTAGAGGAAGGGTTTCCGTTCTATTTCTCCCATCATTTATTATAATATGTCAACTTCCCCACTTCTATTCAAAAAAGTGAAAAAGGTTCAGAGTTGGCAACGTCATGATCGACTTTTATTTTTGCATAATTTAAAATTTTTAAATAATAACAATTTCAACAATTTAATTTTAACATAACCCTACCGAACTCTAATATAAACAATCAACATCCTCTAGTCCCTCATAAATTAATCATTAATCAGTTGTCAGTAATATTAATATATTATATATTTACACATACTGCTGTTCAGCCGTAACCTCAGAAAATATTACATGTATGACCACAACAGTATGATAATATTTAATAGTTGTACGCTCCTAAATGTATTATACGTAGTCAGTCGTCATTATAATCGACCAACCCGGTAAGTTATTTTTTTTTTTATATATAATACCAACAATATACAAAAATACAATGTCTTAGGTTTGTATTACGATCAGTCTCTAAAATATCGGTAAAACCGACTAAAACTAGACCTGCAAAAGGTGTGGAGCGAGCTTTAATAAGAAGTGTAAAAGTGATATTGCGGATACTTTGTTCAGTAAGATATACGATACCTAGTTGATATTTCGATATTCGAGGGGCCTTTACAAATCTTCTGTCTTTCTCAGCTGTATATGTACATTGCTATTTCAGTAGCTGATTAAACTAGGTATATTTGACTATATTTAGATTCGGGGTTCCCTATCCGAGTCATTCACTTTCAGGCATGTTTGTGATTATATTATTAAACTTTTATAAAATATGGTGGTGTAATACAAAAGATTGTTAAGTAGCGCATCGAATGTCACTAAAACGGTTACTTTATAAAGTAAGACACTGCAGCAGTTGTGAACGACTCTCGGTGCTCATAATTGTTTGAGTTTCGAATTAATTTGTCAATATCTATAGTGCATGTCCGAAGCGCAAACCGCATCAAACAGTCTTGATGTCAGCCATCCACCTAAATTATCTGATCAAATATTTACCCGCCAGATTTGGCTCTTCGGTCTCCTACAAGCAACGGTAGTGTGCGGATACTTTACTTATCTTATACCACCGCATATATATTGCCGAGGACGAAATCCCTGTTTTTTTCAGTGTGCTGCAGTACGAGTTATGACACAATATAGTCAGTGTGGTGTATAAAAATTCAAATATACAGCTATGTAGGATACATTATAAAAACGTGTAACTTGAAACATAAAAGTATTTAAATGAAAAAAAAAAAATGATTTTTACTTTGCCCCTTCCGCACTCTATAGACTATAAGCTTGACTAATTTACAGAAAAAGTGTGCAATGCCGTTGATTTTTTAATATTATTTATACTATGAAAATGAAATCAATGGTAGTACGCCAGTACGGTTTTATTTATTTTTTAAATAGGGGCTGAAGGAAGCGTTAATTAGTACTTATAATATCTATTAGGCATAGATATTCGGGACAAATTTTAATCTAACTGCGTAATATTATAATTATAGGGTTATCTGATCTCAAAATAATTCACTTGAATTTTGTCAATTGAAATATTTCAAAATAGAAAATTTCACTCTTCATAAGTTATTTTTTATATAGATATCATTCTATAGTATTATAATAAGTACCTAGTAACTTCTAGGTTGTATGTTAACGGTTTGTCGTTGTTTCATACAACAAACATATAAAAAACATTATTTAAAATTTATTCATATAAATGAAATGTTTCAAGAAAACAAATTTCATGACATTTTAAAACCCTTAATTTATAATGTGTATAATTGAAATTCTAATCATCACTTTACCGCTGGTGATACATTTAACGTAAGACATCACTGATTATTATTTCAAAAAGTATAAAAGTTTTTAAAATTATTTTTTTTACCTGGTTTTACAAAACAACATTTTTTTTTTCAAAAACGTAATACTTTTTGAAACCATGAGTGTCTTACGTTAAACGGATGATCCGGTAGACACTAATCTTGTGTACGCTAAATTGTTTTCTATTCATGACATATGACTGTCTAATATTAAAACTATTGGCGAGTTGGGCGTAATACAATTTTTAATTTTTTATACTTACACGTGGATATAGCAGGTATCGTGTATAATGTATATATTAATATATAGTGTACCGCGAGATAGAATTTTCGTTTCTGCAAATAAAGCTATAATTGGCAATAATATATATATATATATATTATATAAGGTTTACTATATACTGTTAAAATAAAATATTAATGCATCCTCCTAAATAATTTACGTCGAGGTTCATAATATGTAGTTCAAAAATAAAATAGCCACATAACCATTTATAAAGTCGATGCTGTACGAACAAATAAATAAATAAAGTAGATGAATTCCTAATAAACAATAATTAATAACATAGGTAAACGATATCATAAAAGTTTATCTGTAAATATAAATTCAACGTTGAGTACGTGATGTTTAGTACAACTATATATAGGTAAGGTAATATCTTCACTAATCACTAAAGTACTTACGAGTTTACTAATATTATTTACTTAAATCATATTATATAGTATGTGTTTACTGTTAAGTATTATTATTTTTAATGAAAAACGATTTTTACGTGTATTTTAATTTAATTTATAAAATAAACGTGTAGCTCGTTTAGAATAATTCAATTTGAATAAATAAAATAATGTTTTTTTTTTGTACTCTGAATTATCTTTCTTGGGAGGTTCCCGAAATTATTCCTCCGTTTTCTATTAACAGTCAGGGGTGTATTGGAACGTATACTCATAACAATATGTATAAAGAAATGCGTATACGTGAAAAAAATATTAATTTTTAAGTATACTATGGGTATACAGTGAACGGGGTGGGCAATGAGTATATTATTTTATTACGTGTTTTAATTTGTATTTTTCCTTTTTAAACTCTATGGTTACTCGTGACCCCGCTCGAGAACCATATACGACGTAATCATAAATAAAGCTGATGGGTAAATACATAGCCTGCTAAAAATATTTACAGTGGATAAAAATACATTTATATTATCCACGTATTATAAGTATGGATAATTTGTAAATAAGTCTCCTGCCTTTTTTGGTTTTTTTTAACGACGTATTGTTTGAGAACTAATAAAGCAATAAACAAAAAATATATGTCGCTTGATTTTCTAGCGTAGTAAGAAATATTTTTTTGGAGATATATTTTAGGAAAATATGGCGTATATTCAAAACATTATTAACATTATTTACCAATTATACATCCCTGATCAACACTATAATCATATTCATATGGGAGTTAGTATAAATAAAAGTTTAAAAGCAAACGGTTTCAAAAAGCACGTCTTGAAATTACATAAATTGAATATTATAATTTATCATATAATATTAAACATTTTATTAAGCTTTCCTTTCACATAGGTAATCATTCCAAAACCAAAACCCTTGGTTCTTATCTTCCAGTGGCAATACCCGGAATTTAAATCGTGAAACGTATAATAAAATATTTCAAATATATTGAGATTATAAAATTATTTTAAAAATTGTATTACCAATGACCTACGTTTACACGTCACGAGTAAGTTTTTAGTTTTTAAACGAAAATCTTATCAATTTTACCAACAACGAGTTAAACACGAACATTTTGTTTTTGTTTTGGAAGGGAATAGCATACTCAGCTCCCATAGTCTCCCGCCGCCACAAACACCATAAGGTGTTTTCATTTATTAGATTTATTAAACACCACCTGGCGCTTATTATTTACTCGACAACTACGTAGAGTGTAGACATAAATTAAAATTAATTGATAAACAACATAAAATATTACCGTTACGTCGTTACCTGTGTAATGTTCATATAAGTGTATTGTAATTGTTTTATTCGGCTGGGTACTCGATAATATTGAAATTTCAAAGTAAACCTTTGGACGTTTGTGTGCCTTTTCGGACAACGTTTGGATTTAATGAATTATTAATTTTGCTGGCTGTACGTATTATAGCTAAGCTGATCATTTTACCGACCTAACCACACCATACAGTCGGAAAACATGATATCAGACGTCGTTTGTATTGTCGTTATTATTTTGCATATTATAATACATTGATATCATTAAGTATAAAATATATATTATGTGACGCTCATCAATATATTATTGTTTATGGTTACGACTAAACGATAAATGATAATGTACGTAGCATTGAAGATTATATGTTACGATAAAGTACTAGAAATTAGGTATTGCAGCCACTATGGGTAATGGATATTACCTATTATGTATATTATTTTATACTATAGAAACTAAAGGTTAATAATTAATAAACGATAAAGCTAACGGTAATTTATTAACGAAGGCTCATAATATGCCGGGTAGTAAAAATCGGCGCGGACGACCAAAAAAACCAGTGATCGCCACATTCCAGTTGCCTCAACTTCATAATTACTATAATATTTACTATATTACATACCTATTTAAAGCTGTATAATGTATACTGTTGACAACATATGCTGGCAAAAATGACTAGGCTCATTCCCATCTTCTTTAATCTATTCGAATTTCGATTTTTACATTTTTAGGTAGGTATACCAATTATAATTAAAGGCCGTATTTTGAAATACATACAATTTTATACGCCATTTAAGGAGTAATTTCTGTGGCGGTACAAACTTTCCTTTCAAATGATGGAAACCACTTTTTACGTTAATTTTTCAGATGAATTAAAAATTTAAAAATTCAGAAGAGTAGTTAATACATTATTAAGCTTCATGAACTAAGGATATAATAGGTAGTGAGTTTATAATAATAATACGTATAAAGATTTCAAAATATTACTAATATTAATAATTAAACATTTTTAAATTTGTAAAAATTATTCGTGTGAGTGTGTGCCTGTTGTATAATAAGTAGGCTAGCTGACTAGACTAAAACCTACATCTACCTGTTTTATATTTAAAACAATTATCGAGGATTCTTATCTTCAATACAAACAATTGTACAACTCAGAATAACTACTCATTCAAATTTCGATTTAGATGCATCTTTGTGATTTTTTCAATTCTATCTGGTCGTAAATTGCGTCTCATTTTAAATTGTTTTGTGTAACTTGCGGCCAGTGTTTATTTTGTATAAGAGTTAATTTCCGCCTTAATGTTTTTTCAATTAATACGAAAATTACGTCTGGGATATTTTTACAAAATCAATATTTTCCTTCTCGTTTTTCAACCTAGGACTGACAATATTGATTGTATTAATATTAATATAGTTAAAAATATTGAGTTTGTTGTTAATACTTAAAAAATGTATTTCTAAAAATTATTAATAACTATAAAGCTAGTAATATGATATAATAACAAGATAATAAAGTATCTGGTAAAAAAAAGTGTATGATTAAACAATGTACAATGTACCTATTAGTAAAAATTAGTAAATAAACAGGTAACAATGTATAAGATAATTCTCATACAAAATCCAACCGAGTAATATTTTTTTGTTCGTATATTTTTTCTTGTAAGTACTTATATATGTTTCTTTTTCCGTAATTTTTTGTTTTTTTCCCAGACTTCCCAAGCTGATATACGTATCTGACTGGAAATAAACAGAATATCCCGGGACGCAATTTACGTTGTATATGACTGTGACCTTTTTCTGGGGACGCAATTTACCGACTCCGATTTCGCCAGACCTTTTTTTATTAGGGGAAAAGGTGTATCGATTCCTCCGCTAGTCAGCACAGTTCAGAATCGCCTAATTCTGTAACATTTGATCTAGGTGTTATTCCAGTCTCCAGATGTGTACCTATCCTTAAGTGGTGAACAATATTTATCATACGAAAAAGTTTTGAGGAGAATATTTTGATGATACACGGATTTTATTGTTTTCAACGATAAAAAACTTAGAATTATTACATAGGTATAATAGTAAATATTGGTTTGCCGATGGCACATTTTCATGCGCTCAAAACTTGTTTACTCAACTTAAAGACGATTCGTAGTACATATTAAGTATTACACTATTATCGATACAAATGTGGTGCCAAATTAATTAGTTTACGTTATCTTGTTTGGTAAACCATAGAATACATATAGGTATCACCGAATGTTTGAAGCATTAATTTCGATTAAACCTAATCGTATACCAAAACTTTTCATGTTAGATTTTGGAGAGGCCACCATTAATGCTGTGTGGTACATGTTTAGCCAGGCCTACAAGTCAAGATCCATTTACGTGAATTATTAGCACATGTCCCTGAAAATAGAGTTATATATTGAGTGTTACGTGCAGAAGTTTTACGAAAAAATCAAAATTCATTAACTGATCTCATATAGATTTTCTTGAAAACACAAACGCATACCGACATACCTACATTGATAGACCAAATAAGAGAGGTAATAAGAGAACATTATTATTTCGTATTAATATTTTGAATTGTTGTAAATTAATTCATAGCGTAGACATTCCACGCACAACGGTTTTATTTCAATGTTAATCGATATGGTATTTTATTGATGCATTAAAAAAATGAAGACAATTTAAATTAATTCAAAGTCGAACATGCAATATTCTCTTCTTAATAAAAGGAAGTTTTTAATTCAGCTCTATGAATTCAAAAGTTATTACTCCATGTCTTCGTGCAATACGAAAATTTATCTATTCAAGGATATACTTGAAGAGAATGCTGTAAATGTTCAGCTTCAATATTATATACTTGTTTTACTTATTGTAAATTCATATAATTTTTTTTTTATTTAATATTAATATGAAATCATTTTTTTTTAATAATATAATAATTATATTGAATCATAATTTTATTTTTATAATAACTTTGCGCTTTTATGCGATTAAATTGCCGGCTATCAAATCACATCGCTCTTATGTCACGCGTTCATTATACCACGAACAAATTACGTGAAACCCTGTAACGCTGCTCAGTGGTGTTGAAAATGTAAAAAACCGTGTGACACGTCCTTTTAGTGTAAACATTTAACTCGTTCGTGTACTGTGTTCCAGTTCTTTATATTCTGAAATTTAAGTTTGAAATAATAGGTTCAGAAAATCGTATTTGTTTTAGTGTATCTCTTTATTTTAGTAAAACCATAACATTTATTTTGTTTTATAAGAATATATAAAATAATTCTGAAAATGTATAATTCAAGAATGTCTATAAATCATTGTGAAATATCCAGACCAACCTAGGGCAGGATTTCCGCGAACAAAGAAGCTGCCCAGGGCCCCTGCAACCTTCAGGGTAGTAAACCCCAATAAATTGTCCAATACACACAAAAAATTAGGTTAAGTAGGTAAACGTAGCATGCTACTTAATATTTTTTCCCTACAAGGAATATCTATGAATCATAAATATGTTTTTATAATTTCAAATATCAATAATATATCTAGGTGTTTTAATACAATTAATAATAAATAAAAAGTAATAAAATGTTAAAAAGTACCGTGGTACCTAACAAAAATCTTACAAAAATGTATCTCGATAAAAAAAGTTGTATCCAGCCCATAAAATCATATTATATAATCTTAAAAAAGTAACGTAAACAAATTTAATTATACTGATTTATCATAAAAAAAATTAGATTTTTATAATCTTGGGGAAAACGTGGTATAAATTATTTTTCTTTTCCCCGCGTAGTCCCCAGGTAATATAAAAATGTAAAAATAATATTCATTATCGACAATTATACCGATAATCACTTGTCGGCTCCCTGACTTAGTTGTAGTAAAGTATTAGTTATAAAGTACAATAATATTATGCTTATTATTATATACGGTCATACTAACGATTTTAACTTTGATTTGTTCGGTTGTTCAAAACAACTTGTTCCATTCTGAAAAGATTTAATTTAATTTTGACCTGCTGAGCCATTATGTATTATCACTAAATGTCACTCGTCTGTCGAAATAAGGAACTGCATAAGTCTGAAAACGATTTAACTTTATAGTTATGATATAAAAAACATGACATGATCGAAAAATTCAGATTTGGTTGAAGTTCACGCAACGTGTACTGTTGCTTATACCCACATTATCATATTATTGTTATTAAATTATTATTATCTACTAAGTACTAAGTGTATACGGTTACAGGCTACTAATCGAATACGATGCGTGCCTACCAAAGGATCTGACTGTCAAAGAGTTACGATCATACCTTGTTGTTTTTACCATGGTACTATAGTGATTGTGATTAGTGATTACCTATAAGTATTTATCAAATAATTTTAGCTCAGAATAAAGCAGTGAATTCATAAAGATTTACGACTACTGTTGTTAGTATAATAAATATTATGTTGACTGAATTGTGTTTTTTTATTTTTTTTTATAAATCTATCCCAAGGTAGCCCTGGCCTCCTACTTATAATAAAAGGTGCTACACATAATTGCGGCACTATAATTAAGCAATCTAAGCTAACCCGAAATATTCAAACCGTTTTTTAATTATAAATTCAGAATAATGCGATTGGAACAAAAACACATAGGTACGTTATAAATGTATTGGTTTTACAATTATATATGTTTTTTTAATTTTTTGTCTGCCATGTATGCGATGTTTTTTTAAAAATGAGTTCCGGCTGAATACCGAACTACTTAATAGAAAAATAAATTACTTATAATGATATAATACATTTTTATAAATTTAAGTTTTAACTCGTCAATTTCAGTGGCATACTTAATGCCGAGGTACACTTGAAATCTACTATAAAGAAGCTGAGGTATTCAGGCTTCAAATTGACTACAAATAAGAATTTTAAATTTAAAAAAAAATGATGACTCTGTAAAGTAGTTTTATAACCTCTTGTGGTCTTGTATATTATTTTTTGTAAACTGTTTAAACGTACCCATAATATACTCCAAATATAAGTACTGGTACATATTTCTAAACTACCATTAGGTAATCCCATTTCTGGTGTCTGGTTGAGATTCAAATAAGTAGCTTAATTTAAGTATAATAAGCCTAACATAAATAGTTGCAAAGTTTTAAAACTAACCATTTGGGAGCAGATTCAATTGTCAGATTCAATTTTCTCAAAACTATGTTTTGAGTTGTGGCTGCTCGCGCCAAGGGTGACTACGATGACTGACGCGTTTGCAAATGGAATGTGTGTGAAGTGCGTAATCAATAATTTCAAAAACATCAAATAGATATTCGAGGTATAGGTATTGTAGTAGCCAGTAGATTCCTAAGTATCTAACTATTCTAACTGAGCAAATTGTTACATTATTTAAATATTTAGATACTATAAATATACTATTTGTAGTATACCTATTATAATAATATATTGATATGTATAATATATCTTACTGATCTTACTAATATTATAAAGAGGAAAGATTTAATTGTTTGCATTGAATAGACTCCGAAACTACAGGACCGATTTGGTGTAAAAAATTGATCCTTATATATAAGTATAAAAGAACAGGTCTTTTTTATGTTCCAATTTTCTAAATACATTATTTTACATTTTTCCAATTTTTTTTTCACAGAGTTGTTCCAAATAATATCCTCCTGAGTGTCATCACGTCACCCGATTTTTCATTTTTTTTTGTCGGTGGGGAGGGAGAGGTTATATCACATTTTATTTGCAGGTTTTGAGGCATCTAAGCTATAATATATTGTATTGTGTAATGTGTATGCTGTGTATTGTGTAATAAAATTATATGCGATCGACCGCGACGACTTAAAAGTTATAATACAGTACACATATTTTCTAATAATTTCCATATAATCTTGCAAGATAACAAAAATACATACATTTTTATACTTACACCCGACAACGACGGGTAATTCAGGATTGACAATGGATTGCCATGGGTTACATGTTATTATACTACTATTACGATAAGTAGATTTTTTTAAAAATATATTTATAATATTATAAACAAATATTTGGCACGGGTGACACTGGGCGGAACAGCTATGAGCTAGTATTATATAAATATAATATAATTGTTGTATTATTGTTATATCATATTTTCAGTTGATAATTTTTCTGCGTGTTATAAAAACAATACAAACAAAGGTATGTTAATTTGACTGGGAAATAAATAACATCAAGAGGTGCAGAAACTAGAAAAATATAGTCATTGAAAAAATAAATAATTTTAAAACGAATAAAACGTGAAGAAACCTGAATATTTGACTGTATGTATCAAATGTTGAGTGTTAGTCGTTGCAACTTTTTTGTACATCTAAATAGTTGCTAGTGTCACATTTATTTTAAGAGAGGATCAAAACTTTACCTATGGCGCCTTTAAAACACAAAATAAGTTTATCGGTAAGCAAAATATTATATATTATATATTAATATAATATTTGATATTAATGTAATTATTATCCGTGAGGATTGGATGAAAGGCAAATTGATCAGAGTATACACAGTTGTTATAATTTTGACCGAACAAGGTGCGCATTTGCATATTTAAAATTCTGTAGTACGTATAACATTTTTGTCTGCTCAAATACCTACCCCAAACGACACACTAGCGAATAATTATGTGAAAAAATATAAATATAAATACATAAATTATATTTTACATTTTTACTATTACCTATAATATTATATTGTTCCGCATTTCTGCGTACACGCAAGTAGTGAGTACGCGACGGTCGGTGGCAAATAGAGATGGAAGTTGACACTTGACGAAACAATATCGGCACACCATGCGTGTACAGTAGTAGAAACACGTAGGTGTTATATTAAAAATATGTCATTTATTGTATAAGAACTTTTGCAACGAACTCGCCAGATGCAGGTCCGTGGAGAGCAAAGCTCGGGCTCGGGGAGAGAGGGCACCAAATAGGGGCTCAAAAGTTTTGCAATGATCCACGGTCGTGAAACTTACACTAACCGGACTAAGGTAGTTTTACTTACACAATTCAATAATAATATGGTTTGTCGGTCGTTGGGTATAGAAAATCAGATAAAAATTATTAATAACACTCATACGCGACAAAGGCGTAATATATTATTACAGTAAAAGTATAACTGAAAAATTCTCGCCGAAAATAACAGTAAGGTGCCTATAGGGCTAACCGTCTGCCATTGAGCTGGTTTATTATCTTACGTTATTATTTGCTCATTAGACATATTTAGTTATTTGTTCATGTTTCATGTCAGAATAATCGACACAAAAAATTTCAAAAATCAAATAATGACGTTTATAAAAATGTTGATAATATGTTTAATGATTTTTAGCTTCTAATTTCTGAGCGGAGTAATGAATGTATCTTAATGTAGATTTCAGTAATTCGGTTGACCCAAAAATTCAGTCAAACTCTTTGAAGAATCTGTGCCCCCAAGGCCCTCCGATCCTTTCATGCGATTATGCGAATGAACGAATGTGTTTTTAATTCGTTATCAACAGCTGGCATAACATTATAATACCATGGGTGCGGTGATAACAATCACGACATCTATGGTCTATATAGCTGCAAGGGTCAGCAACCTTTTTGATGTCAAGGGCCAAAATATAAATAATTTTTTAAGGGCTAAAATTTGAATATACCTTATTTTGATTCAAACAAAAATATTTAGTCTATTTAAATTCATAACTCTTAGGTATATTTATTTACCAAAATCCGGTCATTTTCATAAGGCCGTATTGCCAAAAAGTCGTCAGTAAAGCAGCTTATGACGTTTTCAGACTCCAAAAATGGCAATCCAAAAAAATATTTTAAATAATGACTATCGTCTGTGTTATCATTGTATAGTTTAGTAAGTCCTAAACTTTGTATTTTCCTCCACTAACTTTGCCCTAAATGAAATTGTCATCCTCTTATTTGTGCATTAGGGAAGACTTCCGCTACAGCACTATGTATTACTGGTTTAAAATCTATAAAAATCGTTTTCCGTTTGTCGCTATGTATATCCAACACCACATCTGCCAGGTACATAGGTATAATAGCCATGAACTAAGATAATATCTACTATTATCTTAGTTCATGGTTAATAGATATATATAGGACATAGGTACATAGGTAATGATAATATTACTTGGGCCGCAACTAACCTATGGCTAAAATATTATCCGGCCGCAACTCACCTACGGCCAAACATTTTACGAGATTCGTCCATCCACTAAAACAGTTAAGTCCTCCTACCAAGAAAACATTTAAATTTCATAATAAATTCTCCTGTCTCTATGCATTATGTAAAATCGAAGATGTCTGTTTTATATTTTTAATTTTAGATTAAACCGTAAACGTCCAATTTTCCAAATTTTATTGATATACGTAATGATCTACCTTTTTACGTTATATGACTAATGAAGGAGTGCAACAATGATTTTTGAGGCTTATAGATGTCAGTTCTGACACTTCTGCTACTTGTTTGGCTAAATATGTGTTTCATTATTTACATTTTACATGAATATAAATGTGAAAATAATCTTGTGGCGTCAACTGATGGGGCGGGACATGATGTTAGGACAATAATATAATAGTTTACACTGTAAACTTTACAGACACTGGTTCGATCAAAATGCAAAAATACAATATTTGTTCATTGTTATTCTAACAAGCTTAGTTTAATATTAAGACAATCGGTTAATTATATAAAGAAATGTAAAATATTTTTCATAACACTAACTGTACTTTCTTCATTTTTTTAAAAAGAATTAATGCACTTGAACAAGAAGTCAAAAAGATTTTCAATTATGTCAATATCGCCCCTATATATACTTGATGGAATTATAAAAGTAGGCTACTTACTGTATTCAACTGTAGAAAACGATGAAACATTATTGTGCTGAAAGGGATTTTATCAAACAATTTAAAATGTTCATTTCAACTTTTTATTCTAAATAAAGTACGATTATTTTAATGAGTGTAAGACACACAAAGATATTTTAGGTGATGACGTATAATAGTAAAAAAAGTCGGCAAGTGGGTACCGCTCTGCTGTACAGTTATAGGTGTCGAGTGGGTCACTGTAATTGATGTGTTAAATTTGAATTCAATGGTATAAAAATATAAAATCATTGTATACGAAAAACAATTCTGAGCGAAGGTGATCTGTCGGCCTATACATTGCTAAGTATATTTTATGATATTATTGATATTAAAGTAATTAATTTTACTATTAATAAAAACAGTAGGTTGAATTTATTTTTGGAGAAAACATTGAACTTAATTTTTTTATTGATGTTTTTAAGAAAAAAACGAAAAAGAATATAATATAATTTCTAATGGCTATAAATAGCTCAAAAAGAGTCAAAATATTTTTAAATTGTATGGTGTATAGAAAATGATAATCTCGACATTAGGTGAAAATTATAAGTGTCTACTTTTACCAATTCGTTTTTGAATTACAACAATACAAGTAAATTGTTCAATGAGAAATCAGTAGTTTACTTGGTAAACTTTTGTTTTGTGGAAGGTAGAAGAACCTAAGGAAATTTTTAAATCTTAGGTTTAAACAAAAAATTTTATATGAATTTCTAAACCAAAAAAAACTTTAAAATGTTGTGATTTTTAAGTATTTTGTCAAATTTTTAACTTCAGCCACGTATAACAACTATTGTGGATTTACACTCAACTTTTTTTTTTAATTTCCACTAACAACAAATTATGAGAAACTTTGTATAAAATTTTCATGTCTCTTGTTTGAGCCAAAAAAAATTTAACGACAATAATACTAAAAAAAATGTATTGAAAATGTCTTATACCTATAAATAGCTCAACAAAAGTTAAAATATATTGAAAATAGTATGGTCTATAGAAAATGCTAATATGACATGTTGGTAAAAATGTCATGTATCTACGGTCATTTTTTATGTGTACATCAAAAAACAAAATCGATTTTCTCAAAAATTTGCTTTACGTAAAAATTCCAGTTCTTCCTTAATTTTTTTTTTTTTGTTTTTACTGTAGCGTTTAAAAATTAATGGGAATTTTTTACTTTTAACCCTCCAAAATACCAATTATAGATTTACTTTCCTACCAGAAAAGATGCTAAAAATAAGAGAAATTATGTTGGCCGCATCTGCAGGCCTGGATTGGGCCAAAGGGTAGCTTTGGGTAGCTTACCGAGAAAATCTAGGCTCAAAATATGGGCCGATTACAAGTGTTTGGTCGTAATTATATTTTTGTACGGTAATGAGAAATTAGTACAAACATTAGAATTTAGTATAAAATATAATTGTATCGAATTATTAAATCGCATTATATAGTTGTAGCTGTAACCAAACGTCGGGAATTCAAAAACTCGGCGGGCCTATACCTTGTCTATCCGGCGTTGCGCATCTGAGTAAAATTAGAATAGTACCTACATAAGTGATGAAATACCGTCAAAGTCGGTAAGGCAAAAAATTACTGAAGTTTCTGTGGATAAAGAAACAAAGTATCCGTAAGCTCTACATGGAAATCATCGATGCATAAATTGTAAGAACTAATGAAAGGTTTCAGAATTCACTCAATTGAAATTGTTTTCATTACCTATTCGATTGTTCAAAACTTGGTCAGCATGTCAATCAATTCCCTACGAATGCATTATGCATAAGAAATGAATAAGGTATGGACAATTATATTTTAATACTTAAAAGTTGAGTTTACATTTGTTTATAATTAAATATTATGTAGAGTATAAGGCTATACAGTAAAACATACAATATAATATTCTGTTACGAACGTTTCGTATAATATTTTACACACTCCAACACATTTTCAAAAGGTACTCTAGTTTTTCTGCTAACATTTTCTCTGAACCCACGTTTTGCCACTGAATGAGAGCCCTAGTTAGTGCCTTACTAATCCTTACTCATAAAGTTTAATAATAATGTAACAGGTTTTTTTTTTTTTATTATTTAAACTTTGTAATATACAGTATTAATTTTAACAATTAGGTAATAGCGAGAAACATAAAGAGAACAATATAAGTTACAGGAATTAATGAGAACTATTTATTTTTTAAATACACAATAACTCTAAAACGCCGTAATTAAATATGTTTTTTGTTTTATACAAACCACTGCATTGGCTCAACTTGGCGGGCACTCATTGTTTAGCACCCCTTGTTATTTTAGGTCTAACTATTATTACTTATTAAAATTCCAACAATTAAATGTTTTTAAATTATGAAATATTTATCGTAACCAAGTTAAAACTATATTGGTCGATGGTCATAAGTTATAATTGTTATAATATTAATTCGTCATAAATTATTCCATATTCTTATCATTGAAAGGACATTAATTAGCATTAAGATATACATTACGAAGAAATGGATTGCTTACAAGCTATTTTTTTAGCCAATGGTCACTTTGCCTCCCCCCCTCACATCTCTTTGATGCATTTACAATTTTAGCGACCCCACGTTTTAGAGTCTAGTTGTGCATATGAAATCACATAAGTCAATTTTAGGACCTCTGAAGAAGTGCTGTATAAAAGCGTAATATTAAAATAATATTATTGTAGATTTAAAGTATGGCAAAAAATTAATTGTGTAACCACCGACTTGCAGTTAATCACGCAATTATTTTTAAAGACAAATTTGTTCTATACGTTAAAATGTTAAATAAACGTTTAAGAAAACAATATCTATTTCAGTTAAATAATAAAATAATATTATTAATGTCACATTGTTACGTATAAGTATAAACAAAAATGTATGTACGCGTCTTACGAAAATTGTGAGTGAAAAATATGTAGGTATAGTAACAACTACACAATACTATATATAAATATATAATAATAACATATATGCGGGCATAATTTCGCGGACAAAATATCATATCTTTTGAAAATAACTTTTTTTTTGCCTTTTTTACGAACATATATACGTTTGTATGCGGTGTGCACTGTGCATACTGCATATATTATTCATGATATTATGCGTATATTATACTTATACTATTTTATGTCTTATTTTCTTACTATACAACAGTAAACGAACTGCAGACGCACATCCCCCCCACCAGTCTCTCTAAACCAACCTTGACTGCTCTCTTGCAGTATTGTATTTATATATACCAAGTTTATTTATTTTAATATTTTATAACGGAATCGACTAAAATTTTTCAAATTTTGTACTGCGCTAAAAAAATTATTCTTGGCGCAACTGTATAATAGATATAGGTGATTGCAATCATGAATCAATTAATATAAAATTACGCTTTTACACATTTTAACACTATTATGAATTCCCACGAGAAAATATATCGTATTATATTAATACGAAACAATTGACAACATTTAACATTTTAAAATTTGGAAATTTCGATACGATATACCAAGAGTATTACAACCCAATATCTTAATGGAAGTACTCTATACTCGTATACATTATACATAATATATTATATGACGTGTATAAATATAACAGTGCATGGCATAACTTCAACATTTTGGCTCGACGTGAGCGAATTAATATGTTCACGACTTCGTGGGGGTATTTTTATCCCCTTGTTTTAAGTAGACTGAAGAATGGGGAGGGAAAAGATATATTTTTAAGGTCTCGCATAGTCGCATATGTTCTTTCAAAAATATATAAGAACGGGAGAGTCGGGAGCCTCCGTTCTTTTTAGGAAGAATCATTGCTATATAGCTTCATTACTCCGATACATATTTCACTGTGTCTTAACTAGATAAAAAAAACTGATTCGGCCAAATCAAAAACTAAATATAAAGGTGCCTATACCTATCTAGTTAATACAATTTTGGTTTTTCGTAAAACGATTATATTTTGTGAAACAAATTTTTATTTCGTCGGTAAATCCGGTACCTATATATAGGTATTTGTATTTGCACTTTGCATCCGCCCCCCAGATCAAATTTCCGTAGCACCGCCGTGGTCGGGTGGCGTGCGTCTTGGGAACACGACAAGACAAATACGAAATATAAAAGTCCGCCGCTATACCATTTCCGGGAAAAATATATAGAATTATTGGTTGAGTGCGGCGCTGGAAATCGTCTTTCTTCCCGCGTCCCGTCCGCTTCACAGCTGCTATAAGGACGTATCCAGGACCAGGAGGGATGGGGGGTCAAGGGGTCAAGCCCTCTCACCATAGCTTACACCACACGTATACATAATTCCAGATTATTTTAAAGGAATATTTAATCTAATCATTTAATTTTAATATACAGGCAATTGAATAAATTTAAAAAGTGCGGAGACGGTCTGTCAGCCTAGGATATTTTATATTACATTTATATTGCCATTATTAATAATTTCAAAGGCTCATAAGAAATTTGTTGGACTTTCCGGTAAATTTTTTTTTTAGAAAGATAGAAAAACTTAAAGAGATCTTTTTGTTACATTTTCAAATAATAGAAATTTTTTATGAATCTACTAATCAAAAAAAACTACAAAATTTCGTGATTTTTAAGTATTTTCCGAAATTTCAACCTTAGATGCTTATAAAAAATCATTAGAAACTTAGGCTTCACTTTTTTTTTAATTACCACTTACAAAATAACTTATGAAGAACCTTGTATTAAATTTTTACACCTTAAGTATAAATTCTCAACATTTTATTCATTTTTCACTATGTGAATTATCCATTAATCACACGTGTTATAACTTTATAAGTTGAGAAAAATTGCCACCAAAAAATCCGGTAGAGAGGGAAGGGGCATTAAAAAAAATGTGTACCTAGGGCAGCAAAATCCTAAATAGGCTACTGCAAATACCCCTTAAAAAATTCTGGTTGCTCTACTCAGTAGGGTCTACTGCCTCAGTATCAGGCATGTACCTACACAAAATACAATTTCAGGGGGGGGGGGTTACAAAGCCCAAAGCAATGCAAATTGTACGGCAACATAATAAAACAAATCTTCCTCACTCATTATTTTTTAATGTGACAATTATTATGCTAAATATCCAAATTGTGTGTAGGTATGTAATTTGTTCAGAAGTAAGTATATATATTGGAATAATAATAATAAATAAAACTTTAAATAGTATGTATGTTGTTACGAACAAAACAGAAATTAATTTAATTATACTATGTACATAAAAATAACCTAGGTTTATTATACTATTAAGTAAATAGAAGAAAAAATTAAACATTTATATATTTTGTATTAAAAAATTACTTAAGTATAAAATCCCATTTGTGTGGTAACTTAGCAAATCTTTCAATAATTTCTTCCACATTTAAATCAAAATTTCGGTATATTATGTTAAGCAGTGCCAATCCAGTAAGTCTAATTTCTCCCATATTGTTTGGTAAGTATGGGTTAAGTCTTTGTAGAGTTGAGAATGACCGTTCAGCAGTAGCAGTTGTAACAGGTTTCACACGATTAATTGACTATATTTGTATCAAGTAGGGTCTGCGAAGCATTTGGTACATAAACTTCGGTTGCGATATTTTGAATATTACTCGATTCACTTTCAGTTTCTTCGTTATTTAAAATTTTTTCTACCCCAAATCTGAACAATGATGCGGTTGATCACTATTTCTTTTTAATATAAAAAAAATTAAATTAAAAATATAACAATTAATACATTTGGAACCACCCCCCCCCCCCCCGAAAATCACTGTTCATAAGTTACAACTCCCAATAATAACCATAACACTATCACTTATATGTCATACAAAATATATAACACCATCTACAAATGATGATTTGACAATAAGCGGCGCTATAATATAATATGGATTTGAAAAATGTAAGTACAACATAATATTATAAAATATATATTATATTCGTGTGGCGTTCATTCAAATAAATGCTCCCCCCCCCCACCATGGTAGATCGTCAACATCGCTGCAGTGTCCGTCCACGAGTCTGCCGCAGCGTGGACGCGGGCGACGGACTGACGGAATGAGCGAATGACACGTCGGCGGCGTGCGGCCTGGGTTGTCAGTGGGTGGTTGTTGATCGTTCTCGTGGGGCGGGTGGTGGGTACGGAGGCTCAGCGTAAAGGCACGCAAGTCTTCGGGGTCGATACACTCGCCGCGCACCGAACCGTGCCAGTGTGCCGCCCCGCACGGTAACTGGTCCGTCGAAACTTTTGCCGAGCGCGTCATAACCGGTGCCGCGATCTGTCGGCCACCGCGGCGTGCGCACGGCATAATAATATTACAGTAATAAGAATATTATACCTACGTCTCAACGGCGGTGCACGCGGAACTTTTCCACAGAACAATTATTATTGTTACCGTGTTATTCCGCGACTTTTCGTTGGTCGCGCGGTATCGATTTTGGTCGGCGGCTTTCAAACGTTTCGCCACCGTTACAAAACGCGGCGCCGGACCGTTACGCGCGTCTTGTTCCCCGCTCGCCCGTCCCACCGTCGGCGACCCGCCGCACGACCACACCACCGCACCCGTCCACCAAGCACATCGGTGGAGGGGGTACGGCGGCGTTCGTGTTCACGGTTCATTGTATTTGTCGGCCATTTTCAACGCGCGTTGCCGTAGTTGCTCTTACTTTATACTTAACCAAACTCTCTACTGTGTTTACCCGCGACCACCGCATTGACTCTGCACCGCTCGTTGTTCGCCGACATAGTTCATTATTTTTCGTTCGTGTTTCGCCGTTTTGCACCTACCGTACCTGTTCGCGTCGCGCCCGACACCGTAAATCTTTTCAGTTTTCGTCGCACGATTCGACGCGGCCGACCTACTATCCGACCCGCGGGCAAGCACGCCGCAACGCCGTCCAGTCAATAAACACCGACACGCCGACGACAGTCAATATCCGTTATAGTTTCGCCGACTAGCTCTACCGCCACGACATGTCTTCGACCGAATTGAACGACGGCGCCAACGGAGAGATGGCCACCGAGTCTTCCAAACCCAGCGAATACGTGTCGTCCCTGGTCAAGGAGAAGTACGCTCTGGACTCGGCCACCCATCTGAACACGATGAAACTCATCGACGAAGGTCAGTAGTAATTTGTCAGCGCATGTCGGCGCACCCGCACCGGCGAAATTGTTGTTGTTGTCCGCTATTATTCGTAAATCGTATCGTGCGTGCGGGCTCGGCACTTGATCGAGCAACACCGTTCAATTTTATTCGTACCTGTGTAACGAGAAATCCTAGACGTTTCCTTTTTCTTTTGAATACAAACGTCCTGCTATGCAAGTACCTACATATTTCTACCCATTGTAGGTAGGTATTAACAAATATACTATTTCCGGTTTACAAAAAGAGTTTTTGGCCACCCGATTTTATTATTGTAACATATTTAGGTATTAGTATGCGTTCATATAACAAATATATAGGTAGATGTAATGGATGAACTTGTGGTAGATGAACCATAAAGGTACCTCGGTAAGTATAATTCTAAACCAAGCACTTTACTTGTAAACTTCCAAACAAAATCTGGCCAATAACACTTAGGTATGCCCATTCCTTAAAACGTAATCTCAAAACCAAAATTATATAATATACAATTCCATGATCAAACTCGTGTCATATATGGTATTCAAATTAGAGGACCAGCCACATTCTTCAAACATCTGATTTTCAATCTTTCCAAACGCTTTGAAATAACTATTATTAGTGCTTCGTTATATTATAACAACTTGAAAATTAAAAACTTTACTGAATTAGTTTAAACTGTTACAATAAAAAATTTCTCATTAAAAACATAGATTCAACTTAATTCAATTATATTATGTTAATCAAGGCTCTGAGATGAAACCAATAGGTGAATTCCTCAAGCATATTTTAAAGTTATCACGTTATATTTTATATTTATGTCTAATAACTACTTAACCTATTTAATATTTTAATAAATTTAAAATAACATTTTGAATAATTATTTATGTCATTTATGTACAATTTATTTATTTATTTAATAAATAGTGTTATTTATAAATACATATTTACTTTTATTCTAGAAATTGCCAAAGCACAAAATACCAATGGAAAACCAGAATCTGCTTATTTGGACATAAATAGTGACAAACCTATTCGACTAACTGCCAAAATTATGGTTCCAGCAAAAGAGTTCCCAAGGGTATTCATTTTTAACATATTAAATAAATTACTCAATGATTTTCCAATATCATTATTTGTAAATAATACTATAATAAATTTAACATTTTCAGTTCAACTTTGTTGGTAAACTATTGGGACCTAAAGGAAACTCATTAAAACGTCTCCAAGAAGATACAATGACCAAAATGGCAATATTGGGCAAAGGATCAATGCGCAACAAAGAAAAAGTATGTGTTTAATTTTAATAATACTTATATAGGTTGTGAATATTTAAACAATTCGAAAATTCTAATGTTTCCTGATATGCTCTATTTTAATTGTTTATACATTTCTATAAAGCAGTATTCAATCCAATAGATAAATATATTTTGAAAATTAAATTGTATTTAGTTGCAACAAACTTTTTATAGCATATTCCATTTAAAAATATACTATCCCTTACCATTTGCTGATTAATATATTTATATTTCAAAGGAAGATGAAATGAGAAGTTCATTAAACCCAAAGTTTGCACACCTTGCTGATGAACTTCATGTGCAAGTTACTGCTTATGCGCCTCCTGCTGAAGCTTATGCTCGTCTTGCTTATGCACTCGCAGAACTTAGGAAGTTTTTGATACCAGACCATAATGATCAAATTGCACAAGAACAAGCACGTGAAATGCAACAATTCGGAGGTGCTCCACCAGTTCGTCATCCCGGACCAATAATTCATGCTCCACCACCTCCACCTGCAGTAATTCGCCAAATGCCACCCCAGCCACCTCGTATGCCGAGAGCTCCAGTTCCAGGAAAGGCCAAAGTAATGAGCATATTGGATAGAGCTCGATCAGCAATGGAAGGATCAAATTCTTATCCTGGTAACGGTGGCTATGGTGATTCTGGTTCATCTCATTATTCTCACTTTGATTCTGGGTAAAATATCCTATTATTTTTTAAATTGTTTATTTCATCAATGTTAAATGATAAAATTGAATGAATATTTTATAGGTATGGTGGTGTAGCAACATACAATGGAGGTGGAAATGATGATTACTACTCAGGAAATTCATATTCACAAGGTAAAACTATTATATTATTTATGTTAAGTATTATATTTAAAATTGTAACTTTTTTTTAGATAATTCTCAAAGTGGTGGAGGACGTGGTTGGAAAAACTACAATACTGGCGGTAGTAGTGGACCATCCAAACCGACTGGCAATCAAGGTAGTCGGTATGGAGGTCGCAACGCCCCATATACCAGACAAAAATAACCAGGTATTATCAGGACTATTTCTATTGTATATGAATATTGACAACAAAGTAAAATATTGGGTAGAAAATTTTTTTTTAATTATTTAACATTTCATAATTATCTCAAAACTAATTTTCCACTTAGTAAAACAAATTAAGATTATCTTATATATATATTTTTTTTTTTTTTATATACATATATAAAATATAAAAGTATTGTGCATCCAAAAATAAAAGTTGTGTATTTCATGGGATGTTTAATTCCAAATCATATTTTTCTTAAGATAAAACATTATAATTTAAATATAATTGTGTAAAAATACAATTTAAATAATTTGTACAATGGAGTGTAAAATACAAGTTCTGCACAAAACTTCTTGATTAGATTATTATTATAACTTTATACCAAATATTGGGCTACTTATTTTATTATTATTTTTTTTTTTTTTAATATGAATTTGTCTAGGAAAATATTTTTAATTTTTTGATGTATTTTTGATTATTACTTACTTTTTATAGATACTTAGAACATACATTGTTACTAAAGGATAGCACCACTGCCACAATATATTTTTATTCAATAAATAATAGTCATTACGATTGATAAAATATTTGAATTAATTTACCTGTATAATATTGTGAAAATAAAAGAATAATGAAATAAATTTATCTACAAATACTAAATTGCATTCATAAGAGTTAAAACCCAATCACTAGTATTTATTAATTAAATATTGATAAAACAAAAATAAACATTAGGAAAATAATAAAAAATTCTATTGTGGCAGAGGTAACAATCCGCTTGAAATTAAAATTCACCTGTTGCTTGCTGCTAATATTACAGATGCTGATCTATTATAAAAAGTAAAAATTTAAATTCAAACCCAGTGATGATTGATGATGATTATTATAATAATAACAAACCAATTGACTAATATAATATTTTTAATTATTATTTAATTATATTTATGTGTTTGATTAAAACTTAATAGAACCGCTGGATCATTTTAAAATGTCACTTATATATTATGTAATTAATAAATTTAAAGAAATATTTGTAGTATTTATTGTTTTATACAGTTATTATTTACTTATTTATTATTATTTTTTTTTTTTATCATTTTATTATAAAAATTTGGATTACATGGAATCCAATGCTATCGATAAATGTTTAGATTTATACCAATATTGTAGTTTGTTAGGAACAACAAAATTTATATAAAATAAAAACTTACAAAAAATAAAATAAAATATTTACAATTTACTTGATCTTGCTATACATACATATTATATTATATTTACTCACGATATCTACTATTGATAAAAATAGTTATTATATACTTGTGTGTTATTGTTGATGTGCATATTGTGGCTTTTGTCAACTTTAAATAGCCAGTACTAAAAATTATATTTACAAGTTTTGGACATATGATCTTCATACAAATGAATTTGTGGTTTTCAATTATAATTTTAATCAAATCTATTGTGCCTACTTAAGCTTAATCTTGTAAAATAACAACATTAAATACTTTGTACTCTTTATTTCCAACGTCGCAATTGTCATTAATGCTATGTTACAAATAATTACATTTAATATAGTTCAATTTTTACTTATTTACTTGGTTTTGAAAAGTTTTGTTGCTAGCTATACGACTTCAACTGTTAGTATTGTTGGCAGATGTTAGCATTGACCAAAATTTGCACATCAGCTGTATATATTTTTTATATACAGGGTGAAACAGAAAGAACTGACTTAAAAAATAAATTAAATAACTTTTGTTGTAGTCAATATTTAAAAAAAAAAAATTTTTATAAAATGTATAGACATTTTTTAAAGTTTAGTGGTTTATTTTATACAATTTTTGAAAATATCAATATTTTTTGGAATACATTTTTTGAACCGTAATTACTTCTTTTTAAATTATATTTTTGGTAATCTTCAAACATGAGTAAATATTAAGTTATTTACTATCCATATAATTTTCAAAAAAATTTCATTTGTTAAATGGTTATCAATTTTCTATTTTTGTTTGTCAGGTCTTTCGGTTTCACCGTGTATACACATCAACGTTACAACATTTAATAATTTAATAATTGATAACAATAAAGTTTCAGGTGATCCTTATAACCAAATATTGCACGACCCAAACCTAATTCCTCACCGTGAAAAACATGCACTGGATAAAAAACAAACATGATAAATGATAATAATTAATAATATTTAAATTGATCATTATGTTATCATTTTAGGAGTATATATATATAGCCATGACATTTATGACATAAATTAACTTCCAGCAATTGCAAATGAAAACCAATATAAAGAGGAGTGGACATGCTTTAAAATGCGCATAAATTATTATTGTGTTGATTGCCGATGGTTCGCCTTGGAAACCCCTAATTTAGAGAATAAATCTCTAATTTTGTTAAAAAAAAAAAAAAAAATGGTGAAGTCTAATGAACTTAACCATACATAACGTATTTAACCCGAAAAGTGATAATATTATTTTAGGAACATATATTATACTGTTATAATTATGTTTAAAATGTGGTAAGTTGTTTTAAAATTTAATAATATCAAATGTTCACTGTAACTAACTCGTTGCCTTTGACAAAAAAAAAACCATTCAAAAGTTATAAATAACTATAAACTCAGTAATACAACAATAATATGACGGAAAAAAAGAAATCATAATTGAATGAAAATATTTAAATAACAGGTACATCTTTAAGCTTTAATTTGTTAATATATACATAAATATAAATTATTTAAAACACTACGCGTTTTTATATTATTTATTTTGTTAAAAGAATAAAAAAAAATGAAAGATCCGTTTTTGTTAATACTTTTTTTATATGTATATAATTAGTGCATCTACATGAATTTTATTTACTTAACATTATTTAATGTCTATCTGTTTTGTTTCAGGAGAATTTGGATCTACTACATACATATTTGTTGATTCTTTCCTGTGAAAAAGGTTGGACAACTTGAGTACAAATTTTTTTTATTGTTTTTATTATTTGTTGTGATTTATTATTGTTTTAATTTGTGGTAATGTAATCCTAATATCAAAAAGACTGTCCAAAAATATGTATTGGTTCAATGTACAATTTTTTACTTTTGTAATTTTTATTGTTTTGTTTAATACAATAAAAACTAGTCAATTATTTACTAATACTTGTTCACGTTTATTAAAAAAAAAACATTTTCTACATTGAAACTAATTGTTTATTTTCTTTCGTATAAACAAACTTTTAAACACATCTAGATCAGATTGGGTAACAATAACCTCCATCACAGAATAATCACCGTCTGTATCAATATTGACAACGGCCGTGTGTGTTCTTAGCCATTCGTATTCATCACGGCCAGTGGGGACCCGTATTTTAATTATTCGTCTACCGGTAGCTTTCATTATTTGACTTTCTATTATTTTCTTGAGCTCGTCTAAACCCTCCCCAGTGGTACAAGATATCAATACCGAACTTCCATCATGCTCAACATTGTCTAGACGATCAACTTTGTTGCCGACATCGATCACGCCACTCAACAAGTCTGGGTTGATGCTTAAGTTCTTTAGTGTCTCCTCCACATGAGCTTTTTGTACCATGACGTTGGGATGAGACATGTCCCGAACATGGATGATAACGTCGGCAAACATAGCATCCTCCAGAGTAGCGACAAATGGTTCAATGAGTCTGGTCGGTATGTCTGATATGAAACCTATGGTGTCTACATAGAGTACAGTCATGTTGGACGGCAAAACGCCCCCATGCACGGTCACGTCGAGTGTGGCAAACAAGCAGTCCTTGGGCACTAGACCTGCATCGCCAGTCAACGCTCTGACTAGTGACGTCTTGCCGGCGTTGGTGTATCCAACCACAGCAACGACGGGCAAGTCCTTGTTGGTCCGGTTGTGCCGGAGGTGTTGTCGGTGGCTCCTCAGCTTGTCCACCAACTTCTTGAGCTTCTTCTCGTACGTCTTGAGCAAGTCCTTCTTGTCGTCGTACACGAGCTTGCCGCTGAGAGCTATCTGGCCCGCTTCGGTGCCCAGCCGCTCAGCGTACCCGTCCTGGGCGCCGCGTATCCGCGACCAGATGTACGGGAGCTCGGCCAGGGCCACCTGCAGCTTGGCCTCCCTAGTGACGGCGTGCCTACGGAATATCTGCACCACCATCAGGTACCTGTCGTAGACGGGCACACCGAAACGGTGTTCCAGGTGCTGGTGTTGGCCCGGCTTCAGCACGTTGACGCTGACGAATACGGCCGTGATGCGTCGGTCGCTGGCCACCCGGAGCGCGATCGCGTCCACGTTGCCGGGACCAAAGAACGTGTGCTTCCGGTACGACGTGAGGCCTACCAATAACGTGTCCGTCACCGACCATTCGGCTAGGGTGCGCACCAGCGACCGGCTCTCGTCCGCCTTGACTTCCGGCCTCGTGCTCCTGTCCTTGTTGGCGCCCCACTTGATGTACGGCTGGACGATTAGCACCTGGTGGCCGCCTGCCGGCGCCAGTTTCAGTTGTCTGTCGATCAGCTCTCTGGCCCGAGCGTCGTCCGCGCTGCCGTCGCAGTCGTCGCCACCGCCACCGACGCCGTACCACCTGACGAAACGGCTGTGCCGTCCGGCCATCACTGTTCGCACGAAGCGGCCCACGAGTCCTTGCATTTGCGCACCTTGTCTTTGGCCGCAATGTAGGAAGCCGCAGCGCCCGCCGCCGTGGACACGGCCAAGTGTGTCCTGCGCACCGCCGGAAAACGCTTGATGACGATCTGCTGCGTGACGTGCACCGCGGCGAACGTGAAAGCCAGCGCGCCGAACCCGGTGCCGTACGATCTCGTCAAGCAGTCCAAGTACGAGCTGAACCCCGGACGCTTGTCTTCGAAATGTTCTTTGAGTGCTGTCGAGCTACTTCTGTTCATGGTACGATAATAAATGACTTGATCGACTCGTAATCCACTAAGAGACTTGCAAGTTGCAACTGAACACCGGACCGAGAGCAAACATAAATAACAGAAAACGATGTGATTTTTTTTAACAATTAATACTCTTATTTCTCGCACTTGTCATCGTTGACTCCATCGAGTAACAACAACAGTATTGCGGATTGTACCTATATTTTTGTATTTATAATTAATAATATTATTAGAATTTTCAATTAATTTTTTTTTTCGTTATCATATTTAGCGATAACAAATTGTAGCAGATAACGGTCTAACGAACCACTACTTATTGATAAGTACTGCTACACTACACTACATTTACATCATGAACTAAGATAATATTATTATCTTAGTTCATGATTTACATCTACAAAATTTAATCTATTCTGTGCTATTACAACTCTTACTTACTGGTGAATGTGATTTCCATTTTCCCTCCAACGGGTAACGATAACAGGACAATGACGGCAGAGCTCACCGCAGTTTGCAGTTTTACACTCTGCAGTTAATTGAATTTAGATACTATTAAGAATTATTACTAAAAACTTTTTATTTATCGGATATCGTGAGAAAAAAATCAATTTAATTTTTGTTGTTATTGTATTATTTTCAAAACATTATTTTAATATACTGGTTTCATTGCCTTATAGTTCCTTCGAACTATGGAAGACGATCAGGACTCAATCGAAATCGAGTGAGTATCAAGTAATTATTAGTAAATCATGAAATAGAAATTCTCCATTATAATTGATTAAGGGGATTGTTGGATCGTAGCACACTTATTTTTCATACTTTTTAAACCAATAAGTGGTGATAAATACTCGTACTAAATTTTAGACGCAGACCAAGTGGGGAGGGTCGCTGACCAACAGGTTTTTCTTATTATTATGTGGCCTTTATTCTGAAATACATTTGTATGTAAACAAATATGTACAATAATAATAATTTTAAAATTGTGTACAGGTCTATTTGGTATCTGTATAATACCTATATGGTGACATGGTGTATTTTTGTTTTTGTTTCTTTTATGAAAGATATCATTTTTAATATTAGAACACAAACACTTATAATACTATACTATGTGTAATGGTTTATTTTATGGATTAATTTTCTTTCGATTTCTGTGGGCTGATAATCTATTTTTATTACCTGCATTGAACCATTGATGTGATTATTTTTTAAATATTTCTATTATTATATAATATCAATATAGTATAATAATATTATTAATTATTATATACATAATTTATTGATCCTTGAGTCAGTTAAATAAATATATGCTTATACCTATTGACACTAAATAGTACCTATGTACTATGTTTCTGCAAAAAAAAACATTTTAGCGTACATCAACTTCTTAAGACTTACCTTCGCTCGATAATGACTAAACAACACCTACTAATTTAATAACATTATGCATTGAAACCACCATAAGTTAAAGTTTAATATTAAAATATCGCTAGTAGTTTTGGATTTATAGTTGGTTTCCTACACAGGTGGCCTATTGTGAGCTAGGCTAACCCACAGTACTAAAATCCTGGGTATGCTACTGGGCAAATTACTATTACACATACTTTGCAATGTCCGATCTTAGTTTTCAATTAGTATGAATTCTTTGATAAAATATCCAGGTTATTTAGGAAGTTGTTTTTCAATTTTAAAGAATCTTAAACCAAGATAGTTTTTAAATAGAAAAGTAATTCCTTAATAACCTAGTCCAGAAACTTATGAAATCAATAATTTTTTTTGAATAAAAATCAAATAATATGAAGTATAATTTACTGTATTTAGTAAATATATTATTATTAATATTTACTTTATTTACTATTTACTACTTATACCACTTTTAGTACCTAGTTCTTATAGTGTACAAACAGCATATTATTATGTAAATTTACTTTCTCATGAGCAAAGTTTTTATATTTTCTGTAAGTTTACAGTGTTTTGAGATTCTTTTGTAAAATAGGTAAATACTGGTGTTTTGAGCAAAAACTAGACGTAAGTTAAGTGCACCAAGGTTTGGACTAATACCACTGATTTAAAATCTAGTGTCTCCTGTGTCCAGTGAACACAAAGTTAATTACTGAAGCAGTATTTGAAGAGCAAAATAATCTTAGGGAAAACATTCAACACCATCAACTGGTCTCCAAGGAAGCTATCTACAGCATTTTTGTATTATATTTTTAAAATTTTAACTAGGTATTGGTAGTATTATATCATCAAAACAGATGTAACTTATGAATTATGTAAATTAATATATTATAAAGATGACATTTTATAACAATAATAGTTTAGTTTGATTACTATCATAGTTCCAGAAGTTTGTATTTAGATCAATACTCGAACAACGGTCAGCAAATGTGACAAATTTGATAACGGATTACACATATTAATGTTCATTTACTAGGTACTTCCTCATAGAAATAGCCCAATAGGGCATTTCATATGAATTGCTTAAATATTACTTTTTAAAACATGCTACGATCCATCCCTTATAATGATTATAACTATACTCAGATAACTTAATTTTATTTTCACAAATCACTTAATAGATAAATTATACAATTAATGATTAATAGCTACTTGTTTACTAATTGTATGTACATTTTTTAGAAATCCTAGTAAAAGTGCCACTATTCTCTGTGTTCAATACCTTATATCACAGCACATGAAATCGAAAAATGTCATTAAAAAAGATGATCTGATGAAAACGGTCTTCAAGGGTCGTAATATTGGAAAAAATTATGAAAGAATTATGGATGAAGTGACTAACACCTTAAATAATGTATTATTTAAATTATTTCTGAAACATATTATTATACTTTTCTGTAAATTTCATTAATTATAAATAATTTTATTTCAGATTTTTGGATTTTCAATATTTTATACCAGAGATGACCACAAACAGTTCATAATTGTGAATAATGTAGAAACTGATATTGTTGAATTAAATTCTTCTGAAGAATCAAAATATCGTATTTTACTTAAACCAATACTTGGGGCTTTAGTTATGCTTCGTGCACCAATCAGCGAAGGTTCTTATGAATTTAATTTTATGATTACAAAATTGTTGTTTTCTAAATTATAAGAAATATATTAAATTTACAAACCAAAAATAATATTATGAACGGACTTATAAAACAATTATTGTTTTTCAGGTCAAATGTGGAATATACTGGAGAAATTTGCATTGAAATTAAATTTAGACATGCATTTTATTAAACAAGTTGTTAAAGGAGTAAATATTGATTTTTTTAAATTTAATATCTTACAATTTTTATCTCCTAAAATTTGGATTTATGTTTTCTTAAGACAATTTTAGATAGTGTTGATTTAGAGCAGTGGTTCTTAATCTTTTCAAAAATACAGAAAACACTAATAATTTTATAAGACTTTCAAAACACATTCATAAAATAAAACAGCACTTATATAATGTAACTTTTTTTAATTGTATAGTACAAGTAATACATTGAAATTAGAAATTATTCATCTTTACATCTTTACATTTTTATATTTTCACTATTTCCATATTTTAGCGGACAAAATGCCTTTAGTTCGTAGAGCACTAGTTAGGAATTAATTTAGAGTCTAAATCTGCCAGTAAAAAATTATTAATAGTGTTTGAATACTCAGATGTAAGTCTTGTAAACATGTATAAATTCTTTAAGTTATGTTTGATATAGAAATATTTTATTTTTCTATAATTTGTCTTTATGCTATTGTTATTTTAAAAATAAAAATTATGTAATTTGCTTTGAGCCTAAAAAATTACTTAAAATAATAATTCCGACTTAGCCTAGTATAGAACTTTATGTTATTTTTTTTTTGTATTTATTATATATTACACATTTTAATTTTATTTCAGAATTTTGTAAAAGATCAATATCTTCAATACAAACCTACCGATGAAACAACCGTAATGCTTGATCCAGAAAAAACAAGTTTTTGGTTTACTTTAGGACCTAGAGCATTAGAAGAATGTGATCAGATGACGTTATTAAATCGTGTTGGTGAGGTTAGTAAAAAATTCAGTTTTGAATACAGAATAGGCATACCTAGGTATCTGGCATAGCTAAACATTTTTTGTTGATTATGTACAAACAATAAATGTTTGCATCTTGTAAAATCGTTGAACAATTATTTTAATAGATCTATAGAATAATAGCCAATAGGTATAACAGTCAACAGGAGTATCAAAAATTGTATAATCTATCTTTATAACTTATTTGAAAAGTGTATTATTGAGGCTGATAAGAGTCAAAATATTAGAGAGATCTTATAAAAAAGCTAAGAATACACCAAATTCAGTTTTAGGAAACAACTATTTATGTAAATCAGTATATAATAGGACAATTATTGTTTGAGTTTTAGATAAGTGTTCAAAATTGACAATAATATAAGGAAAACATTAATTTTAATAATCTTTTTAAATATTGTAATATTGACTAGTTTGTATGCTAATATTAAATGAACAGTCAATTTAAAAAACTTAGTTCAAAGTTAATAAAGGGAAATATATTGATTGATGATAAATGATGATAATTTATTTATTGATAAACAATTTTTCATAAACACTCATCTAAGGTATGTCGGGAGGTTTTCCTAGTTTTGGGGTCATCACTATTATGGAGAACTTCCATAGGGTAGGGAAGTGTGTTAATCGTAACATTAAATTGAAGATATGAGTTAGTAAGGGTATAATTTTGTAGGTAGTTGAGAGGCTAGTTCGGATGTAATTAGGTCAAACTCTGGGGTTTTATGTCCTGCAGATTTTTGTATTGTGTATACTACTTCACTTGGTCGTATATGTCGTAGACTCATTGGTAGTGGACAAGATGAGAAATGATTAGAGGAGAGAATAGCAGTGTTTGGTTTGAATGTAGAATCCAGGTGGTGGCAGAATATATTAGACTTGCCTGAGTCATTTATGGCCCAGGTTCCATCAGGTTTTTTTAGGGTGGGACAGGGGGTTGACTACAAAGGATTTTTCTGGTAGTTTGCCATAGCGAGTTGTCAGTGAAAGACAGGGCTTCAAAGTATTTTGTGAAGTTTTCTGATCTAATCTCAGCAAGGGATCTTTTAAGCTTATTAGTGAGGTTGTTGAATTTACGTTTGTCTGAGGGGTATCTTGATCTCTGCCAGATGACTCATGATTTTTGTTTTTCATATATGAACAGTCTGATATGGTGGGGAATATTTTTTGTATTGTTGTTTGGGAGGATAGGGGATAAGCATGACCATGCTGTTTCCTGTATGGACTTAGTTAGAAAATGAACTGCTTCATCGATATCATTGGGAGATTTCAGACTTATGTTGAGGTTTATTTTGTTTTCTAGGGAGGATCTAAAGGTTTCCCAGACCATTAAGCTTTGAATCAGGAAGGCCAGGTAGGGTTTTTGTGGTTTGTTTGGAGGAGTAGAATCGATCATTAGGAGCACAGCTGAGTGGTCTGAGCAGAGATCATCTAAGTTCTTTGTTGTGCTGTGGAGTAGAATGTTGCAAAAAAAAAAACATAAAAACAAAATCAGTGTCAGATAAATACAGTACTAAGACAAGGAAAATAGTTTAACTAAAATATAGTATTATGTAACATTTGTTAAATTTGTAACAACTTTTAAAATATTAGGTATATACTATAGTAAAACCTCTGAATAGCGAACACTCTCGGTCACCTAAATTTTTTCAGAAGGGGTAAATTTTTGTGATTCGTGAGGGGTCAATATAATGTTGTTAATAAAAATGTTTTAATGATATAACCATTTTAACGTTAAATGATACATAGATATAATAATTTTTAGTTGTATTATTAAAATACATATTTATATAAATATTTAACAAAATAGAAATATGTATGTATTTAACAATAATATAAATTTAAAAAATGTATACTTCTAGGTTTTCGTTATGTTGACGGAAGTCTAATATTTTAACGTTTACGCGGAGGCGGAGCGCTCACGTTATGTAAGCCGCGGCTTACGTTTTAACTCATCGCGTCGAAAACCATCACTAACTAACAAAATGCACAAAACATTGGCAGTCAATATATTGATATTTTTGTCATAACGGTTGTTATTCGTCGTAATCTTATCTAATCGTCCCATAACGAGTATAATACCTATATGTATTAGAGCCATATGCCCATATAATACATAACATAAATGTGAGAGGTTTTTCTATCGTCGTTTTGTCATTATTTTTGAATTAAGATGAAAATATGTGTCCGCTATTGGAAGGTTTTCCTATTAAAATGTAGTAGAAATGTCCCCGTTCTCAAAAACACGTCCGCTATTGGGAGGTTTCACTGTATTGTAATAAGACAATTATTTACTTTTTAAACTCAAGGATTAGAGAAATAAGTATACATAATTTTAGCACCCATTAAAATGTATAGGTCTAGTTTCACCTATATGTCTATAGTTTAGTTCAAAAGTCAGAAACATAGTTTTTTATTTTTCTGCAGTGAAATTTTCATTGCCCAATGATAAAAATTGTGGTAACTGGTGACTGTTTATGACGTGCGAAAAAGCGTCGCAGTCTCCTGTAACTTCGAAGTCTTTATTGACTCTGCCTTCGATTCCCATTGCGTATCACGCGTGGCCATAGAAAGGTCGACGAGCTGACTTAATTAAGTGCTGCTCCTCTGCATGGACACCACGAAAACATTTGGCGCACAAAAATCTCATTGTTGACGGATATTAGTATATTCGGTGTGACCGTACGGTACGTTCTCGGTTGGCGAGACCGCGTACGCCGTACGGCCATACCTTCAAATCTTCTGGGTTAACGACCGAACCAAAAGTGGTACTTTAGTACCATACATACCGTTAACGGCGTTAACCATTACATATTAACATTTCAACAGTACGTACTACCACTACCATAGAGTACTAAACGTCTAAATGGTACTACGTTCGTTAACTTGCCTTTTTTTATTTGTCGTCATAGTTGGCCCTAATGTTACGTCTTAAGTATTTAAGTATTAAACCATTTAAACTAAAAATTGTTTTTACAAACAATCGAATTTAAAACATTGATGAACCAAGAGATTTTTTTTATTACTACAAAAATATATCTTTATTTTTTAAAAATTTACTCATTTTAATCTTGCCAATCTATTTTATGTAACTCTGATTTGACATCACAATTATTGTTGTACCTTCATTATTTTTTTACAGTTGTACAACAAGCCTGCCACTTCGTTCAAGCGTGTATTTGCTGCGTTAACTGAGAAATAATTTTTATTTGTAAGTCGTTTAATTTTTATTATGTTATCCAATAAATATACAATGTACTCAACTAAATTATTAAGTACAAAAAAAACGTGTTTGAAGTTCCTTCATTGTAAACATTCTCAAGGGTAAAATATGACTCGGAACAATTGCTATTCATTAAGCATTGTAAATTGTAAACAGTATTATACATTTTTATGCGTTTATAACTTTTATAATTATATATATTTCTGACTGACTTAAGTTAAAAAAAAATTATTATTCTTTATTTTGAATCCTGTATTTCAATCATCTATAGAACATAATTCATCTAAAGCAAACCTACTGACCACTATTTGTTTATTGTGAACAGTGGGTCAATAGAGCATACTATTAACTATATACCTAATAGTTATGGATGACTGATTTTATGGTAATATAAAAAAACAACACTGAATTCTTCAAATACTAAAAAAATACGTAGGTACAATAAATCGAGTTGTTTAAAAACAAATTAAGGGCAGAAATTTAATTAGCGTTTAGCTTCTTGACCCTAATATATTCTCTTATTCTCTGTATTATATTCGCTATAATATAGTCCTTTCTCTTTCTCCGTCCAAATAAAAATTAGGTTTTTCCTTCTATTTTGTATATAATTACCATTTACCATGTTGCTGGACTGTGAAGACTCCGCGGCACGGTCCAGAGATTTCCATGACTGACGTATTCATACGTTATTCGGTTAGTATTAAAACATAGTTACAATAGTGAACACTTGATATTCTTTGTTTTATGTCTGAACCAAATAAATCTATAAATGTTTACGAACTCTAAAAAAAGCGAATTTGCCTATGCAATCGAACCGGAAGCTGCGGTGTACCAAATACACGATCGTAGAGGTAGGTCGAAATTGTATTCTCTGTATCTAGCATAATTAGTAGGTACCTATTGTTATTACAATATTTTAATAGTTTATTTTCCCTGAGATACTAACTAACAACTATACAGTATTATAAACATGATGTACTATACGACTACATTTAGATAGTGTATGCCGTATGGGTACTGGGTAGGTATAAAGTGCATGCACATATCTCTTTACTGTTATTGACTCATTATCTGCTATCAAATTCACGATTCACGTACATGATATAAATAATGCACCTATACCTAACAAAATGTATAAATAATTATATTTTTTTTCGTTAATTTAAAAACAGCCTACTTACATATTTTTTACTATTTCTAGTTAAAACTAAACTTAATACTTCAAGCATGTTGCACAAATATTTATTATTCTCCTGCAAAATTACTATTTATAGATAGCAGTTAAAATTTACAATTTAAAAAACCACTGCTATAGCAGTAGTGTCAGTTTTTGGTCGGTTTTTACAGTACTGCTATAATAGCAGTAATATTCAACTCCCCTGGCATCACCAAACGAAAATACTGTGTTAGCAGTACTTTTTCGTGACTATCCGTCAATGTGTTAATATAAAATTAAAAGCACCAACACATTATTAACCACACCTTATGGGACAGTACTAAGTCTGCACGAAGAAGGAAGGACTTAAAGTGTGGCAAAAACGGAGCTGTCTGGGAATTGACGTTGTAGTTCGTAGACTCTAGAGTCTAGATAATACCTTTCTTACTTTGAAATTTGATAATAGTTAAATTCGCTTAAATAATGAAAAAAATATAGAGTACAATGGAATATCAGGAACGGATTGGGATATAAATTCGGCCCAGGAAATCTGCAGTACCTGTGTGGCTATATGTCGGCCCTTTATGAAAATAATATAGCCGTGGATCAAACTGCTCTCGTGTTTACAAGTTACAATTGATAAAATCATGCAATATTAATAAAATATGATAAAAATACCATCTACATAGTATATTAGTATGTTTTAAATTTATAATTAAAATCTGTTATTCTGAAGAAAAAAAGGCATGCTACAGGAGGACCGGCCCACCGGGAAAACTCCCGGTGTCCTGCCGGCCCAATCCGTGCCTCCAATGGATTATTTTGAATGTAGGTACAATTTTCTATATTATGCGTTGTTCCCTTAATATTTCATAAATATCTGTAAATAATTATAATTGATTAAACTATAACTTTTAGGTTTCTGTAAGACATATACTATTATACACATATACCACTTGTACAGTTGTACCTATTTAAAACATTAATGCCGCTTGTAAACTTTGTTAAATAGTAGGTAATTGAAAAATATAAACTACCTACACAAACACAGTAGATACGAGGTAAAATAATTTTTAAGCACGGCAAAACAAATATATATATGAATAACGGTATCTTGGTACTGTGCCTATAAGACTCGTATTATATGCATGGTGTGTATTGAACGATGAATGCTCTGACCTATTGTCAAAAAGTGCAACGTTAACGACCATATCAAGGTTACACGCGAATGACATATTTCATATTTGTGTTAATTGTTTAATTTAGTACAAAAAGATATTTTCTATGCAAACTATTCTTAACGAATTGGTTTCCTTATTAAAGATCCTGGACGGAATGAGGCGAATCTATTGTTCCTTAGTTACCACTGACACTAACTTACCTAAATTTGACTATTTTCCCTATTCTATATTCATTTTTAAACCAACAAACTTCCTGGGAAAAATGCACTTATTCCTCTGACCTGTTGGCTGTTAGTCTAAAATATTAAATAGTTTTATAATGCAAATTCAACATATAATATATATATAGTATACTTTAAAGAAATCATATTTAAACTTTTAGGCACCTAGGAGTTATACTGTCGTATTAACTAACTATACCTACCTACTGTCTAATGTATTTAAATATTTTTATGCCTATAGTTTTTAAAAGTAGGTATTAGGTAATTATTAATTATACTCATTACTCGCCAGTAGGTACCTAGTTTACCTAACATAACCTAACCTAGTATACCTAACCTATATCACAATTAAATTATTAGTCATACACTCATACCTACATATTACTTTTATTTAATTATAACCAGGGCTCGGGATCATTTTCTTGTTTCTATTGTTTGAGTGCTATGGAAGTGTATGATGTATTACAACAATTTCAATTGTGGCATTTAAAAGTACATATTTTTGCTTTTTTGACGATTTAAAAAGAAGTAAATTTACAATTTTTTGCATAATAATATATTTTTTATGAAGATGTACCGTTGACCTTTTCAATTATCCATATTTATTCCTCAAAATTTCTTTTCGATATAATATTATAATTAAAAATAAAAATATTCCAACGCTCAAAATAGAAATGGATTTTGTAGAAACAAATTAACATAATATGTTATTTTCCTGTTTATTACTGATTTCTCGGTAAACAATATTATTTGAATATTAAATGGAAAATCGTATTGTACATAGTTTAGGTTCATTAGTTACCTACTGCTACAGGAATAGTACCTACCTAGTGGCTAGTACCTATATCATATACTAACCGATATCATATACTAATAATGTCCTACCTGACCTACCTAATATGTGATTCAATTTAACTTTTTAATTTATTGCTATTATATAATATCAGGAAGCAGGTTGGAAACCTACCTAATGTTGTAACTAGGTATGCAAGCATTTGTATAACATTTTTTGTTGTGTTTATAATTTTAATTAGGTAATTAGGTATAATTTGATATTTTATAGTATACGCTGATAAGACTTTAAATTACCTAATAAAAATATGTATAATTTTAAATACCTAGGTGGCTAGGTACCTATATAGTTCCTACTTCCTACTTGTTATCAGTTATTATAATAATGTACTTACGTACGGCTATGCTTAAACTTAGTACAAAAATAATAGCTGATGCTTGATAGGTAGCTAGAATAATTATTACATTTTATATCGACATGTTTCCTCACTTCCTCCAATAAAATATCTAATGTGAATCATATCATTTACCTCTATTTATTCTGAGAATCATTATTTTTTTTCATACACGTCCAATACATCATCAAATTTACTTATTTTTCGATATAATATTTATTATGGACAAATTAATTGTGCAATAAAAACAATTTTTAATTCAAAATAATTGTTTATTTGTGATGATTTTCCCTTTATTTTTGTATTTATATTTTGCCATGATAGTTAATATTGAGGAACGAATTTTTCACTAAAAATTATTTTTGGAAAGTAATAATTATTATTCTTACAAATGTGATAAATAGGTACTGCTTACTAATAAGTAATAAGTAATAATGCTTCACTAACAAGTAGACCCAGCGCGATTTTTTTTTTTAATAACCCTTACCTATAGTAAGAGTTATAATACAATAAATACAGTTTATACCTCACGTGTATAATAAAATGTTTGGTGCATACCCATATGATATAATTTGTATGTCATAGCATTGATTAAATATACATTGTATATTTAATCAATGGTCATAGCAAATAAATCGCAAGTCGTCGTTTGTAATTCGTAGTTGTTTTTTATAAATGTTTAATTCATATTTAATATATTACCATGTCGTATTCATTTTAAAAAGTAATGCCCAAGTTCTTTATCGATATGGTTATCGAGAGTCGAGACTTCCTGTTTTAACCTAATACATTTTATATAACTACCTACACAAAAGCGCATGCATCATAAATAGTTTATTTGCTTTTACTTTACGGCCCTGTGCACATACAGTTGGTTTATTGTCTTCGTGTTCGTGAAGTGTTGATAATGTAAACTGAAAGTACCAAATCACGACTTCTGTATGACTGAATATCATCTGTATATATCTAATATATAATAATACATAATGTGTCTATAACGACTATACCTATATAGAACATTTACACATAAAGTATATATAGGTATACATTGTATATAATAGTATAGGTACCTACATAATATATGCGGTACTATTATTATTGTCGACTGTCGTGTAGTAATATTATTGTATTTTTCTACCAGTATATAATATATATACAGCTGTACCTAGGTATATAATACATGACGTATAGTACCTACCATATAATATTAGGTATATACATATATATATATAGATAGGTATGTTTACGACAATTATAACGGCGAGATACTCCGCCCACGCGGAACGCGTAGAAAACACCTATTTCTATACGTCTATTATCTATCCTAAGAATAGTTTAAAAATCGTTAACGATTTCAAAGTCTCATTATGCATCCGTAATTTTTTTTTTTGCCACAGCCAGTTTTTCTTTTGATAAGTATAATATTGTATTGTTGTTAACTGCAGCGTTCCGCGTGGTTGGTCACGACCGCGATGTAATTACACACCCGGCACACTTTCTTCCCATTCAATTGATTTGATGTGATTTGTTTTTATTCCGCCCGCCGCAGAGCCGCCAGCCATGATGAACTTTGCAGCAGCCGACACGTCGTACCACGAACGCAGGAGGGGACGAGTGTTCGTTGACGATCCGCTGTCTAGTCTCGAACAAGAGATACTGCTGTTCAGACACAACAACATCCAGAAATTTCAACAAGGTATATGGTGTTTAAAAATATCTTATATTTTAGTATAGGCGCATACCGCACTGCTGGCACGTGCGTGAATCGTTTATCGCGATCTGCACTTGATAAACGCACTGCGAGCTAAGGTCATGGTGGTATAATATCAGTCTTAGGTTGCGTGGAAGAGGAACCGGAATACAGGCTGGACGACATCGAATGCGCTCTGCGCTACAACTCGCTCGACTCCGGGATCCCGACCGAATACGACGAAGACGACGTCGCCAACTCGATAAACACGACCCTGAACAGGTACGAAACGACGTGATTATTCACCCGATTTATTGTAATTCTTTGCATTCTTAGTGCAAGAAAAAGAGCCAATTAAAAAAAAATGTAAGATGTACGTTCAAGTTTTGGAATTTTGAACGAATAAATTTGCCGTCATTGGCCTCCTTGGTGGATAATAAATATTATTCATACCTAACATTGGACAAATAAAATTAAAATATAAATTAAACACTAATATTTATAAGGTAATCAAACAACTTAACTTTTTTATAAAACCTAATAATAATATTCAATTGCACATAATGTTAAAGGCTTATAGCTAGTAAAGTAGCTATAGTACCTATATTTATAATCTTTATTGATTGATTTCGAAATGGACAATATAAGTATTAATTTGATCAAACTGTGTTAGAATCTGTATTTTTGATCAAATATTATTGACATTGGTCAAATAAAGTCAAATTTGTTCAAATGTGACATTGGCCCTTCTTCCACCAAGCCACAGCATATTATATTTATTATTGATATACCCACAACGATGCATTAGATAAGTACCTACCACTTACCAGGGAGAAGGGACACAATTTGGGGGTGGCTAGATGTATTTTTTTTTAGTTTATTTGCCTGCCATAAAAATTATAAACACGCTGACGGCATATAAGTTACAATTTATTATGAAAGCCATAATGTTTATTAATGCCTATAGTAAAGGAGGTAATGTATAATTATTGGTATATAATTATCATTGAGATTGATACTATATAAATTATTGTAATGATATTATATTGGTAGATAATAATTGGTATAATATGCGTGACAAAAGCTAAATCCAACTTTCAACTTTCCAATTTTTTGGATGAAAACAATTTGCCTGCTTTAATTTTGGCGCCACTAGTAGCTACCAGGCATACGTTTAATATCGTCTGATGATGCTGCAGGTTGATATCTTTGTCGCTGGAACAGCAGTGTTTCCGACAACCGGACGGGGATGAGTGTACGACTGCGATGAGCAGTTTCACCGCCGCCGCCGCACCGGTCGCCATCAAGTCCAACAACAACTGCTGTAGCCCGGTGCCGTTAAACGAGACTTACAACCTGGTCGAAGAAGTTTACGTCAACCGTGACCAATGTCACACGACCGAGCTCCAGGTGCTGGACGAATCGCCCGAAGACGGTATCGTGGTGGCAATCGACATCGGTACGACGTACACCGGTTACGCGTATTCGTTCAGACGGTCCGGCAGAATTACTGTTATGAAGAAACCCGACTGTAACTATACGTCTATATACACTTATATAAGACGACCTATCATAATATAATTATTGTTGGTAAACTTTATATTTGTAGCCTCGGTGATGGCTGGGGGCCTAAGCATGCAGGATGCATACTAGTTGTATCTCCTGAAGTCAAAAGGGTCAATTATTTCTATATACAAATTTCCTCCCGACTGTATATGAGCTGGTATTTTTTATAGTGGAGTATATGAACTATACTACTTTAATTCTTTATGGGGGACAACTATTAAGTGTGAACATTTTTTGGGAGGGAACTCGTTTATAGTTATGAGCAACCTGATCATCAAACGCAACTAATGTATATTAACCTTTTTTTTTTAAATTTTTTAAAAACCTATTCGGCGATTTTTTAGAAATATATTTCTATTTTTGTTCTTTTTTTCATTGGTCTTTTATACCCATTACCATGGTCCATCATAGACTAGAGCAGGTATGGCCAACCCGCGGCCCGCGACATTTATCAAATATTTACAAAAAAAAATTATTAATATATTATTATAAATAAAACGTATATGTGGCCCGCGGGATTGTAATGTATTTACAAAGTGGCCCGCAAGATCATTTGTGTTGGCCATCCCTGGACTAGAGTATTGATGTTACTGTGTTAAACGCGCGTTGTACGATATCCATATTGTATTAATTTTATACTTACGTTAAAGTTAAACAAAATTATGACTCGTTGTTCTTGTATTTAGACGAAAGTGATACGATAGTTGATGGTCAAAAAATACCCACGGCTCTGCTATTGTCGCCAGATTTCAATTTCCATTCGTTTGGAACGGCGGCCCGCGATTATTTCCACGATATGCACCCGGAGGAAGCACACAAGTGGTACTACTTTGATAAGTTCAAAATGTTTTTGTACAATAAAGACGTGAGTGAAATCGTACCGTGATTTGTTTAGGTATCCTATTGAAGCGTATTAAGTACGAAATTTTAATTATTTTCAGGTAATCTCCAAAGAAACTCATATAATGGCCGCGAACAGCGTGTCCCTCCCGGCCACGCGCATATTAACCGAGGCTTTACGACATCTTAGATACTTAATTTTAGAAGAACTCACTGAACGGTGTTCCGAAGCTTTGAGTTTGGATTCAATTTCGTGGATAATTACCGTGCCGGCTATTTGGAATAAAAGTACCAGGCAATTGATGAAAGAAATCGCAATCGAGGTTTGCAAGGACATAAAATAACTTTAAATAGTTATTTGTAACATATTAATAAACATAATTGTGCGTCTTAATCAAAAATATTTATCTTATTGTTTTGCAGGCCGGATTGGGAAGTTTGGAAAATCCAGAATCTGTGACTATAGTGTTAGAACCTGAAGCAGCAGCTGTACATTGTCGCAGTGCACGGCTTAAAAATACCAAAGTTCTTTCTAAAATTAGTTTTCAGGATACCTATGAAACTGACTATTGTGTTTTAAACGAAATAGGCGAAGGTAATAAAATAATGAATAATTTGTTCGAATTGTCTATGGACTTGGGATTAAATTGATTAAATAATGTAATTCAAGTTAATAATGATTGTATGTTGTTTTGTTTTTGCTTGATTTCAGGATGTAACTACTTAGTTGTTAATTGTGGCGGTGGTACAGTAGACGTAACAATTCATCAAGTGTGCCGTACTGTTAACCGACTGCCGATCAGTAAACTTCATAAACCTTCAGCAGGCGTCTGTGGATCTCTAAGTAATAGATGCAAATAATAACACATTCCTTCGGTTGTTTTATTCAATTCTTACCTATTTAAATAAACCTAATTTGCTTTTAATAAGTATTCATATAGTAAATACGTAATATCAAAATCTTGCAGTTTCAAAATTATTTCAGCGTGTTCCTACTACTATACTTCATATACCTAATAGTGCTATTACATATTATACATTTAAAAAAACAGCCCTATATATTATTTTTTTAATTATTATACCATATCAACATACAATAATATGTATAATTGAACAAACTTTGTTTAACTGTTGTTGTTGTAGGCGTGGATATAGAATTTGTTAAACTCTTATGTGCATTATTCGGTTTTGGATTCATGTCCGATTTTAAACTTCAAAGACCTGCGGCTTATATGGAGCTCCTTCAAAGGTTTGAAGAAGCCAAAAAGTCCGTGTCGAGCAAAGTGAGAGCGCCTATAGTTATAAGGCCTCCGTACGCGTTTATCGAACACTACTTGAAGTATTCAGACAAAGACGTTCGTATATAACATAATATTACGTTTAAGTAAAATGTTCAAACGGTGGCTATATATTATCTATATGCGTATGTTTAAAGGTATCCGACGCTGTGAGAGATTATGGATCCGACGCGATCGTGTGGAATGAACTGGATGGTGTTTTCATTTTACACTATTTGGCCATCGAGCCGCTTTTTCTACCAAGCTTTGCGTGCATCTCCGAAGTAAGCACACTTTTTGTCATTGCCCAACATTTGCGGTATTTACGTTATAAGTGCCTGTCATTTTTATTTTCTTATTATTTTAAATAGCAAATCAACAACATAGTAAACGAAGACCAAAAAGTCACTCACATGTTTTTGGTCGGAGGTTACTCTCAGTCGTTGTGGCTTCAAGAAAAGATCGCTGAGCGTTTTAGTGACCGTTTGAAAATAATCTTACCCGACTTTGCTTTTGTCAGCGTACTCCGCGGGGCCGTCATGTACGAATTGAACAGGTCGGATACGCCAGCGTACAAAGCCAAACACAGTTACGCCGTGGGAATAATTAAACCATTCGTCGACAATACCCATCCAATCGGTATGAAATACTTCTAGAGTCTTGACATTTGTTACGGGGTTGTTGCATGCACATGATTATACAGTTTGCACAATATTAAATATACTTTTTTGAATTTTTAATTATACTTATAAGGACCACATTTTCAAATCCTTAGCTGCTTTAACTTTAAATCGAATACATATAGGTTTCTATATACTCAAAGTTTAAAGAAACCAATAAATACTTTGAATTATAAGAAATTTGACAGTCTAAAACAGTTAAATTTCTTACAAAATCATGTTTCAAAAATAAAATATTAATTAAACGAGAAGTTATTGACGTGGACAAATTTCACTGTGCGCCGGTGGGACACCTCGTACGTGACTTATTGACACTTATTGTATATGCTTAACGATGTCATTTCAGAAAAGCTCGTCATTAAAGACGGCAAGCGTTGGTGTACGGACTTGCTGGATTACCTCATTGAAGAAAACGATTGTATTAGAGATAATGAAACGGTCATAAAAAAATACACTCCCGCAAGCTCTTTGCAGGATTCAATCGTAATCAATATATACTTAGTACATAATTTATCAGCCAAGGTACGTGTAGTATTATATTATAATATGATCGTTTTAGAAATATGGAAACAAGACTATTATATGGATTTTAATGTTACTCGATAATTGCTTCATTAATTGTTATTCGTTTTCTTATTTCCAGTTCGTTACGGACGACGGAGTGTCAAAGTGTGGTTCGTTAAAATTGACGAGAAACGAAGACGTCCAATTGTCTAAAGAACTGTTGGTACAAATAGGATTTTGTGGTCAAGGAGAAGTGGTCGCGACCGCTTTAGATTTAGCGAGTGGCACTCGAGTGGATGCTCAGATCGCTGAAACCGATTGTTGAAAGTATAGTCTTGTATTGAGATTTTGTTATAAGATATTATTAAGTCTTAAGTAATAAATATTATATTTTTGTTAATATTGTTATAATAATGTAAGATACAGACTCAATGAAGTTCGTATCTAAATCGACTATAAATCTTTATTGGCTATTTAAACTGTTTATATTGTACTATACTATAGGTAGACACGAACTATAGTATTGTCTTAGACTTAAAATATTATACTTTATGATATATTTAATATTATTATATAGATTATAGGTATTATACTTATAATTTATATTATTATATTCGTATTTGAGACTACTGACATTATCTACTGCGTATCCGGAACAAATAATGTATTGTTATGTAATATAAGTATACTAGTATTACTATTATTATTTTTTAGTCATTACTCATTATATAGTTAATAGGTACTTACTTCTAATTTCCTGTTACTTGTTAAAATAGAATAAGGTATATAAAATCAAAAAGACAAAGTACTATAAAATATAATTTTGTTATCCAAAAATTTGGTACTTTTATAATTTATTTTAATCCATACCTATAAAATATTCCTATTCGTAGTTGTTAATTACTAAAAATTAATATCGTAATTTCACTGTAAACATTTAAATGGTCTATGAAAGTAGTTTATGTTGACTCTTTAACAATTAATACACAAATCAAACACCTACAGTGACCTATGGGCTATGCTCCGTTTTACATACATAAACATAGAACAATGTAGTCCAATCCATACCAGCTACTTTATAACTAATTTTTGATTTTATAGATGTAGGTGCGAGATGCCTCTAAAATAGTTTAAGTTAGAACACAAAAATTAAAGTATCAAAAAGATTTTGAAAACCAGATAATCAAATTTAAATTTAATTTATAAACGACCACTGCCCATTTCTATTTAAAAATGTAATAATCAAAAACAAATATTGCGGCAGGTGGTTGTAGTTATTTTTTTAAGCAAACTAACGGGTTTTTTTTAATGAGTATAATTAATGTGGTAGGTGTAGCGTAAACGTGCAATCGTGTGTGCTTCCAACATGCAGTTTACTGAAAACTACACAACTATAAAATATATTAATATTATGAATTATGATATTATATGATAATTATGAACAGCCATATTATATAGGTATTAGGTAAAGGGCTATGGATTAAATTAGTAAATTATTTTACATTTTTTATTTTTGTTACTTCGTATTGACGGAAATGTACTACCTAATTTATTTTGCGAAAATGTTTCCATACTTATTTGACGTTCTAATCTTATTATGTTACTGAACATTTTTTTAAAAATAATCTTTGTCCGATTGTTTCGGTAGTCGTATATTGTGATATTTGGTTGGTATAACACTAGAACGTGTAGGTAGATCGTATAGATACGTGTATATACAATTATGTAATAATAACTAATATCATAATAGAAATTTTAAAATATGTTTTAATTGTTTTACTCAATTATTTGGGCCTTGGTTAATTCAACAATATGTCAATATAATGGGGTGGCCTGTAAATATTTTGGGTGGCCGGGCCACCCTAGACCACCCCTTAGCTACGTGCCTGCTGCGACGTCTGTGAGCGTCATCCGTGGGAATTCCATAATAGAGATCCGTCGCATCGCGACACTGCAGTACGAAGACCGTCGCAGTACGACCCGAGAGAACGTCGTCAACCGCTGGAGCTCGACCCGACTACCACTAGTAAAGAGCTCTAGTGCGGCGTCACGATAATACATCTGCACGTGACTGCACCGGACTCGGACGAGACGCGCCGCAGTCGCATCGAGCAACTTCCCGACACGCGGCTACCTGTGTCCAATGGTGGAACAAAACATAATAATGTACCTATAACGCAACCCGTAAATATTTTGAAATTTAGTTATGAAACGAAATTAAACCATTTTTATTAAATTTTATATTATATTTATATTTTTTTATTTTATAAGAATTTATTAAAAACGGATTAATTTTGTTATTCATACCTAAATTTCAAAATATTTATGCTTTGCGTTATGCGTTATTATTTTTTGTAAAAATTAATAAAAACACTTTAATTCAGTTTTAAAACAAAATTACTACAGACATAGTAACTATAAACAAATTTAATATGTTTTTAATTATTAATAAAATTAATTTTAATTTAGGTTAATTGTAAGGTGGGAGTGTGAGACAGTGATAGTGATGGTCTTACGAGAGGCAAAAGACTGAACAATAATTTTTGTTCTTTAATTTGACTAGACCTGTAGCCTTTAGTTTTATATGTAAAACCGGAGTATCCGGGTGGAACCCGGAAAGGTGTAACCATACATATTACGGAATAAATTGCATTTTAATAATGAATGTTGTACATTATTAAGCTTTTTCACTTGAACTAATAAATTATACAAAAATGCACAATGAACTAAGGACGTGGAAAAAATATAATTAAACTTATAAGGTGAATAAAAGGAATATATTAAATAAACTATATAGTATGAGGGAACAACTTTTTTTTCAAAATAATACCATGAAATATTTGAAAAATACAAGAAGTTAAATTTAATTACTTAAAATCATTTTTTCACCAAAATTAACCTAAAAATTAATGTTACGTATTATAATAATAAGTTACCTTTTAATATATTATACTTTATTGAGAAAAATATGACTAGATTTATCACAAGTCAGATTTGTGACAGCAATTTTGTGCCAAGGTACCTAATTGGACAAGGGATAGTTCATCAGTTTATCTCAAATGGAGTACACATTTAATAATAATAAAAAAAAAAACTGAACTATACGCAAATTAAACCAATAAAAGTTAATAGGAAATATTAATATTTATTACAATAATTAAAAACTACAATTCATACATACCTACTTAATAATCTTTTTAGTTGGTTTAATGATGGTTTAAAAAGATAATATAAATTTGGTTTCTATTGATGATCTTATTGTAGACTACTTGTTTATAAATATACATTATTAAGTGTCAATAATATCTGACATTTTGTGTTCTTAATGGAGAATTTGTTTGATGGCATGGATGACCGCCTATATTTGATTGATATCCAGATGATGAACCAATATTTGTATTAGTTCTAAGGCGATATATATTTGAGTTGACAACAGATGTTGATGTTGTTGGTTGAATACGATTAACACGCGAGCTGACCATAGATACTGGAGAAATGGGTTGAAAACGATTAACACGTGGACTAAATACAGATGTTGAAGTAGTCGGCTGAAAACAATTAGCATGTGAGCTAAGCACATATGTCGAAGATGTTGGTTGAAGGCGATTAGAACGTGGACTAGCTACAGATGCTATGGATGATTGAGGAAAAGGTAATAATTTAACAGTGTTAGGGTGAGGTATAAGTGGGCTAACTATTGGTTGTCTTGAATTCTCTCTAGATACAGGTGTTTGAGGACAAGGTATTAAACGGACCATATTGTGATGTGACATTGTAAAAGTAGTATCGTTTTGGCTTATAAATGTATCGTCTTCAATTGACTGATTGATATTTAAATCAATTATTAGTTCATCAACTGTAACGTCAGCAGTGGTTTCTTTCTTATCATCTGAAATTAAATACATATTAATGATAAAATAAAATAAACACACAAATATAATACATAATATCTATCTTATACCTATATGGGCATTCATTATTGATTCTCGCCGTTCCTTGGTAAAACCGCCAAATAAGTGACACAAGTTTGTGACAAAATTGTCTACTGCTATAGAAGTTGAAGTATATTGGATAGATGTACGGCAAACTGGACATGTTTTATTTATTTTTAACCATTTTTTTATACATCTTTCACAAAATGTATGATTGCAATTCGCAGAAGTTGCCTAAAATAATTTAAATTATTATATAAATTATTATTTAAATTATATGGATGGTTTTAACACAGATTATGTTCTTAATTTTAAGTTCAATAATAGTTTAATTAGATCGAATTCCTAAATCTAACAACTTAAGGTTGGTTTTTCCAAACAAAAATGTTCTATGTTGTGAATGGGTCAAAGAGAAAAAACAAATTGTGTGCTATTACATGTTCTTAAAATATTTTTTCTTTTTAAATTTAATTATATTGTATAGGTATTTAATGTACTCAAAAATCTATATAATAATTAGCTATTTTATAATGAACAACTAAAACTATATACTTCTATGTTACTATAAGAACCACTTATGCTCTTAACTCTCCTTTAAATAGAATATCTATCAAATGCAATAAATAAATTTGTTTTGATTCCTTCAAACCAAACAATCCATGAGTCGTAAAACTAAGCATACTATTTAAAATTAATTGTTTTCTAAATGTAATTTCTAATTAGATGTTAGTTTTTCTTTCTATTTTTCTATTATCCTTATGTATTAATTACTATAAGCTAAAAATTGTTGTACTTGAGCCACTTGGCGTTATCTAAGTTTATGAAATAAAAATATAGTATCTCAATTGATGTTACAAAATTAAGTTTTTAAGATTAAAATTAAAACACAAAATTACTTTAAATAGCCATTCGTTACAAATAGGACATTGGAGATCACTATTCATCATCTTAATAATATCATTCTTTGGTAATAAATCCTGGCTTTCATTTTGTTGTTTTGAAGTTGGCTGAAAAATGTATAATACAGATAAAAATTTCGAAAAAATAGTTTAATATTAATTTATTAATTGTATACATACAGCACTTGGTTTATATGTGCTTTTTTTATCTGGTAATGGATTAGGATGACATTGAGCAAGTAATGAGACAAATCTCATAAAACTGTCCATCAAATTTATTAGCATATCATTATCAATAGTATTACACATTGATTGCAGTGTACGCCGTCCATTTGCTATTAATTCAGCACACCATTTAGCATGAATATTTTCATACTCTTCAAGTTTGTTAAAACTATTTAATAACGTTTGTGACATATTACCTAAGAAAAAATAAGTATAAGTTTGACAAATTAATGTTACTACTGTAGTTTTGATGTATTTAAATAAAGTAGAAGTAGATGAAAAAAAAATCAGTAGAAAAGTATGGTTTCCAAGCAACAGTTAGTTGCTACCTAATTTATAAATTATTAGAACCGCAAAACTTAGAATAGAGAATATACAGCAATAGCGTAAATACAATAAAAATTCAACCAGAACATAATACATTATGGGTATACATTATTTGGTTGCATTTTAATTACCTGTTAGATTATAATTTTAGTTTTAATAAAAATGTAACGTGTTTGGCATTTCTTTTGGTTTATATCTGACTGTCTAAAAACTGTTTGGTGACATTTGATAGTTGAAGAAATTTTAATAAGTAATGTAAGTGATGTAGGTAATGGTAATCTGCGAGCATAGATTAGTTTATTTATATTATTATTATTATATTTATATAAGTAATTTTATTTTTTTATATTTTTGTCAGCGAGTTAGTAATGTGATATTATGAAGTAAAAACTAAAAAGTAATGAACAAATGAAATATTACCAAACGACAAAATTGAACACACGCCACACGGACATTGATCTACTCAACCATTACCAACACAAAAATTACAGAATAAATCACAATATTAACAAATAAAATAATAGATTCAGCTGTGCACTGAGCGCGTAATATAAAATAATAAATTATGCCTATTACCAATGTTCAACATTCTACTGTGCAAACTGGAGTCTGGAAGAGCCGAGAAATGAATAAAATAAAATTGAGAATGTTGCTGTGCTACTACTGCTATAATATTATAGTACTATAATGTAGTGTACTATCGTAATTCGTAATTCGTAACAATTTGTATTTCGTAACGGTCAACACTTCTAAAAAATAATATTTACTATACGACCACCACTATCTTCAGCTGTATATTATACAACCAATAGGAGTGTTTGTTTCGTTTCCTTATTCTTATCAGTTTTTCAGTGAATCATCAACAGATAAATAAATTTAACAGATTACCAATCAATACCAGCTGATGTAGTTACCATTATTGTATTTTACACGAGTTACGAGTTTACGAGACGGTCAACTACTTGTTACTTGTTACAAGACACTAGACAGTAAGACACTAGACTACTACATAGTACTAGTGGTACTAGACAGTACAAGACTCAAGAGTTAAGACCTCAAGTTGTCAACACTCAATGGACGACCAAAAGTATAATTAATAATGATAATATTATAAAAAGAATATAGGACTATATAAGTATAGAATACCTACGAATCACGACTGACAATGATTAACTATATAACTAAGGTCTAAGTTAATTAATCATGCGACTGACGACCAACCTAAAGCCATAGACAAGTATACTAATCACTAATTACTTTAGAATAAAATATAATTTTATAAGAGGTAGAGATGTATATTTTATATTGGCTTACGTGCTTAAACAAATATATTATGTTAATATTTTTTTGTACATTTTATCATATTGAATTGATGGTGAGGTAAAAGGTTACTGGTTAGCCATGTTTGGTGTTATAACCCTTTATTACGTTTAAAGTTAAAAGTACCCTTGAAGTCAGTTTTTAAAATAAATTGTTTATTTTATGGAGTTTATTTTTAAAAATAATATTCACAAAAGTCTGGAGTTATAACAGAATTAACATAAAGGTATACATTTTTCATTTATAATTCCTTATTTCCTGATTAATAATTACTACATAACGAATGTATTATATGACTAGCCAATTCAGAAAAATAAGTAAATCTTACATTTCAATATTTCATTACACAAAAAAAGTATCTTATTTGTTGGATAGTAATGACTTCAATTGGCATTTCAATGATATTGTATTCTGTGATGTATTTTCTTTATGGTTCACCTTAACGAGACAAAATATTAATTTCATTAATTAAACTAAAAATACTTTTCTTACTTTAATAACAGGGAAATTTAATTTTGACTCGAGACGAAGTTTTAGTTTCATCATACCATTTGGAATTAATGTATCATAAAGACAATTACTATTGTCCAAAACTTCTACATAAATAATTTCGCTGAAAAGTGAACATGATATATTAATTTCTATTACTTTGATTTTATAATATGTAAATAGTGCTTACAATTTACTAAGTCATGATAAAACAAAACATTTACCTACCCATTTGTTCTAATAATTTTTATTCCTAAAATTCTCAAATAAGGTATACTGAAATTATATTCTACATTCATTATATCCAATTCATGAGATAATGTCTGCAGGGATTGATATACCATTACCAAGAATGGACGTTCTGCTAAATGTTTGTAAGGATCAGGCATGGAGGTAGTGGTTTCTTCAATTAATTGATACCCCATTATTAAATCGGGCTGTTCAATATGAGCACACGTTAACAAAAGATTGAGTCTATTGTCCTGTTTATGAGCATTGGGCACTATAAAATAATAATAAATTAGATGACGATAAAACATTAAATCATAAATATGTATTTAATACAGGCACTAGAATCATATTTTACTTCTTAAAGCTGCAACAGGTATTTCAAAAAACATAAACTGCATTAATTGTATTGGTTTATAATTCAACATCCACATTGATAAGCACATTCCTATTAATGTTTTGGACATTTTTTCACATTTTTCTTTAGAGTTAAAAATGTCATCTAAGAAATTAATAATCATTTTACATACATTAGGATTCTTTGGAGTTAGACCTAAGTAACTGGCTGAAAAAACATAGTTAGAAACATCTTTAATTCGGTAATGTTTTAAACAATCTTTAATCTAAAACAAAAAAAAATATTTCTTAGGTAAGTAAATAAAAAACAACAATGCTTAAATAGGTTACTCACCATAATATTCCCAATAGAATCAATCAATTGTTGCAAAAAGTCTATGTCACCACAGTTTGCATCTGCAAAGTATGTAAGAAGATGAATACTACTTGTTACATCTTCTAAGACTTTGTTTTTTTTATTACTCTTAAAGCCATTTATCAGTTGGGTTAACAATATAGGGTCATGATACTTTGCTTTTTTCAGCGGTTTAATTATAGAAACAAAGTTTAAAGGGTTTTGTATGAGATTATCTAAGTTTCTTTCAACCCTGTAGGCAAATATTCTCAACATTTTATCATAAACTTTTGCACTAGTTTTATATGTTGCCACAGCTATAACACTCAATTCTTCATCAGTTAATTTTTTCAAATAATTAATTTCATTCATTAATTTCTGTAATCCAAATTCGACCACTTGTTTTGATTTATTTTTGTATATACTAACATAATAAATCAACTGTATAGTTTGTGAAGTAGTTAAGTCAGGTCTTCGAAACCATAATTCATCCATTAATTCAATGCATTTTTTAAACGATCTTGAGTTTTTGTGGAACTGAGTTTTTCCAGATAAACAGGCATCCATTAATGCAAGTATCTGATTAATTGTCATGTCTTTTACTCGATTAGCTAGTTCTTTATCAATTTCATAGTGGGAAACATTTTTTGATGAAAAATAGTTCATAAGTAATTCGTCAGTAGAAGTTGTATTTAAATTAATAGGGCTGAAAAGAGATTTTTTGTCTTCAGTTATAGATTGTTTTAATACAAACTTATTGTAATGTGGTTGATTTCTGAAATAATCTAATGTCCATTTATGAAATGTTGAATGATTTTTAACTTGATTTAATGTTTTAAAATAACAATTTGTGTTAGCCGAACTTGATGACTTAATAAAAACCTTAGTAAAAAGATTTTTTGTAAACATTTTTGATTGACTTCCTGATAAAACAAAGTAGGTACAAGACGTTGTTGAATGTAGATTCTGAAACTTATTATCTAGTAAATTAAGTTGGTTGTTAGTTTTTTTTTTATAGATATAATACCTTAACTTATATGCACGTTTAAACGTTTTATAATTTATAATAATTTATTCAGTTATATGGCATAACACTCAATAAAATATAAATAATTTTTCTTGGTTTATATACATTTATACCACTTCTTACTAATTCTTAGCACTATGATAATGATAACTGATAAGAATATTGTAATCAGTTATGAATGAATTTACCCTTTCCACTAAATATTGTTCCAGATGTTGACAAATGTATTGAATTATTGAGTAGTTTTAGCCTGTGTAGGTAGTAACTACTAACTTCTATAGTACTTTATAGTTAATTAAACATTTTCGCAAGAAAAGTTACCTACTTTAAATATTAGTTTCTTTGTTTCAGAAAAAAATGTTTCCATTTCATTTTTAAATAGTTAATTTATCGATTGCAGAAGTCTTTTGTGATTATGGGAAACAATTTGTACCCAAGTTTTGTCGAGTAAATGTTTCATTTGTAGGTAATTGTATTTAAGAATATTACTGGTTAAAATAGTGTAACATTTGTTACCAACATTTATATCGTATTAATCAACAATTTCAGAAGTACAGTTGTTAATTGTATTAGTTAAAATGCCAGATTCATGGGGAAGTTTCATGAACAAACCAGCTAGAGGTTGGTTACATCCAGACAATGTTATTACGAGAAGTAGTGTCTGCTACGAAGTTCGAGTAAATTTTATAAATTATTGAGTTTATTTATTTAACATTTTTGTAACTGTCTGATTGTTTATTAATTGAAAGAATTATTAAAATATTGTCTTTTAAAATTCTAGTATATTGGCTGTTTGGAAGTACTGACATCTATGAAAAGTTTGGATTTTGATACACGATTTTTAGTGGCCAAGTAAGTTAAGATAATTAATTAGTACTTTAAGTTTTAAAGTAATTCATTTTTATTAAAAATATTTTTTCTTAGGGAATGCATAAATAAAGTTTGTGAAGCAGCTGGACTAAAAACTGCTGACAAAAAACGAAAAGTAAATTAAATTATTTTATTTCTTGCAGTGCAATCAAAAATTGAAAAAAATTATTTTAATTAAATATATAATATTTTTATTATTTTCAAAATGTTATGTCTTTTAGGTGGATAAAAAAATTTTAAGACTTATAGGTGATCATTCAATTATGGATCATGCAGGATCAAATGTTACCTTATCCATATCCAGCACATGTTTGACCTTAAAACTTAGGGATTCACATGCAGTAATTTCTACACACGATATGCCTAGGATATCTTTTGCATCGGGGGGCGATGCAGTAAGAATAATTAAATTTTAAATGATCTTATATTTATTAAATATTCTTACTTTTATATGGTTTATTTCAGGACACAATAGACTTTGTCGCATTTGTAGCGAAAGACATTAAAGACTGGCGTGCATGTTATGTGCTGGAATGTGGAGAAGGTGAATTAGCACAAGATGTTATAACCACTATTGGCCAAGCCTTTGATTTACGTTTTAAACAATTTCTAACAAAACCTGCACCAGTTTTAAGTTCAAGCACACGAGATGAGCGAGAATATTATAATGATCTACCAGGAAAATCTCCTCCAGAAACTGGTCCACCACCTGTACCGCCTCTTCCCTCTTATCATGATCATCGAAATAGAGGTTAATTAAATACATTTATATTTGTAATTATTTTCTTATAGTCACTAATAACACTGAATAAACTATTATTTTAGAGAGACTAGTTTCAAATAATTTAATAGATTTGAATTGTGAAGCACCTCCACCACCTGTACCATACCCTGCTCATAACTATGTTAATGATTTTGTAGTTGGAAATAAAAACCACAATTCACAACCCCGTGATGTATTTGACATGCGTATGTTATAATATCATTATAATTTTTTTAAAAACTAATAATATGTAAAATAATCAACATATAATTTTTTTTTTATGTGTTTAAATAAAATATTTTAGAACCTTTTGTGGATCATGAACCTCTACCAGTAATGGCACCAAAATTACAAGATGAAATTTGGTTTCATGGTAGCATTACAAGACAGCATTCTGAAGCATTACTAAAACATGTAAGTAGAATGTCATTTTTAATATTATGCTCAAGAATAAATCTACTTTTATTGTACATCACCATTACCAACAACCATTTTTGCATAATCTGTTAGTATTAGTAATTTTTTTTTTTGAGGAATAATATGCAAATTAAATTTGTGGAAAGAAGCAGTCACTGGTGTATATACGTACAGGCACAGTAGGCACTTGCCTGCAGCGTCATTTTTAAAACAGTGCCAAATCTTGTATATTTTTTTATTTAATAGACCTAAAATTTAATTATAATTTCTTGTTGCGGTTTTTCAGCAAATACAGTAAAAAAAAATGTGTTTTTATAATATACAATTTATAAATCATATTTGATCTAGAATAATATTACTTTTAATAGGAAGGAAAAGCATGTAAAATATTGACAAACATATTATATTAAACTTAAAACAAGTATTTGTAGTAAAAACTTATAACATGTGTTTGTTTATATAGGATGGTGACTTCCTAGTAAGAGAATCACAAGGATCTCCTGGACAATATGTATTAACTGGCCTTCAAGGGGATGTAAAAAAACACTTACTTTTAATTGATCCAGAAGGCGCAGTTAGAACTAAAGACCGTATGTTTGAAAGTGTCAGTCATTTGGTAAACTATCATAGTGAAAACAAATTGCCTATTATGTCAGCTGAAAGTGCTCTCATTTTGAGATATCCAGTACCACGAACTAGATTTTGATAGCTTTATTTTACCTAATCCATTCCAACTATGAAACACCTGTTTACAAATAGTTACATTTGGCCATTGCCCATTTGGGTGTTTAAATACTAAATATTTATGTATAAATTGAATAATATAATGATGTGACAATAGTGTAAGTAGTATTTAATTTGTAAACATTAACCAGTGGTGTTTTTCAGTTTTTATTTACCAAAATTCTTAATTATTAAATGTTGTGAATTAAGTGAAATTCAATTTTATAACAACTACTATATCACAACATTATTTTCAATTGCCTTTAAAAACTTAATTTTTAAACAGTATTGGAACTTTTGATGAAGATGTTCTGCTTTTTTTTTTAAATTTTAATTTCATTGATTTTAAATACAAACACAGTTTGAATCATATAGATATATTATGCTAAATCCTATTTATAATTTGTATACAATTTTTACTTATAAAAGGATTTTTATTTCGCAATTTGTGTTATTAGATCTAAACATATGTATTCATTTTTACTCAATTGAATATATTTTTTATACCTACAAATGTATAACTTATGTTATTTTTTAATAAGTAATGCCACAGTAATAGTATTTATACATACATGTGGTCCTAATAGTCCATTGTTTAATGAATTAGTCATACATTAGAATGTTGTTTTTAAAGATACCTAGTGAGTTTTATCTTATCTGTAAATATCAATATATTTTAACACATTTATATGATTGTAGTTTCGTTCATTTAAATTTAATTAAAACAATTAAATATTTTGTTTTGTTACCAATTAGTTATAATTATATATATGTAACTAATTATTTTTATTGTATTTTAATACCTATAAATAGATAAACAGAATAAAATAAATAACAAGAGTTAACCTTTTTCATTTTTTATACTGTTTAATTAACAAGGATAAAAATACTTAATTTGATTATAAATAGTACTGTAATTGTTGGTATGAACTACAAAGCAAATATAAAAAATCAACTAGGTATAACTACCACTACCTACAAATGTATATCATACTTTTTTGAATCTGATTAAAATAATTTTTTACCAAAGTATGATAAAATGTATATATAAATTATTTTCATTAAAACAAAGTCAATAAGATAGATTAATGTTCAAAATTTGTTCGATCACAGTTGAAAGAACAGTTTTATACTTTAATAGTAAATTTGTACATTGTATTTAAAGGAAATTATAACTTATGATAACAATATGAGCTATGTATATTAATATAAACTTATTCACTATCATAATTAATTAATTATATATTTATCCTACCATTTTTGTATTATTATCATTTTGTGATTAACATATATAAAGTAGTACATATTATTCATGAAAATATATAGGATAAATTCATTGAGTAAAACTACAATACATATGTTTGTTGTAAATATAATTTATACTCAAAATTTATGATTTAATTCTTATGTAAGGTACCAATATTTTGTTTGAAAAAAATCAACAATTATTCCTGTTAACAATTTATTTTTTAATTTTAATTTTTTTTAATTATCTTGGTGTTATAATTTGTATAACACATTATTTTTATTATATTATAAGTTTTATTTATGAAATAATTCTTCTTTAATCTAAACTATAATATATATTATTATATTCGTGCAACTGATTTTAAATTATTATTAAATGTCTTAAAATTGTTTAATGTTGTCATACAAGGTATTTCAATCAAGGTGTTTACATCAAATTGTATAACCATTTTAATATCTATCAGTGTTATGAAGTATTTAAATGCATTTTATCCAAGAAATGAACATAATAAAAACTTGTATTTTTAAGTATATGTTCAAAAATAATACCCATCTTTTATACATAATATATGAACATTGATGTCCAAATATAATTATAATCCATAGAAACAATTGAGATTAATTATAAACTTGACCACCATCACATCCGACGACTGACGTGTGTTGGAATTTTCCATAAATCAATATTAATACATAAGAACAACATTCATTATTTGGCCTTAGAAGGACAACTGGTAGTGTTACGGAACAGTGCATATAAATAGAGTCCAAGAGACTTGGATATGCAATACGCATACAAAAATAAAAAACTTGATACAAACCTTAAAAATGTTATATTATAAACTATTTTATTTTATTATATATTTTGATAGCGTTAAATGGAAGACTAAAAACTGGTACTGTGCATATTTTAATAAGATAAAAAAACATAAATTCACTTTGAGAATATAATAACAATTATAAAGGAAATTTAAAAGTAAATATTAAATGCAATTTAGTTATATATATTCCATTGTTCCAGAATTAATTTTGTTATTAAAAATAAATAAATTTATAATTTGTAATTATAAAAAATACTATGTAAATTTTACGATTTGAACAAATAAAAACTGGATGGTGTCCAGGGACACTACTTTAACTTGAATGTACAAATAAATATTGATTTTTTTGTACATATTTTTGATTTTTCTAGTCAAGTGACCACTTTTGTTTTCAGTGACGATTTAGGTTATCGGGAAGAATAAAAGAAAAATATTATATATTAACTATTAAGGGATTTAGCTGATCTTTAGTATGAGGAGTGAACTTTTTATAACAAATGAAAGCAGATACAGAAAGATTAAGAATTTTAAGATTGTTGTTGCTAACGTACCATGGAGCTTTAGTTAATAAATGTATGTTAATAGATTGAAAGTATTAAACAAATATAGATTTGAGAATAGTCGATCTACATTTGGATATGATTGGATTAATGCTTTTTCTCCCAACCGTGAAATGAAAATGTAAATGTATGACATTACATTAAATAAATTGAATATCCATCATTTAAATTCTTTAAAATAAATTTACTCTGTGAAAGTGTGAATGAGTTATAGTCAAAAAAAATTAACTAATCACTGTGTTAACAAAACACATTTGTGCAAAAACTACCAAATATTCAAAAACAATGTCCTAATAATATTAAAAGTTTAATATCTTAAATCATATAATATAATATCATAAATGTGGGTATAAAATAAATTTGACATGTTTAAAAAAATATAAATTACTTAGACTAGTTAAATTACACTACTTTGGAAAATTTAAATATAGTACACAAGTATTTCCAATTTATTTGATGGCAATTTATCATGAAAGAGTTTCTCCTTTAGTAACCTAAAAAATAAAATAATTTTTTTATTTAATATACATTAATACAAATACAACAAATGTTTACCCGTGCTTCCAAGTATTCAATTCTTCTTTCTAGTGTAGTTAGTTTTTCATTTAAAATAGCTAACCTGGATCGACATGACATATCTATAAAAAAAAGTATAATTTTATGTATGACTAATTTACAAGCAAATTGCAAATTTGGTACCATCAATTATAATATTACTATCAAACTTATCAGATACTGATTAATATTTAATATATTCAATACAACTGTGATATTTACAAATAAGATGTTTAATGTAAAAATAAATCACATATTATTTTTGTCTAGTACTAATAATTTTTCTATGTTTAGGTCTTTCGCTTTAATCTATCCTTTAGATCAATTTTAGTTGATGGTCCAGGTTTATCTTTTGCTGCTAACTCTTCATCAATTAATAGCTCAAAGTTTCCCATTGCCTCTCGAGATGGACATTTATTCCAACGTACATCAGGAATTCCACTGGGTGGTAAAACTACACTTAACATATTGTCAATCAATTTATACTTCAAAATACGATCATTTGCTGTGGTAGATGTTAGCGAAGGAGATGCATTTACTTCAATTAGCCAGGGTTTTAAATTATCATCAATTATAATATCATATCCATAACATTCAAAACAATGTCTATCATTAGCCATTATATAACTTACTGATTTTAAAGAATGAACAATCAACCATATAATATTATCAAAAAGTGCTTCAGTTACTGTTTTTCCTCTTGTGCTTTCTAAAAATAGTCTTAAATTTTGAATGCTTAATTTACCCCCGTGTATACTGTTGTATTCATCACCTTGTTTTTGTAAGGAGACATTAGTCAAATGAATCAATAAGTTTTCTATATCTCCAACACTAGTGTTATATTTTACTGTACAGAACCGACAAAAGCCCGACTTAAAGAAGTATGCTTTTAATGGACGAAAAGATGTGACCAAAACATATAAACGAAGATCAAACTTTTTGCCATCAATGAGTAATGGATTATCAATATATTTAGATATAACATATGATTCCTTTATGGTGGATGTATTGAAATTATTATTTTTTCCTTCTCTAGACCATTTCTTCAATTTTGATAATTTATTGATAAGGAATATTCCAGCTCCTTGAGATTTGCCCACTGGTTTCATAATCCATGTACTTGGACCAACCTTGCGATATTCTTCTACAAACAAATTATAGTCTGCTGGCAACACAAATGTAACAGGAATAAAATCTAAATACAAGTATTTTCCATCTAAACGCTTGGCTAATGGACTTCCTTCTCTTTCGAGCTCACGTCTATAACGTTTAATATTCTTAACCAACATATCTTTACGACTGAGTTCATAATGATTAGGAAAATGATTGATCATTTGGTTGTCATGCATTCTATAGCCGCTATCAATACTAAATAGACTACGACAAGTCTGTATACCAGCCCAATAAAAATTCCAATCATCATCAGGGCCGACGTGTACCCAGCCTCGTTTTTCAAAATTACTTAATACAACTGATCTGTCGACATCTGTACAATATGTTATTTTCATAATAATGATAAAAAACTAGAATTTTGAAGAAAGGTTTTACTTAGAAATGTTTTACAATTGAGAAGAGTGAAGACTACAGGTTAAGAGTTCAAAACTTAAATCTAGATTGATCAAACAATATGTTATAAATATAATGTGTCCATGGTAACAGCAATTATACTTAGAGCTTACTCGAGAATGATTAAAACATGGGATAAGGAGTGATACGTTAGAAACCTTATAACACAGTTTATCTTACGGACAAGATCAGGATTCAGAATAATATTGGGTACGTGCTTACCAAACGAATTGAGAAAGTCTGTGATTTTCTTTATGCTGCCGGTGATCACTTCAATGTATTCGCGGTTCGCCCAGTCTTGTTGTATCTGTTTTTGAACGCCTTCTTTAGGTCCTCCCATGGCTACGAGATACTACACTATGCTTGAACGTAAAAATATATCGAATAAACAGTTTTGGGTAGTCGGTAATCGGCAAGTAACGACTTCTGTTTGATAATATTTTTTCATTGGTTGTGCACTAAGCTGATGGCTGATGTAGCTTAGTGTTGTATAATATTACGTACTAGGTATATTATGGCGATGTCGAACGACGAACGGAAATCCGGAATTCCGGTGGCGGTCAGCGGTGAATGGTGATACTGCGCCACTCGGCCATCAGGTGGGTCATGGGTGGAGGGCGGGAGTACGTCGTAGTGTCGTACGCGTAGTGCATAGATAAAGGAGACTTTCCTTATCAATGGCGCAGTGGGCAATATTTATAAAAAAGAATAAAAATATATACAAAAAAAATTGGTGTTCCATACCAAGGTGGAAATTATACATCTTAAATATAATATATATATCCACCTTGTTCCATACTGTTGTTTATCACATCCATAGATAATATAAGAATATTATCACGATGTTATTTATTTCATTGTATAATTTAAAAATATTTTTGGGTGCTTGAAACTTTTAAAGTATAATATATTATCGATTATTATATTTTATACGCTCAATTAAATTTTCAAATGCAATGTTTTCTGCAAAAATTAATTCAAGCTACTGTATTGTTAATAGTAAAATGAATTATTTTAATAGTAATAATATCTTAAAATACACTTACTATAGTTATGTAGGCTAACAGACCGTCTTCGCTCAAAATCGTTTTTCGTACAGGTACAATGATTTTATATCATTGAATACAAATGTAACACATCCATGAAAGTGACCCACTCGACACCTACTGTACAGCAGAGCGGTACCCACTTGCCGACCTTTTTAATATTGTATCACGATGTAAGTATATAATCTACAACTACATCGTTAATCGTTAGTTGTATAATCGATATTCGATTGGCCCTATGCAGATTAAGTTATATACAATGCAAATTGTACAGTGTATCTATAGAAAATGCTAATATAAACATTTGGTATCAATAACTGTGGTTAACCGTTTTTAAATTACAAAAAAAAACATTATTGTAGAATCGATGTACATTAATCGCTCCACCTCGGCCTCAGAATTCAAAATTAGAAATACCAAATTAACATTTCAATTTGTATACAATATTTTTAGAATGATATATACCTATTAAATGATCATCTCTCGTCTTAGATATGATTTAAAACTCTTTAAGTAGGTTGTAGGTATATATAGGTAGATACTTACTATAAGCTGCAGTAGTGGATTTACGGGAGGCTGGACCCTATTTAATATAATTGATACACTTATCTCGTATACACTAAATTGTATACATAATACATGTTTATTTACATATCTTTTCCAAATATTAGAAAAAAAGCCACCTGTAATTCACATGTACCTACATATATTAAATATATTTATATGTTTGAATAAATAAATAAATAAATATACTAAAATAAGACCCCTGGCTACCCCCTCCCCCCCTACCCACCACAGGACAAATTCCTAGTAGTTATGCCATTGACCGTCTCCAAGAAAAATATCGAAAATCCGCCACTGCTTTGTCTACACTGCTTTAGCAACATTGTCTTCTACATCTTCTACTGTCACCTTTCCCAACAACAAAAAAAACTAAGAATTGCAAGAAAGAAAGAAATTTGGATAATGATTATTGATTATTATCGATAATTGAACAATTAGATAATAAGATATTATTGTAGTCAGCAACTGAGTAAAAATAGCTTTGGACTGCGGCAATCGTGGGGTTGAGAAGAGGTGTCGGGTATTTTAAATTTGGAATATGGTGGTTGGGCTGATTGATTTTATGGCGCTCGAGAAGAGATTTGTATTTTTGAAAGTATGATCATGCAAATGGTGCATTTGGCTCGGCTAATTTTATACTTGGAAAGTCCAGAAGTCTGATCCCCGTCGAAGAATGATTTTCCTCGGCCTTGCAACAGCGGAAAGGATGATAAAGTTGTCTGTGTGTCCATATTTATAGGGCCTGTCAATTTTGAACTTTTGTGCAGTCGGACCACTCTTGCAGGTCTTATAGAATAGTCCACTTTGATTTTTGTGTACAGTATTGAAGATTGATCAATACGAATATCTTTATTATTTCAGTTGTTGGGTACAATGCTCACGAAAAACAGTGGAAGTGGTTGATCGTTTTTTTTAACGTTCGTAACACGTTTCTGAAACGCGAAAAGGATTGTATATATTATATTTCTTGGTGAGTTCCATTCGTTGCACCTTTGTTTTTGATGAGTATATGGAAATAGAACGAATGAAAAAGTCGAGTTCGTAATTCGTTTACACACACGTTACAAATTACAATGAGAATTGAACGGTAAACTATTATAATCAGTAAAAAAATGGATTATTATTTATTATAGGTAATTATCATATTTTATCATATTATGTATAATGTTCGTCGTTTGCGCAAGTGATTTCAAAGTTCATTTTTGTATCAAATGTTCGACGTAAACATAAAAGAAAACTGTCGGTAACATTATAATATGAACAATATTGTAATATTGCCACTAATATATATCACTACCTATACATAATATTTTGTCGGTACGCTAATAGCGTAACGCTCTCTCAGACAGTGTAAAATTGCAATTATATCCAATGGCCATTAATAATGGGTACCTACTCGGGCTACTTGTAATGAAGCTGTTAAAGATGACGCTGTTGTTTTAAGTTTTTTTCTATATAATATGTTAATAAGATATTATATTGTTCCTTGGTCAGAAAGATTGAAAATTAAGCAAAAGGTATTACTCGTGAGCTTTTCTTACACCTATTACAAAACAAACACCAAAAGTACATGAACAGGTCACATATGTTTCACACGCTATAAATTAATTTTACAAAAGCCTTTTGCCGTTTATGAATAATATATATTAAATAAAAACCAATTAAATTACTTAACAAAAACATTGTTTATTTGGGTGAATCAATACAATTTGCAGAGGCCATAATAGTTAATACTTACATTTATTATATTTTATAATCATATATAGCTGCGTGCGCACGGGGCAAATTTTTTAGGGGCATGGTAAAATGTACGTAATATACATTTTACTATATAATGCATGCCTATTGTATAACAGTGGAGATCATGGGCATTTTATTTGTCCTGACAGTGTGATTAAATTTAAAATATTTGAACGCACCCTACACCAAATAAACTAACAAAAACATTATGAACAATAACCATGGTTATTTCAATATTTATTGTACATTGTCTTATTTATCTAATAAGAATTTAAACAATTTAAAATTTAATTTTTAATTGTATAAACGTGTGTCTACAAATACAGCACATTAATGTTGTATGTAGGTACTGAATAAATGTACCTATACATATTAAACTTGATTCTATTGGTACATACAAATATAATGCAGTTTCAATTTTTTTATTTTTAATTAAAATGTAGGTACTTTGATGTTTTAAAATTTAGGTGGCACAATTTTTTCCAGGCTCGACCGGAAATTTATGTCTGCGCATGCCTATGATTATAATTTATATTATTATATACTCCATACACATAATATTTTTTATTTTTTAATTTTATTACAACTATATGTAATAAGTTATAACTAATGACTAATAATATATATTTGATATTTTAATTTAATATAATGTTTTAATATACCTAGGCAGCTAGGCATATTATAATAATTTTATAATATGTAGCTATTATACATACAGAGTGTTTCTGAAATGAATGAGGTCACTTTTAGATGATTACTCACTGTTTTTTCTATCTTCAAAATCTGGTTTTATTCAAATTGTTTTTAGAATATTATCTGAAACGTAAAAATAAACTCTCTATACATGATGGTATTTTTTTGCCAAATTCTCATATGAATCCGAGGTATGACATGAGTAGACACATGACCCAAGCAGATAAGAAATGTTTTAGAAATACACGTTCACGGACACCTCACTTTTTGATATAATTTATGTAGCTACCTCAGAAATGCACTTTTTCATTACTGCTAGAACAGTTTATGTATATTTAGCAGTTATTGGAATAATATTATTGTGTGATAATGTTACGTGCCCAAATATATGAGTATGCGTAATGGGTCAATCTTATTTCTAGTTTCGTATAATACATTAATACCATTAAAAACAGTACCGTATGATGAGCAGTAATGCACGATTTCGTTGGTTTTGTAAATTACCGTTATAGCAGTAGTGACCAATTACATAAAAATTGAAAAAAATTGAAATTACTGCTATAGCAGTAACTGACCGTGAACGTGTTAAAACATTTCAACATTGGCGTTGTAATTAATTGCAATAATAATATCTTTAAAATATTTAAACTTTATTTTTGAAATATTTTTGTAGCAATATTTCTATAACAATAAAATGTAATTCGTGATGACGTGATACATTTTTGTATGACACATTTATTAGTTAAATGTTCTAAAAATAGTATTTATAGTCATTATATTTTTAGTATAATCAGTAATGACAATATAACATAATAATATTATTCTCGTATATTGTAGTAATGTAGTACACAGTATATATGATAAATACCTAGCTGTTGATATTAAAATATTTATTAGGTAGGTAATATAATTATATTATACTCGTATACGGTATACTATACGAACAACGGGACTGTCAAATTTACAACGGGATCACTTGGTAATTGGTATCACTTGGTCACCTTAGTATAGTGTGTATAACCAGTGTTGGGGAAGTTACTGTTTTTTGGTAATTAAATTACATTACTAATTCCTTATCAAAATTGGAACTAAATTATTTTTAAGTTACTTTTTTTTTATTTGGTCAAGTTACATTTCATTTGAGTTTAAAAAGTAACTCAATTACAATAGAAGTTACTTTTTTTCAAAAATATCACTGGAGCTTAATTTAATCATGTGTTCAATACGACAATACATAAACTAAATATTAAATAATGACAATCAACAATATGAAATTATTAATAAATACTCATTTTTCTACATATTAAATATTTAATTTTTTTTTTCAAATTTATTTTAAACAAAAGTGAATTTTCAAAATTACAGTCACTAATTTTGATCGCTTTTTAGTGCATGTATTAAACCAAATAAAGTAACGAGTAATTAAGTAATAATTACTACAAAAAAGTAACTCAAATTACATATAAATTACTTACAATAAAATGTAATTAAATAACCATCAAATTACTTAAAAAGTAATTTCTTTATAGTAACTTGTAACTTAAGTTAAGTTACTCCCCAACACTGTGTATAACCCACAAATATAGATCGGAAAGACACACAAAAATAGCTCAAAAAATGAAAAAAGGAATATTCAATAATATAACCATCACACTCAGCCGCTCAACTATAGTATACCTACCTGTATATAGAGTGTATACCATGTACCTACATATTCCATATGGCAATACATAATATACTATCTTAACCTATAAGCGCCCATACAATAACCAAAAAAATAAGATAGACAACCGGGAACTTTTTCTAGAGATGTAAAATGTGTGTAGGTACCTACCTACATTTTATTGGGGTATTTTACTGACAAAAATGTAGATACTTACATTTTGTAAATTTTCATATTCTTGGAGATGTTGGTTATTATAGAGACACCCCCAGGAACACCTATATGTCTACGTCTTTTTCATCAAAGTATAATTATGGTGAACACATATTTTAGATTGTGAACGGAGAGATGAATGTATGTATAGATTTTACAATGTTGTGTTATTTTTTGTGACTGGCATCACGTTTTAGGGCAGTAAAAACTAAAAGTGCTTCGCTTTTCTTCATCAGCATCTTTTCGGATAGGAAAGTGAATCTTGTTGGTACTTTAGTTGGTCAAAAGTAAAACAATCCTAATAGTTTTTAAACTCGCCGGAAAAAAACAAAAAAAAAATTGAGGAAAAAACAGTAATTTTTTTGCAAAGGAAATTTTTAACAAAATTTATTTTTAATGTAATTAAAGAAATAATGACCGTAAATACATGAAATGTTCATTTAATGTTTGTATAAGCATTTTCTATACGCCATAAAATATTTTGACTTTTTTTAAGTTATATGTAAGCACAAGGCCGGTTATAGGCGTAGGCGACGTAGGCACAAGCCTACAGCGGCAAAATTTATAACTATATGGAGCCATAGAGGCGGCATATAAGAAAAATATAAATATATTATTTTTCACGTTTATTTTAGATTTCAAAAAATTTCAAAGTACATTATACAAACATATTTGTACATCGATAAAACTCCAAAACAATAGTCAACAAAAATAATATAGATAATTTTTCAATGAATTGCGATAACGTCTCAAAGCGTGTTGTGCCATTACAATTTAATCGATAATAATTCTATTAGCTTTTTTGCAATTGGTGACTGTTGTGTGTCATTCACTCTCACTGTACAGTGTAGTGTAGGTACATTCTTTATTGAGCTCAGCAATATAATTTTTTTATAAATCAAGACATATACATCTATCAAGACTTCATTACACAATGAGTAAATAATATAAATATAATATATTTTTAATTTACTGTTAAATTAGTATTTAAATATCATTATTGGTACCTATAGCGTGTAAATGATTCAATAGTATACTTGTAATATACTTGTTTATTATTATAAATTGAAAGCCACAAAGTCTAAAACCTATAAATGGTTATTTTAATAGAAATGCTTTATTAGTTTTTTTCGACGACGGCGACGGTCGCCGTTACAGTGAAACTGCCGTCCGACAGTTTCAATCATAATACTTATTATCATTGAGTATAGATAGTTTTATCTATACTCAATGATAATATGTAAAATGGTTAGGTTATGGTTTGACGGTTGGCCGGAGGGGGCCAGGGAGAATAAGCTGCGTATTATAGACGCTAATACGCTACTGAAACTGGGTTCACGACAATAATATTGCCGTACTGCGCGTCGTTCTTATAGTCTTCTTCATAATTGAATGTATTTTTATTTATTTAATAAATTAGAACACGTTTACTACAGGCATAACATCTTCTATCTGATATTTATTATATTTGTAATTATTTTAAAAATGCAAAAAAACCAAATAATAGACTTTTTGTTAACTAGTGGTTACACAATACTACTGGATTAAATATGACTGAAGTTATTCTTCAAAAACTTAGAGAATTAGATATTTCATTAGATGACATGAGAGGCCAAGGTTACGACAATGGGGCTAATATGCGTGGATATAAAAATGGTGTTCAAGCCAGAATTCGAAATCTAAATTCAAGAGCTTTTTATACGTGCCATGCAATGCACATTCTTTAAATTTGGTTTTGAACGCTTCAGCAAATTGTTGTTTAGATGCAGTTTCATTTTTTGATATTATACAAGAAATGTATACATTTTTTTCAGCATCAACACAGAGATGGGATGTTTTTCGTAAATATGTTAAAAATCTTACTGTAAAACCATTAAGTGCAACTCGATGGTTTAGTAGAATAGACGCTATTCGACCAACTAGATTTCAAACTGCTGAAATGTATGATGCACTGGAAGAAATATCAGAAGACACTTCACTTACGAGTGTAACTGGCGTTCGAAGTCCTTCTAAAACTAAAGGTATAGCTGAAAAATTAATAAGCTTGAAATTTTTATGTAGTTTAGTAATTATTTGGTATGATTTATTATGCGAAATTAATGTCACTAGTAAATTATTACAATCTATATCATTAAATATTATCGAATCAATCAATCAGATAAACAATACCAAAATATTTTTACAAAAATATCGTAGTGATGAAAATTTTGAAAAAATACTTAAACAAGCAAGTAACTTAGCAAATTAACTCGGTGTACAAGATAGTTTTTCGTTAAATCAATTTCGAACTCGACGTAGAAAAACCCATTTTGATTACGAATCTCGTGATACTCCTATAACAGATCCTAAACAGAATTTCAAAATAAATTTTTTTTCATCAAATATTAGACAATATATGCTCCAATCAATAAATGGCCGATTTATTCAACTTGAAGACCATAGTAAATTATTTTCATTTCTTTATAATATTTCTAATTTCAATAATTATGATCATTTAATGAAGTGCTGTAAAGATCTTCAGCTAGCACTTTCTTTAAATGACGGTTTAAATTATGATATAAATTCTGTTGAACTTTGTAAAGAAATAAATACATTACAAAGATATTTGAAAAATGAAAATGATCCAAAAGCAATTTTACAATTTATATGTGAAAACAAATTAATAGAATTATTTCCTAATGCATACGTAGCACTAAGAATTTTATTAACATTACCAGTAACTGCAGCTTCAGCTGAAAGAAGTTTTTCGTATTAAATGTTCGACGTAAATATAAAAGAAAACAGTCGGTTACATTATAATATATGAACAATATTGTAATATTGCCACTAATATATATCACTACATAATATTTTGTCGGTACGCTAATAGCGTAACGCTCTCTCAGACAGTGTAAAATTGCAATTATATCCAATGGCCATTAATAATGGGTACCTACTCGGGCTACTTGTAATGAAGCTGTTAAAGATGACGCTGTTGTTTTAAGTTTTTTTCTATATAATATATTGATAAGATATTATATTGTTCCTTGGTCAGAAAGATTGAAAATTAAGCAAAAGGTATTACTCGTGAGCTTTTCTTACACCTATTACAAAACAAACACCAAAAGTACATGAACAGGTCACATATGTTTCACACGCCATAAATTAATTTTACAAAAGCCTTTTGCCGTTTATGAATAATATATATTAAATAAAAACCAATTAAATTACTTAACAAAAACATTGTTTATTTGGGTGGATCAATACAATTTGCAGAGGCCATAATAGTTAGTACTTACATTTACTATAATCATATAGCTGCACGGCCGCACGGGGCAAGCCGGTAGAGCCTAGGCTCGACCGGAGATTTTTTAGGGGCACGGTAAAATTTACGTAATATACATTTTACTATGTAATGCATACCTAACGTGACAATACGTCCTGCTTTGGGCGGGACAGTCCTACTTTCAAGCATTATGTCCCGCTGTCCCCAAAGAACCCAAATTGTCCCGCTTTCAAAAAATTAATTTTTATCATATTTTATTCATTATATTCCACTAAAAGAGAGCACGTATTTATTCATCACAAGTCACTACCAAAAACTACCAAGAAAGATTTGCAGATCTGAAAAATGTATAAATTATGTAACATAATATATTATACTATGTATACTATATTTCTGTTGTTGTGATTTTACGAAAAAATTATTATGGTTTTCCTATTAAAATTTACAGGTTCCCGCTTTGAGTAAAAAAAAATATGGTCACGTTATGCATAGGTACCTATTGTGTAACAGTGGAGATCATGGACATTTTATTTTTCCTGACAGTGTGATAAAGTTAAAAAATTTGAACGCACCGCTATACCAAATAAACTAACAAAAACATTGTGAATAATAACCATGATGGTTATTTCAATATTTATTGTAAATCTATACTATTATATAAAATTGTAAGGGTTTTTCTAAGACCGCGCTAACCGAGAAAACTATACTGGACCGATTTGAATGAATTTTTTTGTATGCATTTGGGTGACACCCTGGGTGGCTTAGATTCACAAAGTGGTGAGGTGAGGTGGTGATGTGAGGTGCTCACACAGGGATTTTGAGATTTACGATGGAAATATTTGTTTATAAATGGTTGCTATTGGTAACCAATAACCATGATTGCTATGTACTGTTTATTTGTAACCATTTGACAACCCTATAAGTTAAAGCCTAGAGTTAAATTTCTTTCTGTAAGTTTTATTTTCTACTGTGTGTCTGTGTACAATTTTCGTAATTTGTATCTTATCTACCAACTACTGTCTACTACCAGCGTAGACATAATACCGTACATCTATATACCTATCATATAAAAATGAATGTCCGTCTGTCTATCTATACCTGTATAGTGTATGTCCATTATGCATTCCCAAACCGTTCAACCGATTGCGACGAAATTTGGGACAGAGATAGATTAGACCTCTGGGAAGAAGATAGTTGGTTACATATTTTAACATTATTATAATTAGTAGGAATATACCGCATATACACATTTTGGCAAATAAATTTATAGAAAAAAAGAAATCTTGGGCATAGGTCACGGTTGTGATGTACCTACCTAGTTCTGATTTCATCCAATTACACACCTCATGGGGTCCGCAATCCACCGCAGGTGAATTGACTACCTGATAATATACTGCTCGCATATTTTCCGTGATATAACGCAGTGGATTGCCCACCTAGGTGGTTTAGATGCATGTAAATCACTTGAAGTCAGTGGCGTATTTAAGCTTTTTCCGCCTATAGGCACTTTCCGACTCGCCGCCCCCACCCCCCCCCCCATCCATCCCAAAATAATTTTTGAAATTTACAAATTGATTATACTTAAAACTTTAAATTTTAGTAAATAAGTGTATAATATATTAGGTACATGTATAGGTAGCGGCTTAATTTTGAGCGAACGGGCGTGAATGTTGAAGGTTTAATTTGTAACTTTAAATTACCTAAATAACATGTATAATTTGTACAAAAATAATTTTACAACTCAAAAAATGAGTAAAATTTGATTTTGTCTTTAAAAAAAATGGTTAAAATTTGCCGCCCTCCAAATGTCGCCGCCCCAGGCCCGGGTCTATAGGGCCTGTGCCTAAATACGCCCCTGATCAAGTAATCTTAACTTAAATTTAGTTCAGGCAACGCCGGGTGGAACTATATTGAATATTGTTCTAACGATATTACTTAGTATATTTTAATCGTTATATTGTAAAATAAAACATATTATTGATATAGAGTTGTCATTATTAATTTTTTTAATGTGCAACGAAGTGCATACGAGATCAACTAGTTGTCTTATATATTTAAATTTATGTAATAAGAGTCTAAAGAATTTAAAATTTAATTTTTAATTGTATAAACGTGTGTCTACAAATACAGCACATTAATGTTGTATGTAAGTACTAAATAAATGTACCTATACATATTAAACTTGATTCTATATGTACATACAAATATAATGCAGTTTCAATTTTTTTAATTTTAATTAAAACGTAGGTACATTGATGTTTTAAAAAAAATTTAGGTGGCACAATTTTTTCCAGGCTCGACCGGAAATTTATGTCTGCGCATGCCTATGATTATAATTTATATTATTATATACTCCATACACATAATATTTATTATTTTTTAATTTTATTACAACTATATGTAATAAGTCATAACTAATAACTAATAATATATATTTGATATTATAATTTAATATAATGTTTTAATATACCTAGGCAGCTAGGCATATTATAATAATTTTATAATATGTAGCTTACATACAGCGTGTTTCTGAAATGAATGAGGTCATTTTTAGATGATTACTCACTGTTTTTTCTATCTTCAAAATCTGGTTTTATTCAAATTGTTTTTAGAATATTATCTTAAACATAAAAATAAACGCTCTATACATGATGGTATTTTTTTGCCAAATTCTCATATGACTCCGAGGCATGACATGAGTACATGTTTTAGAAATATATTTAAAACATTTCAACATTGCCGTCGTAATTAATTGCAATAATAATATCTTTAAAATATTTAAACTTTATTTTTGAAATATTTTTGTAGCAATATTTCTATAACAATAAAATGTAATTTGTGATGAAGTGACACATTTTTGTATGACACATTTATTAGTAAAATGTTTTAAAAATAGTATTTATAGTCATTATATTTTAGTATAATCAGTAATGACAATATAACATAATAATATTATTCTCGTATATTGTAGTAATGTAGTATACAGTATACATGATAAATACCTAGCTGTTGATATTAAAATATTTATTAGGTAATATAATAATATTATACTCGTATACGGTATATTATACGAACAACGGGACTGTCGCATTTACAACGGGATCACTTGGTTACCTTAGTATAGTGTGTATAACCCACAAATATAGATCGGAAAGACACACAACAATAGCTTAAAAAATTAAAAAAGGAATATCCAATAATATAACCATCACACTCAGCCGCTCAACTATAGTATACCTACCTGTATATAGAGTGTATACCATATACCTACATATTCCATATGGCAATACATAATATACTATCATAACTTATAAGCGCCTATACAATAACCAAAAAAATAAGATAGACAACCGGGAACTTTTTCTAGATATGTAAAATGTGTGTAGGTACCTACCTACATTTTATTGGGGTATTTTACTGCGACAAAAATGTAGATACTTACATTTTGTAAATTTTCATATTCTTGGAGATGTTGGTTATTATAGAGACACCCCCAGGAACACCTATATGTCTACGTCTTTTTCATCAAAGTATAATTATGGTGAACACATATTTTAGATTGTGAACGGAGAGATGAATGTATGTATAGATTTTACAATGTTGTGTTATTTTTTGTGACTGGCATCACGTTTTAGGGCAGTAAAAACTAAATGTGCTTCGCTTTTCTTCATCAGCATCTTTTCTGATAGGAAAGTGAATCTTGTTGGTACTTTGGTAGGTCAAAAGTAAAATAATCCTAATAGTTTTTAAACTCGCCGGAAAAAAACAAAAAAAAAAATTAAGGAAAAAACAGTAATTTTTTTGCAAAGCAAATTTTTGACAAAATTAATTTTTAATGTAACAAAAGAAATAATGACCGTAAATACATGAAATGTTCATTTAATGTTTGTATAAGCATTTTCTATACGCCATAAAATATTTTGACTTTTTTTGAGTTATATGTAAGCTGTTTAGACCTGGAGTGTCACCAGTGGGTGGCTTCTCCTTCATGTTTTCTGGCTGTAATCTTAATTTGTTATCACTTAAGCTTATTATACATAATTTGTATAGATTGTTCAACTCAAATAAAAAACAAAAAAAAAAAAAAAATATGTAAGCTGTAAGTTATACATTTTCGGTTTTTTAAAATTTTTCTTTTTATTATTGCCGATTAAAATGTTTTCAGTCGGTCATAAAATTTGAAAATGTAATACAATTATTTTAATAACTTGTTGGAACTGAAAATTAAAAAAAAAAGTTGAGCATATAAGTCTCTAATAATTTTTTATAAGAGTCTAAAGTTAAAATGTCGAGAAAATACGTAAAAATCACGAAACTTTGCAGTTTTTTTTTATTAGTAATTAGTAAATTTATACATTTTTTTCTATTCAAATCTAAGATTTAAAAATTCAACACAAAGAACTCTATACGTTTTTCTACCTTTCTAAAAAAAAAAACTTTACCGGAAAGTCAAACTATTTTTTATGAGTGTTTGAAATTAATCGGAAATTCACCCGTTTTCTTCGGGGACGATTTTCTTATTTTGATGTAATTCAAAAAGAATACCTGTAGACATTTGAAATTTTCATTAAATGTTTAGATTATCATTTTCTATACACCAAAAAACAATTAAAAAATATTTTGACAATTTTAAACCTAAGAAATTTTCGTTTTTTTTCAATTATTTTTTCTTTAAATATTGATAAAAAATTTCATTTAGTCAAATTTTTTGAAAATTGAATATAAGATTCCTCAAAAGTTGTCAAAATACCAGGTCAAAAATAATAAAAATACATAAGCATAATTTTTTTTATAATTATTTAAACTTTATATTTTCACTGAAATGCATCATCGAACATTTGCAAATTGTTTTGTAGTTAAAAATGTATGAAATCTTCAGTTTTTATAGCTAAAGACTGAAAATTTAAAACAATGTTTTTCAAAAGTAGATTATAGTGTAACCAAAAAAACAAAAAATTGTATCAAAAAATAATTTTTTATCGACATTATAAGTTCAAATTTGGACGTAGGTAATTAGACATTTAAATGAAGAATAACAGTTTTAGTTATTTCGTTGTAATTTAAAAACATTTTTCGTGGGTGCTTGAAACTTTTAAAGTATAGGTACTATGATTTTTTATACACTCAATTACATTTTCAAATGCAATGTTTTCGGCTAAAATTAATTCAACCTACTGTATTATTAATAGTAATATGAATGATTTTAATAGCAATAAATAATAATATATCATAGAATACACTTAGTTATATGTAGGCTGACACTCTGACAGACCGTCTTCGCTCAGAGTTGTTTTTCGTATACAATGATTTATATTATTGAATTAAAATTGAATACATCCATGAAAGCGGCGAAACACGAATACGCACGTCCTACCTTTTTATTATTTACTGGACAGTATAGAATATTAATGGTACCTATTTTTAATTTATTACTTAATAAGTATTATAGCTAATAAAAATTATAAAATAATAACTATTAACAGATTTTAAAATGATCGTATATATATTGCCAATTGGCATTAGATGAATTTAAGTTATTTGTCTGGGGTGTTTGTTGTTTAATAAAATATGTTAATTTTTATATCCGTAATATCATTATTATTTAGTTAAAGATAAAAGAAAATAACTATTTGTGTTTTCATTTCGGGTAAAAGTACTAATTCATTAAATTTATTTAATTAACTTATGTCACCCATTTGTTGCATTAATATAACTGTATCTTTTTACTACGAATCATGCTTAACTTTTAAGTGAGACGAAACGACAAGTACTAAGAAACGAAATATTCATTTGTATTTATTAGTTGGTAACTTTGTACTTATGTACAAATCATAAGTATTATGTTTAATGTTTATAAATTATGCTTATTACTACAAGGGTTATTTTTACTAGTAAATATAATAATTTTATACTCTAGTTACTAAATTAAGACGAATTTAATTGTTTTTTAAAAATTACTATACAGCAAACATTAGACAACTTCTTAACAAATAGAAATGTATAGTAAAAATGTACTTACAAAAAATGATAAATCGGTAATGACAATTTTTTAAAAAAATTATCTCTTAACTTAATACACTTAAATGTTAAATTATTTATTACCTGAGTAAAGTATTTATTTCAGCATACATATCTTAGTAATCTTGATACATTATTCTTATATATACTTACCTATATCTTTATTTAATTTTTAAAAATATAAATACTAAATCTTAAATATTATATTTTGTAAAGGAGCGCCATCGATTTCATGACATTTTTTTTTTAGAAACGTTATTATTTAGACTGATAAAATTGAAAATGACTTAGTAATGATTTTTATTATCCAGAATTAAATTAGGTAGAAAAAATACGTTTAGGAACTGTTTTTGTTTGGAAAATACATTAATAAGAAGTAAGAACAAATACAGTTGGGAGATTGAATGAACGGAAAACATTTTATTTGGAATCCGCATTGTTTTGATAAGTAATACATGTGAAATATGTATTATTATTTATTAGGAATAAACATGGTTTGAAAATATAATAAATTTAAAACAGATTTTAAGAACTGACATCGATTGAAATAAATTGGAAATAAAAATAATGAAAAATATATACTTACAAAAATGACGTTTTTTTTTATAGTTTTTATAATATTATTATTGGTATGAATGCAGTTTAACACTGCACTTTAACGTGCAACACACCTGAAGAAGAACAAAAACATACATTTGATGTGTGATAGTCAGTTTGGGGTATTTCGTGGATATAAACTCTGACTTCTAATCCGAGATTTTTCGGTTTTTAGTAGGATTTTAAGATATGATAATAAGTGTCAGGAAGATATTTTTTAACTTTGAAAAGTCCCTCGTGCAACACCTGATCGAAGGCCTATATGGCTATATATGCCACATCTAGGAGAACAGCTGCGCAGTATATACTCCCGGACTAAGATATACCCGAGGATATACCTATACGTACGTATATCTTAGTCCTTGACTCCGGCCCACGAGAGTCCGACCGTAAAAACTCGTCTGTCGCTGAGCATTGTCTATAGTGAGAGTACTGAGAATCGAACTATGGTGGGAGAAAATCCGGCTTGCGACCGTCAGTCGGATGCGCGGTCGGACTCTCGTGGGCCGGAGTATAGTTTCTTTCCATACTCGAGGATATAAAATCAACTATGCGGTGAAATTGACGGAAGAGTGGGTTGAAGAGTTGAGAGTGGGTTGGTCCATAAAACTAGTGTTTGGGAATGATTGGTATGATGCGAGGTATATCAGATAAGTCTCTGCAAGATAATTTTTTCAAACATTTTCAGAGAATGTTGGTAACAGAATAATATTGGTCTATAACTAGCCGATGGTGGTTTAGATTTAAGAACGATGGTTGAGTGTTTTCAGTCCCTTGGGAAATTCGAAAATCTAATAGTAGTTAATTAAATATATATTATTCAGATAATGCTAATTGCTAATATTGATTTTGTTGACATATTATGCCTATATTATACGTATTACGCGATACGCGGCTTACCGGATGGACCATGAACGAGTCGTTATCCGGACGGTTAATATATTTCTCTTGGTCACAATCATATTATATGTTCGTAATAATATTTCGTATATTATCATCATTTGATCGATAATTAGTTGTTTAACGACACTTTTCCTGTTCAGCACCACAGGCGGACCTTGATAAATTTAGTTGGGAGGCCCAAGCCCCAGATTATTTTCTGCAAATAATCATTAATACCTATGTAGTTTCGGTATACATTTGGGGGGGGGGGGGTAAAAGCCCCCATACCCCCGAGCACCGCCTTTGGCCAATAATAAACAGTGAGTTGTCGTGTATTACGTATTATATTGTACTGTTTTTTATTGGCAGGAACACATTCCAATTAACCGCGTGAAAAAAGTGTCTCGTTGTTTTCTAGGAACCTAACTAATAACTTCGATGTTAAACGAGGACCAACTGTACGTGAAAGAAGTATAAAGCACTTTTTTATCAATAAGGTTTTGTGTAATTCAACTTAAAAATTCGATCCAAACTTGTATGGAAATAAACTTCTGTGGAAATACGAATATTATTCTTTACGTATTATCAAGATCAACGGCCGACGTGTTATCATTGAGTCATTGTTGTAGTGCGGAGGAGGAATGTGTGTTATCCGCGCAATACTGACAATATTATCAGTTTTTCTGTGATATTGGAGTGTTATCACTCGACGGACAGTCGTTGCCAGTCGCCAGTGTGACACGAACGGCAATCAGGCACAATATTGCAAACGTTTCTCACCGATCTCACGGCCTCACGCACAGCCGTCGCCGCCGCGGCCGAATGCTGATCACCGCACGTTCGCACATAACTTCCATCACAAAGTACGAGCGTACGATAAAAATGAAATTTGCAAATTGCATTTACAATTATTTACATTGTTAATAATATAAATAAATATAACAAGCTAAAATAAATATTATCAGACAACGACGTCTGCGACATTACATCGTCGTTTCATGTACTGAGTCGAAACCGTTTGTGGGCTTGAGGCTGAATATACTTTCGTGTCGCCAGTGGAATTTTTTTCCCCAATTTGACGTTTTCGGTTCTTCCGAATAGATGGAACAATAAAAAAACACCGTAACGGATAGACAGCATCGTACCGGCTACCGGTGCTCGCCATACGGACATCGGATGCGAATGCACGACGACGAATGCGCCATGCGGAATGACGATAAATGATAATACGAATAATACGATACTTTAAATTTTTTATGATATTGTATGTATGTATTACGTTATCAATGACGAAGACAACGAGGTACGAGTAACGAGTTACGACGGACGACGACTGCGACGCGCGCGCCGAACAACGTACATAGCGGACAGTTGGACAGGCTGCGTGCGCCGTACAAAAGATGGCTGTGCTGTAAACAAAAAATAAATAAATAAATGTCACGCCCCTTTTAGAGAATAATAATAAAAAAAAAAAAAGAAAAGAAAGAAGGAAAAAAACCAAAACACCTTTTTTCCGTCTTCGCTAATCGGTACACATTACGGTCGGGGTGTGTTTCGCTAATTTTTCTCCGCGATATTGTCGTTATTCGTGGTTATTGTCGTCGCCTCCGCGGTCCAAGTCGTCTAGCCGAACGCCGCCGCCGCCGTCGACCGGTGTTGCACCGCACGGGACCAGTGACCACCGACCACAACGCCGCACAAGAGTGCCCTTTGTCTTGCTGTGCTGTTGACTGACCAGACGACGACGACGACAACGCCGAATAAAATTAAATAATGACTGAATACAAACTGGTCGTCGTCGGTGGTAAGTAGTTGTTGCACTACCCACGGATGTATAGCGATTGTGTGTAAGCATCTCCACAGACAACGCCAATCGCCAAAAACTTAAGACAGAATTTAGGTATCTTGTACCGGCCAAATGTCCAATTCCTGTACCCTGCGTCTATCAAAATTGCACCACTTGTTCTGTATCAATGGCCTCCGGCTAGCGTTTTGCTGGCCCACGATGAACTCGTTATTAGCTGTGAGCTGGTGGCAGTATGTGAGTTACTCGTGCTGATGACCATTGAAGTTTGCTTCCTCTACGGTATCTATTAATCGGCAATCGCCCTGTACAATTTGACAGGCACACTTGATTCAATTCATTCAGGTATTGCCCAAACTAGGTAGTCCTTCCAGCACTCATATTATATGAGTTACTAAGGTCTTGATCTTTAGATAAACTCTTCAAATCTTATCTCTGAACATTGTTTAGAAAAAAATTTGGAACATTTTTATCCTAGGTAGGTTCTTTTTAGGCTTAAAGTTTTGTTTGCATTAGGTACTTATTGTACGTTCTTCTGTCTTATCAATTTCACAAAATACATTTTCATTGCATTCAATCCAGAGTTATTTTTTGATTTAGGTCAGTTTTAAAATATAATTATTCATTTGATACTATTCTTCACACTTAAAACTTCATCATCATTTACCCATATTTTAATTTCTACTTTGTTTTCTATTATTATTTATTAGTTGTAGTCATTGGCTAGATTTATTACTTCTGATTATAATTTAAAGATGTAAAAATGTTTGTGTAAGTGAAATAATTTATGGTCTTTATTTATGAATATATACTAATATCAGAAACCTCTTCAAAACTTATATTTTTTTAAGTTTTGTAACCTATGTTTAGTTCAGTTTTCTGTATACTTGCCAACAAGTTGTAGGTACATTTTACAAAAATATTTAATTGGATAATGATTGCTATATACATTATACATAATATTATGTTATATTATAAATTATTCTTAATGCATTTATTGACATTTTATTTTTCAGCTGGCGGCGTTGGTAAAAGTGCCTTAACAATACAGTTAATACAAAACCAGTATGTTTTAATTTCTTTAATAATTATAGCTTAAATATTTTACTATTATTTTATTTTAAAGCTAACTTATAAGTATTTTTATTTTTATTTTACAGCTTTGTGGACGAGTATGATCCAACAATTGGTTAGTTTTATATTAGTTTGTATTTTATTTAATGAAACAAGTAGGTAATTACCTATTTATTTGTTGATCGTTTTGTCAGATGATAGTACGTTTTATATACTTAATGCAAGCAGAATTTATATTAATGATCTTGCTGTTTACTTTCAGAGGATTCTTATCGTAAACAAGTAGTAATTGATGGAGAAACGTGTCTACTAGATATTTTAGACACGGCGGGTCAAGAAGAATATAGGTAAGTTTTTATTTTATGTAATTTGTGAATACAAGAAGTTAATAATATTTTTTTTTTTATAGTGCTATGCGTGATCAATATATGAGAACCGGTGAAGGTTTTCTTCTTGTATTTGCTATTAATAATACCAAATCATTTGAAGATATCAGTAATTACAGGGAACAGATAAAACGAGTAAAAGATGCAGAGGATGTCCCAATGGTTTGTAAGTATCAAAATCATCACTCTCTGAACTCTTATTATGATAGTAAATTATTAATACTTTTGGAATTATGTTTGTTTATTACAATATTTAAATACACTTTTGAAGGATTATCCATTGAGATCAAATATAAATTGTTTGAAATTTTAATTTATTAGTTCCTTACATTAAATTCACTTTAATTTTCAGTGGTAGGCAATAAGTGTGATTTACAAAGTAGAGCAATAGATGTTAAAGCAGCATCTGATTTAGCTAAACAATATGGTGTACCATTTATTGAGACATCAGCTAAAACGAGACAAGGTGTCGATGAAGCGTTTTACACTTTGGTTAGAGAAATTAGGAAAGATGTAAGTAGTCATTTAATAGTGCGTACATATTAGTAATATAATTATTTATTAATCTTATAGAAAGAACAAAGGTTGCGAGAAAAACGTAAAGCAAAACCAAGAAGGAAACGCAAGCACTGTTACCTCTTTTGAATATAAGTGAAACAAATGGAATTTTTTTATTTAAATTAAAAAAGGACCTAACAAGAGCGTCCTTGTCATATTTTAATTAATGTAAACACACTTTAGGCTCAGGAAAGTGTGTTTTCATCATTTATAATATTGTTCAGTTAAAAGCATGTATTGAATATATTTATTTGAATGATAAACAAAAAAACAAAATAACTTTTGGAATCCCGATCAATAGAAATTTATGTTCAAAGAAAGAACATAATACAGAGGACCCCTTTAACAAGCTAACATCTTGTTTTGAGATCCGATTTTAATATTGCTATTTTTATCATCTTATTATTAATAAAAATTAAAAAATATATATTTTTAGTGTTATTCGATTATCTAAAATATTTTCCTGCCCCATTTATTTTTCTCAAAATCGTGCTTCCAGTATTCATAGGAGCTATTGATTTGTGAATAGGCTTTACTACATTTATGATTATTATTTTTTAGTCAATAGGAACGTGACATTATTGTTTAACACCAATAAATAATATTATTGATCATATCTTTTAAACGGTTAACTGGTTTAACTACTTTATTTTCTTTTTCTTTTCTTTTTCTTTTTACTTAAATCATAGTATAAAATCAACGAAATGCAATACTTTAATTATTTCTAGTTAAAATGTATATCATTTTTAAAATACATTTGGTCAATATAAAACTATGTTATAATTCCTGTTTAAATTATTTTTACTTATTTTATTAGAAGATTTCTATTTCCACTCTGCCTTGTGATCAGAAGTAGCATATTATGTTTATTTTATTGATAATTGTTTTTTTTTTTATATATATATATATATATATATATATAATAAAATATATGTTTGACCTGATCAGAAGGTGCAGATGACTTACAGGGATTATAAGTAGGACATCCGTGCCAAAACTATACTCACTATTCAAGTATTTATTTCTTAAGTCTTATTTTTTATACACGCCTAATATTAAATATTCATTATGATTGTAGTTGTTTCAATTTTATTATTATTATTATTTATTATTATTTTTTTTTTTTGATGATAATTTTTTTTAGTAAAATTGTTTAAAATACAGGACTAATACTTAGTGAAAGAGACCTTTGGGGGTAATTTTATTATTGCAAAAGAACACAAAAAAGTACTATTATTAAGTTAAATATTTCAACAGAGGCCTCAATGAACATTTATAACATTCATAATTTGACTATATTATATATATTGTAATTTAACGAGCTTTTCATGTTGAAGTTCATGTTCGATCAAGATGTTAAGAAAATCATTTTTTATTAGTATTTTTATTTATTTTTTTTAATTTTTGTGATCATTATATTAGGATACAATCAGCATGTTATTACCAAAACTTATTATAATATAATGCTATCTGATAATATATTTAAAAAAAAAATGTGAATTTTGATTCCTTTAAAATGTGTGATTAATGAATTAATATCTTATAACCTTGGTTTCTAATTTATTACTGCATTTATATGAAGCTATTAAATTGATTCATACTTGTCTTGGAACTTTTTTAATTTTAATTCTTTACTTAGATGTATTTTTTCAACATTGAAATGTTGTTTAAAACTGTTTATATTAATGTATTTTAATAACAATTCATGTAATAACTAATAACTTAGAAATTTAAAACTAAACTAATCATCACAATGTTTTAATGGCTTCATATAAATCAATGTAGTATAAAATATTATGTCCCCTGCATTGATAATTTATTGGGAAAATGTTAGTTATTTCCATGCTGTATTGATAATGCATGTAGGTAACAAAAGAATTAAACGTAATGTTTAAAATCTATAGGCATTGGTGAAGACATAAATTGTTGCATTTGAGTTATAATAATTGAATACTAATTAATAATTAAACACTGCACAGTGCACATATGAGCAAGCGTAATATTAACTGTCATTTAGAAATAAAATGTTGTACACAAATATTTTTGTGTGCAAATACAGACTATTATCAGATAATAATTATCTACCTGTTTAAATTTTAAATAACATATAATTTGATAGAGTTATGGTCACCACATTCTGTAGGTCGGTCGGTGTAAAATGCAGCTAGATACAATTTACCGGCACCACTAAGACAGTTAAGCTGCAATGTATGGCGTCATTTAAAAGATTTTCCCAAGTGTTTCAGTAATAAACCGGTTTTGTTTTTGAATTTGAAATAAAGTTTTAAGGCTATTTTTTTTATAAGACTTCCAGATTGCAAAAAATCGGGAAATGTCTAGTAACATTGCGCGTGGTTATAGAACAATTAAACCCAATCTATTTCATTGGACAAGAGGAAAAACGACCAAGCCTTGATGAACAGTTGGATTTTGGTCAATTTTTTATTAAAAGAGGATAGCTTTTTAGGTTGATTTTGAATAACACCAAAAAAATACTCAAACACATTATGTGAATATTTAGATGATTAATGATTATTACAACTTTTGAAAATAGAGTTTTTTAAATCGGACTCTAATGTAATCGTCATATGTCAAGTAAAAAAAAAATGTACCTAAATCTGATTATTTTAAGTAGCGTGACACTTTTAGAGACTCCTGTTTTGTCAGTTTTTATATTAAAAACAAGCCGGTTTCAATACTCTTATCATAATTATACATTTTTTGGAGTTGGTAATATTAAAATAACAATAGAGTTAAAAATATGGAATTTACTTAACTCAAGTAATTTAACTAACAATTTTATTTTATAAATAATAGGGGTAACATAGAATAGTATATTATGACATTAATTTATGTATTTGCAGTACTTAGTACTACCTCTAATACCTATTATATACATTATTTTATAAACATGTTTGAAAATTCTGAATTGATAAGGAATAAAAATGACTAGCACAATAATGGTTTAAGTATATATAATGTATAGATGGTTATAATTCTTCTCGTTCAAGTTCTCTTAAATATTTAGTATCTTGTATTACACATACTGAGGGCAATTCAAATTCCATTAGGTATTCACATCGATTAAGCTCTGACACGGATAGAAGTCTAGGTTTTAAGCCACAACTTAAGTGAACCTGTTTTTGAAATGACAATATGACATCAATACTTAAATCAATACCAATACTATTATAATCATCTGAAGTAATATGTGTTATTAATATTTGTATACAATATACAACTATTAATGTTCTTACATTCAACATGTGAAAAAAACTTACATAAGCAAACCTTTGATATTGATTTAAACAGTATTGTCCTCTATCATAAAGCATGGTATGATATTGAGGTTCGTCATTGATAAAGTTTGTCCAATCTTTCCAGACACCCAAGCTTACTTCGGGTCCTCCCTTTATTGACCTTTGAGTTATCTATAGCAAATAAACTCAATAACCTCTACTTAATACTATTGCCTAAGATGCAATTTAAATTTAAATAAATACTTAAATTTACCTTTTCAAATAGACATAATTTATATATGTATTCATCATTAGTCAGTTCGTAGCACTGTCCATCTAATGCAGCAAATTCATCATCGGGACCAAAATTTTTACTTATTGACTTTTGTAAATCATATATTTGTTTTTGAAGATCATTAACTGTTCTGTCAGCTTCATTGAACAGTTCATGCGCTTTTTTTGATTCTGAAATATAATTTGTTAATAAATCTTGACAAATGTATCATACAAATTACATATTCATCTATAGCAAGCATGACAAATGAGCAGTCCCACATTTTTTTAAACTTGTGGCCACCAGGATCATTGGAAATTTAAGTGACAGCAAACACATTTTTTTTTATAAGTTCTATAGAGCGGCCATAGTATTTTTCGATTTAACATTTTTGGCCCAATTGATACTTAATGTTTAACATGCTTGGTCTACAATTTAGTATAGCCACTGACTATACTATATCATAATTCTCATTTTCATGAAATACCAAAAACATTTTTTTTATAATTTAATTGATTATTTTTTTTTTTTTAATAGAAGAATTTCAACAAATATTGTAATTATCTGAGGTTGAAATTATTTAACTGTTTTCACCTAGGTATTGTCTAAATTATGCCTCCCTAATCAGTAACAAGGGACATTTAACAATGCCCCAGAAATTGCCTGGTTTATACATTATACAACTCTCAATACATTAATTTTCTGATTTTGTGTTGATGAATAGTATAAATATTTATTTAGAAATTATATAGATATAATAATTTACCATCAATAATGATTTTGGTTTTTTCAGTATACAATAATTTATTAACTCTTACAGCTTCAATATCTTCAATATTATATTTTTCAGTTTCAATCTCGTAATTATGATTAAAATCTTGATTTAAGATTTCCTTTTTGACATTTTTTTTAGCCTGATGTTGTTTTTTGTCAAAAGATTTTGTAAAAATTAACAGATTTACACGATTCCAGCCATTTGACATAAAATCTTTTAAATCAAATTCCTTTTTATTTTCCATAAAATACTATATAAATATAATAAATATTTTAAATGAAGCAAAGAGCATTTGTTCAATAACTAAATAAATAAAATACTAGGTGTATTTTACTTTTATTGATATGTTAATAATTTAATTTATGTAATTGAACTTACATAAATTTCATCTTGTGAAACCAAGCCATCTTGGTTTTGATCAAAGGTATTGTAAGAAATTACTTCTTCCACTTCAATTCTAAATAAGATTTTATCGTGAATTTTTTATTTTTAGTAGGTACTAATTAATAAATTGTACTTGTTGTTTTTGTTAGTATCAATTTCATTAAATATTTTGATTGCTTTATTTTGTTGATTTGATTTTTCCTCCTCTATTGCTTTTTCTTCTTTTTTTTTGGCTATTTCTTTGTCATTTAACATATTACTTCTATAAAACTGAGCATCTTTCGTTTTGGTCAGGAGGTGAAGAATTTTATTCTAAAGTACAAAACGAAATTGAAAATATTGATAAAACTTATTTTATATTTGTAATGTTGTGATTTGTGATTGAATTATTACTTTTCAAAAAAACAATAATTACCAACTTTACTTTTTGAAAAACTATTGATTTTTTTGAAATTTTAGTTATGAATACGTACTGTTTTAATAAAAGATTAATAACACGTTGATCTCACAATATTTCAAAATTGATCAATAATATGGATTCAGACCGGTTGTTTCACTGTCATAAACCTAACTCTTAATAATTTTATCTTAGAGGCCTTTGAAAATAAAGCCCAGGTTGATGTAATCTTGGCAAACCACATTTATTATAGTTCAGATCGTAATTAATAAACAGCCAAAAAAAGCTAAACATGAATGTTTTAAGTCTATGATTTTGACTATCACCTCTGGTGTTACCTAAAGCAGACACCTTTTCACTGTTTATTAATAGTATCAAATCAATTTTACCAAATTGCAACTTCCTAGTCATTATTGTGGATGATTTAAAGATTTTCTGCTAAATTACCTATTATATACCTACTACAAAGTGAATTCAATAATCTTTTCACATGTTAAACTCGATCGAGCTGGAACTTGATGTAGAATGTAGATAAATGAAAAGAAGTTTTTTAGATCTCGTTCGTCTATTTGATAACTAGTTCTAATATGTTAACTATTTAAATAATACTTAGATTTTCTTATAACTGCTGACCTTAAATACCATTCATATAATTTGTCTACTAGTTTATAGTTGTAAGGTGTTTAAGCTGTTAGGGTTTTTTAACCAGGTATTATCAGAGTTTGAGAAGGACAGCAATCATAGCAACGTGGCCTATGTTGTCTCTAGACATGCCATGAATTAAAACGTAATTATCCACTCGACCATTTAATGCACCTACTATATAAGTCTTCTAACTATCTCCTAGTCTAGTCTATAATCACTGCTACATAATTAAATCTTATTAGAACCTCTATATATTTATGTTTTCTGTAATTTTGGGTACTGCTTATTATTATTTAATAAAATTAAATTTATCAATGTCATAAATATAATGTGGTAGTATATTTATTAATTCATTTTTAATCACAACACTCTTTAAAACATAAATCATCGTTTGATAAAAATTTAACTTCTTTAGTATATGTTCCTGGTTCAGTGTAGTCATAATTGTATGTAGTTTGATGATCTATTGGTTCTTTTGTTTGGCAGTTGTAACTAATCTTTATATTAGAACTATTTGAATTCCTGATCCAATATTTATAATATATATTATTTGTTGTCATTGTTTCCATTTTTTTTTTCGGAGTAATATAAGTACTTTTAGGTTTGAAAATGTCAACATTCTTTTTTTCTATTTTCGAATCCTTATAAGACGTTTGATAAGTTGAAGATTGAATTTCAGTTGGGATATTTAAATTAAAAACACTGCAGGGTTGTTCATAGTGTTTACCTATTTATTTTAATTGTAATATTTTAGTTAATTATTGTCAATAAATTATAACTATATGGATTATTATGAACTCTTTACTTTGTGGGGTGATGTTTTTTATTTGAAAGTCAATTTTTTGAGTAGTATTTAAGTTTATAGAACCACGGCCAATTAAATCAGAACAGTCTCTTGGTTTTTTAATATCCAACTTATCTGAAATTCTCCATTTTTTATAACTGGATTGTTGAATAGTTTCCGATGGATATTGAAAACTAAATTTTAAATTATCTTCAAAGCATTTACTTTTTGAAGATGAATTAATCTTTATAAATTCATTAATAGGGCGGTTTATATAAGATATTTTTTGTTCGGTGTTATACTGCATAGGAATATCTGAACGAATATAAATTCCATGTTTTGCATATGATTTACCTCTTGGTGGTTGTACATAAACATTATTATGATTACAATTTTGATTTTTACAATCACATTTGTTCATGATGCATAAAAGTTTTTCATATGGTGATAAAATAAAAATTAAAAATCTGTTGCTAAGTTATTTGTGTACTTAAATAATTATAGTCTGTAGGTACCTATACCAACATGTAATATTGATAACCAATACAGCTATTATTTAAATTATTTTTTGCTTAGATAATATATTGTTTCAAAATATATAATTGTCTCATTTTTATTTTAATCAAGTTAATACAGTCATATAATACTCATTTTGTCCTGTTTTTGGTAATTTATTCAGTTTTATGAATTATAATACCTAATAAAATTGTAGTAAGTAAAAGTAACAAATTAAATATTAAAATCAATTTTATATAATTTTGAAATAATAACACATTATTTGATATTTTTATAGGTAGGTAACATAAATTATAAGGATATCATTTACAAAATTTTGTTTACGGTTTCAATTTTTATTATTAAAATCGGGATGGGTAGGACTGTGAGAATAAAGAAAGTTAAGTGTTTATATTTGATTCAATGTGTATGATATATATAAAAATGTCTTACCCGTTTCTGTGATAAAAGATATTTGCCTTTAGTAATAAGTTGTGCTCTTATTTTAAATCCAAGAGCATACAAATTATCTACTCTATTTGCTTCACTTCTAGCTGCACGGCTAAGAATTTCACATGTGTTTTGACAAGTATCTTTTTGGACATAATTAGCCCACTCATCAGACCCATCACAACAATCTGTTTAAAATGTAATTTACATTAAAATGATTAAACTAATCTTGATTGATAGATTTTATAATAAATAAGATTGAAAAGTAACTACTTATACATATTAGTTTAAGTATAACCAATATTTGTACTTAGATTGTACTTGCCTACTGCCTACAAAAGTGTGAGTATTATTACATCACTGGGCAAAAGAATTTCTAAAAGTTAATTTTTAATGATTATTTAATTTAATTTAAAATAATAATAAGATAACATTTGTTATTTTTTAATTACATTTTTGAGAACAGAAGTTAAAACATTCTTGCTATTTATAATTTATGAAATATTAATGCATAAAAACCACTTAAACCATTCGAAAAAAAAAATTGAATATAATATTAGAGTTAAGAGATACCTATTACTAAAACATTATTATAAATATAATAAATAGGTAAGTATGACATTAAAACAAATTAAAGTTTGTTTTTCTATTTTCAGAATTAGATTCACTAAGATTATATTCTTTATATAATATTTTATTATAATATACTTAAATGTTATAGGTACCGCAAATTCCATCATTTACATGTGATGACGGCACAACAAGAGGAAAATGTCCTTTATTTGTACAGTAAAATGTGCCATTTGGACATGCCGATGTGCCCGGCTCATCACTTGCATCAATGCAATCACAATAATCATCATTAATATATGAATAAGGAATAGTTAAAGTTCCATCCAAACACGAGAAGTCCTTGCCATAGGCATATAGTTTGGCATCTACAACACGATGCCAACATGGTTATGAAAAATGTATAAAGATTACTGCTTATGATGATGGAATAAATTGATATTTACTATATTTACATTTTTCAAATTACTCTCCTAGATATGTAATTTTTAAATTTTAAAACAAAAATTAGTATAGATAAAAAACAATATTTATTTTTAATTTCCACTACAATGACAAGTAAAACTGTGCTAAATTTCTGATTTATATTATTATTTATTAACTGTTTATAAATTTAATATTTTATTTTATTCATATAGGTGTATATATTATTATTATCTATGAATACAAAGAGTTAATTTATTGAAATTTGACATTAAATACCTCTATACCGAGATCAAACCCACATGAACCACAAGATATTTAGAAATCATTGAAGACCAACCAGACAACAAATAAAAAATGTATTTCTTTTTATTTTACATTATTTGTAATATTTTTATTATAACATTGTATAAACCTTAAATATGTTGACATATTTAATTAAATTAAAAAAAAAAAAAATGAAACGTGTTATTCAAAAATGCATATCATACGTTTGTCGAAACTATAAATAATGAAAAAACCTTTTTGTTCTAAGAAAATAAAGATAAAGGTATAAAAGGCTGTCAAAAATATTGTAAAAACCATGCACATCGAAAGTCACATTTTATACATTTAGTAAAAGATAGTAAAACATTTAAATTTAGCTACCTATTTGCCCAATATGAACCATTTGGCAATTATGATACATTCGACATTGTATAGAAGTATAGAATAGGTACCTAAACTGGCTCAACTTACTTTCTACTGCGATCCCTTTTATGATTTCAAAGTTCCCAACAGAACATTTCGTCAAAACTATTGAATGAAGTACAAGATTAATTATTATAGCAATGTCTAAATAGTATATTTCCATTTTATTATGATTTCATTTGAAGATTCCAGATCTCAGCTCAGAGTCATGGACTATTATGTCTATGAAGGCAGCAGCTCATCCGTAGAATGTAGATACTATATAGACTTGGCCACTTGGGCACTTGGCATCTAGGCGGTTTGGCACTCATCAGTTATCACATTCTGATAGATATAATCATGAACATCAGAGGAACGCCGAAAGGCGAAAAGTGCAATCATTGCTTGGAAGCGGGCATAATGCAGTTCGGCCCCGAGATAACAGACCAGATTTAATCTCATGGAATAATCGCTGAAATCGATTCCGAACGAAATGGGTGAACAGCCACATAGATCCCACCATTCCGTTTGCAAGCATGGCAAAGTTTAGGACTTACTTAACTATACAATAATAACACAGACAATAGTCATTATTTAAAGTATTTTTTTAGACTGCCATTTTTGGAGCCTGAAAACGTCATAAACTGAGTCAGAAACGCAAAAAATATTGAATGCTTTTATTTTTTTTTAACTTTATTATATTGTATTATATTATATTCTTGAAACGACAAATATTTATATATGACAATATTAGAAAATACGTGATATTAATAAATTTATATTTTGATGTTCATATACTGTACTTAGCTGTACCACCCGGCGTTGCCCGAGTCAAAAATGAAATAAGTACCAATACTTAAAAAAAACAAAAATCTCTTTTTCCTACAATTAGCTAAAAGTGTCAAAATATTTTAAAAATTGTATGGTGTATAGAAAATCATAATCTCAACACTCTGTGGAAATTTAAAATGTCTACGGCGCGAGCGGTTATTCCATATTGGTGTTTGAATTACAACAAAATCAGAAAATCGTTCCCTGAGAAATCGGTATAGTTTACGGATGAATATCCAATGTCTAATTTCAAACTCTCATAAGAAATTAGTTTGACCTTCTGGTAAACTTTTTTTTTTTAAGGTTAGAAAATACTTATAGAGAATTTTGTGTTAAATTTCCAAACCTTAGATTTAAACAAAATAATTTTTATGAATTTCTAAATCCAAAAAAATTACAAATATTCGTGATTTTTACGTATTTTGTCAAAATTTTAAATTTAGACGCTTATAAAAAACTATCACACATAGAAATATAATAGTTGTTTTAACTTTTTACTATGTTCTTAACCATTAAAATTGAAGTTAACTGCATTTGTCAGTTAAATTTGATGACATGGAACGGTTATCTAAATATAGAATCTTAACTATCTGAAGGTATTGAAATAACTCATAACGATTTGAGAATCGATGTTAGTTAGTTTGATGTTTTTTAAGGGTTCAATTTACTTCAAGCTTAGGTCATTATCTGAATTTTTTTAATATTTAAAATAAATATCAATGAACATTGAAATAACTAGTTATGTAGTTGAATCGGCTGCTATAATTTGAAGTTATATTTTCTATGTACCACGTACCTATACGTGCATAATATAATAAAATAATTGTAATAGGTAGGTATAATATAGTTTATGCAGATTATATTATGGTATATATTTGTGAACGTCTCAATTTTGATTGAACGTATTATTTATTTATTATCTATTTAACTAATACAATTTTATTGTAAAGTAAACACAAATTAAAAATTAATATTATTATCCTTTTCGAGCACTGCTATTAATTGCTGAAAAAACCATTCAAAACTATTAACTATGACGATAAATTAATAGAACGACCAAAGAGTGTCTTATTTATTATAGTTAAGATATAGGTACTTACATCGTCTTCCAAGGATGACGTATGTCGTATACTCGTTATATAGCTCGAAGTGAGCATTTCTTCCACACATTTTTCTTATTGTTTTTGAATCTTACAATAAATACAATACTAATATTAATATAATATATTATTCTACTTAATTATTTATGTAGGTCTACGATCAAAACATTACAAACTTTATGTTTTTTACTTCAGTGCCGCAATCTCTCCCTCTTCTAAAAAACCAAAAGTGGTTCCAAAAAAATTGGGAAAATGTTAAATAGTGTCGTCAGAAAATTGGAACATAACAATACAATCCCCCCTCCCCAGTCCCCATCCCCTCCGACAGAAAAAAAATGAAAAATCGAGCGACGTGGTGACACTCAGGAAGGTATTTGGAATAACACTGTGAAAAAAAATTGGAAAAATGTTAATAGTGTCGTCAGTAAATTGGAACATAAAAAAGACCTGTTCTTTTATATAAATAAGGATAATTTTTTACACCTTGTGTTACATTATTGGAGCTTTAGTAAGGATCCCTAATTTTTTTGAAAATATAATATAGTCTATATTACCCGGGGATAGTGTATTAGTGTAGTTTCTCAACGGTGAAAGAATTTTTCAAATCGGTCCAGTAGTTTCGGAGTCTATTTACTGCAAACAATCAAATCTTTCCTCTTTATAATATTAGTAAGATAAAATAAGATTAGTATAATATATTACTCTTATTCACTTATAACTCAACACTGATTATATCATATAGGAAGTAGTGTAAATACATTCATAAACAATAAAAGTTTAAAATTACATTACATATTATTTAGATAATTGCATTGGGTATTTGGGTAGGTACATAATATTATACATTATGAGAAAGCTTGTATTACATCTTCAAGGTTTTTGATAAAAAAATTATATTTTAATATTTATTGGGAATACACTATATCTAAAAATTAAAACATTTAAAATACTTTTAAATAGCTTATAATTATAATATATAACATAATATTATGATATAAAAATAATTTATATACTAAATGATAGTAGTTATTAATTTCGTGCTCAGCAATATCGGAATAAATGTTTGACTTGAAATCTTACAAACTACTGGTTTAGCAGTTATACCATTTGAATTATAAGCTATTTTGGTTATTGTCATATCACATTTATCAAAGATCCAACTTCAACATAAAATCCAAGTCAGATATCGATAGTTGTATTATATTATATCTGTGGATTTTTCGTATTGACGTGAAAATATAATATCTGTCATCTATGTCAATTGGCAATCGTTGCAGGTGTTGTATAGACACGTCGTTAATCACGGCATTAACGATTCTAAAATTTCAATGAACAAAAAATTATTCCGTTCCGTTCGGTTTTATTTTTTATAAATCACAATATTCTCATTTCAGAGCAGTTTTTGCACGTCTGCAATGTGTGACGACACAGGGTTTGCCGGAAGGGAAGATAAAGCTTGTACTGCAATATTCTTTTGGACAAAATTCATTCACTTGAGCAGCATAAACGTCGTTGTCGTTTCACCACGCACAGGTCGTAGAATAATAATACAATATACCGAAATAAATAAAGTTATACATACCGGTGGAAGTTCTTAAGTCCTGTAAAAATTAATTGGTTTAAAAGGTGGCCGCCATAAATCTAGTCGCCGACGCCTTGTAGGCCGCGGGATTCTTGGCGGCCGCCCTCCTCGGCCGCAAGGGCTCTCCGGCCTTTTCTGCCGCGACGCCTTCTCTGGACTTTTCCGACATAACGGGTCCTTTGGAATTGGCCGCCTCCGCAGTCCCGCTCTCCGCCGTGACTGGAACAGGTTCAGCGGCCGCTGTCATTGATACGGGCTCACCACGGACCTTTTTCGACGAACGGGTTCTCTGGTGGACTTTTCAGCCGCGACGCGTTTTCTAGACTTTTCCGACATTACGGGTTCTTCTTTGGACTGGACTGCCTCCACAGGCTCGATCTCCGCCGCCACCGATACGGGCTCGCTCTCCGCAGCGGGCACATGGGTCATAACACCTACCTCGGTCAGAGGTGGTGAAAGTGCTCGTCGACTCAATGCCTCGGCGATGGATATTCCACAGTCATCGGTGTGGTCGTTTCCTGGGATTCGCAAACAGTGAACACACATTCGCAAACACACATTTAATGAATTTGATGTATAAAATTAGGTTAAAATGTTATTTAAATATTTTAAAATACGTTGCTTTATGTGATGTTTATAAAAATAAAACATTTTTTTTTACCCAATACAAAAATTAGTTTATAAACATTTTTTTTCTCGTTAGAATTGATAATAATCAATTGTTATGCTAAAACCCTGAATTTATAATTAATTATCAAGTTGTCAGTGCCGCAAAACTACGGTTTAAGTTAGAAATTAGAAATTAGAAATAATCCACAGTGATAGAAACCTTTCAATCTTAATAGTATGATACATTTAATAAACATAATAAATTATGGGTAAGTATCACATAAGAATTAATACGTTCGTACAATCATGCTGGAAAAATTAACTTGGTATATTAACGTGGAGAAAAATGTAACTTAACGTGTCTTAACTCTTAAAAATATAATACTGCCGATGATCCATTTAACATAAGCAACTCAATATTTCAAAAAAAATGTATTTTTACATTGTTTTATACTTAAAACGCATTAGCATTACATAACACTGAGATTATATATTTATAGTACATACCGGCCGGATATGTTAAATCTACACCATTATATTGCCAAGTCACCACTCCAATTTCGTCGATTTATTGGCGATGACCGCCGTGGTGGCAATTTATGGTTGCGCTACTCCATGGTCATAGGCAGGACGGAGTTGGAGGAAATAAAATAACACGGGACCAGTCGTACTCGGTGACCGTCTAAGCAAAGTAAAGGTTAACAACAATAACAAGTTAGGGATGCAGTACAATTTAATTAATACGCGAGTGGGCAGCAGGTATCATCTCGGCATAGGGCTATTTCACCGATAGCGACGGTGGCGGTTGGATTGTATGGCAGCGCGACAGCTTGTATAATATATATATATATATAAATGTGTATATTTTATAGAAAAGTTTTATTCCGTTTTTATAGTTGAAGATTGAAGCAAATTTCTACTATTTATCGTAAATACTGACTCACACGCATTATCATAAAATCCATATTGCTCCTCTCAGAATCTAAAATATATGGAAAAAACTAAAAAAGGGAAATACGCTTAAATATTTTTCAATAAAATCGAAGCTGCTTATTTGTTGTAACTATTGTCGTTCAAAAATTATAACTGTATAGACTATAGCAGAGACTTAAATTGTTCACCAAATATTTATACTATCATTTATTAGAATTTTGTGTTATTTATAGATATTTGAAATTGTCGACTCTTTTATAGTTTAATTTTGATTTAGATATTATGTTTGTCTGTGAGTAAAAAGCGTATCTATTGGGTTATTTTTTTTAAAAAATTTAATTATTGAAAAATATTTTGTAATCTATTTGTTTTGTCTTTAGCCGGATGACACGAGTGTCGGCGTGAGAGGGTTATGTGTATATTGTATATTATTTATATATATACGTCCTGTCGTCGTTTTCCAGCTAATTCATTTGTCTTCGCTTCTTCTTCTCACTCTCTCTCTCTCTCTCTCTCTCTCTCTCTCTCTCTGTGTCTATCTATCGCCGCATACTATCTCTCTGACTGTACGTGCAACGTGAGCGTGTGTCTGCGTGTCGGAAAGAAATTCATTATTCAGAATATTACGGGCGCAGAGCAGCCAACAGACAAATCGCACTTTTCCGTCGGACGGGAGGACGGCTGGCTGCAACGCGTTCCGCTGGTCCATTCAAGTGATCATCACGCGCGCGTTCGTCCCTCGCGTTCGTTCGTTCCCGCCGCCGCTTCGGCTGGCTGTCACCGACGCGATCCCGTTATAATATATTCTTTAGATGACGGCCAGGCGGCAGCGGCGGCGGCGGCGGCGGTTGCGACGAATATATACACGTTAATGAAAGATTCGTACAAAAAGGACGGGCGTACGATTAAAAAAATAATGTTTTTGCGGGGTTAAAAATACGTGGTTGTCGAGTTTTAATCATGTTTCTATTATTATTACTATTTTTTTCCGCATTCTTTCATTTATATATTTTCAGTATCGTTATAATTTTGTCCAATGTACATAATACATTTATATTATACATATATATAAATATACGCACACACAATAAACACAATGTCTACGAAGTCAGCGGCCGTGTCTACGACTGCGACTCCGCTCTCAATGGCTGTCAACCGCGCGCTTGGCCGTGTAGCTATATATAATCCGCGTGTACAGGAATTTTGTCGTACACGCAGAGTTCAATTTGTCGCGTTGCCGCCGTACCACCGCGCACAGCCTGTCCCGGGGTGGCGAGTTTGCGGGCATGTTATCCCCGGTAGGGGGTAGCGAGATGGTGATCAGTGTACACACACACACGCGCACACACACACATACTTACAATTTACATGTATATGTGTGTGTGTGTGTGTGAGTGTGGTGTGTGTTTGGCGCGTGGGGAGGGGGTGCGCCCATCTGTCTGCAGAATCAATATAATAAAAGGAAATTTTCAGTCGGCGGCAGTGACGAGGGAGGGCGCAAGCGCCGCCCACGCCTCCTCCGCTGCCTGCCGCCTCCACACCCGGACGACGACGCCGCCACCGCCGCCGCCGCCGGATTTTGCGTATAATAATACTTTTACTACTCATATACGCGAGCGTACACATTGCGGACGTGCGCATCGCGTGTAGTATACCGCACGGGCGCCGCACACACATCCACCACCGCCGCCGACGCCGCCGCAGCCGCCGCAATGGACGACGACGCTGCCGCTGTCGCCGCCGCCTGGTTGAGCACCGACGAGTGTCACTGCGACCGTCGCCGTTTCGCCCGCGATTAACCGTTACCGCGGTCAGCCGATTTGATTTTTTGTTTTCCGTTTGCCGCGTCCTCGCGCCAAAATCGCATCCGCTCGTTCCGGTCGGTCAGTTCGGTTTTTTCTTCCCGCTCGATAGTTTTGCGCGCGTATACGGTTGCCGTCGTCGTTGTCGCGCGTTCTAGTAGCGTGCGTGCCGCGGTCTAATCGCCATGTTTTTCGCCGGCGGCGCGTGTTGTTGTTGCCCCGTCGTCGCCTCCGCGCACGTCTTCATGTTGCTGATCGCCGTGGTCGTGTCGCCGTTACCTGCAGGCGTCCGGGCCCAGGCGGAGGACATACCGCACAACGAGTAAGTCTTTGCAGTATTACAACTATTACGATGGTGTCCGATTAAATGCAATAATAATAATAATAATAATAATAATAATAATCACTGTATAGTATACACAAACCTATAAGGTAATAATTTGGTTTGATATATCATTTATATATTATAAAATGTATGTATAAGAATACAGTCTCGTACAACCGGCAGTTTAACCGTACGTCAGCTAGAGACACATGTGCCACTTAAGTTGACCAACAAATAATTGTACGAGTACGGTGCACTGAACAAATGTAGGTTCTTATTACAAACATATTATAATTAGTAATACAAATCGCTTAACAATTAACGGGTAAAAAAAACAACAAGTCGTGCATATCGGTATATTCTCATCAGCTCAGGTTTTTTCCTCTTCGGCTCCCATCTTTCATTTGAAGGTATCTGGCCACTCAAATCGATGCCAGTGATATGGACATATCGGTTCCCAATCAACAACATTTTCCTTCCCATTTACAGGCTGAGGACTGGCTACAGCGCAAGGGAATTCTCTGTAGGCATGGTTAAAAATGTTGTTGATGTTTAAAATAAATAAATCCATACAATTTTTGTAGACTTAAAAAATATAAATAAAATATATTTTAATAAATTGAACCGAATGAACACTAAAAAACTGCAGGATGAGCAGCCTTGAAGTCAGATTAAATTTCACGTGGACGCAATAAGGCTACTTAACCGAAGGCAAGGTCACATACCCGGAGCCGATACAGATTCATTAACGTTTAGCGGGAGCCGATACGGTATCATTCGTACAAATATCAAAAGTTTAAATTTATAGTATTTGTGATTTAAAAAATGGCAGTTTACTTTAGGATCCAAATACTTGCCCACCTCCCCCTACCTCCACAAAACCATACTACCCATCTGTGTCGGCGTGTCACATAATATTTAGCACCAAATCATCCATTCGTCCATGCACTTGTCCCACCACTGCCGCACGTGCGTAAATCACTCGCTTACAGCGTGTATTGATTTTTGTATTTTAGTAGTTTCATATAATATTGTAAATAATTTAATATTTAAATTAATTTATATTGTATGTAAGTATTGCGGTATGGAACGTGTTTCTAAACATGGCATGCATACTACGTAGGTACTAGGTATTGTAAACACACGCGGATGGACTATCGAGGTTTTTCGGTAAACACGCGGACGTTTACGTGTCATGTATCGTGTATACACTATATATACCATATACGAGTTATGTGGTCATTATTTATAGAACCATTATGTCAAACGGTTCGTGTCGAAATTGATCCACCGAGTACAATTGTTGTTATATCCTTTTGGAAACTCACGATGCCGTTGAATGCACTCCGATTTATGTATGTATTATGCACATATAATAGCATAATGTTGGGTATTCAACATAATAATATACACTCGTTGATAATAATATACTATACTCGATAATAAATAGTACAGGCACACATTATTACGCGTTTATTTTACTTTTACTTAATATCTATTAAAACGTGTTGAATTATTAGCAGAGTTTATAAAAAAACAATCACAAATAATTTATTATATACCGTATGTTCTTGTAGGCTCCTTTTAGGATTCAGATTTTGAGCAATCATCGCCGTACAATTATAAATAATTTGTTTTAACAAGTTTTTGAAAGTGCTCTTTAAGTTTTATGTAGTACCTACCCGATTTTGTAGTGGCAGTTTAGGTACTATTATTTACTATTATAGTACTACTATTATGTTTTTTTATGAGTTGATATTTTTATTACTCTACCTCTAAACACATAACATCATAATAAATAACTCGTTCATAAAATCATAATGAATAGAATACTTAATTTTATTTCTACCGAGTAGATAAAACAAACAAAATAGTAAGCGAGGATTACCAGCTTTTAAAGTTATTTATTTTTAGTGTAATTTTTTCGACTTTGAAATATCATTTGTAATAATATAACACATTAATATACCTATATTGGATGATTAAATTATTATTAAAATATAACTGAACCAAAATAGCTCCGTTATAGTGATATTTGAAATCCACGATTAATCGTCGTACCCCATTAAAAAGTAGTTGTGCGTGTACACACGGATAGTATAGGGACATAAGGACATTATTATCGTCGTAACGATATATTTCCATATTTAATTCATTTTCCGATAGCAGCACGTGGGATACTGTTTAAATACCACCTACACACTTATACACTGAAGTTGCCTATACAACGCGCCGGCCAACAAATATCACTAATAATAAAGTTATGATTCAAAAACATTGGGAGTAATAATAAATGTAATCAACAAACCATGCACCTTACACAGAAATTGCGTTTTGTATTCGAATTTTGAACTCAAGACCAAGTTCTAGTATTCATTATTTGGTGAGGTAATTTATTTATTCTCCCAAAAATAGATTGAACATTTTTTGAAAATTTGTACTTTTGATGTGCCTAAAAGTATATTAAACTAAAAAACAAATGTAAAAATACTCAAAATTGTAGGTACCCTCTTACTTGAATCACTTGACTCATATTCAGCTGGTTTGTGCTTTAAAAAGATAATTTATCCATATGTTCTCTGCAGTAGTTCTTACACATATACATTCTTATATGTATAATATGTAGTAAAAAAAATATCAAAATACTATTTGGAAAATTACGAAGACATCTTTAGCAATTGTGGTTAGGCTGAGTTCAAGCCTCACACAGAATATTTTTATGATTTCTATAATTTATAATAATTGCATTAATGAAACGTGATAAATAAAAATATCTACATTATGGCTATTATTTATCGAGTTGTATGATGTATAATTATTAGTTCCTTACAGTACTCGGTATCCTATCCTGAAATGTTAATTTTAATACATTCGTAATTTATGTGATCATAATAAAATACGTACTTATTTTTGTATGAAAGTAATTATTTGACGTTTGTGCCACTTCCTAGAAATATTATTGTCCAAAACAATTTTAATTAGTGAGTTTATTTTAGTTGATGATTGATGAATAATGATGTACTTTTTTCAGTTCTGTAATACTCTTTAATATTTTAAAGAATATATATTACATTTTGTAACCTCATATACCTAATGATTATATAGAATACTGAATAGAGATAATAATATTCATAAAGTTATTTTCATATAAATTGACAAAACTACAATGGTAAAGATATAATTTTTACTTTTATAAAAGAATTTACTCTCATATACAAATAAAAGTAATTTTGTATTTGATCTATTGCGTTGTTACAGCATTATAATTTAAATATATTTCCTGATTTTAATAATCAATTGTTTGTTGTTCCATGGAATAACCGTGGTCGTACTTTGAAGTAGATTATTATTCTTGTTATAAGTTGGATACTGGAATTGTAGTGTGTCAGCTTCAATAAATATAACTTATTACCTATAAGTTATTAGTGTTATACTGTTCCTATAATATAATATTATATTGTACAGTTAAAGATTATTTTCATCGTAAAATAACAAAAAAGTATCATTTTTTTTGTTGTCTTTATATGGTAACTATTGTTATACTTTTCCTTGGAAATATTTAAACTTAAAAGTTAATTCATTTTTTTGATGGGCATTTGTTATACCTATATATTTGTTTTGTTGAGTTTTTTTTTCAATCAAGTACTTCAATTTTATCATAATATTATTATAACTTTCTTTTTATATTATAAAGGATATTTATCAGACAATGCCCCTTTGCATATTAAATATTTATCTTAATTAGTAATGCTAAGGACTTATATAATATTCCAAGACTCTAAAAGTGTAAAACCATACTTAATCTTCAAAGTCTTCGCAACGGGATTAAAAATACTAAATAAGTGAGTAAATAAACAATTCACTAATCTGATTCCAGTACTGAGACTCAAGGCTTTTCAACTTTATATAAACTAAAGGAAAGTTAAATATTCTTAGCTCTACATAATATAGAAGCAAAACCACTTTAAACACCTTTAAGCTTTGGCTGTACAAATAATAATTATATCGAAGTAATAATGAAACCGGGCAGTCCACTGAGTATTTCGCATAATTAATTTAAATTGATATATAAGTAATGATTTTAATTTTATCAATAACCACTGAACGCTACAGTTTAAACGTAACATTAAGTTCTTAATTTTCAAGATAAATAACTTACGATCATTTTTAATGCTTTTAATTAATTTTAATAGAAACAATAAACACATCTTTTACTAGATGCAGTTAATATAAATTAAGATAGAATCAATAAAAGTGCAGCGGAAAAACTGATAAAATAATACTTCTATCTCAATTTTGTATTAGTAGAGCATTACATTTTAGAAACCAAAAATAGTATATACTTTTCATCATTCGTTTATGGCTGAACGATTTTAGAATGGATGGAATACTGTGCCAAATCGTATTATTAGAGTGGGTAGGTTGTTTATTAAAGAAATCAAATTGAATCGCAAACGGGAGAAAATTCAATTTCATAACTGTACATAAAACAAAATTCATTATATCATAATAATATAATATACAAGTAAATACAATAAACATAAATATATATATATAATATAATACATATTATGGTATTGTTTTTTTTAAAAGTTGTTTTATAGTAAAAATAAATCATTTTTTCAGTGTGAGAAATGTGGTTGCAATACTGAAAGTGAATGCAGCCTGTTTGGATCGTTTCAATTGTGTTTGCGTTTTTTTTAAAATTATTGTGTTCCTTCTACACTAATACATTTCTTTTAGCCTTTATTGAAACCAATTTAGTTTTTGAAATCGCACAACATAAAGATAATTAATTAAATATTTAACATGCTAAATTTAAGATTATAAAATTATCAAACATAAAATGCATTTTATCGTCTTAAAATGTGTGTTGTATCTATATAATTTAGGATTTATTTGAAGTTTAACTGCCAAAATGAATATTAATACATAATGATTAATTATGCACTTTGTTTATACATATAATTTAATTATATAGTAGTCGGTCACAGTTAGTAGATGCATTTACTAACCGAAGTCGCTGGCTATCATAATTAATGAAGACAAGTAATCCTAATTGCATAATTTAACGATTATGAAAGTCATATTATAAGTTAAAAATGTAATACCATGATATTATAGTTATGAAATATTATACATAAATAAGTCTTGTATGCCTTTATTCACGATGGCATCTGACAACTTAATATTTATCACAAGTTAACATATATTCAAAAATTAAAAATTAAAAAAGTTATCTTTGAATATTATTATGATAATAATATGCAAAATCACTATGGGCTGTATTAGTACTATAGTATTAGCATTGATTATAAATTCTATAGTGTTATAATCAATGGTATGGTATATCATAATTATATTTTGAAATATATAAAAGTTATTACATATTTTTGTATTCTTAAAGGTTATAATTAATTCAAATTTTCCATAGTTTTATCAAGTATTAAAAAAAATATAATTTTACATTTTATACTTAAAAAGTTAGTTATTATTATTATATTATAATATACCGTACCTCTTAATTACCTTTTTGTGGATAAATTGGGTCTCAAAAGAGGGTATAGACATTAGACTGGGATACACCTTTTAAAAGTGAGATTTTTAGAACATACTTGCGTCTATAAAAATAATTCATCAACAGCCATAAAATAATAGTACTAAAAATAAAATTAAAGTTACATCACACAAACAAGTATTTCATACATGCGTCAAGTTTCCACCCCTTTCCTACTACTACTAAGATAAATTTAATTGAAAAGCATGTAGTTATTTTGGAAATAACATGCAAATATTTGCAAATTAATTTTCGGAATTCGCAAATCATTTCCCTGTCCGCTGTATAAAATAAAATTGGTGAGACAGAACGCAAGAACGTAGCTCTTCTCGTATGTAGCTAATGACTGAAAATGGTATTAACATTTTGCAAATAATTTTCTCCAAACTTTCGCCAATATTTTGCAAATAATTGTGCAATTGAAGCAAAGGTGGCAGAGTAAATCTGTTTGCCTGAAAAAACATAGTCCAACAGAATTTGGGAGTGCTCCAACAATGTCCAACAAATTAAGCTCACAATTTTTAAAAAAGAAAGACAATAGTCACTACTCACTAGCTTTTATTTTACTAGGGTCAAGCTTTTTTTATTCTTTGAATTGTGCATAAAAATATAAGGAAATAAATTATGTTTACTATTTAAATATATTTATTATTTTTTTAATAAAATATATTTTGATAACAAACAATATCCGATAACTTTATTATTAGTTAAGTACATAATTTTAGATTATTTTTTTACAAAAATAAAAATATTGCGTAACATTACAAAATATACTATAATACTTTTTTTGTTTTAATTTTTGTGGTACTTCTCTTAAATATATCAAAATATGTCTTAATTAAACTTAATAAAAGAAAATAAATGTAATCCATAAAAATGATTTGAACATAGGTAAATATTGTACATTTCATAAACAAGCCTATAAAATATTATATCTGACTACAAATCAATTATTTTCACAAAATGGACTTTTTTTTAGTTTTAAATATTTGAACTAAACATAACTGATAAATATACACAGAGATATCATAGTTCGAATTCAGAATAAAATGATTTAATAAGCAATTACTAATTAGTATTTAATTTTAACACGAAAATTGTTTTGTATACTGTATAACGGCTGGAAACAGCTTGACTGAAGATTGAATCTTTTGTTTAACATAATTGGTGTTACATTTATACTGTACAACTTTTTGTACTCATTTTAAAATTATTTTTAAATAGAGTTTTTATTTTTTTATTTTTGTAATGGTTAAAATAATTATAGTAAATATTCAATTTTAAACTTTTATGTAAGCCATGAAAATTATTTTCAGTTAACATTAATAATAATCTAACTCAAGATAAATGTATACAGGTAACAAAATGAAAACAAAATTTACATTTTAAGATAATTTTTATAAAATATTTTAAAATGTTTAAGATGTTTGTTTAAAATGTTTTTAACATGAATTCAATAATTCTAACAAGTATTTTCAATCAATGTTAGTTTATTTTAGATCTCTAAACATAAGTTTAGAACACCTTATATAGTTATATCTCCTCTGTGTCCGTTCATCCGTCTGTTAGTTACCAGTAAATAGACACTTAGTTACGATTGTTTGTATTCAGATTTTATGAAGGTTCTGTTCAAAGTAAATTCAGACTAGTCAAAATGAAAAATCAATTTGAAAAATGTTGATTTTCATTATTTTTAGATTCTAAACGGAGCAAAAAATTAATTGATTATAAAATGTTGTATTTTTTTTTGTGACTGGCATCACGTTTTAGGGAAGTAAAAGTGTTCCGATTTTCTTCATCAGCATCTATAAATTATATAATGATAGGAAATTGAGCCTAATTGGTTTTTTGATGGGCCAAAAGTAAAAAAAAATCCAAGATAATTAGATAATAAGTTGAAATAAAATAACACAAGAATCTCTATAAGTTTTTCTACCATTTTTTTAAAAAAAAATTTACCGGAAATTAAAACTAATTTTTTATGAGCGTTTGAAATTAGACATTGGATTTACCCGTTTTCTCCGGGAACGATTTTCTTCAAAAATTAATAATTGTAAACGTTTGAAATGTTCACAAAATGTCTAGATAATCATTTTCTATACGAAAAAAAATTAAAAATATTTTGACCATTTTTGAGCTAATTGTAATTCTAAGACAAAATTTTAGTTTTTTTCAATTATTTTTTCTTTAATAATCGATAAAAAAAATTTCATTTGGTCAAATTTTTTGAAAATTGAATACAAGATTCCTCATAAGTTGTTCAAATACCAGATCAAAAACAATAAATATACGTAAGCACAATTTTTTTTCTAAGCATTATTAAACTTCATATTTTGACCGAAATTCATTATCGAACATTTGCAAATTGTTTTGTAGTTAAAAATGTATAAAATGATCATTTTTTATAGCTAAGGATGGAAAATTTAAAACAAAATTTTTTATAAGTGTTTAATGATGTAATCAAAAAATGACATGACACTGTTAGTTATTTCGTTGTAATTTAAAAACATTTTCGTGGGTGCTTGAAACTTTTAAAGTATACTATAATTTTCTATACACTCAATGACATTTTCTAATGCATTGTTTTCTATAAAAATTAATTCAACCTACTGTATTATTAATAGTAATATGAATGAATTTAATAGTATTAACATCATAGAATAGTGAATACACTTAGTTATGTAGGCTGATAGACGGTCTTCGCTCAGAATTGTTTTTCGTATACAATGATTTATATCATTGAATTCAAATTTAACACATCCGTGAAAGTGATCCACTCGACACATAATGCTGTACAGCAGAGCGGTATTTACTAACCGACATTTTTTACCTTTTATTTATCCTGCGTATCACAAATTAAAAGTATTCAAATTGTATATACCTACAATGGAAATCTAACCTAATCCAATATCGGTGATTTTAAACGTACACGATTAAAATATGTAATATTGCATGAAACTCGCACAGATACGCGTGGCTGTCTGTCTGTATTGTCTGTTTGCTTGGGAAAGGCTTCGAAACGGATAAACCAATTTTGACGGTTTTTTTTTAAATAGCGGGTATTGTATTACCTGGTAAATAAATATTTATTATGATTGGATAGAATTTTGCACCTGAATTTTATATATGATCCAAACAATCCAAATAACCGTGTTAAAAATCTGTGCAGCTTACATTTAACAGAGTTTTAAAAGGATCAGTGTGCAGGATCAGCTAGTATAATATTATATTTACAAATTATGAATAATAATTATTAACATTTAATAGTTAGGTATTTAATATATTGCTTTAAAATACATCTAAAAATGATTATCAAAATCAAATGAATGTTTTATAATTTGTTATGATTTGGTTTAATAAATTTACTTAAATAAAAAAAACGATTAATTGTATTATGTATAATTTATAATACGTGCTTCCCATAATTTTTAAATTGAAATACAGAACAAAAGCGTTTGATAATGTATTTTTGTTAAGAATGAATAATTTACAGCATTATTACTTATAATAATTACGTGTTATCTTTCTTCGTGGTCTAAATTTAGTATTATAATTTACTTGAAAGTATTTTCGAAATGGGTTTTGAACCCCTAAAATCCCTGGTCGTGAACACTTATTATATACGTACACTCGACCGCCGTATTTCTAAGTGCACTAATAAAACGACCAAGTGTTAACACGATTTTTCACTACCTCACCTCTCCCTTACACATTATACACTGCACATGCATTAATATTCCAAACGCAAAGAACATTTTAGCTTAAAGATAATCTGTTTGTTTTTAAATTTAAATACGCCTCAGTGTTATTACATAAATACAATAATTTATTAAATGCTATCAAAATTGATATATACGTAGCAGGTAATGCCTAAATGTATAATATATTATAATATTTATTTAATTAGATATAATATAATAAACGTTATTATATGAATCGAAGAAGGCGACAATTACAATATTATACTATACAATAATATCGAGTGTAATGCGACGACTATTTTAATATCATACACGAAATGATAATATATTATGTACAGTGTACGTACGTAAAATTATATTAATAATATTATATTGTACTTTACGAGCTAGGGGACGAGAGGGGCGGTCATGGTGCATATAATATATATTATATGCGTATGTACCGTGGGAGAGACGCGTGGGTATATGGACGTATGATACATAATATATAAGGTCGGAGGTGTATAATAATAATATTATAGGGTGTACAGGAGGGGGTGGAAAATCTAAAGCTAGATACAGCAGGCTTATGGCCATCGCGGCGTAGTATACGCCATTAATTTTATCTTGAATTTGATCCCCGGTGGTTTTCTAAAAGGGCATTTATTTGTGTACTGCGCATGTAACGTCCGTCCGTATAGCAGTAGCCCGTATAATGAACGGAATCAGTGAAATATTGCACTGTAACCGCCCGGGGGCAACAGATGCCATTACGAAACCCGTAATAAAATTTTATCTCTTACGTGGCGGTAGTGGTGGTGGCGATGGTGGAGCAGTGGCGTTGTTGGCGGTGGCCGTGGTGGAAGTGGTGGAGGTAGAGGCGGCGCTATATAGTGGCGTTCTCGCGTCGTATGGATATCATCCTTATTTTATATTGTTTTGCGACACACCGGGCGGCCAGCCACAACCTCCACGCCGATTTAGGGCGGGGGGAGGAAGAGATTACGTGGGTGGTAACACCGGACTTATGTATAATAATAATAATATGATGTATATTGTAATAAAATAACAGCTATAATAATTCAATGGATTTCTTTTTTTGTTTTTCATTACCTAGTTCATGTCTCACGTTTGTGTAATTATTGTACAGTTATTTTTTTTTGAAATACTCTAGACTATTCTCTCCGACGTGCAACAACCCAGTGACATTTATTTATTATTTGTTTTTCTTTTGTGATTATTATTAATGGTCGTTTTCGCCAAAACACAGTTATAGTTAGGACTTATGGGTACTAGAGTAGGTACGACTTATGTGTATCATAAAACGTTTAATAACGATTTTAAAGAAAAAAACTCGCCTATATTATGTAGGAGATTAGGACCCAACGTCCCAACGTGTATATACTTTATAAATATGTTATAAAGTGACACTTTATAAATTATACAGCTTAAATTTAATACTTGTAAATCATTTTGAAAATAAAGTTATTGGTATATTTGCAGATATAGTATATAAAACGGTGGAAATAGATCGACCCGGTACACCTACATAATATATTTATTGGCCTCAGATGTCGAAGCGGAAATTTAAACTTAAATTTAAATTTCAAGATCAATAAAAAAAAAAATATATATATATTTATTAAGTATAACCTAATCTGAATTCACTAAAATATTAATAACCTTGAATCTTTAGTAAAATGCAGAATAATGTTATTGGTTTAGAATATATATCTACAATTTTACATTTTATATAATTGTATTATTTGTATTATTTTTATTTTTGATATAGAATTATTATACTTACATGTTTAGTAAGTAATTTTACCTAATAAGCACGTTTTATAATCACATGGTACTAAAAATGTATTATTATGGTTAGGTTATAATGTACAATATATTTGCTGAAAATTAATAATCATTTCTGACGAAAATGTTCAAAATTTAAAATTGAATATACCTATTATATACATTTGTCTGGTCACCATGTAATGCCACAGATATTCGTTGGATATTCGTTAAACGTGTGCAAAATTGTTTTATGAACTTTGCTGGTTATTGAGGTGAAAACCAGCAACCCAAATCATGATTACAAGCTTATTAGTCAACCTCTAAAACTCAATTTCTTTTCAGCTAGACGCGATAAATTCGGTCTCAATTTCATCAACGGTCTGATTGAGGGTCGAATTGATACTCCTAGGCTTCAGGGTTCTTTTTACCCTCTTATAATAAACAAAACTAACTTTTCCAAGAAACACTTCCAAAGAGGCAAAAATTATCCAATATGCAAACTTATTTTAATATTAGTACGGAGGCACACTTTTTACTTATCTCATCACTACAACGAATAATTGTAACATGTTTTATTTTATTATCACTCAAGTTGAATAAGTTTAGTCTTGAGTTAAACAATTGTTATTTTCTTATTATATTGTATTTAAATTATCATATCTATTGTAAAAAGCCGTTTGGCGTTAATTCGAATAAAATAAAAATAAATATCTAATGATGATATCTATATTCTATACACATAAAATACCACACCATATCTTGTCCCAATTTATTTATTTATATTTTAGATTAGTTATACATATATAATCATAGATAAATTATGATGTACGTTTATGATTAATTTTTAAATTACCATAGTATATAATACTAGCTGATCCCGTGCACTTCATGTCACGAAGTGTTAGCTATAATAGCTGTCCTATCCTAGCTGTCCCTACCAGCGTTGCCTGAATCATATGCCCATATATTATGTTAAGATAATAAGATTAACCTCAAGTGATTTACATACATCTAAGCCACCTAGGTAGGCAATGCACTGCATCGGATAGTGGATAATATATGCGAGCAGTAGTAAATTATCAGGTAGGCAATCCAGCTGCGGTGGATTGCGGACCCCATGAGATGCGTAAGTAACTGAAATCAGAATTAGTTACATTAAAAAAAAAAAACAACAACCAAGTTAGTAGGTTGTAACCAATGGCAACCATTTATAAACAAATATTTCCATCGTAAATCTCAAAATCCCCATGTGAGCACTACTCGGGGCTAGACCTCTAAATTTTTAAATTGACCTATCTTCTTCCCAGTGGTCTAATCTATCTCTGTCCCAAATTTAATCGTAATCGGTTGAACGGTTTGGGAATGCATAAAGGACAGCCAGACAGACATTCATTTTTATATGGGTACATATAGATTTCTACTACTTATATAATAGTAATATAATCTATAACCAATGGCAACCATTTAAATAAATACAAAAAACTACTGTGTGGTTAATATTGCGCACTTAAGAGGCCATAACTCTGGAACCACATATAGCACAGCTTAGTACAAACTTAGATAGTAGCCGATTCTCAGACCTACTGAATATGCATATAAAATGTCATAAAAAACGGTCAAACCGTTTCGGAGGAGTATGGTAACTAACATTGTGACACGAGAATTTTATATATAAGATATATAAATAGGTTAGGTTAGGTTTATAGGTCTATAGGTTTATAGGTTAGGTTTATAAATTATATAATATGATGTTAGGCCATTGGGTAATATAAGGGTACACATACAAGAAAATTGTGGTTGTAGTAAAAATAAAAGTAAAATAGAAGTCTGACTTTCAAAAATTAAGTCTTTGAAATTATTAACATTGTTACATTTTATGAGTATAAATGATAAATTATAATTTAAAGTATAGAGTATCAAGTGCAACAGCGAAATGAACGCAAAAAGTTCTGTAAAACAACTCAGAAAATTGATAAATTTAATAAAGTTTATTAATGGAAAATTAATGTTCAAAGAAAAAGTTTCTATATACAGTCTATGAGGTCAAGTTTTCTAAGCTAATGAACAAATTAATTAATTTCTTATTATTCTTTTACATACAACTGTTTATTAATAAATTACTTGATTTTAATTTAATATCACAGAATAAACAGTTATACGGAGTTAGATTAGGTAAAATAAATGCATTTATCACGACATCACGTTAATTATTAAAATAAGCATACAAAATTAAGGTTTATCATACAGTACCTATTCATTATTATTATTTATTATACAACATAATTTATTATTTTCTAGTTAAGAACAAAACAATTATGAAAGACACAAAGCCTACCTATGTTTGATAGGTAAATTTAATTATATATACTTACTTGATTTTATAAACAACTTATATAATAATATACATAATAATATATTTTGTTGAAAACAGAATTTTCAAACAAAATATTACTTTTATTTTACTTTGTCAAATCATTTAAATTTTTAAACACCGATTACAACTACTTTTATATTAAAAACCCAAATTATCATTATTATAATAATATATCATTCTAAATAAATGTGTAGCACTTACTAAGTGAAATATTGTAATATAATATATTATGTTTATATTTATGTCTAATCATTACAGCAACGAGTTATAACTGTTGTTAAATAATTGTATTGAAACGTAGCAGTGCAATGCTGACTCTAAAACGCGACACATATTTGCAACACAACAAAAGACTTATGTGTATAATAGCAAAACAAGCGAGGGATATAATATATAGATAGTGATTCGATACCAATGATACTATTGCGGTTGTGGTGGGTCGTGGGTGGGTACACATAAAATAGTAGGCACCTACGTAATGTAAACGTCCGGAGAAATGGTTCCGCAATGCCGGAACAACACGTTTGCAAAAAAAAAATATCAATAAAAACATAGATAAAATTTCCAAATGCGGAAATAAGTCACAAGACTTACATTATATGATATAAAGTGTATGCTTATGTACTATATTATAATTTCATGTGCGTTTGCGACGATATTATTTCCAAATAGGTCAGGAACAAAATAATAAAAAAAAATGTTTTGCCGAGAAAAAAAGTCACCTGATGCCTGAACAGTTGGCATTTGGAGAAGTTACGATAAAGAGAACTACATAATATTATAGAAACTATAATATTGGCTTCGATTATAACGAGCATATGAAAATGTAACTAGTATCATAATCTATAAAATCAAACTGTTTAAAAAAAATGTTTCTAAGCAAAGACAACTCAATATAAATTAAATTAAATGGCAATATACTACTATACCACAGCACTTATATCTATTACATCTATTTAAATTTTAAAATCGAAATTAAGTGTGTTGAAATTTCGAAGCATTCTGTGTAGGGGCTGGTGGTGTCCATGAACTATGATTAATAATTAATTAATATAATTAAACTTAATTCATGGGAATGTCCGTCCATAAGATGTACTGTGGGTTGGTACTTGGAAGAGGGAGTGACTTCTGGAGAAAAAGACAAGGATATGAAAACGTAAGTTGGAGATAAAATATAGAGCATCTATGGTGCCTTCTAATAGGAGCGAGGTTATAAAGTGCTTGTCGACGAGATGATAGCAATGATATTTCCAATGTACTACGTATTAAGGAATAATCATGTGTAGGATGTACTATCTTGATAATATGGTCAACATAAGAAATAAACCTATTTTGCTCGAGTCTTAATTTATCTTTAGCCAAGTACGGATGCTATACTACCACTCCATATTATAATATTGAACGTAGGTACTAACGAGAAATATAATGTCCGGAGACAACAAGCAGAAGAAAACTGTTTCGTATTGCACTTAATAAATCCTAAGACATTTAAACTCTAAAGCTTTACCAACGGTGACATTTATGTGATGCTCAAAGTTTAATGATGGAGTATAATGTATACCAAGATCTTTATGGAGGAAAACACAGTCAAGAGTGGTGCGATTAAAGGAATACTTGTGGTGAATAGGAGACCGCTGTCTAGAAAAAATCATAACATCATAACATGACATTTGTTTGTATTAAGGCTCAGACTACTGTGCACCCAATTTACAAAAATATCGAGTTCAGATTGCAGGATAAGAGATTGATTAGAATAACAATTGTAACGAAAAATTTTATGTTGAATTATTTTGGTTCGATTGTAGTTCATTGTGATTGTGTGCATATACTTTTAATAATCCCTCCTAATAATAAACGCTAATGTTCCGGTGGTAATATTTATATTATATTATCGCATTCATAAATAGAGTAATATTGATATACATTGTTATACACTTGTACGTTCCTATCACGAATGGATGCGAGATACATATTTATAATAAATAAAACGATTTATTAGATATTTTTTAAATTCATTTTTAATAATACAATTATGCGCAGTTATTAAATTGTAATTCTATGATTTGTATTTTCTTACAAAAATACTATATGAAACACAAAATGTATGATATTATCACGTTTACATGATAATATAAAAAATAAATAATTTTAAACTCTCAAATAAATTTACCATAAACGATAGCATTTTTAAGTATTTATTATGATATAAGACAATTAAAATATATTCTTTAAACGAAGAGGGTTTATCATTTGCAGTTGTTGATTTTTTAGTTTTCTCGTTCACAACGTGGTAATTCCAAAAATGATCTGCCTATAAGATACCATATGTGACATATTTTCAATCAATAGACTAGAGAGAAGGTTACAATATAAACATTTCGTAGCACTACCAAATATCTATAGTATTATTGTTTAAGATAAAAATATCAAATATGTATACGGTATAATATTATATAGTCGAACAAAATACACGTTTCACCATTCCAGTTGGAATCGTTTATACGGGGCGATTCGTCGAGCATACTCCACCCCCAATGTTTTCTTTTAATAAAACATTTATTCAAATTATGATTTTTGAAACTTTTAAATATACTCATAGCCTTTTTTTCAAATTGTTGATTTTTTTTGTCCTTCTCAAGAAGCGGTTTTGTGGTGATACAAACTTCTGTTCTTCAAATAAAAAAACCCTCATTTTTACTTTAAATTATTTAGTAGATCAGTTTTTTTGAAAAGTTTGATGTACCTAATTCAAAATTTGAACGAGTAGTTTCTTAGTTTTTAAAATGTTTATAATAAGGATAATGTCCTTAAAAATTGTTTTACAAAAATATAAAATAGATGTTATATTGGATCTATTATTTATTATACTTAGACCATTTTTACAAATTATTAATGTTAATAGATAAATATTAATCACTGAAATGTTCAAATCACCATAGCCCTCACATATTTCAAACCCATTTTCATGGATCTATTATCCTTAGTACACAAAGTTACATAACTTGAAAACTACTCGTTCGTGTTAGTTACATCTAACTAAAGCACATCCACTAAATAATTTACAATAAAAAATTAGAGTTCTCATTTGAAAAACAGACGTTTTTATCACCATAAGACACTCTAGAAGCACAAAAAACCTCAACAATTCCAGAAATCAGAATTTAAATAAATTCATTATTAAAGAAAAAAATGGGAGTGATCAATGGGTGGGATGTTTGGTAAATCACTCTGTAGATCTACTTACAGATTACCATATTCTAGGAGACATCCTATATTATATTACTAAAATAAAAAATATGCAAATTAACGCTTAACCTAATTGTTTTGAATATTATATTATTATATTGTACATAGATATAGGCGCACTGTGCATTATTATACCTATCTCACGTGCATTTTATATTTTTGTACCGCGGTGGTAAACGGTGCTGCATAGATCTGGATTTCGTGATTGTATTATTATTTTGGTGAAAATATATACGTTGCGCGTATACATATTATCGTATTATAATATTTATATATTATTATTATACGCCACAGATGTGATCGGCTCGAAGGCAAACTTGACGGTCGTGCAGAATAATAATAATAAAAAAACGCTTTTACGTAATATATTATTATTATTATTATTATTATATCGACGGGACGGATGTAGTCCTGATCTGGTGGCTTGGGGAGAAATCTTTGCACGTGGCGGTGGAGGAAAGCAGGAGACGGCTACGGCGACGACTCACCCATCACGGGGAAAAGCTCGAAGTGCGGGGACTGTCCGGTGCAGGTCGCGCGCGCGTACCGCCATACCCTCTCGTCGTCTGCACCCACACCACCAACCCACCACCCTGCATCACACACGCGTGCGCGCTCACGCTCACCTTTTTCGGCGGGGCGAAGAGAGGTCAATGCCGACCGAAATCCAGGGGGTCTCTGTCTGTGCGTTTACACGTCGAATGCGATCGATACTGCGCGGCGGCGGGAGACGCTAGCGCTCCGGCGCACGCCGTAACGTACTAATACGTATCGTGGCAGTGGCGGTGACGGTGGTAGAAGTAGTAGAAGTAGTAGTAGTAGTAGTAGTAGTAGTAGTAGTAGTAGTAGTAGTAGTAGTAGTAGTAGTAGTAGTAGTAGTAGTAGTAGTAGTAGTAGTAGTAGTAGTAGTAGTAGTAGTAGTAGTAGTAGTAGTAGTAATAGTAGTAGTAGTTGGAGTAATCGTGGAAGTAGTAGTATAGTCGTAGTAGAAGCGACGTACGAGAAAACGCTCGAGATCGTATACGAAGGGGTCACGTCGACGCGCGACCCCCATACTGCAACTACCCGTATCGTCCTCGCCAAAACAACACCACACGCCAGTCCACCCGCCGTGTGTACATATAGCTGCATTTGTCCCGCCGAAGCGTTCCTCCCCGCGAGTGATTAATGCCTCTTAAAGCCGCGTGTTATTTTGTGTTTATATATATATTATAATACCCTCTGGCACTACCCTACGCTGCTCCACCCACGCACAACCCGTGTCCTTTCCTCATTCCACGACCGCAACATTCGTCGATTTTTTTGCCGATTGTCCGCAAATCGCTTTCTGTCTCTCTTTCTCCATCCTCTATATAATATTATTATCTCTCTCTCTCTCTCTCTCTCTCTCTCTCTCTCTCTCTGTCTCTCTCTCTCACTATTTTTCGGTATTCTTCCTCGCCTCGCTTAGCCACCGACACACATATTACACGATTACACACCGGTGTAACCTAACACGGTTGTTGGTCAGCCAATATTTTCCATGAGACAGAGCCATGTGCTGCGAAAACACGCTGTTTACCAGCATATTAATGTCGAGAGTTTGAAATATATAACTACCGAAAGCAAGCGAAATGGCAATGAACTTTCGGTCTCGAGGTTCTTCAAGTGCCCTGTCCCTGTCCCCACATGACAGACTCGTGACTACACTATTCGAAAAGGCCACGGGTTTGTAGGAAGTGTCCTAAAAGCTAAAGCGAAAAAAATCCGAAAAGCCGTCGAGATGGCGATAATATTTACCCAAAGATCCCCTCGCAGCACTACTGCACTTCGCTTGGCATAAGACTTTTTTTAAAAGCCATTAAGTTGGTAAAAAAAATTACCACACTGTCTTTAACTATCCCCACCTAAACTCGTGTGGTACATATTATGATGTTATGGTACTCACTAATCAGCAGTCCCTATACCGCGTACCTACAATAACATAAATGTAACTGAATCAAATTGTGTGTATTAGGTACACGTTTAAACAACAACAAACGCTGCAAGCCTCGGTGAAATGATTTTTAAAAGCCAATTAAAAGTACCACTACTATTGTGTACGCATAATATAGAGAAATAGGTAATTTTGTACACACTCGATAAATAATAATTTTATTATATTGTTTGTTCGCGAATCTGTAAATTATATTTTATTATACATATGTACCACTTGCAGCAGCTGTGGCCATTCAATATAATAATTAACGGAAAACCATAAATCATAAATACAACGAATCTCATCGATAATAATAATTATAAAATTTAAAACATAATAGAGTTTATAAACCGCCATTGCAGAGACTTGCAGTGATTAAATTATAACAATTATTATTAAACAATTTAATATAATTTTTCATATTCTGCGGTGAATCTAGATTTTAATTACAATATGATACGTCATTATGACGTGTTATTTCTCATTTTGTTTCAGAAAACGTTTATTATTTTTTTTCCTGCGCTGTAAAAATAAAAATACACCTAAACTTTAATATAGCTTTTCTATCGATTGGAAAGCGGACACAGATGGTACTTAAGGTTTGTCAGACAAGCAAATTTCCAGTAGTTTTTGAGAAAACTGCCAAAAAAAAAGTGAAGTTTTCAGTAATATTGTATTAAAACCTTTCATTCTTTAAGTTTGAAAATATTTTTTTTTAAATTGAAAGGTGGAAAAGCAATATTCATCAAAACTACATATATCATTACATAAAAATAAATACATTTTTGATGAAAATAATAAAAATGTAAACCTAAAATAAATAGTAAATTGTATAACTAGGGCCGGACTTGAATGCACTATTAACTATCGAAAAATGCTCTAAAAGATAGCCAAAAATGTTTTTCCAACTTAATAATGCAAAAAATATTTTTCGTTATAATCACGCAACTACGCAAACGATAGGAAAACGATGGTTTAACTTTCAGCCTATTTAACACTTATTTTTCTTAGCTAAATTAACAATAACACAAAAACAAAATACCAAACTTAGGTATGTACAGTAAATAAACGGTATCCTAAAAATACGAGTAAATGCTATCACGATGTTTCTCCAACTAATCAATTAGTTGTTATTTTATGTTGTTTATTAAGTCCCGGTAAGATAACACATTCGATAATCGCTAAAGATAACTTAAGAGACATTATTGCTTTCATATATTATTATATAAAAATTGACATTTGGTAGGTACGGATGAAAAATACCTAAAAATTATATTAATAATGAAAATTTTTCAAATATATTATATACTTATATTTATATAATATAATATACTTATAATATATGACAATATTTCTTGATATCAAATTTTGAATTCCCTAATTTAAACTAAAAGCTTGTACAACGTATTAATAAATGCACTACAAATTTATAAAATTACCCAAAAGAGCTCAAAAAATGATCTAAAAATGGAAAACATAATAATAGTTTCACCTTTGCGTTATCTATTACAAGACAATACACTTTGCATTAAAATTCGAGCCCTTATCACAATTGTTCTAATTGTAAAATAATTTATAAAAATGTTACAATGTTACGATAAAATGTCAAATTGCCACAATTATCATTTGATTCAATTATTTATAGACTTTTGTTTTTAGTAATATTACTCTGGTGAAATCGTTTTTAAATCAAATACAGTGACGAATAAATTACTGTAGCTGTGCATCTGTTGCCTGAAACGTGTTTAGTAGTTAACGTCACTCAACGAATGTTAGTTTTAATATTATAGACATATGTAGATTGTTTTATTGACAATCAACAATTTTCTTCAATAACACATACGATTATTAGTAATGTTAAATGTACCATTGGAAACTACAAAACGAGCTTTGCCTAGTTGCTACCTACTTTACTTTCAAATTGTTCCTGTTAATTCTTCGGAACCGATTCGTCTGTTCTCTGTTTTCATCGATACATATTTTATTTCATTACATCACTCAAAATAAACTGAACTCTGGAAAATATTGCACCCATCGTACCGAAATAGGTGTTGCTGTGTATACGTCACAGTTCAGCGACCCGCGGGACATCACATTGGTGCTTCCTTTTTACAAGTAGGTTGTGATACAACACGCGTTCATTGTGGCCAGGTCCCATTAACAAGCGTCACGTACGAATTACGTGTGACCCACAAATACACGCCCGCCACCGACAAATGATAATACATGGTCTGGCGGGCTGCCAGACGTACACCCTCTATATGCACTATAATACTACTACCCTTTATAGATGCCCCGGTTTTGTAAATGGTCTTACACTTATATGTATTTGATACAAACATGACGTGCATGTGTTCTGTTTCAGAGTAAAAAATTGGGCGCTGAAATTCGGTGTGGACCTGTGGGAGTTTGGCAGACAGATCACCAACATGAATGAAATCCAGAGGGTAAGTTTCACGTTGCATAGGTACCAATATTAAACACTTCCATTGAAACAAAATTATTAAAATGAATAGGTAGATATTTAAAAAAAAAAGAGAATAGACATTAATAAATTGACTTATTTTGGAATTAAGCTTAAGTGTAACTATAACTGAAATTAAACTTATAAATAGATCAAAAATTAAAAAAAAATACGAATTTTAAAACGAAGATTATAATATTCTATTATCATATTAATTGCACACAAATCAAAATTTTATTTCGTATTAAATAATTATATATTTTCCATTGTATTACTCAGTAAATTTTTCGACTATTATGTATTCGTAACAAATAATAGTTTTAAAACCTGAACATTTAAGACAGTTATTTATTTAAAAAATTTTTTGCAAGCAGTACTACTGAGTAGTTAAATTGTATCTAGCATTCAAATTGTCTGCTTTAATATAGTTATACATTTATACAGACACAAATTTACAATAATTCGTTAATATCATTCTAAATAAATAAATAAATAAATAGATTTTATATACAATTTGTATTTACATTAAAAAAAAATTAATTAATCTTTTTTTGTATTTTATAATAGAAATATCGAGAGCGAGAGTCTAAAGTACGAAGAAAAGACGGACTTTTACTCATTCGAGATTTGGCAGCAGAAGTTAAAAATATGATGGATATCAAAATGAATTCTGTTTTGGTGAGTAAATTAATTTTCGGTTGTTTTTAAGTCATATATTTTAATATACATATTATATAGGTAAGTAAATAAATTAAAAAGTTACCTATTTTAAATAGGTAATTTTTAAAATTACCTACAACTAAAAAGTGTATGTTTAAACACACTTTTTATGTTCAACTTAAATGTTTAATTTAATTCATTTTTGTATTACGATTTACAAGTGTAGTAAAGTGTACGCAATTATACAGACACGCAAGTACATACACCTATAAATGTTTACATTATTTTGCTAACGACAATATATTATGCACACAATGCCTCTTAAATTCCTTTAGCTCGTACACAATCAACCACTGCTATTGAAATCAATGACCTTCCCCTCGGTGGTTTGTCACCGTTGAACATGTACTCACATACTGTATACTTGCTTTATACCTATACAGGTACCGCAGGGTATCGATTGCGTTAACGTATCATTTGAACTCGACGTACACGACGAGTTCCCAAACCGATTAAAACATTATTGCACATCTCAATATGGCTTCTATATATTACATCAATAAACGTTAATTAACTAAGCGTCGGCCGGGTGTGAGGTGGGGTGTAATTAGAGAGAGCTTCAATGGGTGCGTTGGCAGAGGGTCGTAACAATGAGCTTTCTGTTCTTCTCACTCACTCTTTGTCTCATTAACTGTATGTTCCTCTCCCGCTTGCGTGTAGATTTTTGGAACCGATTGCTTTGTTGAATGGTTTTGGCACCGAGAGATAGTCAAGAAGAGAGAGTCAGGACCACTGTGGCAGAGAAAGATAGAGAGAGATAGAGAGAGAGAGAGTCAGGACCACTGTGGCAGAGAATGAGTGAGAGAGAGAGAGTGTGGGGGGAGATAGAAATAGATGTGGAAGAGACACTCGCACACACTCGCATACAAACACAGGCACAGTGCACAACTCGTCGAGGAATTTAATTAACAGGATTCGAGGTTGAAAAGGAGAACCACACCATTTTAACACCCTTAATGACTCCACACTTCCCATGCCATCTGATGAATGATATTATAAAGCACTTTGCACAGACCTGAAATCTCTCGTTTCTTTGCCATTTAATTTGCATAAGTCGTTACCAGTGCCTAACCATTATGATTTGTACGCTATGCTCATTTTATTAACTTAATATCCTGTCAAAACAGTCTTCTTCTTCTAATAATAATAGTACGATGATGATGAAGAAGAAGAAGAATTGCAATTAAAATGGTGTCGTCACTGAAGGAATCGTGTCATTTTGAAATCGTATACACCTCCCGACCCCTCTTATTTTAAGCAATCCTAGGGTGTGGATTTAATCAAATCAAAACATTGTTGTGTGCTTAACACGCGTATAATCCATCTTGTGTTTATAATAATGAAGATGCAAAAATAATTTTGTAATACAATTTTGGTTCAGTATTCAGTATATTTAAGCTAGCAAAATTAAATGCGTAAATGATGTAATATGTATAATGCCTGGGAGTGATTAAGTTTCAAATGTTGACGATATTTTAGATATTCATAACATTGAATATGATACACGTAGCATAACGATTTCTCTTCAAACGAATTTTGATATTTAGTTGTATTAAAACATTATTAATCGTAGAAACTATAAACATTCCACTATTAATTAAATTATAATTTTCCATAAATAACGAAATTTCCAAAATATATTTAGACTAATTTAAAGTTATTTATAGGCATTCAAAATTTTCGAACTTATTTAGGTTTTTTTAAGATGTTGATAAAAAAATTTAGGATGTTGTACAGTACCCCAGTTATAACAGATATCTAGTTATATTAGGTACCTACCTATATGAAATAATATTAAAATTATTATTATAATATTTTAATATATGCGTTTTGTTTTTGGAAAAAATTAGTTCAACCTACTTTATTACTAATAGAAAAATAAATTGCTTAAAGCGATGTATATATTATAATATAATAAAATATATACTTAATTTAAGTTGGTATTATATCAACTCAGAATCGTTTTTCGTATGCTGAAATGATTTATCATTGAATTCAAATTTAACACATCCACTACAGCGGCACAGTGACTTAATAAATAAAGAGGTACACTTGACAATTACTGTACAGCATAGTGAAGAATTCCATGGGTATTTTACAATATGAAGATTTATATAATATGTACATAGAGATATATAAATGTAAGCAATTATATAAAAGTGAGACATGCTATGGACTCCATGGTTCTTATCTTGCTCTGTTCTACTAAGTACAGTATAGTTATAGTGATATGCATGCCTATAACTGCTTAACTGCAGTTGATAAATTATTCATTAATCACTGCATTCGATTAACTATTCTGAGTAACACGCCAGAATTTAGTTTACTGAAGTACTTTAAGGACTATTTAACAATTTTAAGTAACTCATAAAAATAATTAATGATTAAAGATTTTGAATATTTACTGAACATAGTAATTAATATATGAGTTACCTTGCATTAAAATGTCAAACCCTAAAGCTACAAATTCAATTAAAAAATGTCAAAAAATAACATCGTTATTTAATTGAAAAAATTCAACATTATTTAAACTTTAAACCCCATTTAAAAATTGGAAATTTGAACATAATAAGACAGAAATAAAGAATACATCTTCAATTAAAATAAACTTTTATCTTTTCAGCTTTTATAAACTTTCTATACAAAAAGACCTTATCGTCTAAATTTTATTAATTGGCCTATTCTAATTAATATCATTGTCATAAACCTTTTCATCTTATTAATTTAATTAAGATTTCTATAACTGTAAATAAATAAATAATATTCATATTTCATAATTATGTAGTAGGTACTAAATATTATTATTTATTGCTATCAAAATATTATTCTACATATAAATGTATTTAATTGCTTAATAATACATCAATATACAATATAGATCTTTTAATGTTTCATGAATACATTTTTTTTTAATTTCTAAATTTTAATAATCAAATTTTACATTAAATGTATAATGTATATACTATCTTATTTTTTTTGTCATTATTTTTGAGGTCAAAACCGACATGATTTAATATATTTAATCCATGTTAAAATGCAATCTTATAAAATTAAATTAAAACTTGGTAAATAACTGTCAACATTTGTGGTATTATAAATTTAGAAAAATCACACTAACTGTCGTAAACGTAAGCGTGATCTGGCCCATCAAAACCTTCACAAAAACTTTACTGGACGATGCCTGTCAGCATTATCCAGTAACGATGATGGTTAGTGCAAATATTTTCATTTAATTTAAATCATCTCTAAAATTCACCAGTCAGTTGTGGTAGTTTTAAATGCGCAGATTCTTTTTTTTTTTTTTTTAATAAAAATGTTTTTATTATAACCTTAGTATTTTTGATTTTGTAGTATTTTAATTTAATTTAAATTAAAAATATATTTAAATATATATTATTATTTATATAGTAAATAGAAACAAAAAAAAAATGTTTCATGTATTCATCGGATAAATTAATTACATAATTAATAATTTTTATTTTACTAATAATTTCATCAAACTGTAAAACAATTCAAATTTCAACATTTTACATTTTTACGTATAACATCCATGTATATTTTAGTGGCTTAATACTTTAATATGGAACTACTGGGACTTAACTTATTACTAAAACATTATAATCAATCTAATGGTACATAAATATAATTTTTTTAAATCACTAAAATAAGTAGTTCATATTTATATGCTTATAAATCAATAAAAAATCTATTATTTTGTTATCTATTATTTCTAATGTCACAACTTTCTATTTTAGTGATATAAATATTATTACTACGATAAGTGATAACTTAATAATAAGACTATAAAATATAATGTATAAAGTTATGAAAAATATAATAATATGTAGAAAAATCATATAGGTATGTAATGTTTAAATTATACAATAATGTGATCAATGTATCTTGTATAGGTAAAATATACAGGTAGTTTTATATATTTGCCAATATTTATACAGGTCACCAAAGAAAGTTCAATGCACTTTTTACAAATCTAATAAACCGTTGTTGTCGTATTAAGTTTTAAAAATTACCCACCGTCAACTTTAACTATTGTTTTACAGGTTTTTTCGATTTATTTCTGTCTCGAAAGTTTTGTACCCGTTTAGCAACTTTTTTCAGTCTCCTTCCTTTCAGAATATTTTCACACACCACAAAAGTATAATGCCTTGAGCTCGCTCAAGACCCAAGTCTTCAATATTTTAACTTTGAAATAATAGTTTTTAGTTCAAGAATTTTACTGAAAAACTTCAGCATACAATATTACATTTACAACTTAATTTTATAATTGGATTGTTATTAAATTAACTTGATAATATGTAAATATATTTTTTCCTATAAATCAAACGTTTTTCTATAAACATTGTATTTTGTATTTTTTTTAGAGGCTTATGGAAGCCGGTGAACAGTCTGCTTTAGCTAATCAAGAGACCGCTGTAAAGAGTGAGCGCTATGTAAACGATGGATTCGAGGATTACAAGAGTCTTGAATCAATAGATCGATACGATCAATGTGCATTTAACACCACTGTAAATTGTGTGCTATTACAGAGCACATATGTAGATCCAGGTAATGTCTATTGAAATAACATCCTGAATACTTATACAGATTTCTGTAGATAGTAGAAATATATATAAAAGTGTTTATTACAATCTAATAACAAATATAAGTACACATTGTTTTGTATACTGTGTAAAGTACAAGCAATTTTTTTAAAATTTTAAATAGTGATTAAATATTGTTAATTTTAGATAATCGCTTAAAATATGTTTAAAAAAAAAGTTTTTAACTGTATTATAACATTTAAAGATTCAGTCGATGAAACCGTAGTACGAGATATGCAGTGGACTGATCATTTGGATCCAATATTTGTAAGCAATTACGAAATGGATCCTGTACTATCGTGGCAATATTTCGGTAGCACAAAAGGGACACTCAGAAGATTTCCAAGTAAGTGTAACCTACCTACTGGCATTATAGGTTGGCATTTTCGATACTGGCTTCTGCCATAGTGTGTTAGTGTCACGATTCACGAGTATAAAATCAAATATTATTAAATTTACAAATAAATAAATAATACATTTGAACACGAATGTCGAATTCTGTGGTTTTTTCCTTAGTCGTCAATATATTATATCAAAATTGTATTACGTGGATTTCTTGCACGAATTGTATTCAATTTACGCATACAAAAGCAATAACATGTTTCTATAGTACTAAATCAAATAAAAAGAATATTTTTTTATTTAATAAATATTTTATAGACATAACGATTTGTGATCCAAATACGTCCTATGATATTTCATTTTTGTGATTAATCTATAACCAGAAAATAATAGTTTGTATAGTATATTCCACATAACTTAATTAAATACGATTGAAATAAAAATTAAACTAGTGTTTGTTGATATTAAATTGAATTTCTCAAGATTATATGGATTTTTATTGAAGAAATATAAATTGCATTATATATTGCCTATTTAACAGAATTTATTAGACTAGGCGTTTGGCGGATCGTGATCAAGCAACTTAAATTTACTTACATTTTATAAGAATATTGATAAGTGGTAAAATTCACTTCCAAGTTCTTCTTCTATTCGAAGTCTTCCTTAAAGTTTCTTTTCATCCTATCCAACTATACTTGCTGCTAATTGCGGTTAAAATGAACCTTTTATCGTTCATGGTAAATATTAACATGTATTGAGAATTCATTCCTGATAATATTATACTGATATGATATATTTTTTACAACAAAATTATTAAGGTTTTAAATAGAAATTATAAACACGAATGACATTATCTTATAGCACTGAGATGGCCTTCATACTCGGGATTATCACCATCCGCATTGTTTGATTATCGACTTAATCCGTGGTTTGTAGAGGCTGCAACCAGTGCCAAAGATATAGTTATAATAGCTGATTTTTCAATCGCATTATCTGACTATAAACTTAGTCTTGTAAGAGCTACTACTTTAGCGGCGCTTGATACACTAGGCGCTAACGATTTCGTCAATGTTTTGTCCCTCGAGTCATCAAACTATGAAATTGTGCCATGTTTCAAAGAAATGATTGTTCAGGTAAATCTATACTATATACACGTTACTATATTTTAAACAATGGCTCCTTCTTTTAAATTCTAGGCCAACGAGAAGAACTTAAGAGATTTAAGATCCGCCGTGGCACAATCAAAGTTTGCTGGCAGTTCTAACTTCACTGGAGCTCTAGCCCGTGCATTCGACATACTGCATAAAGTACCTACCTTTGAATTAATTAATTTAGAAACTTATATAGTTTGGTACGGGGAGGAGTTAATTTGTTGGGGAAAGATAGATAGGGTGGATATTTGTATAATGGATGAAATTCTATTCATGTTTGCTACCAATATAATCTAAATAATGTCTATTATGTTAAAATACAGTTTAATCGCACCGGCCAAGGAAGTCAATGCAATCAAGCTATATTGATAATTACTGACGGTCCGTTTGGACCGTATAAAGAAATTCTGCAACATAATAAACCACACATGCCGGTTAGAGTTTTTACGTATTTAATCGGCAAAGACGACTCAAACGCAGCTGATATGAATTGGATTGCTTGCAACAATAAAGGTAAACATTTAAATTGAATGTATTATATGTTTGTTTAGGAATAATTGTACATTCATTGTTACGTTGTATAAAAATATTGATAAAATAAATATTCATACTTTGTGTGTGGGACTGATTGAAAAACAATTACATTTTTAACAATCAAATATTTTGTAATTTTTTTGTGATTTTGACTACTTACTTAACTTTTTGTGAAAATTTGAACTTCTAACACAAAAAAATGTGTTGCTGTATTTTGATATTCTTTTTAACAGGCAATTGTAATAAAAACTAACAAGTATTTTATACTATATCTTAGAATATTTCTTAAAATTGAATTGTGAACGGAAAATATTAGTGGAATAATTAAAGTTACCATACTATTATTTATTAAAATACAACAAAATAACAACAATTATTTTTTATTTACAGTAAGAAAAATTTATGACGAATCTTGTACTAAATTCAAGGTTTTTTAAATAGTATAACAATTATTTATTATTTTTAGTTTAACAAAATAATGTTATGGATTTTATAATTAACTGGGTAAAAAAAATATTCCCATATTTTCAGTATTTTTATTTTAAGAAAAACTTCTTTTAATAATATTTTTATGAATACCGAAAAAAAGATTAGGTACTCAGATTTTTTTCAACTTTTGACCCCTAAAAGTAAAGATTATTTATAAGTTTCTACCAGAAACCAACCTTATAGAAAACTGAAGCATTTTTACTGCTCCATAAGGTAATGACAGACATACACACAAACAAATTAATAATTATAAAAAAAAGAAAAATACAAGTAATTTATAAAACTAATACTTTTATCGCTCTGCTTTGTATTTAATAATAGAAAAAATGAAAACTTCTTAAATTATTTTAGCATTATTATAATGGAGGTAATTTTTGCCATTATTACTAAATACATACTTGTTTTTAAATAATATACATTATAGCTTATATTATGTTCAATACATTTTAGGTTATTTTGAACATATCGAAGACCAAAGAAGTCTTCGAGAAAAAGTACTAAACTATGTTTTAGTTATGGCTAGACCATTAGTTATGTATCAAACAGATCATCCGGTTTATTGGTCACCAGTCTATCTGGCAAGCAAAGTATATATCTTTTAGAACGAAGGCGTTGAACAATTTTTATATTTTTACTTGATTTCCAATTTTTACCATTTTAGGTTGACAATTTAAAAGCTACTGACACTATAGATGGTAGACTTATGACAACAGTATCTGCGCCCGTTTTTGACAGGAGAAACCATTCGGTAAATATATTGAGTACTTTTGCATTATATTTATATGTTACTATTAAACTTCGTTTTGACAGGAACGAGCCGCCAATTTATTGGGTGTGGTTGGTATGGACGTCTATATTGACGACCTAAAGAAACTTGTTCCGGCCTATAAGGTAAATATGAAGTTATTGTAATATTGTATATAAGAATTGAAGATATTTTCTATTTTTAAAATTGGTTTTATCACATTAGCTCGGCGCCAATGGTTACTCCTTTATATTGGACAATAACGGACATGTCCTTTACCATCCTGACTTCCGACCAACGGTAATAACTCATAGAATTTTATCTTTGGTTACAACGATAATTTAATAATTTCATGTGTATAAACAATATTTTATAGCAATCTGATTCGGTCAGACCTCAATATAAGACGGTCGACCTGAGTGAGATTGAGTTACCTGACGTGGACACTAATAATAACACTCTATTGCTCGAAGTGAGTATCAAATTTGTATTAGAACCATTTTTTCTCATTGGTTGAAAACATTTTATAAATATTCTTTAGTTAAGGAGAGAAATGATTGAGCAGCGGGAAGGCGAAACTACTCTAAAAGTCAAAAATCACTTGGATAATATGGTAACAACACACCAAATGTTAACTAAATAAATTTAGCCATGCATACTATCTAGATTTAAAACATAAAAATTAATATAATTATACTCAAATACTTTTGAATTTTGAAAATGTATTGCATGTAATTAAAATTGTGACGTTGCATTGTAAAACAAGAAAAATTAGTTGTAAATTATAAATTATTTTTATAAAAATGTTTGTTTTGTTAAAAAAAATGATTTTAAAACTTCTCACAGAAGATAGTGAGTTTGTGAGGGAATTATAATTAAAATATAACTTTATGGAAGTTTTAAACTTAATATTTAAAACTAAAATAATCTTATATTAATCAAATTAAATTCTAAAGTATTATTTAATTTGACATTTTTTTAATTTTCAGAGACGAGTATCTACTAGAAAATATAAATACTTTTATCATTCAATCGAAGATACACCTTATAGCTTAGGTATTGCTCTTCCAGAAAGTTATGGAATGTATGAACTGCTCGGCGAAGAAGAAATCAAGTTGACTCAATTCAATAGTTAGTGACTAAAAAAATATTTATGGGTATTTTAAATTTATTTGTATTTGTATATTTCAGTTACAGAGTATTTCAAAGGCAAAAATTGGAAAGTCCATCCCGAGTGGTGAGTACAAACTTACTTCAAAATTGAATTAAAATGTCATTTTACGTATATATATTATATGTATATACCTATTATATCTACATATGTCTCATCATTAAAATTTAATTTTACAGGGTTTACTGTGAATATAACTATGGAAATGAACATACCTTTAAAACTCCCGAGGATAGAGTGTTGCATTTTTTGTCCAGATCCAAACGTCCTGGTTGGAAATGGATGTCATTAAGGTCTAGAATGCCACAAAGAGAACCTGGTAATTATTTAGTGAATTAATAAGCACTAAAATATTAATTCTTGTGAATATTTCCAGGCACAAGTCAGGTTTATAACACGTGGAGAAAGGAAAAAGACTCTCATTACTGTAAGTGTTTTGTTACTAATACCTACGTAATCATTAATTCAAATACCTATATAGATTTATTAATGAGATTTCTTTAATTACAGGCGATAAAAATCTTTTACAATCCTTAGTATTCGATGCATTAGTCACTGATAGTCTTGAAAAACTATCAAGTCAAATATCTAAGGCTGATAAACAGTAAGTGCATTGTATATTTATTGTATCTTATATATTTAATCTAAAAGTTTATAAAAATGGTTTTTTTCTGGACTCGAGTTTTCCTGATTTCCAAGTATTATGTGTTTTACCACTTTCAATAATTCGCCGAAAGTTTGTACGGTCGTCAATAAAAAAATTAATATATTTACAGTATTTCAAAACTTTTATTTTCAGTAAATCTACAAACGCGTTACTCAAAATGCAAAATTTAAAAAATAGGTAAAAAAAGTAAAAATAAACTTTTTGGCTGTTACTTTTAAACACGCATTATAATGCACTGAAATCACAAATGATGACTGATGTCTGATTAATTTATGTATTCACAAAATGTATTATTATAAGTTAAAACACATGAACTACACACATATGCACCAACATTAATAATAATTTATAAGCATGATTACGTATTTTTATTTTATTTGAAAACAATTGTAAGATATCACAAAATAAAATATCTGAACATATGAACTACCTAACTGGCTAACTGTATCAAAAAATGTATTTACATAATATAGTTTTATTAATTACAGTTATGCAGTGAAATCTATTTATTTTGTAATCATTTTTAACTTTTATTTCTTATTAGGAATTGATTTTTTTTATGTTTTCTTCTCTTAGATTGCATAATATGATCATATTTTATCGATCTACCATCCCCTTTCATTAAATTTGAAAATTATATCGAATATAAATGTTCCTATTTTAAATTTTTAACATTTATTTCTTTTGTTCTATTCCAATTTTTGTTATGTAAAATTAATAAAAGTAATTTTTGTTATGTAAATGTTTGACAAAAAATATTATAATAATACCTAGTTATCATACAAGATAATATCCTGTTTTTAAATTTGAAACAAATAACAACAATTTTAAAACAATATAACGTAGTGTAACATTTTAAAATATCTACATAATATTATTTAGTAATAAGTATTTAAAATAAAAATAAAAAATCATAGGTAATAGTTCATAATAGCTCGAATCTAAACATTTTAAGTTTAACAGAATATGATTAGATCTTTAAATGACTTAAATCTTATTAAAAGTAAAATCCTAAAATGGTTTTGTTTTATATTACATACGAGTTATTCATAATATTTAACACTTACGTTATTCTGTCAAAAACGACAAATACCCAGTTTTGTTAGCAGATATTTCATTTTGTCGATACGGTGTATATTAATTATTAATACTAATGTAAGTTATAGGTAGTTACCTACTCTCGTTTTTTATATTAATTATGATTTGTTATATATTTGCACCTAATTTAAAAATTGCACTAACCTTGTCTACATTTTAAAGCCCAATAGCCACACTAATGGCACTTCTGCACAGGTAAAGTAGATGAAACACGTGGTACATTCAAACTATTTGCACTGAACTGTAGATTTGATATTGTTTATTAGCTCAGTGTGTGACAGTACCTAACGTAATTTAAGATTGTTGTTCGGAAAATATGAACTTCAATCGATTTTGAATTACATATTTTTTGAATTATGATTAAGTGTTCCCCGTCATAGAATATATTTTGAATTATTACTGCAGCGGATTTGGTAAGAGGTCTCACTTCCACATAACATTTAAGTTTACAAACTTCTGAAGAAGTAACTACAATAATATCAATATTTTTCATAACAATCACTCGATCAATATTTATTTATAATCAATTCAAAATTCAAAATATTGTTATAAGCGTGCTTAATTTTTAAAATATTTAAATTACGTTTCTGTGGCTTCTTCAGAGTAGTTTTCAATAATACTATATAAGTTAAATAAAATATGTATAAAACAACACTGTTTCGTTCTGTTTTAATTTGTAATTTTGTAAACTATGTTGCACGCGTTCGTAGCCAAGGACATCATATGTTTGGTGTAACACTTACGTTCATTGCGACAAGGAGTGGATTATTGAGATGGCGAGATCACGGAACAGCTAACAACAGAGGGCCCGAACCGTAAGTTTCATGATTTACCATGTCGTTTCATCATTAATATAATTATTGATTTTTCACACATCGTTTTAGACATTTTAGCGAAACCAATAAAAAAGCCATAGATGAGGTGTGGTACAAAAGAGCGATTGACCAACACAACATAGAACCTGAAAGTTTTGTGTTTTCAGTGCCATTCAATTCCGGTTGATTAAATTTATTTTTCATGCAAAAACATTCCGATTGTGATTTTCATACTTATACTTTTCCCAATGAAATTGTAAACGATTAAAAACAATAATTTTAGTATTTATTTACAATCGTAAACAGCGTGTTATTGTTTATACATTTATTCTATTTACTTTACACGTCGCTCGTATTATATATTAGGGTACATGTAGGGGTGGTCCGTTGACCCCGGAACACAACAGCTATATTTAGAAAATGACAATCGGATATTATGTTGTTCGTGTAAAAGGATAAAAATAAATCAAAATAATTTGACTTCTTTACAGGCGCTGGGCTTGATCGACCACTGATTACTGCTACCCACGCGATGTTCGTTGAAAATAAAGGTCATCGAGCGGCAGCCGCAGTTGTCGGCATACAATTTCAACATTCGTCGATCGCTTCGCACTTCATCAACATCACTTCGGCCGTACGTATTAAACTGCAGCATTTCTCGACCGGGGGTATGCGTGTGTACATGGGAATATGAGGGGTTAAGCGAAAAATATGAAATTTGATGTAGGTTTGAAATATTTAATCATTTAATCATTTTTGAAATAAAAATTGGTTTTTCAAAATATATAACTGTATAATACTTTGATAAGTATAATATATAACATTTTAAGCGGTGGCACAGTAGTGTAGGTACACTGGATTTTATTTTTTATGTATAAATTGTTTGGCTATTTTATGCTAATTAAAATAAATAAATATTCCCAAATTTTCCATTATTAACTTATTTCATAATTTTTATCTATCTTGTGTGAAAATACAGTAAACCTCGTTATGTCGAAGCTCAAGGGGAATAAAAAAAACTTCGATATATCAAAAAATTCGAGATACCGAGTTTTATTATAATAGTAATTATTTCAAGGAGATTTAATTTGAGTTCGATATTACGAAAAATTCGAGATATCCGCAACGTTCGACATAATAAGAATTTACTGTATATGACTAATTGACATTTGGGGTACGTAAAGCAGTGGTGATAGGCCAAGGGGTACGTGGATCAAAAAAGGTCGAGAAACTCTGTTTTTAAGTGGCAATACAATGATTACAAAATGCTCTAATTTTTTTCTCTTAATCTTTCTCTAGTGTACAGGTATGACTGGATGCAAAAAGACTTGTGCTTCCGACGATCTCGACTGCTATGTATTGGATAACAACGGTTTCATCATAATATCCGAACAGTCGCATCATACCGGCCAGTTTTTCGGACAAACAGACGGGACAATTATGGACTCGTTGGTTCAGGACGGCATTTACAAGAAAATCACTATACTGGACAACCAAGGCGCGTGTCACAGCGGTATCGAACCTGGGACCGACTCAGCGTCTTCTCTACGAGTAAATCATACAATCAAAATAATAATAACGATTATCACTATAATACCTATCTATCAATGAACTCCCAACTCGACTAGGACCGTTTACGACGACTCTTATTTCTTTTGCAGCCTTTTCAGCCGGTCGTCTGGCTTGTAAAGTGGTTATTAGGTCGATTGGCTTGGTTAGCAATCGAAAGTAACATCTATCACGTTCTATTCCCGGATTGGATTCAAGCTCAAGAAGAAGGTAGTTATTATATACCTAGTAATATTAATATTTTAGGACACTATATTCATACTATTATGATATAATGTATATGAGTGAATTTATATTGTGGTGTACCTTTCTTGTACGGGAATGTACTTGTACTTGTCCTGGTACTTGAAAAAAGATTGCCAATATCTCGCGCCGACCCGATTTGTTATTCTGGTATCGATATATGTATTACACACAGTTTCGTCATTTTCCCACCAGATCCAATGTATTCGGAATACGACCTTGGGCCAGACGAATTTGTGCCAGATCAAGGTGAGAAGACAACGGACCAGAGTGACAAGCCAATGACGAACGATGACAGCGGTGACCGTGGGAGCTCCGGCAACGACTACAAAGACACACCACAACATCCACCGCTGTACGTGCCCAGCATGAAAAACGCCGAGTACTTCAGCCCGGTGTACAACCGATCCCAACCGGGCATAACCAGGACGTGTCGCAAATCAGTCGATTTGTACGTCCTGCAGCCCAATAGATTGAACATGAGTGGGTCGTTTAATCCGCTCAAAGGAAAATTGACCAATTGTCACGCTACTGGATGCGAACGGTATGATAATGACACTACAGTATAATACTATCATATCTATCTAATATTGCCCACTTCAAAACCATTGGCTATTGCCATATTATGTGTAATCACAACGCCACAGACATGAAACAACCATAATCCTTCCAAAACAATTTGGTCTCGGTTTATTATTTTTTTTTCTTGGCTCTTAAATTCTATATATTATAGCTGAGTCAATTTAAGATTTTTGACGACTTCTGGAAATCATAATATACTGATAATATTGTAATGAACTAGGTATAATGTATTCTATTTTGACTGTACACTTTGACCATTACTATAAACTATGGATAAGTATAGACAAATTAAATGAAACATTATTATTTAATGTTAAATATTTATTATTGATCCATCTTGTAAACTCGACAATATCGAGTTAAAATAATTATATCATCATGAATGTCAAGCAATCCATAAACTGTTCTCTTCGACTAGTCGCAATAATAACCGAGGAGACAGAAAAAAACACACATCCATTTCGTGGCTTATTGATACATATTATTTACCTACTGTTTGTGTTTACAGGCCATTCAGCGTGCAAAAAATCCCCCACAGCAACCTAATACTATTAGTGGTGGATACTTTATGCCCTTGCGGCAGCAAACAACTGAGCATCGAACCACAAGAGGTTCGAATGGCAACAGATGAATCTGGACAATCAGTATACAACTGTCAAGATCAGAACATGTTCCGGAGACGCACAGGAAAGTGCATTAACTATCATCCAGAAGTGAGTTTTGAAAACCAGTATCAAGTATTATCGACACGTTGAATTTTAGCGCTAAATGTCTATTAGGTATAAACGTATAGTTGGTAACCAGAAATTTTATTTTAATTTTAAATGTGGGGTATTTGGAAAAATAGTTTTTGTTATTTCATTTAATAATGATGATAATTCTTGGTTAGGTACCGAATGTACAGGTTGGCACCAATTTGGTCCCCTATTGACCTCAAATTTATAAACCGGAATTTCGGATTTTTCATAACAATTTTTAACAAAATATATCTAATTTACAACATTGATAAATAGATATGTGACATTTTACAAACACTGTATGTATAATTCAATAATAATGTGATGATATTGTTTAGTTTAGTATATAAGTATTTTAAGTGAATTGAGATGCACCATATCAAAATTATATTTGAAAACCAAAATTCATAATATAATGATTATTAGAAGTTAAAGTTAGCGATGTTAGTAGGAATGTTACCATTTAGTTCCTAACAGTATTATTTTCTCATTATTGTTTGGAAATATTATAATCACGATTTCTGGGTGCCTGTGCAAAGGGAATTATTTCGATAAAAAACGATATTTAGAATAAAAAAAAATTGATTTTATTCAATCATAAAATATTATATAACATTATTCTTTGAACTAATAATACATTTAGTTAGTTACTGGTACACCACCAGTAGTAGAATTGTCGCATCCACATTCGTTTGTGCCTCGTCGGATTTTGAAAAGACCGTTGTCACCCCAATCTGCGTTCCATGAGTTGACCATCAACCAGTATGGTACTCCATATTCTTCACCCCATCCAATCAATTTCGCGGCATGTCCTCCTAAATATGAAGAATTTTCCGATCGAACGTAGACTCCTAATGGTGAAATTGATATTAACAAGTTTATAAATTGTAACTAACTATTCACACAAAAATTACTCAAGTACGAAAAATGTAAAAGTTCATTACAATTAATATGAGTTTACCTGATTTGTAATTGGGAAAATCGTCATAAACATCAAAAGATGCTTCAATGGGACCATAAGTCATTACGTCGTTTTGGATACTTCCGTATGTAAGGTAATAAGAGTCTCTCGCTGTAATCATAATTTCATTAGTTTAAAAACATATTATATTATATTTAATAAGTATGTACTATTAATGTATTTTTATGTAATTTAATATCTGAAGAAACCATACTGTATCTGTGATCGTCGTCAAAATCAAGTTCTTGATCTCCGTAACACATTCTTGTGCATCTGTGATTTTTTTCCATCGGTTTTCCATCGCAAGTATTATTTCCTTCTTCGTTATATGGGCAAGGAGGGACTCTGTATGGTTCACAACCCTAAAAATACATGAATGACAAAACAAATTAACGTATATATATAAGTACTTTTCTATATGTTTACCTCTCCTGATTTATAATTGCCTCCAGTGACAAGACCGTGTTTCTTAAAACGTTCCCAAGCTTTTATCGGGGATCCTCCGTTACATCCATTTCCACACCTGTGACAGCAGAAAGTTATTTCTTCTGCGGATAACAGTTGATTGAAATCTGCGTCTGTAGCTACACATAAACGGTCAGCAAATGCTGAACTTGTAGCTAATGCCTATCAGGGAGATAATAAGTAAAATTAATATTGCAGTTTTGTCTCAAACTATAACTTATAATAAGTATAATGTGATATAAATAATTCATGTATACTATATAATACTTGTATACAGACATACCCAACACGACCCACAGTTTCCTTGGTCTCGGACTTCTCCAATCGTCTTACAATGTTTCCATCTTTTCCTTGCGTCAAATTTCTTAGGGATTCTGCCAACCGAGTTGTAGGCGACATCATTTGATTTGTACATTTTGTAGTTAGATTTGTTTGGAATTTGTACTCCTTTGGATCCCAAAAGTCTTAAGATATGTTCTTTCGGTGTAGATGGATCGAAGTTGACACCAGCCTAATTAAAGTAGGTAAATTAAAACGTCAATCGAAAATATTATTAATACTTTATTGTTATTTTACATTAATTTAAAAAGGCGAATAAATATAATATATTGTATTTTTGATCAGAATTGTTTTTCGTTTGCATATCGATTACCATTGAATCTTAATTTAACACGTCCATTACAGTGACCTACTCAATAAAGAGGTATACAATCTAAATCTACTATAGGTACAGCAGAACGACTTATCCGGTTTTTTGCATTTGAATTCGTGATATTTCTTAAATTTGTATGCATTTAACTAAGTATTATTATAATGTCACTGAAATGTGCTAAACTTTTTAAATTTTAATACATTAAGTGTGGGAAGAACATAATTTATGATGTTATCAATTTAAAAAAAAAACTTTTATTTTTAGCAGCTATATTATTCAATTATTGTGTATATCTATACCTATGTATTATAAAATATATATATTATTAAGAAAGACATTTAAATAAACTCATTTATATTCGGAATAACCTAATATTTTTATAAACAGTATGTTAAAAATTAAAATGTTAATAAAATGTAGTATTTAACTATGAATATATGATAATATGTATATTGACTAAGCTGATAGCCTTTTAAATAGGCTATCAACTAAAAGGCTATCAGTATACATCATAAATTTTATGATGTATGATGAATATACAATATATTCTAACAAAATTTATATTTTCATTTATATATTATAAGTGAAATTCTAATCTCATGAAGTTTTTGAAAAAATATATGAATGTTAAAATATTGATGTTATATACCTATTTAATATAATAAGTAAATTATATATTATAGGTATTCATTATTATTTATTTAATTCACTATAATTGGGAAATAGGAAGTACCTTATTGTTGGTTTCTTATTTTAAGCTGAATTAATGTTGAGATATTTAATTTACTAATGAAAAAATAAAAAGTTTTAAGTTGACAGTACCTATATTTTAATGTAAAAATGATAAATATGTGTTCCAACAAAACAATTGACTTTAATATAAAATATAACATCAACAAATACTTAATATTAAGAACATAACTCTAAAGGCTAAATAATAATAAATATCAGTTCAAAATATAAGTTGTACAACTTACCTTCCACGTTGTTACTTGTTCATTGATTTGTTCGATGTAATCTTTTTCCAAAAAGTATGCTTGTTCTGTCATATAGACACTGAACAAGATCACAGACAACAAAATTAATACCCTAGCCATTATTGAAACTATTTTTCTAAAATATATTAAAAACGAAATGAACTACAATATTCCCGATTGCAAACGGCTGTTACAACTTTGAATGAGTTTAATTTTTCTCGTCGTATTTATACCACCATGTAAGACTTGTATGGATCTCTAATGAAATACTTAATATTTTATTAGTAAGCTTTTCTTGGAAAACTTTGAAAATATTTTCAAGTGTTTTTCTTATAGATACCTAATACAAATAAATATTTTATTTAAGTAATTAGTTTTGATGATACACTCAAGTTTATACATTTTTGTAAGTACCTAACTAATCTAAAAGTTATTGTCAAATAAATTCGTTCATAGACATTTTCTATAAAAAAACCTGTTACGAATAACAATCACTTTGCAAATTAAAATAGATGGCATGTTTAATAGGTTGTATGATATTTCATTATGTTACATATAATATTATACATTTGACATATTCATAGGTAAGATGGTAAAACAATAATTTCGAATATTATTTCACTTAAGTTTGAATTTTTATGAATAATCATCCCCATTTAGTAAAAAAATCTCAATTAAATATTTTTGATGGTAGATTTTTTTTATGAAAACTAAGACACTATTGTCGATGAACAGTTTCAGAAATCTTTTCTATTATCTCTTACAGATATTGAGATTTAAAACACTTTTTATAGGTATCGTGGCATTACAGCAATATTCCATTCTATCAGCAAATACAACCTAACAATTAATTTAATATGAGGATAATCTATTGTATTAAATGTTCAAGCTTGTTTACTTAAAAAAAATGTAACAACCTCTGCTGTACAGTAGGTGTCACCTAGTTATTCTTCGTATAAATATCTAATTTCGTCCCAATTTGAACATAAAATGTCGATAGGTACAAAAAAAACTGTGTTTATATATTTTTTAGATTTTTTGGTTATAATATGAACTATACTTATGAGATTACATTTTTTAAGCTTTCAGACCAAATGAAAAAAAATAATTTTTATCAACATTTAAAGAACAAAAAACTAAAAAAAAAATCATCTTTCAAATGTCTATAAATAGGAGTCAAAATATTTTAAAAATTATATTGTGTATAGAAAATTTTAATTTAAATAATTGATGAATTTTTTTTTTTGGCGCATCCCCAGATTTGCACACCCGACGCCCAAATGGGTTTGAGTAGACTTGTACAGTGTGGATTTTGTGTGAATTTCATAGTTTAGATTTTAGAATTGGTCTAAGCAGATGAAGGTGATTGTTAAGGATTTTACGTTTAGACTTAAAATGTAGGCCCCAGGTTAGTCTTTTGTCTAATGAAATTCCCAAATATTTTACCTGAGTCTTTGTAGTGAGTTATTAACTCTTTTAGTCTATAATATTAAATATTTAAAAGATAAATAACTAATAAATAAAGTTTAAAAAAATCTTATGACTAATTTTATTTAAATGTCTCGAGTATCGAGTGTCTAAACTCTAAATACATAGAATGTAAGAATCTAGTATCTAGTATCACGATACTGATTTTTGAGTATCTTGCCCATCCTTGCCTATGGACAATAATATATAGGTACTGTGTTGAGTGTTGACGTCAGTACAACAACTGTTATAATAGGAACTAAATTTAATATAACGTAGGTAGCTACTAATTGTATTATGCACATAACACGTTTGTTTTTTTAAATTAAATATATAATATAAGAAGTTATACTTAAGTGCCTATGCCGTTTTAGTAAAGCTCTTTAACTGTGTATGTACATAATTATTAAAAAAAAATTAGTACCTACTCAACAGTTTCCGTAATATTGTTATTACATATTTTGAGTATGAGTATATGATGTGTATGTACTGTTTGTTTAAAAGTCCGATAAAAAGCAAATTCATACCAGAACATAGAGTCATAGAAGAATATATACACACACGTAGAGAGCACTTATATCTATCTATCTGCTGTTAAATGCGATTCTTCATTTTAAAGCTCCTGAGGAATGACATCATGACGTTTTCTGACTGACAGTAGGGTCCGATTATTTCATATAGGGTCTATTAAAATGTCTGAGAGTTATGAATTTATGATGGACGTGATAATATTGCATGTTCATATATATATTTATTTTGAGTTTTATTTTATTACAGTGATTTTTGCTATTTAAATTATTTATGAAACAAAAAGTTCATTAATCTTCGTATGCGCTAATTTTCAACTATAGGAACCAATATTGCTAAGCCACATCTTGCAGTTTGCGCCAATATTTATTACAACATTACAATATTACATTGTTACTGTAATTATTTCATTATTGTCGCGTGAATAATAATGATAATAAAAATGATGTAATTTTTTTTTTTTCTAATCGACTTCATGACGTTTTTTTTCAATTTCCAGGAAATCGAAATCAAACAGTGCGGTTCAAGTTCGGCGCTACTGGTTACCTCGTACCTGGTACTACTGAGCATGGTAATCGCCATATGGATAACGTGATCGTCGTACTTCGGCTGAACGATGATGAATTCCTCAGCGCCTTCGGTCTTACGAAAAACTTATAAGTGTATGATAATTGTTATAATTTTTTTCTGTTTTTTTTACACAAGATCTTTTAAACGGTTTTTTTTTGCATTTTTATCATTATATAATATTATTATTGTTCGTTTACTAAATGGCCAGCGCTCGAATTTATAAGTGCCCCGCTAAAATAATTTAATCGTTGTAATAATAGTATTTGGCCTACATAATCGTAATTATACACGCACATAATATTCACGATGCGCGTGAATATTGTATACATTTTATTTATATATATATTTATATAGGTAATAATATATAATATAATATACGTGTGTGTATGATGGATATTCCGTTATATATGTATATATATTATATAATACATAATATTATATAATTATATGTATGTATAACATATAACTTTATACCAAAATATTTTTGTACGTCAAAAATTATTATGTGGGTAGGTACTCATGGGAATGAATTTAATATAATAATTGATATTATATAGAAAAACTAGACAATAATTTGTTGGTAAATGTGCAATCGTATTGACTATAATAATAATAATAATATATAATAATATGGTAATGACATAGGTATTTAGCCAGGCGCGGTTCAGTGTTCAGTACGATAATATAATATTTATTATTCAGTCTAAGTGTATATCTGTTAAAAACAAGTAAACACAAAAGCATTTGATTTCCATTGCGATACTATGTCATAATAATAATAATATTTTACCTAACTATGTAATAATGATGATCGAGTCGAAAGCGGTGGAGTCAGCCACCGCCCCTCCCCCTCCCCGGCCTACCAATGTTACGTTCCATATTTCTAGAAATTTCCCGACGACTCTTGCTCGGTTCCATTATAATAATAATATGACAAAAAAATAACAATATTCTTTGCGAGATTCTATTTATTATTTTCACAAAAACGACAGACCAAAAACGGCCGAGAAACAAAATATAGCAAACAGTGTTTATCGTCTCGCCGGGACGAGAAATCAACCGAAATCGGGTAATAGGCCTCACACTAAATTATTATTACTATTATATTATGTGGAATGATTTGATGCTGTGTTTTCCCTGCGCAATGAAACCCTCCGGAAAAACGGTTTCCCCAAATATCTGACTATAATATATATAACGTATTTTCTCGAAATCTGCTATATACCTTCCACCCACTTGAATATTTTATATTTTTACGGGGCTGCAAACGAGTTGCGTCCCAAATACTGAATTGTTGTGTCTCTCAGTTTTTTCAGGTTGCACTAGTTGTGTCCGATGGATTTTAAATTAAATCAAATTTAAATCGAGAAATTTGTTCGTTACAATATTATAAATATTCATATTTTTTTGCGCGAGAATAATTATTAATGCCGTTTTGTCATATTATTTATAACTAATATAAATTAAAAATAACTAAACATTCTGAAAAACGAAATTAAATCCATTTTTTTTATATTATTTTCATTATTATTTTAATTGACGAAAGTCATATTTTATTCTTGTGTAAAATATAATATATATATAATGTTGTATTGGACAAATTTCTCGATTGGTATTCATCAGCACACTATATATTATTATACTTGTGTAAACTTACCAAAACAGTTTTATTCGTTACAATCGCAAAAAACCGTGTACCCCACTTTTTTTCTTTGTGGACACAACTCGTCAACTGCGTTTTATGCATCGCTTGTGTGCCACAGCGCGGAATTAATATTAACATAATGATATTGTCGATTTGAAAATATTTTAAACAAAAACAGAGGGTAGTCCAACCACTTTACCCGCGAAACTCCCTGCAGAATTCTACGTTCTATACCGCCGTTATATTATCGTTTACTGATGATTTTTGTGTAGATTGGAATCAATAATAAAATATTATATTATAATATATTACCATCATAATACTATGCGGTTTTGAGTTTTTTAATCGTTGACAAATAAAACGTGTCGTTTGTTTTTGTGCATCACACAATACTATATTATATTATTTATTATCACTATTAATATTATTGTAATATTATTATTATTATATAGGTACGTGTATATAAAATAGTATATTATAATATATTAATTAACTATTTAATTGTTAGAGTCGTTTAAGTATATATATATATATATATGTGTGTGTGTGTGTGTGTGTGTGTGTGTATGTGTACAATTCGGTTCACACAAATGCAATTGTTTTTTATCGTTGAAATTATCAGTATTGTATTCTTCTTTTCATCGCGAATTTTTATTTATTTTTTAAAATCGTATAGGTACAAACTTATGATGTAATTAACTTTTTTTTTTGTATTAGCAAAAATTTGTATAAAGTAAACAAATTATGTGTCTCATCGGAGCTATGTCAGTCCGAACATTTCGAACCGTGCGACTAAAAAAAAAAAGGCCAAAAAAGGCGACTTTTATACGAGTACGATGACATTATTATTAAGCCGTTGATTGAGCATATATATAAATTACCTATTAATATATTATATAATTGCTTCTTTTCGCGAGTCGACTTTAATTCTGCACAAACAACACGAACACGCGCTAATACTATGGTTTTCGTGTCGATCGAAGTATAGGTAATATTATCATTACATTAATAATATCATACCATTAAAACATAATATTATTATCAATATTCGTGTAAGATAACATTATAAATTATAATATTATACGCCACGTGATAATTATATAAAATATTCTTTACCTATAAAACACGCACATAATATAATATAGAAAAATATACGCTACACTTCAATAATGCCGTCGATCTTCTTTTCGGTTTTATAAATCGCGTTTTAACATTTAATATTATTATATAATATACTATACCTTAATATATTATTACAGTTTAAGAATTTTTGTACCGGGCTACCGATGTTGGCAGTTTTCGTGTCATCGTTGCACCGATGCCGTATAGGTATATATAGGTACACTATAACTTACACCAAACACGATGTCCGGCGTGTGAAATATTATATTGAATTTGATTTCGATCCCATAAGACAGATTTAACGTTTTGTTTGTTTGATATTTTAAACGGTACCTATAATAGTTTGTAGTCTAAATCATAATCTGCAAGTGTTGTTGAAAAAAATTAATAATAAATAATAAAAAAAAAAAACAAACGTATAGGCGTAGGTATTTGTTGGCCTAGTATAATATTAGTGAATTAGAAAGAATTTTATTAGAGTTTATCGCTATTCAAACATTTTTATCGTTTACGACACATTTTGTATTTATATTATATTGTCTGATGGGCAAATATTAATTGATTTCCTATCCCAACTACTAGACAATATTTTTTTCGTTTTTTAATACATTTTTAATTGTTAACTTTATAAATACAATAAAATTGAAAAATGTGGGAAGGATTTTTCTTATTTTCTTTTTTGGCAGGTTTTCCCGCCTATACCTTGTTTACCTGTCAGTTATCGTAAATATTATGTTGTTTTTTTTTTTTTACATGATTGTTAATTTATAGGCTTAACGATTTAGAATAATTATTATCGTATAGAACTTAATGTTTTAATAACTCAACGTGAAATGTTCATTATTGTACGAACGTCTACTATTTTTAAGCATATATACGTACATACATGTATTCAAACATATGTATAACTCATGTCTTCCAGTAACATATATTATGTCAATGTGAAAATTTTACAAAAAGAGCATAAAAATCGCTGTCAGTTCTTTCAGTTTTTTTGTAACAAAATTATTTATTATAATCATATAATCATTATTACATCGTCTTTGTCTGTTGTATACCCCGTGCCCTATATATAATCCTATCCTACTAGCTGTCCCACTCGGCGTTGCCGCCCGAGTCAAAGATGAAACTAGGTAGTATAAGTAAGTGATATCAGAAAAACATCGCAATGGTGGCCGCTGTGCCAAAGATTTGGTTTTTTTTTTTATACGTTTATTTGTAAAAATATGTATACGCCATATTCCTAAGAATTGTATAATATAGTTATAAGATATGTAACCATTGACAACCCTATAAATAAACAGAGATTATTCATAATTATCTCAGGAAAAACTGTTACTGTAACTGATAACTATAATAATTGTAACCAATAACAACCATATTTTATAAGCAAAATAGGTACAAATTTTCGAATGTCATCATGGATTTCATTTCAATTTCATATTTTTGCATATTTGACTGATTTTACACGATTTTGCACGTTTAAAGTATTTTACGCATATAAATGCATATTATGTTGGTAAATCGTCGATTTATACAAAATTTAAAAATCACGAGCCGCCCCACACATATTATAATATAATTGTATATACACGTCTACGTACAATATTTTGAATATTATAATACTATACCGAAAATCGAAATCCCGATACACCTACTAATTATTAATCTCTACAGTACTGAGAACTATAATAATCAGACGGGCCGTATTTATTTTTATCCAAATCCACCACTGCATTAATATTCTGTACCAAATAAATTGTATAGGTAATCGTAGGTAATTTGCAACAATATTGAGCTAATAGGTCGGTTGTTATCATTCACATCGTCGTTAATTTTTTTTTCTACATTTTTTTCTCGGGCGACTAATTTAAATTTTTAAATTTTGTGCGTAAAATGCATTCGATAAATTGCACGTTTTTTTTGCAAATGTTTAACGCGTATGTAGGTATGCGCATATTTGAGTATTTTTTGTCAGTTTCGACGAAGACCGACGAGTAACCATGGTAACCGCGTGCGCAGAGTTTCGGGTCAGGCGCGGCATTGATTCGTTTTGGCCCACGAATTAGTTTTTTTATATCTTCCATGTTATTATTATAAAATATACCCAATACTCGCAAATATAACCCCTCAAATGAATTATTTTGACCGGGTGGTCTGGAGATCGATTTAATTATAGAAATACATAATATTATGACCTTTATGACGTGACATTTTATTTTGTATAGGTATCTGAATGTTGACAAAATACTGCGATAAACATAAAGACCTTTAATAACACAGAATAGGGAATTATTGGTTTGGTAAAATGTAATACACTTTTTTTGTACCTACGTGAATAATTTTATATTGAGCATTTATACGACACAGTATATCTGAGCCGTTCAGGGGCTGCAAGAGCAGCACGTCTCTTGGCAACACATTTTTAATCGAATATATAAGAAACCGCTCGAAAGGTTCTTCCTTTCTTCGAGGAAATAATGTGTAAGTTTGCTGATTCAAAATAGCAAGAATTTTAATCAACTGGCTGGACATTACTTTAGATATGAGATAAATATTTTAAATTGTGCTATTCCCTCGTTTATATACCTACGTAGGTACTATTCAAGCCACATAAAAAATGTTTGGTAAAAAATTACCACGTGCAAATAATTGTTTACTAAACATTTTATTAATTATTTATAACCTACTATAGCAGGAGCGGATCTACGGAAAGACATTTCGTGGGTCGGTGCATGCCACCCTCGTACCCTCTTCCTCCAAATCTGTAAGACCAAGGGCCCTCTTGATTATTTTGCCTGGGGCATTAAAAGTTCTAGTTACACCACTGGTGTAATATCATATTGTCGCCGATTTACAACAATCTAATTAGTTCGGGGAGAAACTTAAAAAAATAAGCATCAAATGTGTCCCCGCGCACTGCTGCAGCGATAAAATGCTGCAGACTGACACAATTTCGGCGGCACCACCGAGACAGTAAGGGATTCAGCCATCAATGGAGTGTATGGACCTAACCTTAAACGCCTCGAGAATTGCTGAAAAATGCCGACCGGAAATGTCTGTTGTTGACCTCAGAGGGGTGCCTCAGTGGCAGAGTCCTGGTCGGCGGCGACAGGATTAGACGCTGTCGATATTGACCATTATTAAATAGACACTGGCAGGCCCATTATTTCGTCAAGCGAATGAGTTGACCTTGTATTCGATTTTCAAACTTCTTGACTCAGCCAAACAATTTTATCAGCATATAAAATATAAATCACACAAAACAGGGAAACACAAACGCTCTGCCATACAGTATAGGTGTCTGGTGTTGACAGCGATTTTGAAGGGCAGTTCCTCGATGATCGTTAGGTCAGGTGGGTGGGTGAACGTACATTGTTACACGAACATAATATTAAATACTATGTGTGCCTATATAGTATAATATAGTAATTAATATTTCAATTACAGCAATAATTATAGATACAAACATACCATATGGGTAGTGGGTACTGCGTAAGGGGTGGTAGGTCATTCAAAAAATGAATTGTTCGATAAAATATTTCACTTTGCTATGCCACTGGTTGTCGAGAGTGCAGTCTTTATTATGCAACTATTTTAAATTTTAATTCAATGGTAAATTATTGTATACTATGAAAAACACTTCTAAGACAGTCTGTCAGCCTTTATGTCTACAAAATTGATGCATTCCTGTCAAAATTAAAATTCCAATACTCATATAAAATAAATGTGGTTTTACAATAATTTTTTTTTAAATTCTTATGAGGATAAAACCAAATAAGAATAAAATATCTTTGAATAATAAATACAAAAAATACCATTTTTTGAAAAAAGAAAATAGTTTTATATTAATCATACAAAATACTTGATTAAATAATTTGTATACATAACATATTAAGATAATCATACATTTGTTTTAATTTTAGGGATTTTAGGGTATCAAACACAGAAATTTAAACAGAAATTATTAAATTTAAAAAATAATTTAATCATAAATTATGTCTACATCTATTTACTTAGATTGAAAATTAAAATGTCTACTGTAATTAAATAGTCTATACATTATAAATAATAATAATATTTAATATGTATACATACAGCATTATAGTTAAGTTATTTAAAAAATTTAAACAGTAATTAATTTATCACTTTTTGCTCACAAATCTGTAGTATTACAATTTTATTTAATTAAACTAAAACAGAATTAAATAAGTAACTGATTTTTATGGTAAGTGACAATTAAAAATTTTCAGGCATTGTGTTGATCTTTTATTAAGTCCAGAGTCAGACAAACACAAAAATTCTTCCTTTTAACAAATTAGTTTATAGAATCATATCTGTACGAATACAACGGTTACTTGGTCTTATATCTGGATCCTCCGAAGATGAGGATGATTCTGAATATGAACGACTTCTGTTGGTACTGTGAATTTCAGACCGTGAACCGTTGGTGTTTATTTTTCTTTTTTTATGTTTATTTTTTTGTTTTTGTTTTTTTTTTTTGTTTTTGTCACTTTGTCGAGCTTCTCGCATCAAATGAGCAGTTAGAGTACCTCGAGTATCAGTTATAGATTCTTCATCAGATGATGAAGAATCTAGATTAGGCCTCGATCTTCTTACTTGAGGTGGATATGACATTCGAGATAAATCACATACAGATTGCACGGGAAAACTAGAAGAATCATTTACAGTTGGAGAGAATATTCTTCTTCTCCTTAAATTATACCTATTCAATTGAAAAAAAATAGAATTATATATCTTTATAAACACAATGTATAAAATATAGTTGAAGCCATAATTTTCTTACCTGTTGTTTGGTCGATCTAATGAATCTCGAATTCCAGTAGACGTAGATGGTTGGTCAATAGAAGCAGAATTCAGTGCATCAATAGAACGGAAGGAGTGACTTAGAATTTCAACATCAGAGTCATCAGTGCTAGAACTCAATACAATAACTTCCATTATACTTGGATTTTGAACTTCTTCGCTCTCTGAATCCTCCAGTACAATAGTTTCACCAATAACGTGTAGTACTGGAGGTCGTTCTGAAAATCTTGGTGCCTAAAAATATACATATATTTATATTACCAATAACTTATAATTTGCAATATTTTGATTATTTTACAGTCAGTTCTCTGGGATGCGGCGGATAAGTATATTCAACATTGCGATCAAAGCCATTTATGTCATATGGACTATTAGCATAAGTGTATAGTTCATGGCAAAAATGTACTGCATATCCGCTCAGAAATGGGTCTAAGGCATTAAGCAAATGTAATTGTCTTATTTCATAAAGCACAATTGATCGCATTATCAAATTTGCCACAGCAACATCAGCATTCAATGGGACAGGTTCGGGTGAACCCTCTATTCTTCTACATTCCCTTATGGCAACAAGATCTCTAAGGATAAATCCATGTAATCTATGTACCTGTGTTGGATTATCTCTGAAAGAATAAAAATATACTTTATATTTAACATAAATTATAAAAGAAAAAGTTTCCAGGGAGAGACAAAGTGAATAAGTACTCCAAGATAAGACACAGGTTAATCAATTTTTATCCAGTATTTCAAATCTCTATTACATAACATAAATTACTGGTTAGGCAATGAGATATGGTGGGTTGTCATCTTATTCTTATGGAATACTTATTAACTATATAGTACGAGTATATATATATTTACATCAATACAGATTTTAACTATGAATGTTCAATCATAATCCAGAACAAAATATAAAAAAATTGTAAAATATTAATTAATTAAATATATACAATAGTATATTGGAATGTGCACGGCATACAGTCATAACAAAATATATAAAGAATTGCGTGAATGTGAAAAAATATTAGTTTTATAAGTATACAGTGAATAGTGAACGGTTAACAACGAGTATATTATTTTATTACTTGCTTTATTCTGTTTTAAATTATATGTATTTTCTTTAAATTCTGTGGTTACCCGTGTCAGGCACAATTCTGAGGGGGGTTTAACAACACAAATACAATATGCATTGATTATAAATAAAGTATAAAATAATATACTGAATAAAGGAAATAAAATTAGTTTTTTATGAATATCAATTAATTTGCAAATGTTTGTAATTTTGTTAAAATTCTAACTCTAGATGCTCATTGAAAATTGTTGTGAATTTATGCTCATATTTTTTTCTTTTTAAATTACACTAATCACAACTAATGAACCTCATATTAAATTATCAAGTTTTTTGGGTAACAAAAAAATCGAAAATTCTCATGCCTCAAAAAAGTCAAAATATTTTGTTTATCATGTATAGAAAATTGTCATATAACTGTTTAATTTTAAGTAAATACCAGTTATTAGTTTTTGAATTACATATTTTACATTAGACAATAACTGATGTATATGAAATAGTCATAAGACAAATTAAATAAAGATAATAATATTATCTAAGACTAAAATTTTTAATTAATATTTTTTTTAATTTTACCGATAGAAAGCTGAGGAACAATCTCTAAAACGACCAGTTACATCAGGTAATGGTAAAGCCCAAGCATCATTGATATACACTCTTATTCTTGTTGCTTGACCTGAAAGTTAAAAGGAAATGTTAAAATGTATAAACTACTAAAAATTATATTATTAAGTGAAAGTCACACTTGTGTGTGTCATATCCGTCTTATAAACGTACGATATAACAAATTTTACATTCACGATAATCCATTTTACTGTTATTTCTTAAATTAGAGTTAATTGACTTTTTATACAAGTCAAAGGTAAGATTATTATCTAGGGCATCTCGAGGCTTATATTAATATTTTAATTATAAAGCAAGTAATGAGCATATTAAAACTGTATTTATTTTTGTACATTTTAAAATGATCATATCTTGCTTCAAAATTAAAATACCAATAAAAGACTACGATATCCTAAATAATAATCATACTTTTAAACTTTATAATACGTAAATTCACTCTAATTTTAAAAATAATTGATTAAAAAGTATTATTGTAAACGTACTGTTTGCTATGTTGTATGTTTGTAGAATGTAACCAACACACAAGGGTGGCATTCTCTTAACAAAATTATAATAAATACCAATAATTGGTCTTTCTAAAACAGGACTTGGATAATTCTGAAACACTTCATAAAATCGAGTAATCTCATTATCGTCAAAGCTTATACCTCGCCGTTCAAATAAACCTAAATTATTTCTCTCCCTTCGACGGATGATATCCATTAACATATTGAATCTGAGGTATCTAGATAAAACATAAAAAGCCAGTAGATTCATTATTTTTATATATAATGAGATACTTTACAAAACAAATATTTTAATATACAATACAAAATTCAACTGTAATATAGGTATTATTATGGGGACCGTGTTCGTTCGGACAATTTAGCATAATGCATTTGAGCAAATAATTTAAAAATATTATGTTAGGTTGATCTTTTCTAATATGTTACACAATGTGTTTCAGCAATATTTTATCAATGCATTTTGGCTTTTGTTTTAATAGACTTGGAATCATCCGTGAATTTCACTAGTATTATTAATAAGGCCGGAACTTGATGACCTAAAAATCTTTAAAAAATGCACACAAAAAAGTGTTAAAATGACTTATAGATATCAAAAAATGACTTAAAAAAATGGCACAAAAAATAACAAAAATGATTATGACTGTGAAAAATATTATTTTTTATAAATTTATGTTTTTTAATAATTAACTCATGTGTCAGAAATCATAATTCATAATTATTTTTATTAATTATATTTTTTAATAATTTATTTATTATTTTATTAGTATGAATTTAAATTACGCAATTTTTTGTACACATTAAATATGTTTTTATTACTTAAACAATTTAAATTAAAGTTATGTACTAAAAAAAAATGTGTCATATTGTTTAAATACTACTAAACAATAAATGTGTTACATTGAGCTATTAAAGTGTGTTTAATATTTGAAAATAAAAAAGATTGTTGATTGTCCGTTAGTAAAGTCAAAATATAGTCTATAAATCTATTCTGGGTAAACCAATCAAATCGAAATTACAATAACACAGGGGGTTTCTCACGCACGTCTGCACTGGGCCTAAAAAAAATTGAAACAAAGATACAAAATAATATCAATACGTAAATAATTGAAGAATTCAGCTATACAATATAATATGTTAGTTTTTTTAAATATTTAATTTTATCAAAATAATATGGAATAAAACATGTTTTTTCTGGAAGAAAAATGCATTTATACCTACAAAAGTAGAAAAATGCATAAAATGCACTAGAATTGTTAAAAAAAATGACCTTACAACTGAGAATTACAGAAAAAATTCAAAAAAAAATTTGTACCATTGAATTCTGCATGGCACAAGTCAAATTTCTATAAAGAAGGGTCTTTTGTCTCATCATAACACATTGTATCATACTCACTCAAACACATTTTAAGAAGCTCACCAAAACACATTGACCTTTTTAAGCGGATAAAAAGGTTATTATCCCAATTTATATTAATATGCTCATTATTATAATAACTAAAATATAATTTGCTTCAATAGTCTATTCAGAATAAAAGCACACCAGTTTGCAAATGCATTAACAATGGGCGGTAGTAGAGGAATGAGTATATGTTGGATATATGTGCCAACATGTCTACGTGTTTTTGTTCACCGCCTGATGTACTCTTATTTTGAAAGAGTATGGGTATTTTTATAATAAGTACATTGATTTATTTATAAACAAACATAAATAAAATAAACTATTGATACTTTACATTCCAAATAATAATACAAATTTGTTAAATAGTATTTTCCTAATAATTAATAAGTACTTGTATCTTACCTGGTTTCTGGAGTATCAGTAGCAACACGCACATTTCTAAAAAAACAAACATGTTAGTAAAAAATATTATGTAATATTGTTTTATGTTATAAAATAATGTATTTCTCACGGTATCGGCATCATTGGGGGTATGAACCGTTCGATCCGGTCTGTACGAACATTAAATGTTTCACGGACGCCCTCAGCATCATTAATTGAATGAAAAATAAGACTGTACGTTTTCTTACATAATGGACAAAATGGTGTAGACGACTAAATAATAAGCATATAAAAATATAATCGTTGTGATTAAGACATATAAGAAACTTTTCATCAAGTTTCTAATTAATCAAATTAGTTTTAATATTATCTGCATTAAGTAAATAATTAAATAAATAAATTGTATTAGATTTTTTTAGATTGTACTAAATAAATACTTCAGACAATAAATATGACATTTTTCTGAAGTTAAATTTAAGTTCAGTCTTTTTAATATTTAAACTATTGTTGACCCCTTTTTATAAATTTCAATTACTGAGAAATCATTCAATGTTCATTAAAAAAAATGTATAACTTACAGTTGTCCATCGTTTTAAACACGGAAAACAGAATAAATGCCAACATGCATCTGTATGACATCTATTGGTAAAATCATCAAGACAAATAGCACATTGAGCATCAACAGGAGTTGGAGGGCGTCGCACTAATTCTGTACTAGGCATTCCACGCCTTGATGTATCATTAAAGTTTGTTACATTAATGTTTGGTACAATAAAGTCTGGTAAACGAATGGTTGGTGCATTAAAGTGTGATGCATTAAAGTATGATGCATTAAAGTGTGATGCATTAAAGCGTGGTACATTATAGTTTGGTACAGTAATGGTTGGTGCATTAATGGTTGGTGCATTAGTGGTTGGTACAGTAACAAGTCGTTGTAGAGTTAAGTTTGATGGATCAGGAATATCATCTTCATCGGATGAAACCTCCACTACAAGGTTAGGTTCAGTTTTTATGACTATTGACATGTTGAATCATAAATTTTAATTCTAAAAAAAAAAAAAAAAGTACCTAGTTAAATTATTCTGTACTAAATAACATTAGGCATTAGCAAACAGAAGTATACAAAATAATAATGTCCAATATAATATCCTGTTATAAGACAAAAATCTGAAATACCAACATTAATACAACAGCAGCTCTCTTAACTTATTCTGTAAGCCCATACTACTCAAAAGTAACTAATACCAGTAACCCAGAGTTCTTACATTTTTGGGAAGATATTACAATAGGTAGTATAACTAAGATGTGATTTTGCTTACCATAATATAATTAGATATTCCACAAATAAACTCTTTATTCACTATTCAGGTATAATAAATGAATTATGTGTGCCCGTTGTAACTTATATTTTAATTTGTTTTGTATCGCCAGAATCAGCTAAGGAGCGTCAATAGTGTTAATTTAGATATAGTAAATAAACACTCAGCGGTCAGTGTGGGATTAAGTTGTGAAACTGCGGGCCGTTGAGAAAAATTACAATCGAAATGTTTTTTGTCAGAAGTGAGTGAATAACGTTCGGGAAGCCGACAATTTAAACACTGGCGAGATCACAGGAAGAGTTAAATAACAGACGTCAAGTTAAAGCAAACAGAAAAACTAGATCACTTGCGAGTTGCGACTGAAACACGACTACTGACTATTCAAAGTCCAACCTATCCAACCGCTTTAGTCAATTAATACGTTCTCCAGAAGAAAGGATAGAGGAACATTATAATTAAACATTAAAATTATAAAACTCGCCTTTAGAAAGAACTGACTGGCTGGTCGCGACGGAAGGTATAACTTTTCAATGCTACGGCTTACGAATGTGTTGTAGCCGTCAGGCGTCAGCCGCGTTGATTGCGTACCTTAGATCCTTAGGTATCGTCATAGACAAATAAATTACATTATTTGGGTACCGTCGAGACGTCGATCGGCTGCCGGCCAATGACTGGTCGACTGCATCTCTTTTATGTTTACGGACACTACTTTTTTAGTTTTTACATTCTCCTTGATCGACATACAGGGTGGCCAACCCCGGTTCCCGCGGTGTCGTGTAATGCCGTTGCGTCGAACACTCGATCAGTCTTAGATCATAATTCATAATATACAAGATATAGATATTACATAGAATATTAGATCATAGTTTATTAGATAATAGATTCTAAGCCAGTCAAATGTCAATAGCCATCACTCATCAGTCTTCAGTATTTCTCACTATTTCAGTATTTCAGTGAGTGTCGAGTGAATCAGTCGATAATCGAAATTACTGTTGACTGTTGAGTGTCGAGTACCGTGGTCCGTGAGACACTGAGGTCTGACTGTCTGAGACTCGTCATTACTCATTATTCGATTTATTCGTGAATCCGGAATGAGTAGTGAGACTCGTGACGACTCCTCACTCCTGTTGTCCTATTATAAAAATGTCAAAACTCCAAACGACTAAAACCTGTAAAACCTTAAGGATTTAGATCAATAGCTCATAATATTGTACCGCTACGAAGAGAAGATATTATCTTCTCTACTTTGTGTTTATTCGTGTATTATACAATATGATCGTTATGATTCGAGCCTAAGACTAAAGTGGCAAAATATTGAATCCATGTCCTTCGACCGCACGAGGAGGTTCACTTAAATACTTAGATCATATTATATAAAGTTGCAAATAATATATTAATTTTTATATTCTACTTCTCTATAGTCATCATTATCTAATAACGCTGCCATTATGAGTTTATGATACCTACGGTGATTGAAAAAAACACTAATCAGTCATCACTTTAAAAAAATTTGATGACAACATACTTCCATGATGGTCCATACTACATACATAGTACAGTTTATAAATTTGTGATGGACGATTGTGACTATTATAGTATTTATTATAGTATGAGACTTAAAATATGTACATAAATATTGAAAATACATACTTAAATTGAGGTATTTGGACGATGTCATGTCCCACAAATTTCTATATTAGGTACCTTTAACCTGTGGCTTGACCGAAACAGTGCCATGTTTTGGGTATGAGGAGCTAGAGGGAGCAATTGGCGACAGAGGGTCAACATTTTTAGCCCGTTTCTTTAATACTTTATAGTTTATACTTTCCAGTTTCCTCATTATAAATTTATATTGTCATCAAAAATTATTGCTAAACAATAGATGGGTAGATTCTTAATAGGGAAAATATTTTAAATACTAAAATCCTTAAATGCTAAAATGTTTCACTATAGTCTACAAATGACTATAAATAAAGATCCCCGCAGGTAACAATTATTGTTGGCTACCTGATTGTTTTGAAATCCCTAAATTATTATTATTATCCTATATGTGGAGTATTTTCTTGTATAAAAATCTAATATTTTACAAGTTAGCAATTACTAATTAGTTATAAGTATTTAACCTTTAAATACTTACAATTCATTTACTACTCTTCCAAAATTCAAATAATGTATCAATTATATGTATAGAAGTATACCAAACAATATTCTTCTTTGGAATAAGGAATAAAATATATGTTGTTATAAAAACATAAAAAATAAAAATATGTAGTAGTTTTTTTCAAAAATGTTTTTTTGCAATGACTTAAAATTACGTATGATAATATTTTTAAAACATTAATAGTTTTGGAAATAATAACATTAATAAGTGTTCTGCAATAAAATAATAAACCAATTTATGTATTAATGGTTTATATAAGATATCTACCACAAGGATAATTAGTGTAGGATACAATATCATAGCGCTATATAATATAATACATATTTATTGATTATTTGTTTGAAAAATCTATTAAAATGCAGGAATAATATAAAAATTATTTTTATACTCTAATAATTAAATAAATTTTGATAACAATTAGTATAACATTCATAGTTAAATATTCTTATTTAGTATAATATGAATTTATAATGATAACATAACATGATTTAGGTACACATCACAACAAAATGAGGAAACTACAAGAAATTCTTTTGACATATGCAGTGTTAATAAAATGCATTATTTTATCAACATTGTATGAATTTAAATTAAATTAATAATTACTCTTGTTCCAGAATTTCTTGAGCTCCATATAAAAATAAAAATTATACATTTATATATATATATATATAATTAGGTATTTGGACATTTGATAAACAAAATATGGTCAACAAAATATTTAAAGTTGAATTTAACCAAAAATAGTACACATTTAAAAGGGTAAAACATGGTCACAGTATGGAATAAATAACCTATCTAGTGTTCCATTACTCTAAACACCAGTTCCAGTATTACTGATGACTGCTGGGCTTTAACTGCTATTGCATTCACAACTGGGACAAGATGTTCGTCCAAACTTTGCATATACAATGGAGGAAGTTTACTTTGTCCACTTCCAGCTTCATATCCTACCTGTAATATTTGACCAATATGTTAAATTTTAAATAAAATAAAATATTCTTAACTCCAAATATATTACAGTTATTTTCAGGATTCTAGATTTAAACACTCTAAAGGTATCTTAATTGTATATTGTTTAAAGTCAATAATAATTCTAAAATAAAATTTTACCGAATCGGGATTGATGACAATTCGTAAGGCCAATGGACTCAATGACGCTGCAGATAACAAATCTAAAAGTGGAACCAAAGCAGTACATGTTGCCTTGGATATGGATTCAGCTGTTCTACTAGTGTCCAAAGGTTCATCAACACGATCAGACGTTTCTTCACACTATATATTAAAATTAAATAAATTTATCTGGCAACAATTATGTTATTAATTTAATAGTAAGGATATTTATGAAAGTTTTTGTGAAAATATTCTATAAGTTAAAGAAATATTATAAGTGAAGATATATGAAACACTTTCCAATTCCTTGATCCATCTTAGCCATTTTAAGGTATAATAAAGGTATTGATATTAATAATAATCATAAATCATTTAAAATGAACATACTTGTATAACAAACACTTCAGTCCATCGAATAAAACGTCTTTTCCCTGAATAATCAACACCATTATGTACTCTAATTGAGTACACACCATCTAATAGTCTGCCATCAATACAACTCTTAACTCTGAACAACAAACAAAATATTTTGATGATATTATAAATAAATTAAATTAATCATTTATTTCTCACCCAATGTTGAAATTAACATCGTCTTCTGTCCAGTGGAAAATCACGGTTTGTTCATCATTGGTTCCACAATTTAATTCAAAGTCTTTCATTAGACGAAGAGCATCGCGTAATAATGCCATCTTCTGTGATGACATTTCAACCATGACTCCATCTTCCACTATGCGCCATCTGGTACTAGCCTCATCTTCTAAATCACCATTCAGTGCAATAAAACTGGCACCCGTGACTATATAACCCATCATTTAGATTAATTAATATATAATTAATGTCATATAAATTAATTCAATTACTTTGTCTAGGTTTATTGTGTATATTAATTGCCTGTGTATTGTAGTTTCCATCATCTTTAGTTGATTGAACACATACTAGATGAGAATCAGCAACTGCACTGAAGTTAGCACCAAATGCTAAAAGACACCGATTTGACGCTAATACCAATCTTGAAACCTAAAAATAAACACATTTTTTAAGTTAAAATAAATAACATTATATACTTTAACAAATTTGTATAATAAATTTACTTGATCATATCTATTTCGAGGTAATAGCACCATAATTTGTTTTTCGTCCATATGTATATAGCACCCTTTAACGGTTGGTAAACCATAAGAATATTGTCTAAAATCCTTTAAAAATATACATATACATTTTTAAGTTGATACAAATTCTTATAAATGTTGTTTGAGTTTCAAAGTAATAACTTACTACTAATAGCTTAATGACTGTTTGACCGATTTCTGTATATAAAGAAGGTCGATTTCTAATGGACACTAACATACACGGATAATAACGATATTCTGCTCCTAGTCGTAGCATTAACCGAATAGGGAACATTTTGGCCCAAGGCGTTTCATATCTAAAACATAATTAAATATGGTTTTAGAATTTAGAACCCCGAGTTACCATAATGATTAAATCTAGCTTCACGGCTACATCATCAGTCGTATTCTCTGCCTATTATCGTATTCTGATTGGCAGTTGTAATCATAGTATCATGCACTAACTATAATTTATCAGGAAATCAACTTTTGGATATAACATGGGCATAGGAGTATCTAGACTTTTAAGACGTGGAGTGATAAAATTATAAATGCCTCACAGATTCGTGGGGAGGGACTGAGGGAGGCAAAGCCTACCAAAACTACTCGATCTTACAAGTTACAAACCTGCAACAATCAATACTTTTAAACTTTTTATGTACATTTTAACATACTTCATATTAATAATAAAAACAAAATAAATATATTATTCTCTTTTTATTAATTTAAAATGTAGATCTGTTCGATAAAACATAAATATAAAACTCATGGTGAATTACTAGTAATATATTACAGTCCGCCAAAGCATACATCTATATAATGTTTTTTGATGTGACCCATTGACCAAAACATAGCTCGTAAGCCATCCATTTCTGTGTTATGTGTATCTTAATGCTAAATCCTCTATCAATTATAGGAACATGGAATAATTTAAAACAAATTAATATCACCACTTATGTCCAAAATAGTTTAAATTTGTTTTTGATAAATATTTCATAATTTAAAAACATAAAACTGATGGTATTTCACTAAAATAATAATAGTTAAACACTTAGACCTAAACAAACAAGGGGAGCAACATTTTAACTCGAGGGGTGCTAAACACACCTTTGAACCACCTAGTTGCGCAATGAAAATGATACACAACATAGCTATGAACCTGGATTTAAACTAAATTTAATTTTAAATTGATAAGATATTAAGAATTACAATAACTTACTGATGAACAAGCAATGCAAATAAATAAGGAGGTGATGGTAAATGTAACTTTTGCATACACTGGTATGTTTGTCTTACAAATAAAAATCCACCATGGTTATTGGAATCCAATAATGTAGTATTAACAGGTGCAGTAAAGGACATATCACTAACTGTTATACCTAAAATAATACGATAGTTAGATATTAACCAGTGATAACTTAAATAATAATAGTCTTCTTTTGAAAATAATAATGTATACCTGTTGCAGCGTTTTTATACAAATTGTTTACGAAGAGAAATATATCACGAGGTGGATGTTTTTCATTGGGTAGTGTCTCCAATAAAATTACTACCTCATCTTGACCAACACATGCAAGACCTTCAGTACTCATACACCACGTTTCACGTTTAACACAACAGTCCACTGTTGGAAAAAAAATATATGCCATGATATTATATTAAATACATATTATTAAAAAAAAGTATGCTTACAAAAAACTCTCCTGACGTAAAGAAATAAATTAGGATTGACAGCAAACATTGTTTCTGGGTCATTTAATGCTATTGGACGTTCAGTGTCATCAAATATTAATTCACCCTGATCTCTCTTAGCTGCTGGTGGCAGACCAATATTGGGTATGTAACTTTGTGTTTGAGAATTAAGTGGCCTTCTGTTAGCAGGAATAACACCTAAAAATTTAGAGAATTATTACAAATAAATATTTTTTAGTTTATTAACAAAGCCATTTAAAGTTACTATTCAATCAAAAACTTCTGTGATAATATTCAGTAATAATAGGATGATGAATCAGAGCACTGAGTGTTAGTAAAATAAGATATTCAACACACAAATTATTACAAAGAATCTGAAGCATAAAACACAGAATGTAAGTTATTTTATCCTTTAATAATGCAACATATTACACAGGCGTTTTAGGGCGATAAATTCAAATTATAATTTACTAACTTTTGGATTTGTAGAGAAGAATATAAACTATGCTCAAGTGAGGATCTTTTTTCCATATTATTATTTTAAAACAAATTATTAAGTATTCTCTTTTACAAATTTGATAAAAAAATTTGCTCCAATATAAATTATAAATAAACTTTAGTAAGAACCTAATAAGTAGATTTGCAATGTTACACTTGTGTAAGGCAGATACAACAAATGTCTGTACGATGTCCTCTTAGGACAGTTATTATCTTAGTAAATTTTTGTTTTTTAATTTCATATTATGAAGTAAACTTTTTTCTAAAAATGATGATTTATCAAATATTGAATCAATGGTTATTTTTTTATAATATTTAAACATTCTAATCACTAGAATAATACACCAGTTTCAATTTCTTTTATCATTAAAGTGATGAATTTTGGGTTTAATTTAATACGACTTACTGTTTATAGTAGGACTAAGCTTCTTTAATGAACGTGATAGACGTCTTGTTGGTATAATTCTTTCAGATGACCCATCTAAATCCGTTAAATCACCTCCAGGTCTGATACCATCACTAAACATGACCTGCTTAGGAACATCTGACTTTACTCGTCCTAAAATCAATAATATTATTGATAATCAATAAGTTAGATTGACCAAATTTAAAATGTCTACATATAGTATTTTAAATAATCTGAAAATATTAGTGTTAGAACTTATTAGTAATATAATAAATGTGAAGTATACATACTGTAATAATAATTCAAAAAATTAATACAATTTAGTTATTAAAATAGCTGGTAATAATAAAAAAAACATTCAATTCATATGTTTTTGTGGATATAAAATTAAAATTTTTGAAAAATTATTTTGAATTGCGGACATTTAAAAGAAAGTTAAAAGTAGAAGAAAAATAACAAGAAAATATGCTTTTTAAGCAGATACCTTAAGATACATTTTTTTGAAAATTGTGAAATTTAAAGTTAAAAAAACATTATTTGTTTATAATATTTAAAATTGTATTTATGTAGTTAGTGAATGATAGTTTAACTAAGTTATCTCTACATATTATTAAATCAATTTACTGATCTTAATAATTTGAACTTTAAATTATTATTTTAATAATAACAGTTAAATAGTCTTATTTAGTGTTTGTTTAGAGATTAGAAGTACTTAAATTTGATTGTACAGTAGTCAACCATTAATAAATTATTATACTAGATACAAATGTATAAGCTAGTAAAACAAAACAATTATATAAAATGGAATGTTGAATTATGCATAATGTAATGTACCTTCTCTTTTGAGTACGCTCACAGGAACTAAAACTGATGGCACAGGTTGATTTTTTGAATCAGTTACTTGTTGTAATGGAGGAACAGTTGAACAATATTCCATAGGATTATTTGGATTTGGATGTTTAATTGTAGCTACTTTTTGTTCCACTTGAGATGCTATAATACATTTGGAACGTTTTAAATTACATTTTATCGTAAATAAAATCATCATTTATTAATGTTTATTATATTTTACCTCTAGCGAGTGTGTTATAACAATGCTGACAAACTCGTCCTTCATTATTATTCATGTACGATAGGCGAGCTCGTAAATTACAACATTTTGAACATAGAACCTAAAAGAAATCATGGTTAAATATATTCTATAATGACTTTCAAAGTTTATATAATTTACTTCACCGCAAGCTCTACAGTGATGCCTGCGTTTAACAACAGTAAATTTCAATTGACATCTCATGCAATTTTTTGCTGCTTCATCTGGTACCCAATATGGTTGTAGTTTACCAAGACGACGTTCAATTAATGACAGTGCACAGTCTGAATCTAAAATATAATATTTAAATGTTGAACAAAGATTTATTTACATCTAACAATAAAGCACTTTAATTTACCTGTGCTTAAGGTTGATGGTAGTTCATTTTCACAATTTGTCGATCCATTTAAATCAAGAGTACTAGGTCTTTGTAAATGGCTTCCTTCCACATTTTCTATAGTATCACCAATCACTTCAGATGGTAGGGAACAAGTACTCTGAGAATCTAAAGAGTCGGTGATAGTGTTAACACTTACTTGATTGTCATCTTTTAATAATATTGTTTCAGTTGATTCTATACTACACAATGAATCAGTGGGTTCTTTTTCCAGTGGATAAACATATTCAACTTGTGATTCTAATAAAAGTCCTTTGTTTTTTTGTTCTTCTATTATAACTTCATTATTAGAATTTTTTTCTAGCAATTCTTCGTCTATTTGTTGGTTAAAGGTCTGAATTGTTTCATCATGTTGAAATTCTAATTCTAAACTTGAATCAGGAACAATGGGTAAATCTGGAATGTCATTTTCCTCATCTATATGTTTTTGAGATTTGTCTTTTGTAACTTCGCATTCAACTGCAACATCTAAAATTACTTCCAACTCATTTTCTAATTGTTCAACAGTTGTACTTTCCTCAAAACTGACATCTACTTTTGACGAATCCTCAAGTATTTCTTCAAGTATTACTTTTTCTTCTTCAGAAAGCAGTAATTGTTCATTTTCATCTTCCTGAGGTTCATCATAGTTATTGTTTAAAAATAAATCATTGGATGTTTCAGATGATATTGTATCTTTTGTTTCTGATATACTATCATCACATATCAATGGTTTTTCGGCAATTAATTCGTCAGAAAATTCAGAGCGGGGTGATAGGACATCGGTTGAACTGCTACAGTTGTAATTTACTGACAATAAGTCTTCTCGTTCTTCATATTCTTGAAGACACTTATAAAGTTCTATGTCTGAAAAATCAGCATTCGTGCTATCTACATCACAAATCTCCGATGTGTTTAGAGACTGTAATTCACTAGATATTGTACAATCATCTTTGGATGAATCAGGTGAGGTAATCAGTACAGGACAAGATGCAACATCCGGTAGCCTTTGGATGTTATCGATTGAATAATTGTTATCGCTTTCCTTAGCTGAATCGTATGATTCTAATAAGTCTGGACGAAAGTCTTTTAACATTTCTTGACCTTCATAGGGATCTGGAGGTTTATTTAAATTAAATGGTTTGTATTGGTATTCATCGACTACATCTATTAAACTGTTAACTGCTTTTTCGCTTGAAGGCAAATCAATATCCAATAGAGGTGTAATTTCTTCTGGATCAATAGTTTCAACAAATCCATTTTGAAATAAATCAGACTTGACAGATGTAGTGGCTATAGGTTCTATACCAAAATCAGCATCAGCTAAGTTTATAGGTTCAAATGCAGGACGACGGTAACTTGAAGCTGGTAACATTTTTCCAGTAATGGTGTTAGCTTGTGGCTAAAATATTTTATTATAAACCAATGTTCAAAATTATTAACTAATATAACTAAATAATTACCTGTATCGCCGGCACAATATTAGACCGTCCATTTAAAATGGATGCTTGGAGTTGTTCTCTTTCTATATTAAAATAATAAATATTACACTGTACAGATTACGATTGAATGAATAATAACGATCAAGTCATCAATGTAAAATTACCTTCGTTGAACTCGAATTCGTCTAGCACTTTGTCTAAATCGACAGTGAACTTTTCCATTATATTGAAGTTGTCCGCGACAAACGATTCGGATGAAAACGTTTATCCCATAATTGATTTGAATCTACATCGCTAGTAAAAAATCTTACAATTACGTAGTTAAAAAACGTTTATACAACTTTGCATACCAACCACCTATTTTATAATAACCACTACAAAACCACACAAAAATAAAACTAGTACTTGAAATCCTTTTGTATTTATACCTACGATACTTAAATTACGTCACACAATATACAGAATGTAGGACCAATAAGTAATAACAACAATTACACATTTTTATTCATACATTTTTAACACAAATCGCTAACATCGAAGTTTCTTTATCACACATAAATTGTCTACTGATAAGTGATAACAGATAATTATCTCAGCTTATGGCACGAATATAGATAAAGATAATATCACAGATTATAATATTAAACAAGTTTAATATAATCTGTGACTAAAGTATCTATAGCCGTGGTTAATGACACGGTCCACGAAAATTAAGATGACGTAAATGACGTATCCTAATTTGTGACACGGACACACGGTTGAAGTCAAAGACCTGATAATATATTATTAATATTAATAGGTTTATGGTTGAACTTACAACTGTTGAAGTAAGGTTGTAGATGGAATGGTAGCCGATAACGTGACGAGAGTACGCGCCATGCAGTTATGTATAATAATTGACAGTCTAAGTATACTCAATTATTGTTCTCACGAGGTTTTACTATCTTTTAACAGTTATAATACGCCCCAGTGGAACTTCAATAAGTCAAAATTCTAGGAAAATAATATTTTTTCGACTTATTGAGGTTTTCAACTTCCAAGGTTTTTGAGTTATCGAGGTTTAAGAAAAAAAAATTCTACTTAAAGAGTTTTTAAAATGTATTTTGTTTTAATCTATTTCATGCAAACATTACTTATATAAATTACAGTGGGTATTATGTTAAAATTATTATTAAAAAATGTAATATAAAATGTGTAGGTATTGTGTTAGAATTCTTCTTATTTTCACTGCTTCGAGGACCCTTTTGCTTTTCCCAATAATAAGTGTTTTTAATTTACGTGGCATTTTGCATTTACAAAACTTAACCACTCGTACACGGTACACCACTACACCCACACACGTATCTGACTCGATCGAAACATGACAATGAACGTGCAAAGTGAAAATAAGACGAAAAATACATTACGATAATGAACCCAATAAAAGCGATAAGATTAAATATTATTGACACAATCCGATTAGGCAAATAAAATTAAAATGTAATTGTAAAAATCAATAATAAATCGTCTATACATATTTGGAATACGAAATGTTCGAGTTATCTATAATTTCCCTTTCGAGTAATCGAGGTTTTCGCAAGGGAACGTCATTTATTTCGACTTATCGAGGCTCCACTGTATTATTGTGGCCTATATAAATACACATTACACCTACACAGTGCTCGAGTTGGGAAATTAAAAGAAATGGAACCCAAATAGAAATTGAATAAACAGAGTTCCAACTGAACATTAATTTAACACTAACCCGTGAGGGACTTGGTTACCACACTCCCCTTAATTACTAGGTACCACTATATTTTAAACTAATAATTCCTAAAATATATATTACTTTTAACTAAGTGTTAATAATCTTAAACTTTTCATCATTTCAAACTTTCATTTTTATTCCTATTAAAAAGAAAAAAGAATTATTACCTATATATTGTAGTTCCTATTCAATTTAAAAACGTATGGGTATTTAATAAGATGAATTCATTTAATACATTTTTAACACTAAATAAATATTAGTAACTTCAAAATAGTATGTTAATTACTTGTTACAACAACAAAAACCTTTATTAAAAATGTATAATTTTATAATATTTGTTATCATTAATTATAATTTATAACATGTAATTTTTATATTTTCAATAAATAACTTTGATAATTTTATCAGACAGATAACTGGTAGGATTATGTTGAAAACTTGAAACCAAATTTAAATTAGATCTGTAATGAAACTATTGACAATTTTGATTTATGATGAAAAAAACAACATTTTAGATTTTGAGCGAAATGACGAATGAATTGATTCTACAATGATGTGTGTTTTTTTGTCTATTTTTTTTTGTATCTATCACCACGTTTAAGGGCAGTAAAAGTGTTCCGATTTTCTTCATCAGCATCTTTTCTGATGGGAAAGTGAATCTTGTTGGTACTTTGAGGGGGTCAAAAGAAAAAATGTCTCAAGAGTTTTTAAACACGTCAAAAAAAATATTATAGAAAAACCGGGAATTTGTACGAAAATTTTCGATAAAATTTGATTTATTGTTGGTGTAACAGAAGAAATAATGACCGTAAATACATGCAAATTTCACAAAATGTTTATATAAGCAATTTCTATAACATTTTCTATACAATTTTCAATATGTTTTGACTTTTTTGAGCTATTTATATAGACATGATCCATTTTCGATTTTTTATTTTTTTATTTTTTTTTATTATTGCCATTAAAACATTTTTCAGTCGGACAAAAACTTGAAAATGTAATATAATGTTCTTCATAACTTTCTGTACGTGAAAATTAAAAAAAAAGTTGAGCGTATGTCTCTAATAGTTTTTTATAAGCGTCTAAAGTTAAAATTTCGACAAAATATGTAAAAATCACAAAATGATGCAGTTTTTTTAACTAGAAAATTCATAGAATTTTTTCTATTTAAATCTAAGATTTTAAAATTCAACACAAGATTTTCTGTTAGTTGTTCTATCTTTCCAAACCGTTTGACAGAACTTCTCCGCTCAGATCGTTTTCGTATACAAATATACAATGATATATCATTGAATACAAATTTAACACTATCCATAACAGTGACCACTTGTAACCTACTGTACAGCAGAGCGACATCTACTTGCCACCTTTTTTTTTATTAATTCTATGTTTCACGAATCGAAATAATATCTTACTCCCATTAAACTGCATACACTAGAAACAAATATTATGTAAAAACATAAAAATCCGAACTCTTCTTGTTACTCGTACAGATATGAAACAAACGACTACATTTAATAAAAATGGTCAAGTCGTTCAAAACACTCTAGAATCATATAATATAATTTAGCCATAGGTATATGTAAGTTTTATTCTAATTTAAATTGAATACAAATTGAATATAAATTGAACATAAACTATTATTGTGTACAACGTAAAACCATAGAGGACAGAAGTCTCTATAATTATTCTGATTTCATTAAACGCGGTTCCAGTGCCTTGTATAAGCAACTTAGCACCTCTTTGAACTGTCAGCCTTCCCTGGCTGATGGATTAACATTTGCAAAATTTGAGGATTACGTCAGCGTCCAAATGTTTCAGGTATCACAGTGCAGTCCCGGAACAAGAAACTCAAAAGCCTCGTCATTCTCCGTCGTCCGTCCACCGGTATAAAAAAAAGTTACGGCGGAGACGTACGGACAGCCGTCTGACACGATGTCAGGTTCTCTTTTGACATTGCTAACTTTGGGTGTGGAGGTCGCCGCCATAAATCGGTTTGCCTACTCCTTGTAAGCCGCGTGATTCTTGGCGGCCGGTCTCCTCGACCGCATGGGCTCACTGGCCTTTTTCGACGCGACTGGTTCTCTGGACTGTTCCACCTCTACGGGTCCTCTGGATATTGCCGCCTCTACAGGCTCGCCTCCACCACGACCGGAATAGTGTCTCGGGCCGCCGCCACCGGAACAGGCTCACAAGCCGCCGCCGAGGGCACACAGGGTACAACACCTGCCTCGGTCGGCGGTGGTAAAAGTGCTCGGTGAATCAGTGCCTCGGCGATCGATTGTCTGCGGTCGTCTCTGTGTGATTCGCACTCGTTCATTGGTATCCGTTCGAACCAAACGACATCAACGAATATTTGTATAATGGAAATCGCAGATATGGTCACGCGCACTAGCAATACCGCGAATAACACTGCATATAAGTCACGGCTAATCGAAACAGTTCCACCAATACATCTGAGAGGAAGTCATGTCGTCCTGCAATAATTCGAATCGCGAAATTAAAAGTCTTAAAACTGTATATTATTATTATATCTTACACACACATCATAAACCATTCACTAATAAGTTGGCTGGTACAACTTACGTCTATACTGGACCGGTGGAGGTATATACAACATTCTTCGTCGAGAAGAACTGATGGAAACTTCTTTTGATACGCCACGCACTGAATCTTTATATTCTGCATTGTACTGTAGTTTTATAGAAACGATTTAATAACACAGGTCAACTTATTGTCAAGGTATACGTTATTGGAAAACAACTGATGTTTATTTAGGAATTTACACTATATTAAAACAGACTTCTAGTGTTTGGAACTATGGACAACGGCTCAGCTGATTTTATTACATGCCAGAAGCGTGCTTTTTTTAACGTTTTCGCGTTGAAGACAATAAAATAATATTATAGAGGCCACTCTATGTAATAATATGTTATAACATATAAACATATCAATTTAAAAAAATATCCCCATATTATGAGGATAAATAAAAAATACATTTGAAAACGCACCACCGCTCTAATCAGAATCTAAAATGCACTGTCATATCTTTTTAATTGTAAGTTAGGTAGTGGGTACTTTAGTACTTATTTAATATTTTATAAAATTGAATACGTACAAAAGAAAAATATTTTGTTGGCATTTAATACCACGTACCCATGCGTTCTTTTAGGAAAATGTAGGTAGTACGAATATGCTAGTTAAAATCAAAAGCTAATTTAGGAACTTAGTTCTCATGCATAACCTCGCCAATTCAAGCACCGTGCATACATATCACAATGGATTTTATTGTCATCATTAACCCTACCTTGTTTTTTATAACAAACTTATATTTTGTGGTGGCCATACTAGCGTCGCAGTAATTACATTTTTAAATGAAAAACCTAAGAAACCATTTCACACAGTCATCACTGGGGCTCGGAAGTTTGATGACCTTAAAAACATCAAAAAATGACCTAAAAAAAAATGCAAATATGCAAAAAATGTCCTTAAAAAATGACCTAAAAAATTACAAATATTTGTTTTAAATTTATAAAAATCCATTTTTTAATATTTTACTATATTTTACTATAAAATTCTATATACATTTATCAAAACTTACAAATTGCTCAAAATATGACATAAAAATGACAAATGATGTCCTTAAAAATGAAATAAAAAATAAAAAATATTTGTTGTATAAATTTATTAAAATATGATACAAATTACTCAAAAATCGTTGCATTGTATAATTAGAGCGTTTTTGATGTTATCAAAAGTAAATGTTAATAAATATTTATATTTTGAAAAATTTCTCTCTGCTTTCAATATTAGGAAAAAATAATAAAATGTAGGTATAATAATATTCATTACAACACGACAAGTCGACAACGACAAATGCAATCGGCAAGATAAAATCGGATAGGTACTAATCTTAGTCCGTGGTCATTTCCAAGTTGTAAGTTATCGGCATAGACAAGAAACGATAAGAAGTGAACTAGTGTGAAATCAGTAAAAATGACTAAAAATGTGGGAAAATGACCTAAAAATGTCGAAAAATGACTGAAAAAGTAATAAACACCAAAAAATGCAAAATAAAAATTAGTTGTTTAGATTCAGGTGCTAATGAAACACATTTGTGGCCCGGAGAGCGTCGTCTAAAAAGTTACAAAAAAAAATGCAAAATACATCAACTTCCTATCCCTATAATAGTCATCACTATCCAGTATCCACTGCAGTATTATATATTTATATACTTATACCTATATACCTATAGTGAAACGTACATTATATTGTAATTTGTTTATTGGAGAGTGATGACTAATCGTCTAAACGTCTCACAATATAACAAAATCGATTAAAATATTTTGGACTAATCTAAATAAATTGCCAATCACTGTAATTATAGTAAATATGTATACTATTAAGATCAATAATGTACCTACATTCCACCACGAGCAACTTCGTTTCATACAGCCATACAGAACAAAATACTTACCAATAGGTTTTCACAAAATACAGGGCAGGATTTAATTATTTCAAATATTTATACCCAAAATAATATTACAATTAAATTGATAAAGTTAAAATAATCAAGATGTATTATTTATTTTTAACGATGCTAATGTTATAAAAATAGCATTTTTCTTTGTATTAGGTATTTAGGTACTTAACCATAAATAGGAATTGTGGAATTTATTTTTATTTTTTTTTATACCTCAGTTATTTTAATTTCTGTTATTATGTTTAAGAAAAAGGTAATTGTAAAAAACTGTTTTTATCAATGATTTAATAAAACATAAATTTGCTATGCATTATACATACGAGTATGGAGTATGTATATCTCACCTTACTTTAGAAAAAATAAAATCAAAAGTTTCCATTCACGTACGTAAAAAATTAAAAATAGCTATTACAGTATTTACTATCTTTTCTTAGTTTGTTATAAATATGATGAATCTCGCAAAATGTATTTGTTTTTTTGTTCATTTCGATAAATCGATTACGTAAAAATTAATTTTTCAATATAGTAAAATATGTACGTTGAACTTTTGAGCGCAGTGCCACGATGGTGACTGCAGGCGACTAATAAAATATAATATCATAGACAACGCTGGTCGCTTGCCGTTTATAATTTATTCAGAAATAAGAGGCGGCCGACTTGTGAGCACGGGTGTAGCTTTGTTCCAAAGCTTTGCATTGCGTTGCTGGGAGAAGCATCTGATCGCCGCCGACGCAAACCGGTCGCCGATCGGTACCGTTCTTATTCTGAATTGTGTAAACAATACACATTTCACCGGTTACCGCTCAAAGGTTGTCGGTCATTGGCCACGCAGCTTACCGCGCAACGCTGTCCAATGTGTACAACGCGACCTTATAATGCTATAATAATATTTCATATGAAAATAAATTGTAAATTATTGGTTATAATCGGTAATAGTCGGCACTAAACGATATGACAAAGAATTTATACAAGAATAGTCGGTGTGTCCGATGGTGGAGAGGGGGGGGGGGTGAGAGACGGGGCAGGTGTCAGCCCAAACCATTCAGGGTCTGGCATTCGGCTGCAAACGAGTTGGGACACGAATACTGAACTGTGTCCCTCGGGTTTTTTCATGTTCCGCGAGTTGTGTTCGGTAGATTTTAAATTAAATCAAATTCAAATCGAGAAATTTGTTTATTACAATATTATAAATATTTATATTTTTTTTTATAAGAGAATAAATGTCATTTTGTCATATTATTCATAACTAATATAAATTAAAAATAAAAATAACTAAACATTGGGAAAAACTGAATTAAATCAATTTTTTTATATTCATTATTATTTCAATTGACGAAACATCATATTTTATTCTTTTGTAAATTAAATGTATAATATCTATTATGTTGTATTGGGCAAATTTCTATAGATTGGAATTTATCAGAACGCTATAATATACTTGTGTAATCTGACCAAACAGTTGTATTAAGAAAAATGGAGAAAATCGTGTAGGTACCCCACTTTTTTGCCGTGACACAACTCGTGTAAACCGGTATTATCATTGGGACACAAATTGTGTAATAGAAATGTTTTAGGGACGCATTCCACATGGCTCAACAATACGTTATCTATAGTCGTGACAATATTATGTACCTAATTGGCTGTATGAGTCACCCACTCGGTATTATCCTAAACCTGTTTCCACCAAAAGTGGAGGGTTCTTTTTTCCACCAAATGAGATATTGGCCACGTTTCCACCAAAACAATTCCGTTACTTTTAAAAACTGTTTTACTATAAGTTTATTCGAAATAATATCATACCATTTTGAAAAACACTATATTAATAAGATCATTTTTATGATATAATATAAATAGACCTCTGTACCTGCAGCACCGACGGTTTGTTAGCCTATTGCATAACTATGTGTATATTTTATGATATTATTGCTGTCAAAACAACTCATTTTCCTAACACAGTAGGTTCAACTAACTTTTGCAGAAAACATTGCATTATAAAATTGAATTGAGTTTATTAAATATAATAATTAACTTTAAAAGTTTCAAGCACCTACGAAAAATATTTTTAAATTATAACAAAATAAATAACATTGTTATTCTTCATTTAAATATCTAATTTCGTCTACATTTAAACTTAAAATGTCTGTAAAAAAGAACCAAAATAATTCATTTTTTTGATTTTTTGATTACACTAATAAATACTTACGAAAAACCTTGCTTTAAATTTTTAATCCGCAGCTATAATAAAATGAACATTTTATATATTTTTAACTACAAAATAATTTGCAAAATTTCGATGATGAATTTCAGTCAAAATTTGATGTTTAAACGCTTATAAAAAACAATTGTGCCATGTATTTTTAATTTTTTAATCTGCTATTTTAACAATTTATCAGGAAACTTGTATTACATTTTCAAAAAATTTGACCTAACAAAATTTTTTTATCGATACCTATTTAAAGAAAAAAACATTGAAAAAACCAAAAATGTCTTAGGCCTACAATTAGCTCAAAAATTGTTAAAATATTTAAAAAAATGTTTGTTGTATTGAAAATGATTATCTTAACAGTTTGTGAAATTTTCAAATGTCTACGGTTATTCCTTTTTGAATAACATCAAAATAAGAAAATCGTTCCTGGAGAAAACGGATGAATATCTAATATCTAATATCTAATTTCAAACGCTCATAAAAAACTAGTTAGACTTTCCGAAATACATTTTCTTTTTGAGAATGGTAGAAAATACTTATAGAAACTTATAGAAAATCTTGTATTGAATTTTGTGAAATGCAGGTACCTCATAATATATCTCGTATAATCTATTTAAATATTACATAAAATATTATATTCATACGATTAACATTTTCTTCACTCGGTTGGTGAATGGTGGTACAGATTCAAAAACTCATACTCGTCGAATTCTAAATAAATTATTTAGTAACAAATTTGCAATAAACTGCAATATATCTAAATTTAGAATCCAAAATTTACAAATAATATCATTGAAAAGTATGTGATATTTTATTTTATTTTTACGAGCTAGCCTATATAATTTGGTTTTGAAATTAATATATATTTTTTTGTAAGGTGTTATTAAAAATGATCACCAAGAATGTTCCGATTCCAACTTTGAAAATGTTGAACTGCAAAAACCAGATTTGACAGAAAAAAAAACTATTTTTTTTTTGTGAGGGGTTAGAAATTATTAGAGGTTATTACTTTTTAAAATAGGTTTATTTGTTTATATATTATATAAAATGTTTTAACTGGGACTTTTATGTTAATACATTGAAATGTGTATTTAAGTAATTTAGTGTTTCTGATTTATTAATTTTTGTGTTAATGTTAATAATTATTTTCTATTGTTTTAGGCTATCCAAAACAAAGTAAAAGGGTGAAAAATATTGTATCTATATCTAATCGTCAATTTAAGAGACAAATTAAACCTCAATTAGAAGTAAGTAACAGTATATTTAATCTTGAGTCTTAATGTCTTTGTTAACTAAGTTAATATTAACTAAGTTAAGTAACTTGTTACTTTTTTTTGAAACTAAATTTTAACTAAATAAGTTACATTTTTAACATATTTAACGTGTTAACAACTTCAAGTTAATTTTACACAGATTTCTTAAAATTAAGTTACATTTTAAATTTGATACAACTGATTGATTTATAACTTTGTTGGCTTGAGAAATATTAGATATAATAGAAAATAAACGGGAAAATGTATAATTAATAAATGCCCACCCTAAATCCTCAGTAAAAATTGCTAAGCACACTTTGCAAGCACACATTTGTAGTTCATTTTGTAGGTAACCTATTTTTCTTACAGGCTTGAAAATAATTAAATTTTTAATTAAGTTAATTTTAACTTAGTTAATTTTTTTTATAAATAAATTTTTAATTTAATGAAGTTATAAAAAATACTTGAGTTAACTTTTTACTTAACTTAACTTACTTTTTCTTATATTAACTTAACTTAACAAATTAAAAAAAATCGTTAAATTGCCCAACCTTAAATTTCCCAATGTTGTTCAACTTTATTTGACAATTCCCCCTTACATTCATTTGTTGAAGATCAAATTTTTGAATGTTTCACATAACTGCTGTAATTATTCATTTAATGAAAAGTGAAGGTTTGAAAGTTCCTAATGATATAAGGACTTTGATGAAAACCTCTAAAACCCATACTATTGTAAATATAACAAATTTCATTTAGGAATAGAAAATATGTTACTACTTATTCTTAACAAAAATAATGCTAAATTATTTATATACCTTATCACATTTTAAAGATAGGAATCCATTGATGGGCTTCCTATTTCCAGGAGCTCTAAATCTTAATTCTGGCTAATATTGATTTCTGTTTTAAATTTTAATGAGCTTATTAATAATATTGTGGCTGTACTGCTGTAAGAATATATCAAGGAGATAAAAAGCCTAATTCCATTGAAGAATTCATGAATCCATTTATTTTAGACCTCTTAAGTACCTATTATGAATTCTGGTTTGAATGTCAATGGAACTCTTATGAAGTTAGAAATAAGTAATATTGTTTGTGATTCTCCAGCAAAAAGTTTCCTTTTAAATGTGAAGTTGCATAATGCGTTATGCGTATTTTGGGTGCACATCATGTCTAGAAGAAGGTACATATTTAAGCCATAGGGTGGTATTTCCTGGAGTAGATTCATCATTAAGAACTGACTATTCTTTTCGAAACAGACTTAATGAAGATTATCACAATAAAGGACCTACTCGATTGGAATTATTACCAATTGATATTGTAGATACTGTTTGTCTTGACTATATGCACAATGTATGTTTGGGTGTAACCAAAAGATTAGTTGAATTGTGAGTAAAAGGAAAAAAATACATTCAAATAGTTGATAATAATATTCAAGAAGTGAATAATGCATTATTAAAAATAAGGGATTATGTACCTTCTGAATTTTGTCATCTTCCCTGACCACTTAGACTTTAGAGATATCAAATTCTTGAAAGCTACAGAATTAAGATTCTTTTTATTTTACCCAGGTCCTATTGTTTTAAAAGGCAAACTAAAAGAAAAATCAATATTCTCATTATTTACTACTAGTTTTTGCCATTAGGATTTTATTATGTACTGAAACTTGTTATACATTAAATGAAAATGCAGAATTTCTACTAAAAAACTTTGTTAAGGAATATCTTATGTCATACAAGTATGTTAAACATTTCATATCTTATAATGTACACAGTCTAATCCATCTGCCTAAATTTGTAAAAACTCATGGGTCGTTGGATAACTTTAGTTGTTTTCAATATGAGAATTATTTACAGAAAATTAAAAATTTTTTAAAATCAACTAAGTAATTCTCTTCAAGAAACCCATAACAGATTAATGGAAAAACAAAAGTTAATGATAGAGTTATTCCAGCAATATGAGACTCCTAAAATGTACACCACATTTAATGAAACAGAGCACTATATAAAGTCTCCATTTTATTGTATAAATGATAAGCTCTTTCAAAAAATAATTTTTAATTATTCCAGATTAACTATAGATGTGTCTAAAGAAAAAAAATATTTGTTATTAAAGGATAACTCTTTAGTTGTTATAAATAAAATTATTGAAAAGAATGTAGTTCATAACATAAACTTACTTGTAAAAAAGTTCTTACATTTTAAAGAGTTTATTGCAAAACCATTTTCTACTATAGATGTAGACATTTATAATATTATAGTCAGTGTAAATGAACTATCTGATAGTTACTTAATTCAAGATGTAATATTTCAGATGTGTTAAGTATAAACTGTTCTGTATCCGTTTGTGTGCCAATTCGTCCATTATGGTTACATTGTGCCACAATGTACAATTTTAATTTTTTAATGTTGTTTAAAAAAAAATACATATTATTAAAAAGAAAATTGTATAGTACTTAATTAGTTTGTATGTATTTATAACTTTATCTATTACGATTACATTGTATATTTGTATGTATTGTACTACAGTGTATAATTTGTATGTATAATTTGCATATGCCTTTACGTACCTATGTGTTTTAAATTGTATTTCTTAAAATGTCTTATGTACTTTTATATACTTATAATAATAATATTAATTTTCATGTGGGTCTATTACGACTACTTTGTATATTTGAATGTTTTATACCACAGTGGCACAGTGTATCATTTTTATAGTATTTGCATATTTCTTTACGTAGGTAGGTATGTCTTATAAATTGTATTTCTTAAAATTTATTTTGTACTTTTATATACCTTTAATATTAATATTAATTTTCACGCATTCAGTACATTTTTATACATTTATCATTTTTTTTATGTATCATAATAAATATGTTATACAATTACAAATTGTATGTATTAAATTATTTATTTTTATTGTTTTATTAAATGTATTGCAGTAAACAAAAAATTGTTCAATAACAATTGTTTTATACCTATTATAAATTCTAATTTTTTAGTAAGCATGGGTTTCTTTTGAATGATAATTTATTGTGGAGTAGGTATCAAAAATGTATTTACAAAAATGTTTAAAAGATATTAAGGGCATTAAGTATTTACAGTTATTGTAATAGCATGTATTTTTATTTTTACATGTGATTATGCCTAATTATTTATGAGTCTATTTCATAGGGGTGGGGAGGGGTCCTGACAGGATGTACATTTAAAGTCACGAAGAAACATTACGGGAACATATTATTTAAAACTATTATTTAATAATACTTAAAAACGTATCAGGAATAGTTTTTAGAAAAAAATTACTGTAGTGTTTCTAAAACACTATTAACGTAATATAATATCTGATTACAGTTACATAATGTTGTATACGATGTTGGAACGTTCAATGTTTTTTTGAGAACATTATTTTTATGTAACTGGAACAGTTTCCTGCACAGTGTAGGTTGTATTAAAGTTGTATGTATTATAGTGATGATGAATGATGATTTATATTTTATTCATTATTGGCATAAACAGCCCATACTTATCTATAATACTTATCTATGCCTATGATCAGAGCCTAATTTACAGGTTTTGAGGCCGGCGACTTTGATAACAAGAGGTCTCGCAAAAAATCATTAATTACCGTAAAAACAAAAAACAAAAATCAGAAATACCCAAGTAAATTAAATACTTTATTTTAATTAAATTTTTTTTGGAAATTAAATATAAACATAAAAATATATATCTTGTATAATTTTAAATGCGTACACCTAAATAAACATTTTTGTTTATATCCTGTGATGGGCAGCCGCCACAACTTTATATACTTAGTCACCGATAGCTAAATGGCTGCGGGCAGTTGCAATGGTGAAGCACACAGCCATGTTCGTGGCGAAGTATATTACAGTCATCATCACAACTAGACATAGATACATCACTGTCCCATTCTGTGTCACCTTGAAAAAAATATAATCACATTTTTCAAATAAACAACTGATAAATGTTAATGGTCAATAATAATATTTAAGTTTGCTAATACACCTATACCTATAGTTATAAATTATGACAGCACATGAATACTTTATAATATAATGAACCATATCTAAATAACCACCGATGGCAGATAGCTTTATAATACAGGTTAAAAGGTTCTCGAGTTACCGATGGTTTTATGGAGCTTTTAAATTTTATATGGTGGGTTAATCTTAAACTGAAATATGAATATAGGTAGGTTGTAGGTACCTAAGCAGTGGTGCTAATCATTTTTTTTTTTGGGGGGGGGTGCCCCCTCCGGGATTGGCGCCACTGTATGTCTGTATCTAAGGTTATGTCAGGTTAGATTAGGTATAATAATATATTGACCATCTTAAATATAGATATATTTCATGTTTTAAATTATCAACAACATAAACTTAAAGAAAATCGTTATGGTATTAAAAACAAAATGGTCAATTTGTTTTTATTGTAGTTAAAAAATGGAGTGGGTACGATGTTCAAAATCATTCTGCATAACTTATTACACAATAAGACTTATTGTTAAAATTATTACCAATTGTAAAACATTGATAATATGAACATAAAATAAAAAACAAAATAATTATTGCAAAAAATATTTTTAAAAAATCGTCATCTATGATAATGTAGAATATTGACGTTGTGATTATTGCCATTAAACACATATTACTGGAAAATAATAAGTGTGTATAACGTTCTGTTTCTCAGGATTATGACGAAAACAACAATAATAAGACCCAATGGGGTATACATAAGGTGGTTCACGGTGAGGCTATTTTAATAAAAATAGAAATTTATTTCTTGGGCCAAACTATATTTATTTTATTAATTGACATATTTAACACCATCTATTTGATTTAACAGACAATTTGTGGGAATGTTGTCGATTAAAAATGGTGTGACATAAAAGTCCCAATGGGTCAGATGCAATTATTTTACCTATGTTTAAATTGCTAAAATACACAAAGGGCTAAAGAAAATTAGTAAAAAAAAGGCTATAATCAGAGGTTTTTTTTAAAAAGAATTCATACATCTATGAAAAATACAATGAAATAAATATATTTATATTGATTACACGTAGTAAAGTTAAACATATACAAAATATATAAGATATTTAATTACACAAATGCAAACAAATTTTAAACAAATAATTTAAGTACCTAGTTAATATTTAAAACTTTGTGAATACAATTTTAATTGGCATTGTTTAAAAAGTATTTATTTAAATTTTTTGTTTCACTCTTGTCCGCGAGAGAACATATTACTGTTTCGCGCATGTATACTGATGGCAGTGACCGCAGTTTCCCCCACTATGTGCCGAGACAGTGATGCGCTACAACGGTGATGGGCAGAATAGGACACGTTTTGGTCGAGACTCGAGACCCTGTATTGTTCTCTCAAAAAGTTAAGACTCCTATATAAATACTAGGGTACATTTGAATAAACTAATCATTTGTTAAAGGATTGATAGCTTAGGCCTTAAGGGCGAGGGGTGATTGGTGAAGCCTCCATTGGTCTGTGTTTAATAATTTTTACTCTTGGAATGAAGGCAGTTTTTAAATCAATTACTATAAGTTCCCTTACTTAATTTTCCCCAATCCGTGCATCGTGCATAATTACATACTTATTATTAATTAGTTTATGACCTTGATATACTTAATTGTTATTCATGTAAAACGTTAGGAAAAATAAAAACAAGAATATTAATCTTAATAAAAGCTATCCTGTGCATAAAGATTGAATAAAGTTAATTAAAAATTGTTCAATTGCCGAGTTATTATGTTGTGTTTTTTCAGGTAGAAAAAGTTAAGTGTACCTACGTAAACGTGTTACCCCCAGCCCCCAAGGGTTGTTGGCCACGATGCGATCAGATTATTGCAGCCAATTAATTTTTACTTCTTAAATATACAATCTTAGGCGCTACTTACAGTAAAATATATAATATTATAATAGTTACTTACGACTTAGGATGAGTATAGGCAAGTCGAAATTATTAAATAATAATGTTAAACTAATTATTGATTGACGAATATGTTATTATAATATATTTATATAGTATGTATAATGTACATAATTATACTTATAATCCAGTATATTATTATAATCCAGTATATTATTATAAGTATAATACTGACAAACATGGTTATACAATACTTAAATTAATTTGTTTAAAGGCCCCAACAAACATAGATTGCAGGACACTCGTAATCGGATTTATTACCTATAACACGCCTGTTTCGGAACCATATCTTTATGTCTTTTTCACTAACACACAGCTTCCTAGATAGATTTTTTTGTGCCCTCATAGTCAGATATGGAGTGTTCAAAAACGCCACTTCCAGTAGTTCTAATTGTTCTTCATTGAAATTTTGTGCCATTCGGTTCATTCGAAAACGTATGGAATTACCTGCGAAAAGTAGAAACGCGTCAATTGATTGTACAACGAACATTTTACGCATTTTACATTTTAACATTATATACTATTAATTTATATTTTTATAGGCCATGCCTGAGATTCAAAACCTCTGGTACGCGGAAAGCTCATAGATGGTACGCAAACAAAATCTCGTTTTATGAAAAAAATTTGAATTATTATTAACATTAAATTTTGGCGTCGTCCACATAAACTCTGCAGTCCTTTTTATGTGAGATATCTGCGCTAAAATACATTTATGTTGTATTCAGCATAGAAATAAATTGGGCGTAAAGAATTATTTAAGACTTTCGGATATCAAATTGGAGTAAATCGGTATATTGACGTTCTTATTCATTCGATTTCGATACAACAAAACCCGTCTAATTTAAGTATTTATATCATAATATAATAATAAAAATTAATTTTACATATTTAATTTTACTTTTGTTCATTAAATGCTTATATTTTCATTATTATGTATCTTCATACATATGCAAAATAGTGTATACATTTTTAAATAAACAACCACGTATTTGTCAACTTTAGACGCTTATAAAAAACTATTATAGACTGACGCTCAACTTTTTTTTAAACTTTAATTTACAAAAACTTATGAAGAACCTTGTATTAAACTTTCAAGTTTACACATCATTGTAAAATTCACGGCTGGGCCAGTTAACTATTTTTTTAACTCATTAAGTTAACACAGAAAAATTTAAGTTAAGTTGAAAGTTAAAAGTTAATTTACTGTAAGTACCTGGTACTTACATAATTCAATCAATTATAAAATTCAATGAAACCCCTATGATTACCCCTAGGAGTATATATAGGAGTCCTATAACGTTTCTGTTCAATAATAATATTATATAAACATATTTTCTGTGAATTAGAAATTAAAATATAATAATTAATTACTTATAACAACTTAATACTTTATACAGTATATATTATATAGTTATATATTAAACTTTTTTGTTATTTACTCGTAACTAAGTACTTATTACGTTATTTAAATATTTATTAAAATCTCAAATACCAGAAATAATGCAAAACACTTTCGACAGTTTACAATTTAGAACTTATTTAGAATAGGTACAGAATAAAATAACATAAATAGTATTTGATTTTTCAGACAATTATTATTTTTTATATATATAAATAAGTTATAAAAATAAAAATAAACTTTTAAATCTATGAAATATATATTAGGAAAAACAAATAAATTAACGCGATTTTAAAATAAATTAACTTGGTAAGTTAGAAGTTACTTATGAAAATAAAATAAACTTAGTTAAAAGTAACTTAACTTTAACTTTTTAACTCGTCAATGCCTAGTCCTGGTAAAATTGATACATTCTTCGCTCCGCTCAGAATCTAAAAGATTTTTAGACCAAGTGGTACTTAACATTTTTCAAAATGTGCAGGTGGTACTTAGATATAAACAGGTTGAAAACCACTGGGCTATATAATATATTATACTATATGAATGGCCGAGTGGAGAATAATGGCGCCGTGTCCACAAGTAATTTAGGCGGTTCGAACCCTCGTCACGGGTGGTTATATTTTGTACTCCAGTATATGATACATTTTATTTAGTTATGATGCAACATTCGATTAAAGTAAATACATACCAGAATTTGAAGAATTATACTCGAAGATTTCTGGACTCAATGGGTCGTACTCCTCGTTAGAACCCCTGTTAGTTTCAATATTATCCATTATTTTTATTTTTCGTAATTTAAATAATTTAAAGCAGTGACAATTAAAAAACTCTTGCAAAACTCTCAAAACTCTTTCTTAATTGGTCCTGTTAGTAGAATCAATAATAAGCATCAAGCCTTTTTCCGACATAGTGGAAAGTTCATCAAACAAAACTGAAAAAAAAAACCAAATCTTATATTAAAAATGAACATGATTATAATTATATCACTTTATAACTATCATCGTAACTCATAGTATATATCACGCACCGCAATATGCAGATATAAAAAAGTGATATTAAAACAATTGTTTTATTTATGAAAATAAATATTTAAAAATGAGTAATTGCATACCATTATCTTGATGTATGTATCAACATTTATTGGTGTACTGCGTATAGTGTTTGTGTGTTTAAATTTAAATTTTAGACGAACAAGTTATAAAAACGAGTTGTTTTACTTCTATAGATTTAATATTTTTCAAGAGTTTATTTAAAATTTTTACTTAGAAGATATTTTGAACTGGCGGAGATGCTAACCGCTTAAAACCGCGTTAACGTCTAACGCGTCTGAAGACCCGTGAAGAAATAAACGCGACAGGCATAAACATTATCATTGGTTGGTATAGGATACCTGTCGAAATACAACTGCTACGGTCGCTACGGGGATAAATTGTTTTTTAATCGCCTACGATCTGCACATTCTTAATATTAATAAAATATAGCAACCAACCACTTACCAAGAATCGGTATACACATTAATACCTATACACAATACAGCCCAGCCCATCTATTGTAATTGAAACTGTACCCTGAAATTTTATTAATATGTTTTACACAGTTATTTAGTTACTATGCGCTGCGTGACAATAACATTAGGGTCGGGTCGGTCAACATCTTGAGGGCTCAGACCCGAACACACCCGCTGTGACGAATAATATACGACACTGTCAAAATTCTTCTTTACCGGTTTCTTTTGTTCATATGTCCTGTCCTTGATGTGCTGTGTATTGCACATTTTATGTGCACGTGTTATCTTATTAAAGTCGTACCTTTTAGTCATAGTTTGGTCAGCTGAATAATCTTAAACGGAATTTATCCAGTGGGTTCGATTATGTTACTTCAAATACGTACGGAAAGTGTATATATGAGTTGAATAAATAATAGTTGTATTTAATTCGTATCTTATAATTGCACTTATACCCATGTAGATACCTATATTTTAATAGGCGATGCTCAGTTCCTTAGTAAATTTATCTTAAAAGGATAAAGGTACAGACAAATTGAGGGTTGGGGTGAAATGGCTGGCGTTAGTACAACAATGTAAAAAAAAAGGTACCGAAGAATGACGGACAATACAATAATACACGGCATTTATTATGTGAAGAATAGACATCAAAAATCTTTCTTTCTTTATCAAAATATCTTTTTATAAAAAAAAATTTTCGTTTAGAATTTGTAAATAATTTGCCTTAGTAAATGTATTCCGATGACTAATTAATAGCCATATATACTAGTTCTTATGTCTTCATAGGTGTAACTAGTTAGGGACTTGACCGTTTGAAGGGTTAAGCCAAGTCCCTTTAAATATATTATATTAGATACTAAATTACGTAATATTTACTTTTTAATGACGCAAACAATTCATCAAAGAACAAATAAGACTGTTTCTAAGATTTGGCTATTCTCAATATTGATAGAGAAAATGCCAATATAAAAAAGAATAACGATATATTGGAAATATATAAAGATAACACTTTTGTATTATAATTAAATTAAAATTTATTGATTAAAATAAATACATTATATAATAACATATACAAATGAGTGTATATTTATATTTATTATTAGCCACAAATGTAGTAGGATGGAAGGGAAAATGTTCACATAGATACCTACATAAAAAAAAAATGAGGGCTAATAGGCATAGCACCCCTTGAAAAAAATTGGTTCTTGTTTAGTCCAAGATCTCCGGTCTTAGTGTATTTTATAGTAAAAATAGGCATAAATGAAATAGTTATTAATTTTGTAAAGCTTTGAAATCTGTTTAAACTGTTGTATAATTGTATAAATGTTAAATTGTTATCTTTATACCTAGAGATTATAATGTATTAGTTGAGGAATAATATACTCCTCAATATATTTTAAAAGATTATTTAGACTTTAGGGTCTTAGGGCTATTGGTAATCGGTCCACATTTTATCTACCTGTTTTGTAAAAACCTGCTTCAATAATATATATATATATATTTTAAATAGTACTTTTGAAATTTGGCAACTATTATTTTTACTAATAAAAATAAATTATACATTTCTTTAATTAAATAAAAAATAAAAAAAACTAATTGCTTTACCTAAATTTATAAATTTATAATAAAGTAGATAGTACAACTTACATACAGTTTAAGATCATTTATATATATTAATAGCGAGATAGAGAAAGAATTTCTACAACAAAGGTAACAAGCTTTTAAAAAAAATATAGCATACACTTTCGGTCTCATTATATTATGTACCTATAATATCTCTTTCTAAAAATATGACTTTTTTGCCGTCTATGGGGGTGCATATTTTAATAATCTGTCTATGAGTAATATAATATAGAGTGGTATGTTGGCAAATGGCAATGAATTTATTGGCGACTGCAGTAAACAACAGATTTGATATTAGTGCAAAAACAAAATTTGATAGCCCCCTCCACAGAAATGTTATCAATTCACATATGAATGGGTCTAGATTAAATTTGAACATATGACCTCTCACTAATATTTTATTATTTTTAGAAGTTGTTAGTTCGTTTATATATATATTCAGTTTCTTATCTATGCACAAATATGCTGACTGAAAATAACTAAACAAACAATTAACGTACACAGATGTTTTTAGGCAGTATTTTACTATTATGGATAATTACCCGTCCTAAGCAATTTTGGACTTTGGACCATGTTTTATTAATTTTTAATGGGTCCACAGTCGTGTTCAGTCGTCGTTTTCTACAATATATAGGATTGGTAGCAGTTTGGTGCGAGTGTGTGACATCTAACAACGTCAGAACGGCATTATGACTTCAAATTTTAGTTTTTCCTCGCCTGTAGTTGAAAAAATCGTACTTCTTGTACAATCTAACCCAGTTCTGTACAACACATTAGATACCAATTACGAAAACATATCATTAAAAGATAGTATCTGGAAAGATATATCACTTAAAATTGAAAAGCCCGGTAAGCATATAACATTTAAAATTGTATATATATATTGAAATAAATAAACAAATTTTTTCAATTAAGTATATAATTTATTAATTTTCAAGTTGATGATATCAAACAAACATGGCAAAATATTAGAGATTCGTATTCAAGAATAGTTACAAGGAAACTCGAACTAGGATCAGCATTCAACATAAAAAAGCTTTGGATATTAGCACATAGCCTTAGTTTTTTAGACCAGGATGAATGCAATAAACAGTTAGTATAATTTATTAATATTATCATTAACAGTGTCTAGAAAACCATATGCATTAACTAACTGTTTTTATTTAAATTAATTTTTAGTTATACGTATGTATTGTACCTATATGTATTGTAGTGATGACTTAATAATATCTATATTATTTATGTAATTTAATGTACCTACGTAACGACTAAACACGACAGTACAATTAAGAGGGCTATCTTAAACATTTCAACAAGCAAGGATACTTTATAAATTGTATATTATACAATATAAACAATGAAATATATTATACACTATTTGATTAATACTATTGGCAAAATGATTTTTTTTCTGTTACCGGTTTTCGTTCTTTTATTTATTTTTCAAATTGAAAGGATTAGGTTGCTTAATTTATTGTGTTAATTTAAGTCTTACAGAATTTTTAACTTAATATTTTCAAACCAATAAAACTTGTTAATTGTGTCCTTTTAAAAACCAATTGGACAATGGTGCATACTTAATACCTACTTATTACTTAGGTTCTGTTTTTTTATATATATATATATATATAAAAAACAGAAGATATCTGACATAGGTATCTGACATAAAAAAGTGTGACATTTTTAACTAGGGTATGAATGTTGTTATTTGTATACTACTATATTAGGCATTGTTAATAAGCGAGTGATCTTCCGGTCACTTTAAATTTTAGTGTATGACCTACCAGGAATTAAAAAAAAATTATAAAGTACCTATGGGTAAAAAATATAATTTTAAATTAAAGAAATAAATTGAATAAAATGAATGAATTGTTGCGATTTGTTATTGAGTGGTACCAACGTTCAATCAAATATCATGGCGTAATAAATTTTCATAAATCCTATGCATTTTTCGAAAAAACTTAATTTTAATATAATTGACCATAAACATGATTTCCATTCATCAAATAAAACTTCTGATAAAACTTTTCTTTGAACACTTGGAATTTATGTGTTTTTATTTCTTTGTTTAACTATACAAAATCTGAATTCTTATAAGAATATACAATATATAATAAACAATTTTAATATTGTTTTTAAATTTCCAGACCTATTAGACTGTATAGAGTGAAGTAAGACATTATATTTTTTTATCTTATCGTTCACTCCAATTAACGTTATCCTAATCGCGTGTGAAAATGTGAAAACAATTGGCTTTAGTAAACAGTATACTGAGTATAGGTCACGGTGGACCACTGGACCCGTGTTTACTCGCTTTTATTTATCAAAGTTTTACAGAAATGGCCAGCTAGAAAAGACTCGTGTGTCGCATTGTAAAATAATATTATAATCTTAACAAAAACACTCAGTTATAACTCCGTATGTTAAAAAACGTTAAGAAAAAAAAAACAACATATAAATTGCTTTAAAACTTGTGATATAATATTATGTAGAATCGGCCTGGTTTTTTTTTCACAGATTTAACGGAGTGTACATAATATTTTATTATTTTTGTTCGATTACTATATAATGAAAACATGTTTGCCACCACGAGGTTAAAAATGTATAATGGGCTTCTGTCATATTATAGATTGGCCATGCAGCATGGTGATACGATTGACGAATAACTAAATTTGAAGTATATATACGCCATTTTGCCGTCTACGGTCTAAGTTTTTTTGGTGGGTAATACATTAATTATACGGGCGGCGGCAACGGTGGACGGCCGCCTCGCTATGTGTGCGTTTGTGAGTATATTGTTATTATTACTATATATGACCGTCGAGGCGTGTGTCTAGCGGTGGGGGAAATGCAATAGTTGGGAGCTGAAGTACCGCGTACGACCGCAGAACAACGACGCAGGCGCACGACGACGAGGCGGGACGTTAATGTCGCGGCTGTCAAAATATATTATAATAATATGACCACTAATGCAGGGAGTATTTTTTGATTATAAAGTTATAACTGAAACATTATTCAACTATAAAATGACTTCAGAAATCACAAAAGCGCATAGCCTATGCAGTTTTTGATACGTCGACACCTTATTGTATAATATAACGATTTGGTTAATTCACTATAGGACTGTAGGCTATTAAATATAAAACACCGAAATATTTACACGGTTTAAATACGAATATGTTTGGTTTCCAGAATACAATGGTCGTGTTATGCTACGCTTCTATTTTTTTACTTAGCTACGCGATACTACTGGTTGTAAGGACTTGAAAAAAAGGTTCTCGATCGTTAGGATTTCATGGAAAAAAATAAAATACACATAATTATTAACCGATTATTATAGATTGTGCGGTATCAAATAAATACATAAAATAAAATGTGAAACGAAATAAAAATATTGTATGATGATGATGTGACATTATACACTGTTATAGTAATATCATTATTGTAAATAATAACTTTTGCCCGTTTATTCTTTATAAATAAATATTAATATTAGAAACACAAATATTTTAAATTAGTTAAAATTATTTGCGCCATACAGTAAAAGGGTGTGAGTCACGTTGGTCTGAAGAGAGCTGCAGTTTGGGCACCCCTGAATCCTTATATATACCTAATATTATATGTCTGATTCATAGGCCTTTAAATGTCGAAACAAATATATGAAAAACTATAAATCAAAATATTTATTAAGTTTATAACTACTTTTGGTAATATTTGGACCGAGTTGTTAAGTGAACTTTGAAATGTTCAATACATTGTTTTTTTTGTTAAAATCACTATTTATGATATTTTGCCAAATAAATATTTTTAATGCATTTTTATTTTGAATTATATAATTATTATTATTGTATACAATTTAGACTACCTATATATTTTACAATATATTCAAATGTGACCAATTCACATATACATATTATTAACTAAATACTAATATTATAATTTATAACTATAAAATTGACTAAATTATACTAAATAGACTATACATTTTCAAATATACATTCAAGGTCCGGCGGAACCGATATGTAGATATTATAAACAGTAGCCGGCGGAATCAATATAAACCTTTTTCCTAAACAGGTAGTTTCAGCGGAATCAATAAATCCCCGTCCTGACTAGTTCAATGATTACCGGTATATTGACCGACGCATGAAAGTAAAAAAATAATAATGTTACCTTTAAATTAAATTTACATAACATAAGACGAAAACTGCGTAAATATGCTATAAATAACAATTAAATTGCCAACATTTGTCAAATATGCGTTTTGCTCAGAAAACGGCAAAATATGCGAAAATATGCAATTAAAACGTTTGTATTTCAATCCGTTATATGACTTACAACAAATTTATATCTTACTTAGAGTATTCTGCAATCATTATTAAACAATATGCAAATGTAACAAGTCCCGAACCCTAGTTATCACACTTACTAGACTTACTGGTTTGTACATTATTTGTTGAAATGTTTATGTAGGTACCTACCTCTAATTTAATTTTATGAAAATAAGTGCAAACATTTATTATTTAATTATTAATATTTATATTATATTTAATTATATTATAATACTATAGAATATTTTAATCGCTAACTACATATTTAGTATTTCAATTTACAGTTTGACTTCCAATACGACCATAACTGAAATGCATGATCCTTATAGATTTCACAAAGAAGAAGGACTCAACAATATGCCCCATAAAACTGCAGAATTATGCGACTGGTCAACTGAAATAGTAATTAAAAATCACCGTATCTCTAAATCCAATCAGATCAAAAATGTACTAGGAAATTCAAATAAGCCAAGTACACTAAATCAAAACACACAAATAGAAAATAAAAAATGTTCAACAGAAGAAATAGACCAATTGCAGGATGATATAGAAATATTTTTTCAAAATTTAACATTAAAAGCTAAACAGTTTCCAAGCACTGGAAGAATTGAAGTGAAGATGAAAATATGTACATTAATGAATGAATTGCAAGAAAAGTATTTAGTTGGCGAACCACCCTTACATCCACGGCGGATGCAACCCATCTACCTTTTTACAAATGTTCACATACCATCAGAACAAAATGATTTCTCATCTTCATCATCAATTCAATCATCTGCATCAACAGTGCTAAGCTTTAATTCAGATTCGGAAAGTTCCAACTCTGAATCCATTGATGAATAAAATTTATCCATTTCATACAAGGTATTCTTCCAGAATAAAAATAATATTCCAAAATCCAAATTATACTTACACGTAAATTACGAATAATATATCTACATAATATTCCTAGTAATAAGTCTAAAGTAATTTTATTAACCATATTTGACAAAAACATTTTTTAAAATAGCTCATACCATTTAACCTTACTATAACCGGCATGGTTGTAATAATTTATATAATTAAATCATAAGCATACACTTTATATAGATCAAACTCATTGCATTCAAATATAGATATAAATTACTTGATCATATTATTTCTAAACTAGAATATGGGTTATTCCTCTAGCTAATTCTAACTAATCTCCAAATGATCATAATAGTGGCTTAATTCTTATTTTTGGACGATTTTCGTCCAAGCCCAATCTCTATACTATACATATTTAATATGTTCTATACTCCTCTTGATGATATAGATCCAAAACCATATAGGAATCCAAGGCAGTACTATGTGGTGGATATTAATGTAAATATCTACTCACCAAACTCCTCTATATTTCACTCACTCCAAGACTAAAGAAACAAAATACAAAATCACATATTATACTTCATCAATAGCAACAATAGTACAATCCAGCATACCAATCTTGATGAAATTAAAACCTATTAATACCACCTATATAATGGCTACATTCATTCTCAACTTTCGTCCTATAAAGATGTCAGGTAGTAATAATTGACATGTTTACGAATCGGAAACACGGGATTGTTGACGCACGGACATGTTATGAATAATACGGAACTAGATATTAGTGTCAAACTAACGGAGAAGCTCTGTCCGCCAAACACATATAATAATCCACTATAGCAACTTTCAAATATGCATCATGACACCAGAATAAACCTAAGAATTCCAACAATATATATGAATTAATAGGACTCGATGATGACGACAATATTTTCCATGTCTTTAAACTCCTAAGACTCTTGAAATTGTATAAATGAATCTAATTAATCTGCAGTGTTTATCTATATAATTTAGTTATTAGCAGAAATATAATCCAACAACTAATGTAACATTTACGGTAAAACATTTAAATCTGTATTTTTCTTTAATATTACTTAATATAATGTATTAAAAATATGTATTTTTCTTAATTTATTAATTTAATAAATATTAGTTATATTATAAATATTATCTTATTTATTCTACTCTGTAGTATAAATATTTGTTAAGAGAACTACAATAATAATCGATAAAGTAGTAGGTATTTAGATTTTAGACCTATGATAAACAATAGAAAAAAAACTTACCACACTTTACAGTAAAATAGGTAGTAGACCCAAACTGACGTGGAGATTTATGTACTTTAAACGTAAATGAACGAACACACTTTAATTTTAAAAATAATACAATACACTCTGGAACGGTCGGAAAATTCAAGATGTGTATACTTAAAAATATAAGTTGTTTCAGTGTTGTGAAGCCTGTAAGTATAACCTCTAACTCGTTTGTGGACTTTGAATAGCTGAACTGTATGTCGAACGTTATATTATCCTATTAATGTAGTTATCTTCGAATCATTATCGTTTGTACATATATTATATAAATATAACATATATTATTTTGATATTTAATAACAATTAGCAATAGACATATAATTAATATAGTTGACATTTTAAAATGAATACTTTATTTAATAATATGTAATTTAAGTAATTATTTATATTAATAAAATTAATATGTCTGATATTTATTTTTAATACATTTCACAAACAATTACACTTTTAAATACACCGAAATGTTAAATTTGTGTCTATTATTCATAGATAATAAATAAATGGATAGGCCACGACTAGTGTAAATACATTTGATGTCGCGACCACGGAGTGGAAGTTTAATGGGAGGTAATTGAGGCTCTCTTATCACATTATCATGTAATAAAAACCTTGTCTCGCAGAAATATATCTATACTAATATTATAAAGAGGAAAGATTTGATTGTTTGTTTGTATTGAATAGGCACCAAAGTCCGAAACTACTGAACCGATTGCGATTAAATTTGAGACAGAGATAGATTAGACCTCTGGGAAGAAGATTAGCTAATTTTAAAAGAGGTAGAGGTCCAACCCCTGGAAATGCTCACACAGGGGTTTTGAAATTTACGATGGAAATATTTGTTTATAAATGGTTGCTATTGTATAATATCTGTTTATTTATAGGGTTGTCAATGGTTACATATTATTTTATAACTATTATAATTAGTAAGAATATGGCATATACACATTTTTGCAAATAAATTTCTAGAAAAAAAAAAATCTTTGGCGTAGGTCACCGTTGTAAATGTTTTTCATGTAAATCACTCCAGGTTAATCTTCACTTAATATTTGGCTCAAGCAACTCCGAATGGGAGTAAATTGAATATTGTTGTAACGATATATTATTAATTACTTAGTATATATTTTAACCGTTATATTATAAAATAAAAAATATTATTCCAATAGAGTTGGCATTACTAATTTTTTTAATGAGCAACGAAGTGCAGAAAAACTATTTTGCACTAAACAATGTTACCCATAATTATTCTAAAATAATATTGTGTATATGAAAAAAAAACACTAACGTAGCCGAGTAATTTAGCTATAGTATTAAATATATTATACATATCTATGCCTGGCCTCAAATTCTTATAACTTGGAACGCTGATAGTGACGAATGGTCTATCTATTTACTAATTATATTCTATGCTATTATTGCAGACCTAATCGAGTGTTGCGTGTATAAATTGTAGGATACTGGCTATATACTTATACAAGTCAAATAAGCTATAACAAAAATTAATAACATTTTTACGTTAATTTATTTTTTGGTTAAAAAAAACAAATATTCAAGTGTGCTTCGATTATCGGCATTTACATAGGTATAGTAAATGTATTAATAAATAAAAATTTTTGTTTCCCGAACCTATAGCCAAGATTTGTATTATAAAAAGGGGATACACTTATAGGCCCATTTTTAATTAGTTATTATTACTATAATAACTTATTAATAACCAATTTCTGGTGCATTTTTCTTATACCATTGTGATAATATACGCATTTTATTATATAGTAGATATTGAAACACGATACGAAAAAACCTATTTTTAATTATCGTTTAATTTTACATGAAACAAAAAGCTTTGTACTAGTAGGTATAGTGCGGCATATTAGACAATCAATACAATTTAAATGTATTATTATTTATTATAAATAACTGTGAAACTCTTATTTTTAAATAAATAAAATAGGTAATAAAATCTCTGCATTTTTTTTTTACAAAAATGTAAAACACTTTAACATTATGATTGAAAATATTAAAACATATTGTTAATTTTGAATATCTATGTAATAGTAAATAAGTTACACTTGATTATAACTAAAATGTAACATTATAAATTAAAATTTATATTTCCTCTGGTTTAGTTGTTGCTAAAACATCAGCTAAAAATTCCTCCTGAAACAAAGAAAGCCAATATTTTACATATTAAAAACAGTTAACTATTCTTCAACACAGAAAATACTTAAAAATAAACTGGCCTGGAGACCACCTAAATTTAAACTAATAAACCGTTAATTTAAGGTGGTAATGTAGTATGAATATCTTCAAGACCAATTAAATATAGTTTAAAACCACAGACTTTATACTATAGTATAGAAACTTGTGTTTATAACATACTGTGTGGATATCCATATCAATGAAGAATAATATATCTAAAACAAAAAAAACCCTATTAACAGTTTGGTTCATTCTATTGTTAATAAATTTACATTCACAATAATATGTCTTTACACAAATATTGTCTCTCTTTATACACCAAAATATTCTCTACCAACACATTAGATACTTACTTGTAAAAAATACATTCAAAAAGTAAAAATATTAAAAATATTTTCAAATCCTTAAATTGTTTTATTTGCTTGGAAGTGTTGGGTTTTTATTTTTTAGATTTGGATTTAGCTCTAGTTAAAGACTATACCGTATATTGTATGTTGATAAAAATTGTTGGAACTCAAACATTATTGTTTTATTTTACTCCATACTTCAATAAATCACTTAAATAAACTTATTTATTATAATTTAAATCACTTTTATTTTAAGTGTAGGATAAGTGTATATATTGCAGTTCTCAAAGCCAATAATCAATTATTATAGTTTATGAAATTATGAACTATAAATTATTATTATTTAAACTAAATTTTTTTTCTCTCATTCGCAGCAAAAAATATTAATTTAAATTAATATATAAATATAAAATTAACCCCTCCCCCTCTTTTTGAATTAAAATTTAAATAAAATAAATTTTTTTAAACAATTAATTTTGAAATTTTTTTTTCCTTAAGAATTGTTTAATTGAGAGTGATTTAAAGTTTCAATTTATGAATATTGTATTTTTTTTATAGTAGGTTAACCTACCTATCTAATTTTACTAAGTTTCATATTATTATTAAAAAGGGGATGAGGTGCAATTAAAAAAACTATTCTTTGTTATGTAGGAAGAACAGAAGAATTTTTCAATTTATACATAGTACAAATATACAATTTTTTTTTTTTGGGGGGGGGGGGGAAATAAGCTTTATTCTTTGATAATTGTTCAAAGTTATATTTTAGATAAAAATAGATATAATTCAAAAATGTTGTCCCTTACGTAAAAAAATTACAAGGGAATTAAGATACTTGAAATCTGTTTTCCCCTTACTTGAAAATATTTACTGTGTGCACAATTATATTTTTTTTGATTATTTTTAAACCTTTCAATTTAATCATTAAAATATTTACTGTACACACACTATTACACATGTTGGTGATACTGTAATTTATATATATATTTTTAAGTAAATTGAAATTGAACAACTTATTCACTAAATCTTATTCTGAAATCTAATATCAAATTGATAAAAAAAAACAATGTAACCAACATAATGTATGATAATGTAAGCTAAATATTTTCAAGTTTAAATTAATAGGTTTGAAAATAATTAAAAAATATTGTTGTGCATACGGTAAATATTTTCGAGTAAGGGGAAAACCAATTTCAAGTGTCTACTTCCCCTGTAATTAATTTATATCCTCCTAGTATACATTAAGAAACGTTAATCCCCAGTATACATTTTACATATACGACATATAAGATATATTTTAGCATATTTATTTTTTTGTATTTGTATATTGAAACGACCTTCAATATATTTTGACTTTGTTTGAGCTATTTATAATCAATGCTATTACTTAATAAAATAAACATACAAGTTAATTTAAAAATAAACAATCGAAAAAGAATACTTGCCTTCATATTTTGTATAGTCGTTTTTTCTTATTTTATATAAATAATTATGGTAATTTTCATGGAATCCAATATATCCTAAAAACATAATCATTAACCAATTATAGTTTACATAAATTTAACAAAAGAGGATTATTTCAATGAATTGTAAACGTTTTTTCAAATTAAATAATCTTTTTAGTTTATTTTGTGCAGTTAATCATTTAATTTTGAAATTTTGAACATAGGTATACGGAGGAATCCATTTAACTGAAGACTTTTATTATTTCAGAAAACATTAACGATTTTAAAAATAATATTTTTTACATAGTTTGAAGTTGTTAAAAAACAACATTTTAATACGGTATTTCTTATCGTTATCCTTTTTTGAATGACAACATAATAATATGTAGTAGGCACATAGTTATACTTATACATACTTCTAGAGGTGCAAAAGCCAATAGTACATATGTAAATTTAATAATATACAATAACTGACGAAATCTGTACCTCATTGTGAACATCATTTAAATATATTTTACAATAGAGATTTTTGATATTTCCCGGTCATATAGGTAGCTTACAGTAATAGTTGAAACTTGAAACAGTTGCGGTCGAGGGTAATGCTCAACAATACGTCATAACTTTTAACTCATAAGTCATAACCTAACTAACGAGTCCAATAAACACATTATGAAACTATACACATTATATTATAACTACACATTATGGATTTATGAAACTTTTGAACCCATACACATTATATTTTTGATTAAGTGTTAAAATATAATCAATTGTTTATGCCTCAAAGTAGTCATATGACATATTAATATCAATTTGTAATTTTATGTAAATATTATGGTTGCTTAAAGATATTAATTGTATGATTAATTACCCAGTTTCTTTAATCTAATTAAATATGACATGTAATTTTCATTGTTCACTACAAATTCTAAATATAACAATAAGAACGTAAATATTTTATAAATTAAAAACAATTATTATTATTTGAGAAAAGTATAAATTAAATTATTGAATTTGTATGATTTATATTATAATATATATTTATAGGGATGTAGGATTTTAGGCAGACGGTAAGTGCTTGGAAAGAACGCGTCCAGCGTTCGCGTTTAACATTTCCTACGTTTACAATGTTTACATGATACTAGTTAATCCGTTCTTAATTTAAACCGATTTTATTATGGGTCGACCTAAATTATTGCCTGACTTGTTTACATAAAAGGTATACTACATATCCCAAAAATATATTAATTTAATATAATAAATATTGTGTTATAAATTTATAATGCTATAGGTTCCAATCGTCAACTCCCTTGGTCCTAGGATGGTTTGGTGTGTGCGAAGTTAGCCCCTCACTGTATAAGGCCTTTTCCAAAATGACTGTAACCTTATTTTTTCAATTTGTAACGTAAAGTTTTTAGAATTTGTAACTTCTTATTTTGCATGCAACTGGTCTAATTTCTGAATGAGGAGCCAACTTTATAAAGCCCTCCCCCCAACTCAACGAAATCGTCCATCAGTAAGATATTGACGATTACTCGGGGGGGGGGGCGAGATTACAAATTGAGTTTTATAGGCTACAAAATGTTTTGGACGATTTCGTGGAGTTGGGGAGAGGGACATTGTGTCATTGTGAAGTTGGACCCTCATTGATAAATTACTCGTTGATTGAAAAATATGAGGTTACGAATTCTAAGAACTTGGTTCCAAATTGAAAAAATAAGGTAACAATCATTGTGGAAAACGTCTTATACAGTGGGGAGAGGGCTTCAGTGCTTCACACACTTGATGTTTTGACTAACATCGTTCGTTTTAAAACATTTCAAAATGTAATTATGATTTTATATTTCAAATTTCAAATTTCTATAACAATTATTTTCACTGAAATAGAAATACAATACTGTTTTTTTCATAAAAAGAGTGATGATATTTAAATAAAAAAACTTTATAATTATTTTGGAATATTAATGGATACAATTATTGTATTATAAAGTTGGCAAACTTACTTTCCCGCAATCTATTGAATGTACTATGATGTTCGTCTATCAAAATAAAACACATAAAGCTTATATTTATTTTAAAAATTCAATAAAAAAATTATACAATTTAAAAACAACCGAGGAAGTTGCTTTGGTGTATTTTAGGTGCTGGTGTACCTTGTCATTGAGTAGGTCACTCTAATGGATGTGTTTATTAAATTTTAATTCAATGGTAAAACATTGCGTAGGTATGTAAAACGATTCTGAGTGGATACAGTCTGTCGACTGTCAGTATAATATAATATAGGAATAGGTAAGTACTAATTTATTATAACTAATATAGGTTAGGTTTGATATGTACTTCTAAGGATATTGTATGATCAATTTATATTCGAGTTTGTAATTTATTTTCTAATAAAAAGAAAAAAAATACACATTATTTTAAAATTAAGACATTTATCGCTTTTCTCAGAATCTAAAATAATAAATTTAAAAATATTCATCTACTAGCTGATCCCGTGCACTTCGTTGACCAAAAAAAATTAATAATGCCAACTCCATATAAATAATAATATGTGTTATTTTATAATACAACGGTTAAAGTATACTAAGTAATATCGTTACAACAATATTCAATTTAGCCCCACCTGGGGTTGCCTGAGCCAAATATTAAATTAATATAAAGGTACCCATTAGAAACACCCGCAACAATGCTTTCTTTCATGTACCACATTGCTCAACCAATTACCTAAGGAATGATCCCCTAACCAGGATGATGATAATTGCCAATGAGGATCCGTCGTTCTCCTTCTAGGTTATCGTATTATTTTACTTTTTCCAATACTGTATATATATATTTTTTTTTTTAAAATTATTTTGTTATGTATATACTCAAACGTGCCATTGTATAAATTGGGCTCCGCCCGTTATTGTATTAAATAAATAAATAAATAAAAATGATTTACGCATGCATATAAACCACCTAGGTAGGCAATCTACTGCAATAGATCACGGACAATATGTGAGCAGTATATTAACAGGTAGGCAACCCACCTGTGGTGGATTACGGACCCTGCGAGGTGCGTAAGTGAGTGAAATCAGAATTAGGTATGTACACAAAAAACATTGCGACTTTGTTTTTATCTATAAATTTATTTGCCAAAATGTGTACATATGTTATGTATAATGTATATATGTTACATTCTTATTAATTTATTATAAAAGTTATAAAATATGTAACCATTGACTATTGACAACCTTATGAATAAACAGAGATTATACATACCATAGCAACCATTTATAAACAAATGTTTCCATCGTAAATCTAAAAATCCCTGTATGAGCACCTCCCAGGGTTGGACCTCTACCTTTTAAAATTAGCCTATCTTCTTCCCAGAGGTTTAATCTATCTCTGTCTCAAATTTAATCGCAATCGGCTGAATAGTTTGAGAATGCATAAAGGGCAGACATACAGATAGACAGACATTCATTTTTATAGATATAGGTTTTTAATTGTAAAATTCGTACTACAATACAGGTATTACTTCCTTGTTGTTATATGCAAATCTTAATTTATTTGGATGATTATTGAATAAGTTCTAACTAATAGTTGAAGGGCTTCAATCTAAAAAGAACTAATCCACTATTTATTTTTAAATAATGCCATGGGCATGAAGTAAACTGAATTGATTGTTATGGAATTATTGTGTGAATAGACTTTCCTTGACACATATCTTTCGCAAAAAGTAGAAAGTCCGGACATGCCTTTTTTATTAACGGTACAATTTACTAATTATACATTTTCACCAATCATAGGATTTACTTTTATTTATGTAAATGAGAACATTTGATGTTTATTTTATGTTATGTCAAATTAAATATGAGAATAAAATTAAATACATTAATTTTATACAGTAGACTGTAGAGCTTCGAGGCTGCATATTACTTGCGTCCCAGAAAAGGTATATTTTACAGGTAGTAAATTCAACAGGTACATTGGTCCCGTTTTGGAGACTCAGCTCGACCATATTATTCTTCTTACATGCCATAATAGTAGTGACCGAATTGCGTCCACAAATATTAAGTATTACAATAATATTGTTCATATAATGATGTATGTGTACATTTTCTTTGCTATGCCTATGCGATCAACGATATAATATTTACAGCATTTACATACTTTATACAGAAGATAATATTATCCCTAGCATGTCAATGTGATAAAATTAAATAAGTGCGCACCGTAGCGTTGTCCTGTTGTCGCCAACAATTTCTGAGCCTTATTTATAACACCGAATGCTTTGAAAAACCCGGTGTTGTACGAATGAGAACGTTTTACCTTTTTGATAACACGATTGAAAACGATTGTCGGCAGATCAAAGAAACTATATTTTGTACCTTATTATTAAACGACTGAGAACGATTTTTCGAGTGACGTTGCCGTTTATTTTAATGTTTAGTAATAAAGATAATAAATACGATATCGCAGTTTACGTATCTGCAGATATTCCAAAATTATTGCCGAATTCAGTTGTATGGTGGACAGCACTGTAACAACGTAATATAGTGTAATATTAAGTATAATGGAAAGCTTTGAGCCTTTGGAATTATAAAACGTCTGAACGAGGAAAAGATCTTGCAGTATTAGATAATGATAAATATTAATTTATATAAGACAACGCAAAAACAGATTGATGAAATGGAAATGTTCCAATAACAGTTGTAGTGCCAGTTTATTTGAACATGGATAAAACTTTCAAAATAGTGAACACGTGAATCATGTAAGTAATAATAATTAAAAAATTGAATGACACATTTTAAGAGAAAATTCTAAGCGAAAAAACTGAAGAAAATACATCTACAAGACCTTTAAAAAGTATTATAACTGAGTTACTAAATAGTGACTTACCGAATACTACTCACAATGATATTACATCGCAGCGGAAGGCAATTTATGACAAGAAGAGAAAACAATACCCAATTTAGCCTACTTCTTTAAATAAAGCTAAATACCAATTAAAGAATATGAAAACTAACGATTTATTTAAAACTGATCAGTTTGTTTTTGTTCTTGAAACCAATGACTTCGTTTGTATAACAACAAGCCAAAATTTAAATTTTATGTCGAAACAAACCGAATTTTTTGGAGATAGTGCTTATGATTTTGCACCAAATTTTTTTTACAGTTTTATACATTAAGCACATACGTAAAAGGGTTTTATTTGCTTATTGCTTATTTTTTTTTTACCAAACAAAACAAATTTACAGTAAAATTTGGAAGTATGTCCAGCTCTTAACGTTCAAAAGCTGCATTTGGACTTCGAAATCGGTGCTCACGAAGCAGTCAAAGAAGTATTACAAATTTCATTATTGAAACTTGCCGTTTTCATATAGTTTGACAGAGAAAAGTAAGAAAAACGAATAATTTTGGATTCAAGCCTTTCTTTTTTTACTCTAACTAATAACAATATAATATATTTTATATAATCTATATGACAGATAAACGGAGAATCAAAATTGAGAAGTGCATATCAAGACAACAATGATGAATTAGGTCAATGGCTTAAATTATTTTTTGGTTTGCCTTTTCTTCTTCCCACTGATGTTGATAATGCATTTATACAACTTATGGCAATAATATTTCCAGACTTATAGAAGTTGGGAGTTTATTTTCGGATTACGTTCTAACCACATACATTGAACACGATTCGTTATTTCCACCTATTCTTTGGGCACAATAGTACCATCGTCCATCATTAAATCCAAGGTACTCAATATACTATAGTCTATAACTTAGTACCTAACTTACTATTTTGTTAATAGATACTATAGTACCTGTAATTATATTTATCTGCTTTTATTTGGTCTGCATGTTTATATAGAAATAAAATCAATTAAAAACAATATTATCAAAACATGGCCAGCAAAGATTATGATCGTATTATTTTGACAATTAATTCTTATAAAGAGTTTGAACAAACTAAGGACATCATGAGGTATCTAAAATTAAATTGAATTAATTACTCGAAAAAAAATGTAAATTGATAAACTGGCATATAAATATAAATATTGTGTATTTTTAATCTTAAACTGACAAATAAATGATATCTGTATATTTTATTTATATTTTATACTTTTAATTAATGCGGCAACGTCGCATAAAAGTTGGTAGGTAAAAAGTTCTCAATTGTGTTATTATAAAAAAGGTACGACCAATAATACGGAACGTTTTCAACCCGTGTTCTACCCAAAAACCCAATATCTGATGTCTGATTTGATAGATTTATTTAAGTGTTCTCTAAATACCGGACACTCCTGCAATTTTGTCCGCTTTTCAGAGATGTCCGCAATTTATAAGGAGACATTTTATTTTTATTAAATAAAAATTATTTTATTTTTTTATAAAGTAATTCATACTAACATACTGCATTCTTCTTAAAAGTTAACATTTATGAAAAATTCAATTGAAAGGCTTGTCTATTGGCTTGAGGCATGGACACTCCGTATGTCAAGGCATTTTCTAGTTCGACTGTGTTGGATAATGCCCATATTTGAATTCAAGACTGTTTATTTTATTTTTTAGAGTTAATCGTTTTCTTTTACTGGTCATAGCGTACTACAATAAACGTTCGAATTGGCATCACAAACACAACTAAATACGAATACCTACGACAACGCATTAGTCACAACATTTCGTCGACGCGATAATATTTAAACTATTGGACGGGTAAGGTAAGATATACTATAATATACAGTATAATAATTATTTACCTATGTAATAAAATATAAAATTTAACTTAATATCATAATATATACTCTGTTCAAAATGAGATCGTGACTCGGTTGAGTCGGTGGAGACCAGTTTTCGTTAGCGACGGTCGGACGCTGTGTCCGCACCACGGCGGCGCGCGAGGCTGCATGACGGAATGAAGCCACGCCCATGCGCACAACTCGGCCGCTGAGTCACAATCTCATTTTGAACAGAGGTGTAGACTTTTATTTAAGTATTCCACAAATATTCTTAATTTAAGAAAATTATCAATTTCAAAAATTAAAATGCCATAAAAAAGTCCGTTATTTAGAAGTTTTCCAATAGAAAAATACTAAAAATGTTCCCGTTCCCGAAAAAACGTCCTCTACTTCAAGATGTCCGCTATTCAGAGGTGTACTTTAAGGGAGGTTTCATTGTATTATGATTGATCTAATTAACACTAGGTATTTTGCACAATGCTATAAATTTCCCATTACGATTTAAAATGAAAAAAAAGTTCGGCAAGTGAGTACCGCTCAATTGAACAGCAGGTATCGAGTGGGTCTCTTTCATAGACGCGTGTTAACTTTGTATTCAATGGCAAAATCAGTGGTTGACTTGGGGGGGGGGCGGGGGGACTGAGTTCCTCAACTAATTTTTATGATACGCGTACCCCTACTTCTTTATAGTTTGTTCGTTAGTTTGATTAAAATGCTAGGGACGCTACTTTTTTTAAAATTAGCTAGAGTACCTCTACTACTTTAGTCCCAAGTCAACCACTGGGTATAATCATTGTATACGAAAAACGATTCTGAGCGAAGACGGTCTGTCAACCTACATAACTAAGTGTATTTTAAGATATTATTGCTATTAAAATAATTAATTTTATACTATTAATAATATAGGACCTTGAATTAATTTTTGCAGAAAACATTGCATTTGAAAATGTCATTGAAGTGTTTAAAAAATCATAACATGGGTACTTTAAAATTTTCAAGCACCCACAAAAAATGTTATTAAATTGCAACAAAATAACTTAAATTGTCATTCTTTATTTAAATATCTAATTTCTTAAAAATTTAAACTTAAAATGTTTATAAAAAAATTTTTTTTTAAATTTAATGTCTAGTTATATTACTCTACTGGGAAAAGATAAGATACCGACAACATTTATTTCTATAACTAATAAATGAGAAACTCAAAAATTCTTTTGAATGGAAAAAGAAAAAATATAGTAAAACCATTACCTGTGACAACATCAGTACCTGTGACAACATCAGTACCTGTGACAACGTCAGTACCTGCTATGACATCTAAAATATAATGTATAAAAATTAAAAATGTAATTGTGAGGTAGGTAACTATATTATAACCTAAAGTTGTAGCTATTGTGTTTTTATGAATAATATTGTGTTATAAGGAAATAAGGTAGGTACCCATTTAAATGCGTTGTCGTTTACAGTTTATTGCATTTAAACTAGGTATATTAATTATCGCTTATGGTGTTCTTTGTATTTAAACTGAAGTGTCGTTAAGTAAGCGGACGTCCTCAACTTGTAAGAGGTAATTTGGTTTGAACCCTACATTTATAATATATAGTTCTAAAGTAGGTATACGTAACAATTCAAAAAACTCATTAATATGAAAATGGGATTGAGCGTGCTCGGTGAATCACCCTGTTGGTATGTTTCTATATATTATTATCTGTTATTGTATAAAGTTACTAATTACTTACTTACTCTTTCGTTTTCTATAGTCTTATTATTAATTAACCTAATGATCTACATAAAATGTATGCCTAAACCCTAATAGACAATTCTAGAGCACGCATCTGAATCCGTTTGTAGTTCTTCAATCACCATAGAAAAATTAAAAGTTTGTTCTCCTCTACTTAAATATTTAAAATACTATTTATTAATTTACTTACTTAAATCATTTAAGTACACAATATATTACCAAAGAAAAAAATTTAACATATTAATAATTATACTAATAGATATAAGTATCAAAATAGGTAATAAACTAATAACTATAAAATAACTAAATAATTATTTCTTGAAATGTAAAATCATTCGCTCGCGGGCAGTCATCGTGTACGCATGTATCAATTATGCTCTCGCTATTTTGTATTTATACTCTTGGGCAAATTCATCGATCTTTTTCAAATTTTTATCATTCAATACAGAAAAAATCATTGATTCAAATTATTCGAAGAACTCTCAAACTTAGGGGGTCTGACGACCCCCCCCCCAGGTAATATTCACTCAAATATTAATTACCTATATTCACTGCAAGCCGTACAAGTCACACCATGCCGCGTATCAATAAGTCGCCGACGGCATCACCGACCGCCGTTATAACAAAAACAGATAAGCACACGCCAATAACACCAATTAAAATAGTTAATCGCAACACCATTTTAAAAACAGCTAATACAAACTTCCTCCAATGCGATAACACAAACGACGGAAATAATGATGACTCTGACTGGATAACAGTCGAGCCCAAATCACCAAATGTATTTATATTTAAAAAGCAAAAAACCTCTACTAGCTTATCTTCCAAACAAAACCAATCAGCCACAACTCATCTTAAACCACTAAATAAGTACACCGTGTTAAATCCTCCTGACGACGATACGAATAATATGGATACTGATCAACCAAATATCAATTTATCTGAAACCGAAACACATACTCCACCTCCCATATTTATAAAATCGAGTATATTAAATTGTAGTGGTTTTCGTAACGCGATAAAAGCCGCTATTGGCTCTAATGATTTTACATGCAAAAGTAATTTAAATGAACTAAAACTTCAAACGTTCACTTCTGATGGGTATAGAAATGTAATACACCTATTAAAAGATAAAAATGTTAATTTCCACACATATCAACTTCAACAAGAAAAACCATTTCGTGTGGTTATCCGCAATCTACACCACACTACTGATATAAATTACATAAAAGATGAACTCGAAGTGCATGGTTACACAGCAGTCCAAGTAGTCAATGTTCTCCAGTGGCAAACAAAAAAGCCACTTCCTCTTTTCTTTGTTGATCGGAAACCTGATCAACACAACTCTGAAATTTTCAAGCTATCTTTTATCTGTTTCACAAAAATTAGAGTAGAAGAATCTCGTCCTCGTCAGCATCTAATTCGATGTCAACGTTGCCAAAATTTCGGTCATACGAAAACATATTGTAATCACCAACCACGCTGTGTTAAATGCAGTGAATCTCATTTGACCGAAAACTGTCAAAAGTCAATCGATCAACCACCCAAATGTGTCCTCTGTGAAGGTCAGCATCCTGCCAGTTACCGAGGTTAGGTAACTTCTATCAAGACATCCAATCCAAACGAAAATCCACTCTTACAAAAAAAGCGAAGACTAATCAAAATTATACAATATTAGAAACTAATGTATAAGAACCCACTGGTAATAACTCCAAATACGAAAGCCAAAATAATCTAAATAATACACGAAAAACGTATTCCAAAGCCGCTCAAAATCTACATACTAATAACCAGCCCCAACATAACAATAACGATTCTTTAAATTTAACCAATCAAATAAGCTCATTTATAAGTGAGCTTAAATCTATAATTAACCCGCTAATTATTCTACTTACTACAGTAATAAATAAAGTTCTAATAAACAATAATTAAAATTCAAAAAGCCCTCATTACCGAAACTCATTTCACCCCCCCCCAAAAAAAAAAAACAAACTTTGGTGTAGAGACTTATTAAATTAGTAACAGAGGTGTCACCATTGGGTTTCTTCCTCATCACGTTATTCATGTTATAATTAATTCTTTTTTTATCTAATTTGCTTATTGTAATAATTATTTTGTACAGATTGTAAATAATTGTCTTTTAAAAATAAAAAAAAATAAATAAAATGTAAAATAGAGTAGGTATTATAAAATTAAAACGTATTCAATAAATAGTGTGTAAACTATTGCTGCAAATAAATATAATAAAATAAAAATACCTTTATTTAAAGATAAATTGAGTGTAGTACTTGAAGGATCATTAACTTCAATCGTAATTATATTATAAGTAATTTTTCTCGATAAATTTAAAAATAAATTAATCAAAATAACTTACGGTCGAATAATTCATTTTTTAAATGTTGGAAACTATTTTCTAATAAAGAAATCATTTTAATTAGACATAGGTATACAAACTGAATAACTTTCAAAAATGTTATTTTATTTGAATCTTTGAAATATTTTATAGTTTTATAGTAATGTGCGCAAAGTCAATAAATATTTGATTCCAAAAATAGTTGAATATCGTTTCAGTTTGATTAATTTTGAAAACAAATTACAACATTTTAAATTAAAATATAGTTGGTTGTTAAGTTTAAAAAAAAAATAATATAACTATCAAAGCTGGGCAATTTAACTATTATTTTTAACTCCTTAAGTTAAGTTGATACAGATAAATATAAATTAAGTTTAAAGTAAAAATCACTTTTTTCAAATACAATTAATGATAATACTTTTTTTTAAAGCAAACAAATAATATTGCAATTTAATAAAGGTCTTACAGTTTTAAATAAATGTATGTATTAAAATAAACTGCTGTAAGTAACTTATATACTTTAATACTTAAATCAATCATAAAAACCAACAAAATAGTTAAATTATTTTTATTAATTGGTTTACTTCTGACCCATGACTAAACTAAATCATCAAATTCATTATTAGAATAAAATCTAATTAATTGCCTACATGTCATAATATAATATAAAATATTATTTTTTATTCAGGTATAATTCTACTAATGAATAAAAAATAAATAATAAGTAATAACTATTAATTAATAATGATTAATGACAATACAAACGTGTATGGGATACTGAGATATCTGAGATAATAGTTTTATTTTGAATTTCTCAATGACGTAGTTACCAATATAATGTTACTTATTTGATTATAATATATTATAATATATTCTGTGAACTTGCAATAATATATCTATTATAATAAATTATTATTTAATACATATTCTATTTTAAAATAATTTTATATTTCTGCTTATAAAATTAATTTTTACAAAATAGAATTTATTTTAAATTTGGTTTTTGGAAAAAATTAACTTAACGTTACAATAAAATTAAGGAACTCATGAGTAACTGCATAAACGGAAAAAAATTTAACACTTTATGTAACTTATAGTTAAAAATTAAAAGTAACTTATCTTTAACTCTTTAACTCGTTAATGCCCAGCCTTGATAATTAGCATATTAAATGGTTAATAAGTACTTACTTAAATCTAATACTAAATAAATATACACAATATGTAAAATAAATGTTTAAAACTGATTAAAAGAATTTTAAATTGTATTGATAGGGCAATGATTTTATAGCCCTAATTATAATTGTCTCATTTATTTTTCAGTTTATCGAATTAAATATTAATTAAAACAACTTACTTAAAAAAAGTTTCCTTTTTTGAAATATCGTATACTGATCTTTATCATCAGGTAACACTATAACATTATTATTAATTGTATATACATTTTATATGTTCTAGCCCAGTGATTCCCAACGTGGGCGCTACCGCCCCCTTGTGGGCATTTTTATTTTGAAGGGGGTATTTTTCTGAGGTGGGCGCTAAGGGAGGCGCTCATCTATCATTTACGTTTTTATTGTTTATAACTGATTGAAAATAAAAACTAATTTATAACACCAAATGTAATATACAGAACTATGTAGGTATAATATTTATAGACACTTAACCAGAGCCTGATTTACCAAATATATGGCCCAGGACAAAATAAAAAATTGGGCCTATAAGGCTATAAATTATAACATAAATAAAGAATAAATATACACAAATACAATATGAATATCAAAATTATACTTAATTCTTTAAAGCACTTGTTAATAAATACAATTAAAAATTATAAAATACAATTATTTTAAATAAATTATTAAAAATTTTTTTTTCTGCTCTTTTGTTTGGAAAATACATCTATAATTTCATCAAAATCAATACTTGCTGTGACATCGCTTTCTATTGAAAGTATTCCTAAGGCATCCAATTTTTCTTGACTCATTGATGACCTTAATCTATTTTTTATTCTTTTCAGAAATGAAAAATGATCTTTCCCTAGAACAATTAGTTATTGGCATTGTTAAAAATATATGCAAACATGTTTCTACATTTGGAAACGTATGTGCGCTATTTGCATATTTCTTATAAACTTTAATTGATCGGTTGGCGTTATTGTTGTACTATTGTTGGTAGATGAAATAAGACTTTGAAATTGAATAAATTTATCTACGAAGCTTTCGGCGTCAATATCAAGTTCATTTTCATATAACAATATTAATGCTTTAATTTTAGTCATAATTTCATTTCTGGTTAAGTTTTCTTTAAATAAAAATCCAAATCTTTTTTCCACATTAACATAAACTTCTCTTCTTTTTTGTATTTCTGCCAATAATGTATCGCAAATTACATAATGTGTGTCAGTAATTACATTTTGTCTTAAACTTTGTTGTCTCTCTTCAACATTTTTTTTTTATTCTTTTGCATTTGTAATCAATTTGTTTTTCTACTATTAAATAAGATTCATTTTCGTATATTTCAAAATTTTCTCGGACATTTTGTATAAAATCAAATAGAGAATTGTATAATCACTATAATGGTACTATTATCGATATATTTGTTGTTGAACTTTGTATAGTTTTTGAAGTTAAATTTATTCGCTGTAATATACAATTCCAAGTAACAATCATAATCGCCATTTCTCTTGTTCTTAGTTGATTTAAAATATTTTTTGCTTCATTACGAGTATTTGTATTTTCATTCATATCATTAGACATTATTATTTTTACACAAAACAATATAATATGTATATATATATGATTTGTGACTATAGTTATCATATTACGGGAAAAAGGTTGTATTATTATTCAGTTTATAAATAATACCATACGAATATTTCTAAGCTTATAGCCTATAGCTAAAAATACAAACTACTGGTTTCTTAATTCTTGCACTATTGTATAAACTATCATTGTGTTTTTGTTTTATGTATATATTTTATTATGTCATTTGCCTTGTTATTATGTCTTAGACAAAAATAATAAAAAAAAATTTTATTTCGACAAAATAATATATTACAAAGTTAGTCACCAGTGGGCCCCTTGGCCACGTAGGCCCAGGACAAATGTCTATTTTGTCCGTGCGTAAATATGGCCCTGCACTTAACATCTACATTCTAAATAATTATCTTATCGGACTATAGATTTTAGGTACAAGCAGGTGGGTGACAATAATTGACGTTATTATTGTCTTATCGGAAACTTAGTCTTAACTAAATTGTAGCATTAAAATGTTAAATTATATTTTTTCTTTAATTAAATAGCTTGGGAAACACTGTTCTGCTAGTTCAGGTGGTTGGCATTGGAATCTGCCATACAACCAAGTCCTTCTTATCGTAATAGACAACATAAAGGGACTAGTGGTTTGTCAGGTACCACAACTTGGGTTTTGGAACATGTAACCTACAATGGTAGAGACAGCTGTCACTCTGACAGCCAATACAGATACCATACTCGACCGTTGATATTGATTGCATTTTAATACCAGATGACCAAATCCCGATTATACCCAGATGAATAAAGTTAAGAAATCGAAAAAATAGGAGATATATTAATAGAATTGCGTTCAAAACACAAATAACAAAAACCTGTTAAAAAAAAAAAATAATGAAATAGTAAAATAGTTATAGGTGACAAGTAAATAAGTTGAAACAAGAAAAGAATAATTATATGTGAACGCATATAACATTTTTGAATATACAGAACAGTAACTTGGGAAGAATGGATAACATCAGAGATAATCGATATGAAAACAATTTAAAAACTTGACTGTCCAAAACACTAGCAGGAGTATAGAAATTTGAGAAATTTAGTAATAATAAAACCCAAAGAAGCTAGGGAAATGTACTTATATAAGGCATGTGCAGAGATATAGAGTTCCAAATAAAGACTGGTAGCAGCGATATATGGTAGCAAATTAGCTGTTCAAAATCATCTTTAAGTACAAAATGTTACAATAGAAGTTAGCAACAGTTAACAACAGAGGAACAATAATTGTTGAAGATAAACACACAGAAAATGTGTGAAAAGAATACTTGAAAAATGTAAATAACCGATTTAAATTAAATGAAAAATAATTAGAAAATTAATATGAAGTAAACAATAGAATGAATTACCGGGTTCTGGGAAAAAAATTCGTTACAGCACCCAAAGTGTTAGGCCCAAGAAAGTGACAGAAATCGATCAAATTCAATCAAAACTTTTAAAAGAAGCTCGTCAATTAATGCAGAATGGGCTTTTTAAATTGTATTTGTGTTTTAAATAAAGCATAAAAGTTATAACATTATTAATTTATATTATTTTTGAGAACTAAATATTATGTAATCGTACGACATTTCGTTAGGTTAGATCGTAGATTTCTTGACTATGCGTTTATTTTTATAATAAAAACTCTTCTCATACCTAACACATTATATAGGTATATGCATTATGAATAGGTACTATATTAATTATAAATGATACAAAACAATACTTACATATGTAAACTATTTAAATTCAACAATAAAAATAAACGATGTAATGTTAGTTATTTTTTATTTGATACATAGTTTTCTTTTTTAAATGTAAGCAATCATATTATAAGTAATGAAATAGAAAAATGTATCACTCAATACAAATAGTAATATTTATCACACTCATGAGCAAACGTATTAAAGTCATTTTTGCATTCCAAATATTATGCACTATTATTATTTTTTGTTTATTAAAAATATATGAAATATAAAATACGGGCTTGGCTTACTCCTAACTCCTAATATTGGCCATTATAAACAAGCACAGTATTTGAAAATTTTATGAAATATAAAATGTTAAATATTTTAATTTTTCAACTAGGGACCAATTTTAAACAAAATCGATTTAGTTTTTTGGTGTAACACAGAAAATATAAACAGTAGATATATGAAATGTCTTAATAAATAATAAATATTTTCCTATAATTTTCAATATATTTTGATTTTTTCTAAAGCTATTTATAGGTTTATTTATAATATACTTTCAGTTTTTAAAATTGTTTTTATCATTATCGTCGATAAAAAAATTTTTAATTGGTCAAAAAATTTAAAACAAGGTTCTTCACAATTTGTTGTAAATCAAAATTAAAAATAAAATAGACGTAATAGCATATACCTAATAGTTTTTTATAAGCTTCTAAAGTTAAAAATTCTACAAAATACGTAAAAATCAAGAAAGTACGTGCAGTTTTTTTTATTAGGGAATTCATAATAAATTTTCTGTTTAAATCTTAGATTTTAAAATTAAACACAAGATTCTCCATAGATTTTCTACCTTTCACAAAAAGAAAACTTCCTGGAATTTCAAACTTATTTTTTATGAGCGTTTGAAATATTAGGCATTGGATATTAACCCGTAATAACTATCGATTTCTCAGGGAACGATTTTCTTATTTTGTTGTAATTCAAGAAGAAACAGCAGTAGACATTTGACATTTTTACCAAGATTTTCATTTTTTAAACAAAAACTTTTTGAGTTTTGATACTTTTTGAGTTAATTGTAAACCTAAAAATGTTAAGTTTTTTAAAATTCTTTTTTTTATAAATATCGATAAAAAAATTTTTGTTGGATGCACCTAACAAGGTTTCTCATAAGTGGTTATAATAGCAGCTTAAAAATATTGAAAATGTATATTCACAGTTTTCTTATAAGTATTTAAAATTAAAATGTTGTCCAAAATTCATTAAAATATCGAACATTTGTTAAATGGGTGGGGGTGGGGAAATGTACGTGAAATGAAATCAGTCCCTGTACTACATTCCCTTGTTGTCTTCACATGTATTTCTCATTATAAAAAAACATTGTATATAATACTTTCGTGTTCAAATGAATCGAATCTTTATGGTATACATTCATTTGTACACCAGAATATTGTACACAATTTGATTAGGAAAGGGTAAAATATATGTCAGTTACGTGTCGGATCGGGCGGCGGCTGTGACGAGTGACCTGGGAATGGGTTTATGTGTGTTGGAGGTTGGTTATATTGAGTTATTATTTCCAGTTTGGGAGGTGCATGTACTGCGTATTGCCTATACGGAAGTGCTATAATGCTTTTACATGTAAAAGTTAGAGGGGAGGTGCTCTAGAACCGTCCTTTTCATCCTACTGTCGTAAAGAACAAGTCATTTAACTTGGAATTGGTCACACAATGATCTCACATGGATGAGAAAAGACCGAACTTCTATTATATCAAACATGCAAATATTGAAATATTCAATACCTACTACATATTTAAATAATATATACCTAACACTAATTACAGTCAAATACATAATCTTACACGGTCTTAATTTCGACGAGGTCAGAAAGGAATTGAACATTCTAGGCAACAATATACTCCGTCTCAAATTAGAGAATCGTCCAGCGACGAGCTTCTGCGCACGTATTGTAGTGGCAATTGGCACGGTTAAACATTTGCCTAATGCCACTCTCTTTAAAGCTTCAACTTGTTAAATTATTATTCTAACAACCACCTAGCTTGTATTTTGCATTTTGCCCAGATTAATACAGTGAAGAAATTTTCCGCCACGGCCGATTGTTAGAAACTAAAACTGACAACAAAAGTCGAAGAAACCAGGTTTTATCAATGGTTGTGGTCTGACTTAACCGGATAAAAATCGGTCACCACTTATGGTGTTGAAATTTAAAAAAATCTCCTTTATTAAAAAAAATTGTATAGTTTGATATACCTACCTGGCTACCTAATATTGATTTGTTGTTAAACATAATGTTTACTATTATAATTAAAGTATCTAATAACCTTGTTGTTGATGCTTAAACAATAATAATAGAATTTAAAAAAATGTAATTACGTACACAATTGTACTATGTCATATTCTTCTTCGCTAAGTATTTTACAGGATATATTGCTTTCGGCTGTAAAATGTGTAGATTTTTAAAAACAAAATTTAAAAAAAAAAACAACCATTTACGAATATCCGGTTGTTATTATTTTTCTTTACTCCGGTAATACAGTTAAACAAATTACTCTACTGCATTAAAAAAAATTCTTACCATAAGCAAAAGGATAAATAGCATCTATTTCAGCCTGTATAACGTTAGAACCTGAATAATAAAAATAAAATAAAATACAATTTTTAATTAGTTATTGTCATTCTGGTTACATATTATAATCATTCATAGTGCAATAATATGGTTTTCGGTAAAAATTATATTATTTTTTAAATTTTTCTTGTAATAAAAATTAACTAAGCTTATACAATTCAGGTATTATTTTTTTCCCATATAATGTTTAAAGTTATTTAGACATAATATTTGTACAAGGTACTGGATTATTTTAATTGTTTTAAGTATTATAGTGTTTCAAATATATGTATAGAAAGGTTTGCAAATTTACGTCTCAGCACAATATTATGCAAAATGTAAATATACACAACTTACATTGTTACAAACAATAGGCGTATAGTACCTACATATTATGTAAGTCATAGTTACCTTACTATGTGAGTCAAGTAGCTGTACCATATGATTTAGTAGACGTAAAATATACAACAATATAATTAATAATTATATTATATTTAATGATATAATATAATTTTAACTTCAGACCGAAAATAACGATGATCGACCAAAGAAATGTTGAATGTCTATTTTTAAGCGGGAAAAATGTCGGTTAAATCTTAAATTAAGTTAAATAAATGTCAACAACAATAGTTAATAAAAAAAATGAATAAAGAACTGTATCGGCCATGGTGAAAGTATATGGACTCTAAAGACATAGAAATTCCTAGATGAAGTCCACTTAAAGGAAGCAATAAAGTAGGTACAGCAATTACTATACCTATGTGTATGCAATTATAATTATTCTTAAGAGAATTAACTTTATTTATTTATATAATCTATATATTTCAATAATAGAGGATTTACTTACTGTAAAATTGGTCTGCTGTTGGACCATCGAAATGTTCATAATTTTTATGTGTGTATTTGAGTTTATCATTCCAATATGCTGTTAGAAACACAGAATACAGAAATTGAGTTTGATTTTAGTCGGATACAAAGTAGGTATATACGTCAGTATTGTTAAGTAATAAGTATTCGAATACTTTTTGATAAGTGTTTTTTAAATACTTTAAAAAAAACTTCTTTTTTGTATTTTATTCAGAATACAAAATACTTTTTTTCATTTTACCAAAAGACCAATATTTTTTTACTTATAAAATGTATTTGTGTTTATATTAAAATACTTTTGAAAGACAGTATTCGAACACGTATTTTAAATACAAATGACACCAAGTATTTAAATATATTTGAAAAGTATTCTTAACAAGACTGGTATACGTTAATAATCAATCATTTTTTATAAACATTTTTAATAAAATAAAATAATAAAATACAATTAGTTCGGCCCAATTCACCACTGAAGTATACCTTTTATCGGTGAAATTGGGGTTGAAATCATTTTACATTTATAGATATTATCATAAAGCTAAACATTGGTTATTGAAAAAAACTAGCTTGAATAAGATTTAATAAACATCAAAAATATTATTTACAATACATATATATATATCTAATAAAATAACATATTTGCTAATTTTTTTTTGCGTCTTTGATTAGTTTGAGTACCTTGTTTTTTTAATAATTATTGAAATTAGGGAAGAAGAGGGATTATTTTTAATAAAATAGGCTAGTAACGATATATTGATTAATTGTTTGTATTATTTTATATGTTTCACAGTTAAATATGTTATGTGGAACATTGTTTAGCAAGATCTAATCATACTTTAACAAAATGTATACTTGATTTTAATGATTTAAATTTTAAATGTTTGGACAATTAGGTTATTATTCTTGCGTGTATTGTTATAGATTCTCTGTTTAGTGTAAATTAAATTTGTCAGTACACATCAAATACACCAAATCTAAGTAAAAAGTGCGAGGCCCAAATTCTGGGCCCTACATCTCTGAGGAAGGCCCTGGCGCGTAGAACTTGAACTGTGGTTAGTGAAAGTTTATTTCTTAATATTTCATAATACTCCTTATTTTTCTAAAGCATACACGGAGAACTGGACGATTAAAACTCATGTTTTTTAAGCATCAGCTAATTGTTAAAGTTTTATATTTATTGCTAAATTCCTAAATAATAATAAGAAGTTATAAATATTTCATTATTTATGTAATTATGTGGTAAACTGCTATAGAAAAATAATATCAATTATTGGGTTTTATATTTTAGTAAGATTTTTATAGGTACTATATGGTTGATAAGTGGTGATAAATATTATAAAAATATTGTATTTCTCAATTTAGTATTTATTTTGTCAATAATATGGGCTTGTATAATAGTTGTGTTACCTACCTAGTGAATCAGTTCCCCATGTAACACCCGGGCTCTTAATATTTTGTCTATAACACTGCGTACATATCCGATGACTGTATAATATGTGAAAAATATATCTTATGTAACTGTCTTAGGAACAAATAAGTTATAAATATTTATAAATTACCCGATGGAAATTTTTTTTGTGATATTTCAGGCATTTGATTCGCTAGGTAATTTTTTATTGCAACATCTTTCGATTTTTTGAAATGCGCCTTTTCATCTGGATCTGTCAGATTATTATACCACAGTACTGTTATATATGCAAAGTTCGTTGCTTCATAAGCTTTATTAAATAACTCATCTGTCGTTCAAACATCCGTTCCGAGCCAATCAAAGGTCATGAAAAAATAAAATGTTAGATTTAAAATGTTTTCTTTTTGTAATTTACTGTAAGGTAAATTAATTTTTTTCCAAAAGCATTGCATTTTAAAACGCCATTACTCATTATAAAATATAATAGTATACTTTTGTAACGATTTACAGATTACTGACTAGTCATTTATGTCCCACTCAGATTCTCAGCGAATTTGCTTAGATTAACAGAACACAGGATCGTTGAGTACGAGTGTACGACCGTATATATTATTGGCGTAGCAGTAATTGATTGAATCACGAAGTAAAGACAAGATATTCTATCATAATATATTCTTTAAAATTGTATTAATGATTCGATTTATTGTAGGTATAATAACCTAACTTATAAATAAATCATACGTAATCAATTGTTTCAACTCGTACTCCGCTACTCATGTGATTTTCAATGAACTACCATCAACTATCAAGAACAGGGTTACTCAGGTGATAATACTGTACTATATATTATTATTACTATTTTTAACATTTAGTAAATATTTGTATACGTTGCTATATCGATTTCGATTATCTTAGCTTATGAACCCAGGTTATAACTTTTTAGGACTTGTAAAATATAACTCAGAAAACCTTATTTAAATCGATCCAAATACCAGTTCTCAAGACCGGTTCGTGTAATGGGAATAGCTAACTAACTACCCCTTAACTGGATAGGAATATATAATTAGGTATAAATATCGACAGCCACTTTATTTGAAAGAACGAAGGAGGTATGTTGCACTTTGAAAGTTTCAAGTACCCACAAAATATATTTTTTAATTACTACTAGATAAATAAAATCCTTATTTTATGTTAAATATCAAATTCCTTGGAAATAAAAAAAGTCTATAAAAAAACTGTGTAAATATATTTTTTCAGTTATTTTGGTTACAGAATAATTTACTTATATGAGACACCTTGTTTTAAATTTTGAATTACTAAACAATTAAAATTTTTCGTAATCTTGATGAATTTTGTTAAAACTTGAGCTTCAAATGCTTATGTAAATAACAAAAGTGATATTATCAGCTATTACCTACATGGTCTGAGTTATAATATTAATTTTTATATTGGATAATTTGGTACCAAAGTAAATTATTATTAAAATGTACCTATCAATATTACTAAGATCATAAACTTAGAAAGTATAGTAAATTAGTATTACAAAAATATAATAAGTTACATTATAAATTATAATGCAGTACGTGTCCAACTCCCGACAGTGAAGCACGTGTGTTAATTCATCGATCGCGTGTGCGCCTTTATCAGCTCCCGATAGCATTGTGCAATTAAGACGATCATCGACGCTCGGCGTACAGGTAATATGTTCCTTATCGTTATAACATAATATCATTAGCAAAATAAAGTATAATGAATAATAATAGACGGCCAGGCTATATGCCGACATCGTCTCAACGGGCAAAACCTCCAATTGGAATTACAGCCCAAAATATTAAAACAAACCCCAACTCAAAAGCAATCACTACTAAATCAACCACCCCACCAAATAAAAACCACGCTACAGGTGGATCACGCACTCCTGCCACGGGGCGTGATAAAGCAAACGTTATGTACGATACAACAACTAACACCGATATATAACACCGACGATTTTAGTTATTCATGTCGCAGCAGCAATATAAGCTCAGTACGAAAACACCTCCAAACAACCACTGATAATTTAGTTGAATGGGCAAGAAACACAGGTTTTAACTTCGCACCAACAAAATCAAACCTCATAATATTCTCTAAAAAGAGAAAAGTTGGTGAACTTTTAATTACACTCAATAACAAACAAATCCCCATTAAAAAATCATTCAAAATACTAGGTATCTTCTTCGACTGCCGACGTACATGGACAACACATATAAACTATCTTAAATCTTCAACCAGTCAATCATTAAATATTCTAAAAATACTTTCACACACATCCTGGGGAGGCGAATCCAGAACACTAATCAAAATCCACAAATCAATTATCCAATCGAAAATACACTATGGCTCAAATATATACAAATCGGCATCACAATCTATTCTTAAAAAAATAGACAGCACAAACAACACCGGGCTCAGGCTAGCAATAGGCGCATTCCGCAGTAGCCCAATTTATAGTATCTATAATACAGCCAGCAAACCCATACCCGAGATTAAAAGAAAAGACCTATCACTTAAATACATAACTAGATACCATAGATCAAACAATATCAACCCCCCACTTGAAGACAGCGAATCATATGATGAATTAGAAAAATACGGCATTGATTTCAAGCAACTAATTGTAAGAGAACAACTTACCACACCTCCGTGGACCTCTCCATACGAGATAAATACTGACCTTAGTGCATTCTTAAAAACACAAACGTCCCCAGAAATGTTCAAAAGATACTTCCTTAATATAATAGAAAACTATAAAGAATATCAAGAAGTATACACCGACGCGTCCAAAACACAGGACCAAGTAGGAATCTCAATAATACTCAAAAGCAAAAACATATTAATGAAGTTACCTAACACATGCTCTATATACACGGCCGAGGCCATAGCGATACTAGAGGCGATCAAATCAGTTATAGACGATGAATATCCCAAGCATATAATACTCAGTAATTCCTTGAGTACACTCAACAGTATAAAAAACCAGTTCAAACCCGGAGACATCGCTATAAAAATACTGAACAATCTAAATGAAGCCCTATCCAAAAATGAACAAATAATCCTCATGTGGGTCCCCGGGTACTCCGGCATCGAAGGAAACGAATTAGCCGATAAACAGGCCAAGATCGCTGTCACCAATCCCAAAATAGCAAATATAGCAGATCCTTCTTACAACGACCTCAAAAGGCACATAAATCACATAACCAATACCAAATGGCTCAATACTTGGAAACAACAAAACACCAAACTCAACACTATAAAAAGATGCACCAACAGGTGGATTAATAATTCTTTAAAAAGAAAAGAAGAATCGGTTCTAAACCGATTGAGAATTGGACACACACGACTTACGCACGGGTACCTAATGGCAAAGGAAGAACCCCCTTCGTGTAAAGTCTGTGGTGTCCAATTAACAGTGAAACACATCATAACCGAATGCCTAAAATTCCAACGCGATCGTCAAATCATCGGATTAGATTCATGACTGGACACCGCACTGGGACCCAACACCGAAGAAAACTCTAAGATAATAAAATTCCTGAAATTGACAGGCCTTTACAATTTAATATAATATTATTTAACCAGACTGTACACTATGTAACCACACCTATTCTGTAATTCCAATGTCAATACTTAATCTATATATAAGAATACCTAAAAACTGTAAATAACTATTGTATATTTCATATTTGTAGCTAATGACCATAGTTGTCGGGCTTTTTATTAGATCAATAAAAAAAAAAAAAAAAATTATAATGTACGCGTATGAGATTTACGCGTATTATGATAGGTAACTGATTAATTAATATTCAAATAATTTACTATATTCGGATTCTTCATCAAGTGCTTTTTTTTTTTTTTCTTCCAAGTATATTGTTGTTGAATAAAAAACTAAAAATATAAACATAATTTATAGTTAATTTTCTTACATTTAAATATTGGTTTATCTAATCTACGAGTAGGTACATATAAAATAATTACTTTTGGTACTAATTCAGTTATGGGTAATTTTTTCAAAATACGTGTTTACACCGTGAGCAAACAACATTTTTAAACTTATTCATTCGCTAACCGCCTCACCGCTTATGTTGAACTGCCGAGTGCCGAGTTCACGGGCCCTTATTTAATTTGATTCTGTGCATTACAACTTAAGCCATAATTGTTATTTAATTTGCCTTTTCCTTGGCCAAACAAATTTTGTTTATTTAAACGTATACAGAAAGTACCATTAAAAATACTCGTCTTTAATAGGTACATTCTAGTATATAGTAGTATCAATAATTCACTATAGTGCTGGGCATTACGTAACGTATTACGTATGTAAGAAGATTTAATGGCAACTGGGGTCTGGGAACTTCACCACGATCTGCAGCCGAAATTTCAAAAAATTATAAATAAAGAATCCATAAAAAATATAAACCCGTACATTGTAATGTACATTCAAATTTAATTTAATCAAAACATAATATAAACAAAACATTTTTTTTTTATGATTATATTTCTTTTAGTAATAGTTTTACCTTGATATTGTGTTTTAATTTTTAATTTGATTATTAATTAACGATGAATAAAACATTTTTATGTGTATGACACACGCACCGTTTGAGTCAATATAACACGTTCTAAGTTCTTTGACTAGAAGTCACAAGTACTGAAAGTATGTACCTATTTAAGTGTTTATCCGATTTGCAGGCTACCGGAGTCCACAATAAACACAATTATTATACACAATTTTATTATAATTTAGAATAAAAAAAACCAAACGTTCGTTTATTACTAAGATTTACATCATACACTGGAGATCACAAGTATGATAAGCAATAACACGGTTTCAAAATATAAGTTAAACATAGGTACACATAACATGCATTGTGTCTTCTATTTTCCAATACTGGAGTATGTAAGTTACATTTCTATTTCACAAATACTTTTATACTTCGAATAATACTAAAATGAATAATCAAAGAATTATAAGCCATAAGCACCTACATAATATTGAGATTACCCATACGGCCATACGAATTTTTAGAGTCCATAATGAACACAACTATTTTACACACTTATATAATTTTAAAAGACACGGTCACACGCTTATAAATAAGATTTGGTGTTTATACTGCGGTGTTTATTAGCCAGGTGTTGAAATATAAGTTAAATACACACTATATGCATTAACTCTTTCAATACTGGAGTCTGTAAGAGTATAAGACGTTACGTTTAAATTCCCAAATACTTTATATACATAAAAAATTACGATAATCGTTATTTGTTGTACTGGAAATAACGTACTTAATAATAACGTGTTTATCCAAAATGCAGAGTCCATTATAAACACTATTATTTTACACAATTGTATTATAAGTTCGCAAAAAAATCACATATAAATTTTATAAATTGTATAAATAAAATGTTTATTACACACCGCAGATAACAAGTGTGATGTGTCACTGTATCAAAATATAAATTAAATACCTACACATAACTATGCATTGTGTCTTCCAATATTAGAGTCTGTAAGTATAGGTACTGCTATTTTTATTTATTTGTCTATTTGTAATAGACGTTTTTAGTTAGAGTACCTTTCCCTCAATTATATTTTTTAGTTTTAGTATAGGTCAGATATGACAATCTGTGAGGGATTTCATACAAATAAAAGAACAACAATCTAGTCGTGGGGTTTTGAAGGTCTAAAAGATTTGATTATTTAACGACGAATAAAACCTTTTATGTGTATGTGCACCGTTTGAGTCAACATATACACGTTTAATTTTTTGTTAAAAAAATGGTAATAACTATGTATAGTTTTATATTTCGGATAAGACAGTGTTTTCGTAAGAGTAGGTGCAATGTAAGTCTATTCATATAACGTAGTTTGACTATCATGGTACAAACTCAAAGGTGATTTACAATAAATAATAAAATTATAAAAATTAGTTGAATTGAAGTAAACTAATTTTTTTATTACAAAATGTAATTCAAAGGGGTTCATAGAAATGATGAGTTATTATACAATTGTTCGTATTAATAAATCTTAGGAATGTATTTTGAATTCTTTCAATTTTATTTAACAAGTACAAGGCTGGGGGTAAAAACTTTGAAAAATCGTAGGGGTGGTATTTTTGACTTGCAAATTCCGGGAGTGGACTTGCAAATTCTTGCAAATTATAACGAGTGTTTCGAAAGTTTTGGAGAACAAGTAAGGGCTGCGTGAAGTTAGCCCTTCCTCGGTTCCACCCTTTATAACTCCTTAGTTTTTGACTTGCAAATTCTGGGATTGGACTTGCTAATTCTTCCTAATTACTTGCAAAATATTGGCTCTGGGCAAAACTTTTTTTGAAAAAGTGTAAGGGCCAACTTCACGTGAGTAGATGGTTTGCTGATTTTTGGTAAAGAACCAAATGGTTTAAAGTGATTATTTCACTTTAGAAGCTAATAGCCCTTTCAAGCTTTTTTATAAATATTAAGTAAATATGAATCGTGCAAATTTAAAAAATAGAAGTTCGAATTCATACTAAAGGCATGTTAATTAGTGGCATGGGTTTTTTTAAATAGTTTAATGCGGGAGAGGCTGTGTTATGTACGTTTTTACAGGTAATTAAAATCACCCCTAAGGGTATCCACTTTTCGCACAAGGTCGTCCGGAAAAATGTATCTTCCTCCGATGCCACTTATACATTTGGATGCAAGACAGTCGCTCAACCCAAGACTGAGACTTGCTAATAAGCGACTGGGTTTCCCTAAGTGATACGTTCACTCGAGGTTCACAGGATCCCTTGGGTTTAATAAGTGCGTGGTTCTACCATCTCAGCCAGGAAAATGTCATACGTCTTCAAAGTAGCTTAAGGGGGGCCGTCTCACGAGAATCATAACACGGAGTATATAGCTATCGGCAAACTGGTATTACAATAATATCCAACTGAACTCCGGGACGGAGGTTTTTTGCCGATCCATTACCGGGACTCCTTCTAACTAAGCACTCGGCAGGTGCAAGATCATAAGAGGTGAGTCGAACTATTTCAAAATGTCGGTTAATTATAGAATTTTGAACTGTTTGTTCGATTTGGTTCAATGATTTTTTTTTAAACTATGTTCAACTTTCAAATTCAAACCAAACACCCAAGTTTGGTTCGATTTTTAGAACTTTGAACAGTTCGAATAACCTCTAATATTATTTAAAGTATATAACTTACAATTTTCATAATATTTTTTTTCATAATCTGATTTATATTGTTCATAGTCATAAATTGGCTTTATGTCTGGCAGTACTACAAATTAAATATATTAAATTATAAATATAAATCAAGTAACAACATGAAAAGGGTACTATGTGTAGTAATCATAACGTATTTATAAAAAAAACCATAGCACGCTACTCTATATTTTTTCTCTATGACGAAAATCTGTGAATCATAAAATGTATGTTTTTGGGGAATAACAAGGAATTAGAAATCATTTTCCTCAAAGATCAAAAATATTGAGTAGCGTGCTACGTCATTTTGTTATAAAATTAAATAACAGGTTAATTCTGTCTATGAAATATTATGTAACTAATGACAACCATAAATAAAATAATAATAATATTAATAAATATGGTTATAACCAGTTTATGTTAACAATAAAAATCTTTGATTGAGTATGATAAATATTATGACAAATCGTGTAAATATTTGTTTATAATATTTATTATACATGGACATTAAATATTTATGTGTTTTATTTTTAATACAAAAATCTGTCTTAATGCACATAATATAGATTTAATTTATAGTAAAACCTAGAGAGTTCTTAAGAGATTTAAAGAGAAGTTTTGTTGAGTTCAATAAATCAAAAGCGTATGAGGCAAATTTCTTAACAAAAATTATTTAATTGACTTAAAAAAATGTGCTTCTTAATTATGGCCTGATGCCCATAATAGACTAGCAAATCGATAAATTTATTTTAGAACAATTTTGAAGGATATCGATTTTTATTATGTTATTAAAATATTAATGTTATCCATTTTATAGTTTTACTTTATTTTTATACATTTCACACTTTGAAAGTGTTAATTTAACAAATAAATATCATACAAAATATAATATATTGTATTCATATAATTTTGATTTTATCTTTTAGCGGAATCTTAATATATTACTATACTATACTAGTATAACTGTCGAAATTAAGGATCACCAGTTGGCAGTTGTTATTGTCTTATGAATGCAAAATGAATATTAACTGTCCGTGAATACCGAGTTTTAGAAGAAACTCATTTTTGGTTCAGGTTTTTTCAATCAAGTGGATGTAGACTGTGGAATACATTTACTTTACAGTATTTCGTCAGTAACAGTGGACGATTTCCCCAAGTTTAACTGTTCGTTCAATAATTCAAACATATTCCTCGTTAAATTTTAACTAAATTATTACAATAGAACTATTAGAACTTTAAATGCATGTAAAAGATGACGTGGAGCCGGGCAAATGAAAAAAAAAAGAACAGTGACATCGACGTATATTGTGTATAGGTACATATACAGTCGACTCTCGGTAACTCGAACCTTGATAACTCGAAATTTTCGATATCTCAAATAATTAAATTTCCCCTTCATATAACAATAACACTTAATGTTTAAATAATCTTGTTAACTCGAAAATTAATTTGAAAAGTTTTCGATATTTCGAATTTTCTTATCCAAATTTAGTACTAAAAATAGTTTGGCGATTATTTTTCGTAAGACCGGACCATTATAGTCAACTACATATTTGTAATTTAAACCTTGATAACTCCATACATTAGATATCAGTTTTAGTTCTATGCCGTCTGTTCGTTTAATCGTTTATCGTGCAAGTGTGACAGTGTTAATCCAGTGGTTATTATGGCTTAAAAAAGACAATTAACAACATTATCACTTGCAGAAAAAGTGAACTTGCTTAAAATTATTGAAAAAGACGAAAAAAAAACAAGAGCTTATAGCTCTATTAGCTTATAGCCAAAGATTTTGGGATTCCGGCGAGTACATTATCTACAATAATAAAAAATAAAGATGTAATTTTAAAAAACTTTAACGAAAACTCTGCAACTAGAAAAAAAAGAAACTAGGAGAATATACTCTGACATAGAATCATGTTTATTAAAATGGTTTCAACAATGTCTTGACAGAAAAATTCCAATAAATGGACCTACCTATTCTATGAGAAAAAGCTGAAGAGTTTGGACATAAGTTAGGGCATGAACATTTTAAAGCCAGCGAGGGATGGTTAACAAATAGGAAAATCAGAAATAGCGCTGTTTTTAAACAAGTTTGTGGTGTAGATGTACACAAATGTTCCGTATGGATGAATAATTTACCGAAAGTCATCGAAAATTATTCACCAGACGATATTTTTTAATGTAGACGAAACAGGATTATTTCTCAAATGTTTACCTGAAAAAACATTCATATTTAAAGGCCAATTTTGTTCAGATGGAAAAGATAGTAAAGAAAGAGTAACACTTCTGTTAGGGGCAAATATGTCGGGCACAGAAAAATTAAGACCACTTCTGATTGGTAAGTCGAAAAAAACACGATGTTTTAAACAAGTAAAATCATTACCATTAGATTAGTATGCAAACAAAAAATCTTGGATGACGTCTGAAATTTTTAATTTGTGGTTAATGAAATTAGATAAAAAAAAATGGTCTCCGAAGAAAGAAAAATCTTACTTTTTACTGATAATTGTACTGCACACAATTTAACTTCGACTTTTAATGCTATTAAAGTGCAGTTTTTACCTCCTAATACTACGTCTGTATTACAACCATTAGACCAAGGCATAATAAATAATTTAAACATATTTTACCGAAAAGAAATGGTAAAAAAAATTGTATCGGCAATAAATGATACCAATCAAATTGTAATTAACATATTGGATGCTATACGGCTATGCGATAAAGCATGGCGACACGTAAAAAAAGAAACAATCGTAAACTGTTTTATAAAATCAGGTTTTAGAACTTCGACTGAAAATATTTCTTATGAACTTTCTGATGATAATAACGATGAATGGGATCAATTAACTGATAAAATAAATCTTCATGAAACTTTTACGTCATACGTCAATGTCGATGAAAATTTGGAGATTTGTGGAGAATGGACTGAGAACGATATTATCTCCGATATATTGGACGAAGATAACGAAGAAGAAATTGAAGAACAAATACAATCCACCATTACAAATAAAGAATTACGTAAATATATTGAACACAATGAAGGTATGGAAGATTAATTTAAACCACTAGGTATTTTAGAAAATAGAATTGAGAACAATGTTTTAAATAAACAAAAACAATTAACTTTACACCAATACTTTAAAAATGATAATATGTAAGTAGGAATGTAAGAAAACATTTTTTTATTTCTTTAATATAAAATAATTTAAAAATAAACATACCTACTTTTTAAAAGTTTTTGATAACTCGAAATTTTTAGTAAGTAGAATTTTTTTTTCCCCCTTGAACTTTGAGTTACCGAGAGTCGACTGTACATTTTATTAACTCGAGAAAGAAAAAAAATGGACAGGTATCGCGGAGTTGATACATATAGCGTTTACGTGCGATGTAAAAGACTTTATCGTACCGGTTGGTCGTTGAGGCGATCCAAGTGCGCAATTGAGGAGCGCGCTGCGGTGTCGCATTATACCATGACGTGCTGCAGGTGGTTGATCAAAAGCAGACGTGGCGTGGCGGGCAAACCAGTGCGGCGCCGAACCCTATATTGAGGTCGACATCTTTTGAAAATTTAGGATGAGGCCGCATCATATCGGGCCGAAGTTTGCCAAACCGTATGAAAGCTTCATTACAAATTTAAAGCCTACCTACTCTCTAAGGCCCGTTTCACATGGATGCGTATCGTACGAGGCGTTTTAGTTTACATTGGTTAAGCCCATACGCGCCTACCGACGAGGAAAACGCGCCATCTTAGTACAATTTTGTTTATCTATATTGTGTGCACTGTGCACTAAAATTATTAGTATAGACATTTAACCAGCTATGTTTACTCATATGGTTATTGGTTAGTGCGTAGAAATAATGATTTATAATAATTAATACGTATAAATGTATAGTAAATAAATATTAATTAGTTTTTACACAGAAATCAGTTTTCATTATTTGAAACCATAAAAAATATTCTATATTAACTATATTAGGATTTAATGATTTACTATTTATTAATATACTTTTTGTACTGGGTATTAAGTCATTAAGAATATTAAGATAATAGTAATTTAGGTACATTTTCTTTTAAAATTGAACATCAATATTTTTTGGGTAAAAACCACTAACCACCCCCCCCCCCCCCAACCTCCCCTGTATGCCATTGGGGCCGATATTTAGATATTGTGGCCTTAACAAATATTTTTCGCCCGACTACATTTTTAGGACTTCGGCGCCACTGGGGCAAACGACATTTGAATTCAAATGTTATTTGCCCAGGTCCGCGTCAAAGATTATCATTTACCATAATATAATACAAGGTTATCGGTTAACAGTAAATAAAAAAAACATATCTTTGAAATCGGTCTTTTGACATGTATAATATGTCTCATGGCTGGGGTAATTCTGTTAATTTGTGCAACACCGAAAGCGTTACTAAGACACTTGCTGAAATCACATCGCCCCAGCCCCACCCTTTATCTTTGGTCGATAACAAGAAAACCAAGATCGAACAAATTTTGAAAATTGTCATACAAATTCATACAAATTAGGTACATACTAAATATTGGTGAAGAAAAAGTTTAAAAATTCTAAATGGGTGGGGCTGGGGTGATGTACGTATATTGGTCGACAGTTGTCCGATGATGTCGGCAGGCGGAAGTCATTGGTATTTGTAATTTTAGCTCATAACTTCTCATAATTATATTAATAACTTACTGTCGTGGGAAATTGGTCGGTAGCCATAAGACATTTACATGTCCGATGTACCTATCTGCATGCAGTGGAGATACTCATTTGATAATAATATTACGTGTACCCACGACAAAATAATAGCATAATAATATCAGCGTATAGGTAAAACGACGAGTTTAATTTACAGTTTAGATTTGCCAAAATGACAATATTATTTCAATGGAAAACCTCCTAAGTTTTATTTTATTTTATTTTATTTGTTGAATGTTATCAACAATAAATTGCTTATAAAATATTAAAACACATACTTCTGTACGGACAATCTATAAAAATTAATTCAAAATTATATTATAATTTATAATTAAAATGTATTTATTTATTTATTTCGTATCGCATGAATAACAAATACGTAATATACTAATATTGAGTAATATACTATTGTATTTCAAATATTGCTATAAATAATAATATAAATCGAATCATAATACATTTTTTACGGATAATTATTGTTAGTATAAAATAATATAAAATAAATCAACGTATATTATTATAATAATAACGGTCTGGGGATGATGATGGACGATGGTAGTCTGTTCGAGGCTATCTCTGCATACGATGTTATACACACCAAAGTCCTAACAAACAGTAGCAATCATAAAAGCATAAGAAATATCAACGCATATAATAGGCGCTGATACCCAGAACATCAAACACATATTATGATAAACACACTATTATAATATAATAACATAACGAGTCAACATGCTGGTTAGTGATCATCATAATATACTAATAGATATAACGTTTAAACTTTAAACAATGTATGAAACTATATACCAAATTATATGTATTATTTCTGTATATTTGAGGTTCTCGGCGGAGGGTTAGGACTAAAGGTAATTTTGAAAAACTTACTATAAAATGCATCATAAAAACCTCGTGGACTAATTTTCAGTTGACCCGCTAAAAAAAAGTCAAATATTAGTTGAAGAATTTCATATTTCCCGTTATTATCATTGACATCAAAAAACACAAAATGTTCAATTTGTCATCGTTTATAATACGTGATGATATTCATTTTCTTCGATTGAGTGTTATAATTTATAATCAAAAATATGTCTTCACATAACATATTTTTTTAAAGAAATATTAAATCCAGAATAATAAAATTGTCTTTAACTAGTTGTACCTATACAAAACACAGTAACTGAGAATATTGACTTACGGTAATCAGCTTTTCGAAAATGATACTTATCATAGCAGGGTCTAGTGTCTTCAGCTGTATCGTTTACTCTTAACAGGTCTAAACAAAATATAATTAATTTGATACATTTTGAAAACTATATTTATTAAAATAATTAAGTGTCTTATAGTTAGAAACATATACACCTCACATAATGTTTTAAAATATTAGATAATTATTTGAACCTGATTAATTGTATCTAGTGTCATAATATTTACGACCTACTATAATCCCTAACCAATTCATCAACTGTATTTGCAGTTGCTATCTCTTCTGTTTCTGCTGTATCACTACATTTGCATAGTACTGTTAAAATTATCATGACATTATACACTAAGGCAATTTTAAGACCTTTGGAAAATTTTGACACATTAACGATCATTTTTAGATTTGATAAACACTATTTTGAATTTTCTACGCAGTTACTTCTTAGACACAGACACACAGTTACATAGGCGAATAAAATTACTTTACATTTAGGTTAACAATATAGTTTGATGACATACCTATTATATTTCAGCAATGCCTATGGATTTGTTTGTCTATACAATTTAACTTTGTGTTTGTACGTCAAACATGTAAGAAACAATAAGTATTACACAACTGAATAAACTATTTTACTTCTTCGTAGGTACCTTCATCATAACAATGTACTTATTTGTTAGCACTAAGCAGGTGGTCTTGCATTTGTATGAAAACAGTTAAACGTTTTCATTACTTTGAAAACATTGAAAATTCGAAATCCTCACACATTTCACGGGGGTTATACTCATTACCAGGGACTGGAACCTTAAAGGTTTTTTCGGTTCTGGTTTCGGTTCGGTTCTTAAAAAATAAAAATAATTGGTACCGGTTCCGATTACGGTTTTTAAAATTACAAAATAAGGATTCCGGTTCCGGTTAATTTCGGTTCTTACCGGTTCTTAAAAATTGTCGTAAAAAAAATATGTTTCAATGATGGATTTGGGAACTCTGCCCATGTCAAAAAATTTTATATTAAATGTGTAACCAATAAGACATAAAAATTGTATGATACAATTAGACTATAGACACAAATATGGTGACTATTGACTAATAACTACTAATAAGTAATAAACTTTTAAATACTATACTAATATAGGCTATTTTAGACCAAAGTGACATAAGCAAAACATCAAATTACAGTATGACCATACAAAAAATATTAAATAAGTTGTGAATTACTCGAATGTTACCGGGATGGGTATAGTTTTCTCGATTTTGATTTTTCCCATATGTGTCAATGTGCGAGTGTATGAATGTGTTTGTGTGCGAGACTGTGTGATGGAGTTATAAATAACTATATAAATATTATTCGTGGGAATTTTGTAAACATTTGTAGAAAAACCCATAATTGTTGTTCGACAATCCATGTTATATTACTCATTATAATGAAAAATGCAACCCGCATAGTATGTGTAAATTAATCATAGTCGTTCATAATATAATACGATTTACGATTATTTCGGGTTAAAAATTTAAAATACCATAGATGTACAAAACAAAAATATTTCTACGAAAAATAATTATTTGATTGTAACAAACTAACAAAATCAATTTAAATAAAATGTTCACTTATTTGAAATATCGGGCTTTTTATTAGAACCGATAAAAACCCAAAAGAACCGAAAAACTTATTATTTATTAATATAGGATTCCGATTCTATTACGGTTCTAAGTATTTTAAAACATCGGTTCCAAATAAGGTTCCGGTTCTTAGATTTTCTCCAAGAACTGGTTCCAGAACCGGTTCTTTCGGTTCCGGTTCCAGTCCCTGCTCATTACTCATACAGTATAATAAACTATATAAAATCATCACTTACAAATTAAAAATGTAGTTTTAATCATAAATTTTAACTTATAATAGAAAAATAAAATATGGCGTTTTGTAAAAACCTATAACGTTGTATTACAGTGTGGAGCAAAGATAGTTAAATATTTATTTAGATAAAGATAATTGAGAAAAAATGATAAAGGAAATTTATCTAGAATATAATATGTACCTATGTGTTGAATTTATTCCGTTAGAATACATTTTTTTTTTTTAGTTTATTTTAGATTCTGAGCGACGCGACGAATGTATTTAATTATTGTTGATATCGTTGATGAATAATTATTTATTTGGTCAATAGACATGAAAATTGAATTGAATACCTACAAGGTTCCTCACAAGCGGTTGTAATAACTAATAACAGCTCAACAATAATAAAGATATATAGGCAACAGTTTTTTTTATACGCATTTAAGGTTCAAATTTTAAAAAAATTTGATCAATCCCGTGAAAATTTGCAAATTATTTTACGGTCAAAAATGTATTAAGTGTTCAATATTTATATAGCTAAGAATTGGAAATGTAATAAAGCTTTCTGTATGTAGTTAATATTGTGATCAAAATGTCTAAAAAAAAATGTATAAACAAATTTTTTTTTTTTATAGATACCTACATACCATAAGAAGCCATATAGGTCTTCGCTCAGAAACGTTTTTCGTATACAATGGTATATCAATATCATTGAATTAAAATTTAAAACATCCATTAGTCATTACATTGGTCACTGATTACAGTAACCCAACACATAATGACATAATGTACAAGACGTGTGTTATGTACAATATTGAGCGGTACATATGTGTCCACCTTTTTTTTTTTTTAAGTATAGAATTAATTATTACCAAACGACCAGCTGTATTACAAAAGGCCAAATCTTTTCTCAAAGAGCCCAAACAAGAGTTCCTCAGACAAGGAAAAACGATACCAACTATAAAGATAATGTTATTCATTTTCAAGCTTCTAAATAGGTTAGGTATCTACACAAGATAAGCAACTCTTCTCATCAAATTAATATCGTTTTACCACTTTCTTGTTTGGCAAATAGACACAAAACAGATTATATAAAATGTTTTACGGAACTAGAACATTATATTTTTTAAACTACCATCTACCTATTAAATCATGGTGTAGATCGTATTCAAATTAATAACAAATGTAATTTTGAACTAAATGCGCATACCTAGGTAGTACTAAAGTCTCAAAAGTTCAATTATAATTGTTTATTTGTTTCCATGTTAAGTTTTTAGATCTGAACTAAACATTTCAAGTCTATAGTGACTATACTGACTAGTTCATTTAAAATTTTGAAACATCTGCTTAAAATTCAACTAAATTTCAACAAAATATTCATCAGTTCACATTGTTTATTGCTATTATTTACTAGGTAGTTAACCTATATCTATCTATGTTTAAATGTTTGAAGTTTCATAAAAATTGGCTCAAACAATTATTTATTATATGCGTTTAATGTTTGTATTTTTAATGACATTTGTTGATGATAAGTGTTAAATATTCAAGTCTCTTGACCATTTTTTTTTAAATTTACCATTTTTAGTCAAATTTTAACAGTCGACCATAAATGCATAATTGTTAGACAACAGATCAAAAAATATAAAAATAATCCAATTTTTGATAGTTTTACCAATTTTTTTGAAAAATTACCACTTTAAAGTCCCAATTTTTGATCCAAAAAATGTATAGATAACACACACATTTTAGGTTTTCCTCATTTGTATAAAAGGTTTTTATTTGTTTTTCAGTTAACATATCACAACAAAAATTATAAAAATCTCCTATAATTGTATGCCTCTTCATTTTTTATTATTATTATTGTTACTATCTTTCTTGTTCCCCATTATCTCTTCTAATTTTTCCCAATTTTCCTCATTTGTATTTATATTAGTATTGAGGGATCTTAGTAATATTGTGGATTGTTGTAGGGTATAGCAATAGCTGTTCTTTTTCCCTTCACAATATTTTTCTATCTCTAACAGGTTTTCTGCAGAATTTTGTTCCTCTGTTATTACTTTTTGTGTATATATCATAGAGAATCATAAGAATTACCTAAAATATGGCCTTTGAAAGACTTTAAAGTGTTTTAAGGCAGAAATTTTAAGAACGAAAAAACAAACCAAAAGTTTTGGAAGATGTGAGCGACTGAAAAGTGTGAATGTATAAACAATTCTGATACATGCAAGACGGTCAACATCTGATCAAGTGCAGCATTATAGGTGTGAATTGCGAGAAGAGACGTCTCTTTAGAAAACAAAATGATGAGGTCAGTCAATTGATTAAAAAATTACTGGTTTTGGAAAGAAATCTGACAAAAGCTAAGCTAGTACACAAAGAAAAACTGGGAGGAAATCACAAGTATAATTTTATACAGGTTGGTTAATAAAATTCCATAGCAATTAAACTTGTGGTGCAGGTTTGCATTATTTATTATTTTTGTCTAAAAACAAATGAAAAGTATAATAAATTTGCATTATTAAATGTTTGTGTTTAATTAATTTCTATTAAAAATGTGTTAAAATGTTCTGTTTAAAACATCTTGAACAGCTAAAGGTATTGAAGTAGAAATTAATCGAGAAGGAGTTCAGAAAAATTAAACTTAACTAAAATTAAGATTAAAACTAGTTTAACAGACTTAAAAAACAAAGAATTTTTATATTTTCTTAATATTTGATAGAATGTATAAAAAAAATTTGAATTATTAAAAAAAAAAAAAAATGTTTATAACTATCAAAGTAAAATTGTTTGTATTCTATTCATTTGTAGTGATAACAATAACAAATACACAATCATCATTCAACTTATTGAAAATGCAGAATAAAAATAATAAATTATAATAAAATAATAATCATTAGTATGAAAGGAAACAATTAATTTATCACATTATATTAAATGTTGACAAAAAAAGAAAAAGAAAAAAGAAACATCATGTATTAAGGAAATTGAATAGCTCGCAAATCCTTCAATAATGGCTCCAGTAATTTTTCTAGCCCTAATATATTTCCAGTGTTTGCTTTTTCAGAAGCCACAAATGTAATTAAGAATCTTGAGCAATTTAACTGGACTACCTGTTAAAAAATACAAATAAAGATTAATTAGTTTATGATAAAATACTCTATTGCCTATTATATTAACTATGTAAAACAAAATTAGTTGAAAACGAATATACATTATTTTAATAGAAATATAATATTACACTTTTTCAAATAAATAAAATGTTGATTGAATACAGTAAAAAAAAAGATTTTTTTATTTTGAATGTAACTTTAATTTAAATCTTAGCTTATAAAATAATTATTAAGAATAAATTGTATGAAACTTTTCTTAATTATTTTCATACAGAAATCTTATCATTATATTACTTAATAGCTAGTCTAATAATGCTTATGTAACAAAATACTACAAGACACAAATAATCAATAAAATAGGTATCTAAGTATTATTTCATATTATAACATAAAACATTAACTCAATAATAAATTACTTAATAATTTATAAAACTTTAAATACATACTTGATTGTTAGTATAAAAACAAATCACTGTTTTGTTTTTTCCAAGTTCTAATTTTCCTGCTTGTTCTGATGCAGAATTAAATTCTGATAAAAAAGAATGTTTGTAATTTGAATTGTGTTCAGATGATTTGTTGGCATGGGCTATAACATAAAATAATACACGATATTGTAAGGTTGAAAAATTAATGTTTCATTAATTACAAATACATTATTTAGATAGTTGACATAACAATATTAATAAACCTATTTTCTAAGACACTTTTATCTATCTATCTATTTATAATGAATAATAGTAATAGTAAGTAATAACTAATAATTATAAAGTCTTAGATCTATAAAAATATATTAATAACTATTATTATATTATCATTTTTGTAGTATATTATGTGTCCTATACGTCTTGTCATAAAACAAATTAAATAATATAAATTCCAATTCCCATGATTTCGATAATAAGCCTGTGCCTGTATTTAGGGTTAACATTTTTATAATCGCCCTACAAATGTAACATACCATCCATATACCTGAAAGACCAGTTTGAACATATATATATTTTGAAAAGAATTACTAAAAAACATTTCTCAACTACTCACTAATAAATTATATTATATTTTAACATAATATATTAATAATTAAGTTAACCTAACTATTAGTAAATATGACATATGCATTTTGTATCTCTCTCCTTAATACATGTATTCTATAATAAAGTAATTTACACATAATATACTCATATATTATGTTTTGTGTGTTTTTCTATTAGTTAAATTACTATTAATTTAATTTAATTCAATTTTACTATTTACTAACAAAATAGGATTTTTTTTTGGAATATATTATTGTTTAGTTTTTAATAGTCACATGCATATAATAGTATTATTATTTTTAATTTTTACAATGTTTAGAATTCAATAGTACAGTGAAACTTCTATAAATAGGCACATGAATATAATAGTTTATATTTTTTTATAGTTTTAGTAATAATATTATTAATATTTTAAATCATACATTTTCTAAACAGCACTAAACTACAAATATCTGTCATTACATAAAGGTTCTTAATACAATGACAATTTTTTTTTACAATACTTGAAAATCTTATAGAAACAGTTAAAATCGGTATTAACCGAAACTAAAATTAAAATAGTATATTTTCTAAAACCAAAACCAATATTTAAAATTTTTGAAAACCCAAACCTAAACCAATAAAATCATAAAGGTTCCAGTCCCTGGTTGATATTATTAGTAGGTACTTACCTTTTAAAATAACTACACCATCATGATCAGATATCAGAATTGAGTAAAGACCTTCAACCTTAGTTAAGGTTTGGTATAAATATCTTCTTAAATCCTAAAACAATTAATTTAACATAATTATATTGAGTAGGTATGAAAAAAATAGTATTGTGTCTAAGATACAAGTGTCAATTTTAATGTAGAACAAAAAAAAAAAATATGTCATACCATATTGCAATTTTTATTTTTTTATTTTTATTTCAGTCACTATTATAAGTAGAGTGCGGATTTGTATGCACTAAAACAGCGGTTCCTAAACTTTTTTTTCTGCGGTGCCCTGCTGTAGGTTATTAATAACGAAAAAAATCTATACATTTTAAACTATTTGTTATGAACCGTAGACCGCGGTGCCCTTAGAAAGTGCTCGCGGTGCCCTGCACAGTTTGGGAACCGCTGCACTAAAAAGTATCGAAATATGCTATTTAATATGCAATAAAAATCATGAAAATATGTAAGAATTTTTTTTTTATTATTTAAAATTTACAAATTAGTCAACTTATAATAATTAATTACTTAAATAGGTACTTGAAAAAAAAAAATGTATAGAATTTTCTGAACAACTTTATGTATTTTTAAAATTTTATTTTGTAATTAAAATGAATAATCATATTATGCATTTTGAGTTTTTCTTCAGTGAAGCTGTGACGTTTATCGGTTAACATATTTTTAAAGACTGAGACTTTAACCAAAGTTGTTGGGGCATACTTGAAGCAACTTAGTATTATCGTGTCTTGATAAATATCTTCGAGCTGAACGTTTTCGCCTAATACTGCTGCATTAATTTTTTGTAGAATTTCCAGACCTTTATTTTTATTGGAAAGCTTGTTGAATTTTGTTGTAAGTGTTGCACCTTTTGATCCATTAATAGAAAGAATTTTTCTTTCGTTTTCATCAATTATTAAAAAGCTTTTGTGTAATGTCATATTTTGAGTTTCCAGTTTAGGATGATAGGATGATTAATGTATTTATTCAAAAAATTACGTAACTGTTCGTTTTTCAACTTGTGTAAGGGTATGTTAGAAGATACCATAGCAAAACAAGATTATTTTTAATATTTCTACTTGACAAAATATTATTTTATACAATTTTTTTTTAATTTTCGGTTTAATATGCAAAAATATGCAATAACTATTAACTATGCAGAAATATGCAAAAAAAATGTGAAAAGGAAAAAAATATGCAATTGCATAGAATTTTGAGCCCTACTCATAAGTTATAAGATTTGAGAGTATACATACTTTTTTCAAAGTCAAAATATTTAGATACCTATTAATTGTACTTGGTATTTTACTAAATGTTAATAATTTTAATATATATTCTAAACAAGATTACATTATAAAAATATTAAAACATTGTTCATTAGTCATTACTTATTTTTTCTAGAGAATGGTTTTTTAAGATAGCCAAAAAAGTAATAACTAGATATTATGTTTAGCTGTTTAAATAAAAATCTGTCATCATTACTAACTTAGAAAATGTTAACCGAAATCTAACAGAATTATAAAAACTTTCCGTTCTCATAGTTGATACTATTTAACTTAGCAGTAGTAATGTAAAAATGTATATATGTTTTTAAATTTTGTAAACAAAAGAAGCTTTTGTTATAAAATGCATATTGGTACCTAGTGGAGCCGAGCCCTATACCCAAATAGGGTGACTGTCATAGTGAATTGTGGTGGGTGTCACATAGCTTGGTACCCATAGCTCATGTGTATATAGCTTAGGTTAGGTTATAAATTCTAGATGCAAAGTTAGTAAGGAAGATATTGATTTTACACTTTTTAATTTTTTAACAATTGATAGGTAGGTAGGTACTTTAAAATTTGATATTTGTCCTAAAGATTTTTTTAGAGTTTGGTGCCACTGTTGGTAGCTATAATATATAAAAAAACTTGTGGGCATATTTAAAAATCAGAATAATGTTGAAATTATGATTTCAACAAAATTGTGTAGGTATTTTGACATAATATTTTCTACCACATATTGTTATATATTAAACCACTCATTTTATTTTAAAAATTATCAACTTTATTAAAACTATTTACAATTTTACACAAGAATTTAAGTATTTTGTTACTGAATATAAAATATATAATAGGAACAAGATTATCTACCTCCATGGTGTATTGTCTTGTACTTTGACGAGTAAGTAAATTATGTTAATTTAAAAAAATAAATGTTTTCAAAATAAAAATATCACTCAAATAGTTTTAATAGAAATTAATAGTAAAAGAGTTTAGAGTTATTTAAAAAATCTCAATAATGTTAAACTCGACATTTTTGATAAATAAAATATAATAAAAATTATAACACTAACGTTATCACTTATCACACTGCAACTATCTGTATCACGATTAAAGATATATATTAAAGGTATATCTTTAATCGTGATCTGTATTGTTACTTGTTATCAGTTATCATTTATTATAATTTATAATTTATTTATTAATTACTAATAAAAAAACAAGTTTTATATTATTATACAATATACTTTCTCTATTAACAAATTGAAACAAATACTGAAATTCCACTGAATAAAATAATTAGGTGTACGAACTATGAGGATTTAGATCAGAGAAAACAAGAGCTCAAAATGCATTCGATTTAAGTTTATTTATATAATGTTCATGTAATCTGTGATCACGTCTATTAGACCTTATTGTTCTATGATTAGACCGAGTCTAATACTCTGAACAATGGTATTAGCCATTAGGTTTGCCGTTTGAATAATGTGACTGATATAATATATATTATAATAGTTACCTATATATATATATATACTTTGATAACTAAATATTAATGTATCATTATTATCATTATTCATTATCATTTTGTATTCACTATGAAAATTATGAAGATTGAAGAACAGTAACAAAGTAAAATAACATTTTTTGAAAATAATAGCTCAGACTAACTTTAAAATCTGTGGTAATTGTTGAAATAACATTTTGAATGTACTACTCTGTAAAGTATAAGGATAACCGATAAGCTATTGTTCTGTGGTTTAAGAATAAGCTACAGCTAAATAGTAATTAATAATTATTACTTATTATCAATAGCAAATAGTAAATAGGTATAATACATTATAATAATCATGGCCTATGGTCTATACTCTATAGTCTATAGGTGTAAAATAATATGTAAAATGCAAATTATAATAACAAAATTTAAAATATAGTGTAATCACTTTTTTTTTATAAACAATATAGTGTAATCACTTTTTTTTTATAAACAATATAGTGTAATCACTTTTTTTTTATAAACAATTCAATTTTAGATGTTGTGAACCCCTTGTTTCCTATCTATTTCGTTATCAATTGTCACATTTATGAATAAATTGTTCCTCTCACGATATAGGTACGAAAATAATATCACAGAATGACACAGATTACTGATTAGTGATAATACTACAGTCCACAATACCTTTTGACGGATCATAATATTGTTATGCTTAAACTTCACTCTTCACCATGAATCAGCTGACTTTTAAAGAATAATAATGTGACTTTCGTATTAATTTTGAGAACTCTTCGGTAAACACTAAACATTAAAGGCTAATATACATTTCATTTTGTTTTTTGTGATCGTTATTTTTTTTTTATATTTAAACTGCAAGTGATTTTGCTATCCATAATGTATGCCAATCCTGAAACACTGAAAGATTTGTGCATTGACTATGTCTGCGACAACATTGAAAAACTTTATATGGCTGAAAAAATTAGTGAGACTGACTTGCAGCCTTCTGAACCTGAGTATATATTCATTGACAGCAATGTTTACTTGCCAATGGAGGTGTCAGAGATGTTGTTGACAAAACTTAGTGTACGGAATAAACTGAACGATGAAATACTATCATTATTCAGTCATAAAAATGTCTATTTGAGGTTTGTTTATAGTTATTTGAAAACATTTTACACTTTAAGTCCAGTAAAATAAATAAGTAGGTATTAATTTATGAATACTTTGTTGTTGATAAACAAGAACAATTAATACTTTTTATACAAAGCTTTTCTTGGTTTATAAAACTACTATAAGTTTAAAAAAAAAATTTTTAATAGGTTATTACTATGAAACCAAATTAACTGATTCATAAACAGTAAAATTCTTTCTGTTTTGACATTAGGCACTTTATAATTTAATAGGTGAAGGTAACTCACTTAACCACTTAGATACTAAAATTTGTCAAGACTATTGGTATAATGACTAATTTAGTTATATCTAATACCTTGGTAGAAAATATATTATCTATATTATATAAATTTATTTGCAGAAACCATTAATTGGTATTTATAAATTATAGGTAGGTATTTATAATCTATTTATTCATGCAGTAGTATAATATTTAATACCTAGTAAATATTAAAAATGTCCTAAATCAAAAAAAGTTTAGAAAAATGTATAAAATATATTAAAACACAAAATTATTTTAATAATTTCAAATCTTATTTTTTACCTAGTGTTATTTTTATGTGATTATAATATAAAATTATATTGTAACAATTTTTATATTTTTTAGGCATGTCATACTACCAAAAACAAAACATTTGACCACAAAAGGACTAAGAACATTAAAAAAGCATAAAATAAAAAAACTAAAAGTTAATAGTTTGAACTTCACAGTAAATGAACTCGTTGGTTCATTAGGTGAATGGACGACACAGAATTTAGAATCACTATGTGTATCAAATAGTTCATTTATTAGTGATTCTTAGTAAGTTCTTGTTAAAAAAGGCTTTAATGCATGTTTAGTTTAATATTTAAAGGTTAATTGATAATGTTTTCACAAATTATTTATATCTTATATTTCTTATATATTTTTTCAGTGACTTAAGATTTTGTGTTGCTGTCTCATTATCAAAATTAAAAAACCTATGTTCACTTGATGTGAGTAATACTGAGTTTAGTACCAACAATTTAATTGCTGTCGTTGAAGATTTGCCTCATTTGGAGTCATTAGATATTTCTAATACAAAAGTTGACACACTTTTACCATTGGGAAAGAAGAAAAATCAATTAAGAAAATTAAGCGTGTACAATTTAAAGGTAAAAACTAAAAATAGTTTGTTTTAATTAGCATAGTTTAAAAAAATATAAATTTTTGTAACAAACAAAAGTGTTTTTCAAGTTTTTATAAATAATTTAATACAACAATTAAGTTAATAATAAGTAAACGAGAGAACTTACTACTTAATATATATTTATAACATCTGTAGGTACTTATACATAGTTTATGAAAACCCACTAATGTAATTGTTTGTTTAATATAATGGTAAATTATAATAACATGGTTTTTGGTTTTTTTCTTAATAGGAAGCTACAATGCATTTGATTGCCTTTAGTCCACTTAAATGTATGACATCGTTGACACATTTGGATTTATCATGTGAAAAATATACTCATCCGTTTGAGAATTTTAGCTGTGATACACCATGGTTACAATTTTTGACTGATCCTGATTGGTTACCCAATTTGGTTTCATTGGATATATCTGGTTAGTTTTAATTTATTGTACTGTGGATAATCTTAACTTGCAAGGCTACATAATACATTTTACTATGTATTGCACAAAGTATTTTTGATCAATCAAATATTTTTCATGTAAATAATATTGTAGTTACCTATACTTAATTTATTTATTTGTAAAATTTAATAGACTTAAGCTATTCAAAAGATTGAATTATATCAAATATTTTAATTTATTTAAAGATTAATACTTACTTATACCGTGGAAATAAATTATTTGTATATTAAATACTTATTGTTAAAAAAATTAAATTACATTTTTTAGGAAGTGATAATGTTGGTCCAAGAATCATGCAAGATTTTTTGACTACTCATAAGAAACTAAGATTTTTAGGCTTAATGCATATGGATGATTGTGGTTTGGCCATGTTCACAGTTCCCACTCATCCATTATATAATCCAGACTTAGTGGTAAGTATTATTTATTATATCATGTATATAATAACAATAAACTGATTTATTTCTTGAACCTGAACTTTTATAAAAAATAAAACATTTAAAATTTATTGTATTTTAATGTCTTTAGGTTACTGGTGTTGTGACTCAAGAGCAATTATTGACCGGTTTAAAACGTTACACAAAACGTCCAACATATATTCAAAAATGTCTTTATCACTTGTTTAAATGGACTGAAAAGTATAACTGCCCAAAAGTTGACATTATCCAAGTAATTTAAATTACAATAATTAGCACAATATTATTTTGAAATACTTTTTTATTTATATATATATTTTTTTTGTATTAGTTAATTTTAAATGTGATGAACTGTCTTTCTGACAGTTTCCCAGTACAAATGGCAGCAACTGCTTGCCTTTATAATTTAACCAAGAGTGATCTAGCTTTAAACATACATCCTAGTGTTTTGGCTAAAGTAGTAGAGGTCACATTAGATGCCATGGAACGTTTCCCCAATCATAGCCAGTTACAGAAAAATACGCTGTTGACATTATGTAGTGATCGTATACTGCAAGTATGTATATCATAATTCGTTAAACTATATTACAATATAGTGATGGTTATATTGGATATTTTTTAAATTAATGCATTTATTTAATAATTTTAACCAGGGGGGTCAGGTTACATGGTTTTTCATGTACACAAACTTTTTTCAGTTTTTCTTTTTTTATTTATTTACTAACTTAACGATTTCCATTTATTCAGTAATATTAAATATGTACATATATTATTATGTATTATTTTTCATTTGCATTTACAAATTATACATTTTCATATTATACTTTTATAATTTGTTTAAATAATCAGAGTATAATATGAACGACTAGTAGAAGACTATTTTGTCTGCTTCACTGAAAAATATTGAATCATATATATTATGTTTAAAGTAGTATGGAAATGTAATTAAATGCATCAGTTGCCATTGGCAATGTTTTCCCATTTCGTTTGCAAAAATGTACATGCAAATTTTAAATAAATTAGCCTCCTAGTTGGAAAACATCTAATATCCGTGTTAAAAAAAATGTATAAATTAGTCCCCTTCTCTTTTGTGACTGTATACTAAACATCTGTTGTATAATTTGTAACATTTAAATGAAATGTCCAGTAATAATATGTAATTTTGTGAATATTAGGATGTAAAAATGGATAAGTTCAGATGTGCAAAATTAGTCTTGGATTCATTACATTTTTTTAATGATATTGTCATGAACCGCATGAGTGTTGCAATCTGCAGTATATTAGGTAAAGATTTTACAGATATTTTTTTTTATGGACTAGTAGAGTAATTATTTTTGTTTTAAATAATTTATTTAATTTAAAAATTGTAATATTTTGTAGCTGCAAAAATTTCTACGTCTGAAACATCTCAATTAGGATCCAACCCGAGATATATGGCCAAATTGTTATCAATAGTATTTGAAAAACTATCTACTCGAACTGTTGATGTGACTATGAAGTTCACACTAAGTGCACTTTGGAATCTCACCGGTAATAATAATTTATAAATATCAGTAGTTATGATATTTATAACTTAAGCATTATATCTTTACTAAATATATTAAATTTATGTATGCATGTTATGAAATTTGTGTTGATGTTATTTATATTGATAATAGGAGTAAAAAAGTAAAGAAGTTTATATATTTTACATAATATTTTTTATTTCAATTTAAAATAAAAATCAAAGTAAACTGTTAATTGAGAATAACATTACTTTTATTTTTTAGATGAATCCCCTACAACATGTAAAGTTTTCATTGATGAAGGAGGGTTAGCATTATATATGAATATATTAAATACGTTTATTGATGATAGTACTGTAGAAACTAAAGTACTCGGTTTAGTAAACAATATAGCTGAAGTACCACATTTGAGAAATATGCTATTTAGCAATGATATTATTCCCACTCTAAGGTACTATAGAAGATTCAAATTATTTTGTTCATATAATATTATATATATATAATATATATATATTGGCACAATTATTAATAAATATAATGTTAATTATTTATTGTAGACGTTTGCTACGGTCAGATCAAATTGACGTAAGCTATTTTGCAGCTGGAATAATTGCTCATTTAGCATGTGAACCTAGTTGGGAAACATTTACTGTGAATAGTAAAGATGAAGTTTTGGAAGAACTACGATATGCTGTAAAGCAATGGGTGCCACCAGAGGGAGAAATGGTTGCATACAGATCTTTCCAACCTTTTATAGGGCTATTAAAATCAACTAATACACCACAGGTTCAGCTTTGGGCTGCATGGGCAATACTTCATGTTTGTACTAAAAATGGTTAGTATATTTGTACTAAACTCTCACCAATATTTAAATAATTTATTTGATTTTTAATAATATGTGTAATGATTATAATTTTTTTTAGCTAAAAAATATTGTGCAATGCTCAATAAAGAAAATGGTGTTGACATTCTTCAAAAAATTGCTTATGATAAGTCAGTCGATCCTGAAGTGTGTGATCTAGTCTATGGTATATTAGAATTGATGAATGAATTTAGGTAAGCTTAGTAAATCAAAATCAAGCTTTCAAACAATGATCAAAACAAATAACTATACTATGAGTTGTGGTACTATGATTATTATTTATTATGTTTATAGGAAAGTTTCTATCCCAGTACAACCAACTGATACATTTTAGTTATTCGCATTACTTGCTATATTCCTTTAAATTAACAATAATGTTTATTATTTTTATTGTTATATCTTTAACTATGATTGTGATTTAAATTATTTCTTGATTTTTATGTTTTAAATATTGTAAAATTTTCTATTAAAATTGATAAAAAAAAACATTAAATGAAAACTTACTTAATATATTTTTCTAATTATACTTATTATTTATATTTTACACACAAATTATTGAAATTAGTATCCATAATCAATTTGGACATTTTTGGACTTCAGATCTACTAAATGTCTACAGTTATACTCCTAATATTTCACTAATGTAATAAATCTGTAATATTGTAGGGTTATTTGGTTTTATAATTTTCAAAATAGTGAATTACATGAAAAACATTATAATGGTGACCTACGCCAAAGATTTGTTTTTTTCTATAAATTTATTTGCAAAACTCTGTATATGCCATATTCTTAATAATTATAATAGTTATAAAATAATATGTAACCATTGACAACCCTATAAATAAACAGAGATTATACATACCATGGTTACCAATAGCAACCATTTATAAACAAATATTTCCATCGAACATTTTAAAACCTCCATGTGAGCGCCTCCAGGGATTGGATCTCTACCTTTTAAAATGAGCCTATGTCCTTTCTCGGTGTCTAAACTATATATGTACCAAATTTCATTTAAATCGGTTCTGTAGTTCCGGAGCCTATTCAATACAAACAATCAAATCTTTCCTCTTTATAATATTAGTATAGATTTAAATCTTGAGCTATAAATCAACTTTCAGTATTTAGTTAAACATTAAAGCATTTTTTTACCTAATTTACCTACTTAATATGGTAAATATGATTCCATTATCAATTAGTTTTCGAAATGAATAGGATGCCCTTAGTATGAATTAATATTCAGATAATTGATTAAAATCGATAATGTATGCTGAATAATAAAAAATTAGAATTCCAGTGTATCCATGCAACAGTTTTGTGAAAAATGTTTCAAGTTTCAAAGTTTTAAAGTCAAAATTAAATTCATAAAATTCCAATTTTCAGTTTGTTTAGCTTTTACAAACAAATGTTCTCTTTTTTTATATAAATAACAGTAAAGATTAAATTGTATGGATATACCATTAATACCATTATCTGGGCACTTAAACGTAATTAAGTAGTGTTAATTGTTGACCAATCCTAAGACATAAATCACCAATAAGTTCATGTAACTGAATGGATATTGATGGTTACAGCTTAATAAACTAAACAATACATTTGATAGTAATTTAAGTACTACCAAATGTATTTCAATGTATGAGTCTTATTGATTTTGTTTAAGCTAGGTTAAATTGTGGTACTACCTACTTGTATTTGAAAATTATGCATTTTTAATGTGTAAAAAAACATTAAAATTTGTATAGCTAATATATCTTCACAAATAATATATTTTTATCTGTTCTAATTTAAATAATATTAAAATATTTTACTTAATAACAATATTAAGTTAAAAAAAAAAAAGAATAAAAATATATAAATCATTTAAAAATAAATGATTTTTGACTTCAAATTTTTATTAAATCAATGCATTTAGTGTCTCACAAGTCACTAAAATATCTTCAGTTGAAATTGTTTTATAATATTCACTTAGTAATATTATACTCGCAAAGAATATTTTTTTAGTAATATAATCTATATTTAATTTGTATTTTAGAATTTTTACAATATTACTGGGGTAGAAAATAACAAAGGTTTTTTTAAATACTTTTAAACTTTTTATTAATTGAATAACATTTTATGTGAAATATACAACTAATTTTTAAGAACAGTAATGTTATTAAATTGTATTTATAGTTTAAATTTATAATTATAATTGTTTTATAAAACATTTAACTCCATGATTTTAATAGTATTTAAGTAATTATCAGTGATACATACTTTGTATTTCATATCATTAAAATATTCTTCTATTCATAATATTTAAAATTTAAAATACTAAGATTATCTAATATTCATCCCATCATAAATAATAGTTTTTTAATCTTACGAGTATGTTGAGTAACTGATATTGTAATAATACATACCAAAAATGTTGTGATAGTAGTTCACTGTTTAATAAAATATAGTAATACTAAATATATAGTAGACAAATATTATTTTTTTAAATTTTATCATTATGGTATAAACTAGAGTAAAAGCTCAATCTTCACACATTTATAATTTTAAATAATTAATTCCAAAAATAATTTTAACTCATCTGTTTTTTTTTCAACTTATTAATTATAATTTATGTACATGTCAAACTATACATTACACTATTTGAGCCTGAGCACATACATAATATAACCTCCAATTAAATGTAAAAATTGTTTAATATTAATATTATTATTTGTTAAGCAGTCTAAGAATGATGACACAAATATTAAATCATTTCGATCTCTGTAATATTAAATAATAATTACAATAAATTTATTGATGTATTTTAAGCAGTATTTTAAGTAGTATTTTTTTATTTTAATTGTATTGTGTTATACATGTTAATAATGCTAAATAATAATATATACAATATAATATTACTTAAGAATAATTTTTCTGACATTTATATTATTACTCATTTCATCATAACACCTTATTTTGTATAAATAATGACAGCAAATTTGAAATTATTCCGAGGTTAGTCTAATATTTAATATCTAATATTTATAATATTTCACCCACTCTGCAGCTCTGCTCGATAAAGGCATTAACTGTCATATTTGTAACTACTTGTCCTAATTATTAATAAAACTTTATGATAGTTCATACTAAATTAACATCTATTGATCATTCACGGCCCATGAGAAACTCTGAGGTGGTTTCCTCTTGATTATCCCCTTCCCCACACTACAGTTGCAATTTATAATTATGATGTTATACTATCAAAAAGTCCTACATTTTATTTAACCTGCCCTCGGTCAAATGTTAAATAATATGATATTTAATTTTAAATATTAATACAATAGTATAGTATTGTATATTATAATATTGTTAATAGTTGAATTTTGATATGTATTTTATTTATTATACATAATAACAATTGAATAGAATATAGATAAATTCATATAATTGTGGTACCTAAGTTATATTTTCCATACTGAAGTCCATTTTTATTATTTTTTCCCTTTATCCAATAACTAATAAGTGTATTAATAATATTTTGTTAAAGTCTATTATCCCGGAACCCCTTAAAAATCTTTAATGCTTATGTATATGAATCATCAAGATTTAACTAGTTAACAATTATTGAAATATTTATTGAACACCTATGTGTCAGACTTTAGTATACAAAGCCTTTTACAGCTGACATATTATTCCTTTAACTAGCAATTATATTTTATAGGACACAATTCTTCGATGCTAAAGTGTTGAATGAAATATTTTTTTAATTTGTTAATGACTAATATTTATGACATTGAATTTAACAATACAATACCAGATACTTGTTAACAAATATTAATAATAATATATTCTTTTTATTTAATTAATTTATTGAATATTTGCCTTTAATTAATATATTTTATATTATTAATATTTGGCTTAATAACTTTTTAATGTTATTACTCATTATTGTCTTTACCCTTCATCAAATCCACCTATTGTAACAGAGTGGAATTATAATGTGAAGAAAATTAATAAATGCTCATATTCATTGTTATTCCCTTAATTTTTTTAAGATAAGTGTAGTATTAGGTAAACCGTAAACTTGTAATGATGATAGGTATTGATAATTGTACATTATTATAATTATACTAATTACTAGTAGGTATCTATATGTTTACTGTTTATAGAAGTAACATTAAACTCTTGATTGTACAGTGTTTTTATTTTGTTAAAATATATGTATAATATAAAATGAATATGTATATTATTAGCTATGCATACAAATATGACTATGTATGGAAATTAACTTAAAGGTAATTTTTTGATTTATGTGAATCATTAGGCAAATTGAATTGTATCATCATCATATTTTGTGTACCTACTTTATTTGTAAAATAAAATTATTTTGTCAATGTAAAGTATGATTTATTTAGTAATACAAATTATAATGGTGACAAACTGACAAGTGATTTTATTTTTATTAGACTTCGCCCTATGCAAAACTGCAGTAAATGACCACAACATTTCAGATATAATAATAATATTAATTTATTATAAGTAGGTACTAAAATAATTACTCAATATAGTACACATTCTTCCTATACGGCTATACCTACCTACTAATTTACTATATTACATAGTAAGTAATATTTAATGCACTAATAGGTATCTACTATTATTTTTCTTAATACTTATGACTTACAAGACCACAGGGCATAGGCGCAACTAGGGGGGGGGGTGATAAACTCTAATTTTGCTCTTATTAAGCCCCTTCGGCTTCCGATATAAAACACCAAAAATAATTTGAGAAAGAAGCGGTATCTTTTTGTTACCTATGTAAGATTTTTTTATACAACATTTTTATTTTAAAAAAAGAAGCATTTCCTAACTTAAATTTAAAGTTGCAGTTAATATTGAGTTCTGCAATATCTGGACGCAGTTTTTCAAGGATGCAACAAATGAAAAATTGGTCGAGTACAATTATAGTATGTTACAGCAACTACGGTTTACTGACTTGTTCATTTTAAATATTGAAAGAAGTGCTGCAAATATCATAAAAACAATATCAGTGTGGGTTATTGAAATAGGTATACATCATTTTAACACCCCCCCCCCCTAAATTGTAGGTCTAGTTGCGTCTATGCCACAGGGGCATGTTGGGCCACTGCTACTGTGCAATTGCCGGTGTCATATTGTATCCCCCGGGCTGGTACAAAATAATCCACCTGTAATATATTATTATTTAATGTTGACGATTTTTTTAGAACACCTTGGTAGTGGACCAACATGATCTACTCTGCTCAACTAAAATTTAAATACCTTCCTACTAATAAGTAAACTCATAAACTATTCATCCAAAATTTGATTTTAATGTACCATCAAAGTACTTCGATAAGAAACTGCTTTATAATATGAAATTAAAACTGTATGGATATTTTTGCGGTATTCAGTAGTGCAAATTATAAAAATTATGATGTGTCAATACTACGAATTAATAGGTCTATTCGTAGTCAATACTGACTTAAACAGTAACTGAACAGATAGATCTATAATTACACGAATTAATCATCGCTAAATTATAATATATGATTAAATAATAAATTGTTGTTTGTAAAAAAAACTAGTTAAAAAAAATGAATCGCCAGTTTAGTGGCGTTAAGTTGGTAATAACTATGACAATATAAATATTTTTTTATGTCAGACCCTAAGAAGGTTATAGACTTATAGTTATTCATAAGTTCTATTTTATCGACATAAACGTTGTGTAGTTGGGTAGGAAGACAGGTTGTGTAGGATAGGTAGTAGTAGTTTGGTAGATAAAATAAAATATTATAATTTATTAATTATATAGTATGCTACAGTGGCGCGGAAATCCTAAAAATGTAGTCAGGCGGCGAAAATATTTAAAAAGCCAACACTACCTAAATATCGGTCCCGATGTCGTACCGGTGGGGGGGGGGTATAGTAAAAATATGAAGCGGGTTTTAAAAATATTAAAAAGAAAGCGGGTTTTATTGAAGACGATTACCCATCCTAAATTTTCAAAATATGTCTGTCCATGTCCGACTTCAACATAGCGTTCGGCGCCACAGAGTATAGGTATATGCAGCTTACCAATAATTTTGATTGCAACATCCAGTATCATTTATCTGTACGATATAGTATAGTAGCGTGGCGTGGTGAGGCAGTTTTTTTTTAGCCTCGGCCTTCGTTGCTTTTAAGGGGTGGTGGTGGTGATCGATTTGTTAAAAATATTGTTTATATTGTACTGTGTGAAAACCGGTAGGTACTATACACACATGTTAATGTTATAAACTATGTTTTTTTTTTATGTTGTTATTATGTTTAAATATTGTTAAACCATTTACATTATATTTAATTAAGACGTTTACTCTTTTCTTTGTACCTACAGCAAATTATACTGTGTGATATTGTTATTCGACTTCATACCAAAATGTCATGTTCAAAGTTTCTAAATGTGTAGTTTTAAATAGACATGTAATATGTATACATTTTTACAAATTTAGATAACACTAAATATTTATATAAATAGTATTATTGTAATTTTTTGAAGAGAAACACAAATTTTACCCGAAAAAAATGTATTACCCAGTTAGTACCCAATTTGTATCTTTTAAGACATATAGTAGGTTCTTGTCTTGTTACAAACGAATATCGAGCGATTTGGGAATAAATCCTGTTGTGATTGTTTGGGTGATGGGTGGATGGATAAAATATATTTTGTTCCTTTCATTAAAATTATTACCATGCTACTACGATTTACATCTGTATACCTACTTACTTATAGGTACGTCTTACACTTACTGTAGTCTGTAAGTGAAGCACCTAACCTAACTTATAGAATATTGACTGTAATATTAGATATTTAGATATATAATTATATCTTATATTTAGGTACATACTAATATTTAAAACTAAAGTATTATAATAATATCTAATAATCTGTATATTACATTATTAATGGGTAACTCGAATTTCGTGTTAAAAATACCTTTTGCTTGTGCTATTAGTTTTAGTTATATATTACTATATTTTTCATATTGAACTGTAACATTAAACGATAAATGCGAATATTATGTAGGCTACATTGGGAAGAAATAAGTAGGTTAGGATGTACCTATACCTACCTAACTAAAATATAGATTAATAACTGCTAAATACGCGAGTTTGAGAATTATTAATATGGGCGTTGTTTTGCAGATAAATACATTATAGTCATTCATTAAGAACAACAAATTGAAAAAAGAAAACCGTACGAACAAATTATAATTGGTATGCAATGACGATGCGAAACACGTTCGATGTATCAATATAGGTAGGTACAACATATAGGATGTAATCTACCTATACCTACCTAACGTATTATGTAATCATTATTCTAAAATATTATAATAATAATTAGTGGGTATGGTACTGTAAAGTGTGTACCTATTACCTACCATATATTATATTATTACACCATTGATTGTAGATATTGTGCTATTAAAATAGTATAATATAGCTGCAGAATATGCCCTATCCGGTAGTATAGTACCTAATATAGATAGTGTTGACGCAATATACTAAGGGTAGGTTACCACTAATTCAATTTTATAGCACCTCCACCTGCAGGTTAGTCCTGGAATGTATGCTTAAAAATACTTTTTATTCTATACCTGCAATTATAATATTATCACTATTTTTAATTGTATTAATCATAGATGGTTAAAACTAATCATATAATAATATAATATGAAGGAAACAAGGAACCCGTATTATTATTTATTGAATGTTTTTGGTTTGTATTACTTTTGTTATGTAATTATAATATAAAGAATACAAATTATAATTCATTGAGAGGAAAATATATTACAATGTTTTTTGTTAGGTCTATTATGGGTACCATCGGTTGCCTACCTATAATATACTATATTAGCGATTAGTTACCTACCTATTATCTGAATAGGTGTGTGTGAATCTATGCTTTCGAAGTTTCAGAAAATATGCAGGTCGAATTTCGAGATTGTATTTATTATTATATCTACCTAACTGAGAATTGAATGAAATTAAAAAAAACATTTTTTTTTTTTTTGTAAGTAATAGGAATTACGCGTTTCATTATAAGTAATTGTTTTTATTAATAATAACTGCCTCGGCGACTTGGGCCGTAGGTTACAAGAATCTTAACGTCACTATAAAACTAATATCAATACAGGACACCTTCGCCAGTCTATGTAATAAAATGAATACCTCCGTTGAAGAATAAAATATTTTTCAAAAAACTCCAACATGGTTACGGAACTTAAATCTTTCAACAGAATTACTTACATTCAACAAAAACAGCAAAATTAGTCACAAGATAATTAATTCACATTTTCACGAAATTATTCAATCCCGATTCCCTAACCACGCTCAAATCTAAACAGATGCCTCTAAGTCCGTACACGGAGTAGGTTTTTCTGTTGTTTACAACCAAACGACCATCCTGCATAAACTTCCTGCAGTGACATATATATTCACTGCTGAAAATTAGGCAATACTCGAAGCAATTAAATTAGCAAATTCACTACAATCAAAGAACATATGGATTATCAGTGATTCCCTCAGAGTCTTAACAGCACTAAAGAACCCATGGCCCAAAAACGAAATCACCCAATTAACCCAAAGTGAACTAATTGACACACAGAAAAATAACAAATTTATGTGGATACCTTCTCATGTATAGGGGGAATTAAAGGTAATGAAATGTCTGACGAAGCAGCATTTCTAGCAAGCATAAACTTACCTAACAACACCATCGAAAAAATCCCATCCAACGACATTTTCTCATCAGTCAAAAATAAAATAATCTTGTCATGGCCACACTACTGGGACTCTGTACCCCTTACCAATAAACTAAAGTCCATCAAAAGTTCAGTGAAACAATGGTATACACTTCTGGATCTCAGCCGACGTCAAGATATTGCAGTCATCACCCGGTTAAGAATCGGACACACTTTTTTACGCACTCCTTCCTAATAAGTAAAGACAATTCACCAGTATGCAGTATGCCAGTATATGTCAAACTCGCATCACAATAAAACATATATTTGAAGAATGCCCTATATTTGAAGCTGAACCTATATACGCACAATTCTTAATCTCCCACGGAACATCAAAGAAATCCTCAACGAAGATCAACTTCATATCAAAATGCAATCTTACAAACAAACTCTAGCTTAAACAAATCATAATGTAAACTCGACTATCTATTTATTGTAAATATTAACTAATTTGCATATTTAATGTTGGCTAATAACCTTAGTAGTTGAAGCATATAAATCTTTGAAAAAAAAAAATCGTAAATGTATTTCACACATATGAAAACAATTTGGAACAAGTTTACATTTAGGTATCCTATACCTATCGTATAAACATATACCTGTATTAGATTTATACTTACCTATTATAATTTATAAGTAATTTAAATGTCACGGCCCAGTTTACACGTCAAATTTTTAGTAGGTAAGTACCGGATAAAAAGGGGTCTTTAAAAATAATTTAAGCCCCCAAATATCATCTTTTGTTTCATCAATATGCAGTAGGTACCTACCCAATTACAGTATGCACCTATTTATTGTATCAGTAACTATTATAGATTTATAGGTATTATTCCTATATTGAAATAATATTTACAATCAACATACATTTATTGTAATAGGTAATATAATATATTTTTATGTTCAACTATTATTTGTTCTACATAATATTTATGATAAATTGAATTTATACATTTCACATGTTATCTATGTATAAATATTTTGAACATTCAAAAATTATTTTTTATAAATATCTATTTATTTACTAACAATATGTATAATGTATATATATTGTATATATCAATCACGTGTATATATAATATAATATAATATACAGACATATTGATCAACATCAAAATCACAGTCAAAAATAAATAACAAATTTATAATAATATATATAACTATACATAAACACGAGATAAAATATTAATAATAAATCGCAAGTTTAGTCTATAACCGAGAATAAAACTATACATAGTCTACTAGTCTTTTTTGTATATATTTTTTTTCGAACACAACTTTTCGAACTTGAACAACATTAATAGATATTTTATAAATAATAATTCACGTATATATGTATAATAAACACATACATTATAGGTAATAACCTAGAGAGAAAATATCTTAACGATAATCGTACATTGTATAAATAACCGTTTTTATAATAGATAATAGTAAATTATTGTTTTTCATTTTTCATTTAAATTTAAATTTTTTATTTCTGTTTATTTTTTAATAGGAATTATGATTGAAAGATATGATGAATATAATATATTATGCAATTTTTATTATATAATAATATATCGGATTGGCATAACATTTAACATAGTTTAAGAAGGATTGCTTGTATACCACCGTTTTAAATAGGTTCAATAACACAAAATAAAAATTTGTTTACAATATAGAAAATTATACCTAATAATAGTAATATAAATTCAATTAATAACCAAATAAACAATTCATCAGTCGGTCAGCACGGGGAATCGGTCTCCGAAGCACCGTTAATTTGTTTCCAAACTTTTTCTTCGATTTGCTGAAAATCAAAACATTAAAACATCGTTACATTTATACTAAACACAAAACATAATAATATAATATCTTGTAACTTGTAATTCTGCTTTAGTAGCCACCGTTTTGTTGTTAACTACTTACTACTATAGTCTATAACTAATATGATGATGATTTTTTTTTTATCGATTTACCGAATGAATGGATAATACTATTCCAATTTTATTATGTTTGTTAAATAAAATAAATATGAACGTATATACATGTACCTAATACAGACATTATGGTACCTACTACTTAGGTATATATGTTTCACTCGCCGTTGTTTCATAATATAATAATAATATTATCATAACACTATATTATGATCATTAACACTAACGCAGTTATGCCGACGGGCAATGAGAGATTTTTGTTGAATTCAAACCATCACCAGTAACGTTGTTATTTTTCTTACACATTATATAAACAATTACAACAATAAAAGCCAAAGGGTTCTATTCAAGTTAGTTGCGTGCTAGATTAACAATACCACATAAATTAAAAACCTTCAGTATTTATTGTTTGTTTTTACGTAAGACATTTTTGTTCATAATCATGATACTTGTATAAATAAATTACGAAGGTTTAATTAAAATCAACTCCTCAGTTGGAAATGGTTAAGATTCTGTATTGGAGTTTGCATGATAAAAAAAAATGTTTTTATTTCATGGAACTTTGGGTAATCGGAATTGATTATTAAATAAACTCCGAACGACTAAAATTTTCTTTTTTTTATGTTTTTTAAAGGTTATAGAAATCCCAACTATAAGTATATTACTTAAAGTTTTAATTTTTAATTTGGAATCGGATAGGTTCTCGATTTATACTTTCTAGTTTGTTTAATTAAGTTTGTACTGTATTTTTAATTTAGCTTTTTTCATTATTATTATTAAAAATATTTACAATTTATATACAGACAAGGCATTATAAGTAAATGTCAGAATAAAGAAAAATATAAATAAAGAATATTGAATGCATTTCATTAACAGCAATTCAGTTCGAATTTAATTCATTTATTATTTTTTTCTGGTGGTAAATGGGTTTCTGTAATTATTGCAATGTTAAATTTTTTATTGTACAGTAAATATTGATGTTCATTTATGTTACAAGTAATCGATTTGCGTTCCAATAATAAATTAATATTTATTAAGGATAGGTATACGAGGTTAATTGGGCATTTATGTTTTGGTTTTGATGTACCTATATTGTTTGTATTGGTTGAGTACTTGGGTGTTTGATGTTTAATTTGGAAACATGTGAATCAGTTTGTTCAGAAATATTATTATTTGTATTTGAGCATTGAGTTTCTGTCAACATATTTCTTGTACAGTGTAATTAGCTTAGAGTTTCAATAATTTCTCAATTCTTTGAAAAGAATTCAAATAATTTTGTTTTTACACTTTAATTAGTTAAAGTTCATGTAAGTTTTTGAAAACCTATCTTATATTAATCACTAACCGACTTATTGTTTGATTGTATGTATACTTATATCTATATTTTTAAATACGATGGTGTTTATTTTTATCATAGCTATATTTAGTGTATGATTGCAAAAATCATCTACAACAATGTTATAAATAAAATAATGTTTAAATTTGTAATTAAAATTATGTTAATAAATATATAATTTTTGATTAGTTTTTTGTTAATTTTTTTAATATTAAAATTATTTGATGAAAAGTGCAAAGTGATTATCAAACATTGTTTATGTATATATGTATATTGTATATACTACCTATCTTATCATTATTTTCAAATTATAATATAATAGTATGTCTCATTATATTATTCATAAATCTAAGTAGAGATATATATTATTTTATACCTATAATGGCTAATTATAATTTAAATATTCAATCATAAAGTAATAATGCTTATACCTACGTAACTTATGATACCGTAGTATAAGTAGTAAGTTAATAATTTCTTGCAGTTTGTTTGGATTTAACTTAAAAACACAAATTAGAATTAATAAAAAACAAAATATTACAATATCGATTTGAAGTTTTTCTGAACTACGATAATGACTTTTAAGATCTATCATCTATAGTACCTACCTATATTATATAATATTGATGTAAAAAATTATGCTTTTCAATTTTAAATCATGATTAATGTCTTTGATAATTTAAAAAAAAATGTGATTAAAGCACCAATAGGTATAATGTAAACCCGATTCATCAATGTTTTTCCCAAGGGCATTAATATGTTGAGCGTTGACATGCAAACACGTATAATTATACACCATCACCGTTATCACCGTAATTATCGTGGCGTCTTACCCTGTGTACCAATTTATTACGGTCGTATCGTTCAATCAATTCTTTTTCCGACAAGTACGCCAAACATTCAGATTTTATAATGGATGCTTCGATTTCGGGTATTAAAGTTAGAGCAGCTCTATGTTTTCGTTTTAACATTGTTGACAACGACTTCCAACCCTTACTAGATGTCTTAACCGTGACATCCAACCCAATCGTGTTGTTGTTTGTCTCTTCCGGTAGTTCTTCTGGCAATTCGCATTCTACTTGGTCGTACACGCTCAACAAGTGTGCGCAATCTTGGCGCATCGATACGTAGCCTAAGTCATCAGCGTTCTTACCGTTCAGTATAACTGTTCTTGTGGTCTTCATGCTGGCTGCGTCGCTGTCGCTACTGTCATCCGTCCGGTCATTGCTATGGCCATTTGGAGATTCTAAATCTTGGATGTCTTGTAGTGCTTCATCCAAATCGGCGCTGAATCTATAAAATAATAAACCAAGAGCAGGTCAAATACTTGTTTCATTTTAAAAATATACACACATGACATATGCATGGGATGTTAAAACATTTGACAGCGCCTTACTGTGCTATGGATTTTACGGATCATTTCGGGGGTAAAAACAAAGAATGTTTTAATGCCCTAATTAGTAGAGACTCAAAATAATAATTTATAGGTAGTTGAGAGTGATGCCAAAAACCTTAGAACTAGATAGTTCTAGAATATCTCGCTAAGTTGCCTACTTACTTTAACTGTAATCACATGACTATATGAGTATCTGCCATAGCTGTTTACATTTAAAACTGTATTTTCTTGTCTGTCAGAATCAATTGATTGGGATTACATTAATATAACTTCTAAAAGCTAATTCAATTATATTTCATAGGATTGACCGAAGAAACGACAACCGGTGGTTTTCCTTCAGAGTTTATTTTTTGATACTACAATTGTATTATCCAGTATCGAGGCAACTTTAGTCAGTGCAGAGTTATTAGTCGGCAAATATTGTGGAATCTTCGCTCCAATACCTTGTTCTTTCGAAGTGATACCAAACACCATTACACCAATCATGGATCAATCAATATAATAGAAACATCAGAAATGGCATTTTAAAAAACATATGCCGACAAGTGCTAAGATTTATCCTAGCTTATCAATACTTAAGGTACTTTTCCCCCACTCCCTTCACACATTCAAAATTATACTTCATTCATCATACTATATCAGTAGTACTACATAATTTAAATCAATTAAAATTATACAAAACATAAAACCTATTTTGTTGAGAAGAGTCATCATTCAAACGCCAACTAGACCAAAGAGGACCTAAGCATGTCCAATAACTTAAACTTAAATACATAATATCATTATAATGAACAATAATAATTTAGGTAACTTACCACTACGGTTATAGCATCGAACAATTATAGACAATGTCATGGTTTCATGCACTATCTTAGTATATTTTCTAAGGCCGTGATGGCGTGGACCACGACGTTGAAAATATATTATATGATATTTTCTACATAGTTCAGTAACCTCGTGGTTTTTTGAATTTTTATCAATGTTATTGAATAAAAAATAGATATATTATATCATAAGTACTCTAATATTCGAACGTTAAAAATACCGCTTAAATATTTTAAAATACTTAAAAACAAAATTATTAATGAACCTCGGTTGCTCAAAAAAAAAAATCGGCGTAATAGATACAGGTATATGGTTGTAATGGTTACACAAACTCTTGAACCATTAAACTATATTATACTCCTCACTCTCTGTCTTTTGGCGGTAAATGAGCAAAGTATCGTTCTACACCTCTGAACATTACTAGGGGATCAACTGTTGTCTCATGCCTCCGCCTCAAGGACGCCTATGAGAGTAGTTTATATAAGCCACTGATGCGTGTCAAACGAGAAATCGAACCATATACCTAGTACAGAGTGATTCTCTAAGCATGGTCACACAGAAGTTTGTATCATTACAGATCACTCCTTATCGTACAATAAAATCTCAAATACTCGAGAATACGGTCTTAAATTAAATTTACTGAATCGAGTGTACTTAAAAATGTCAAAATTCAGGTTTTCCACTCACCTCTCTTCGGGCGATTCGACGTGTTTGGAGAGTCTGTTGCCGATGGTCTTCTGCAGCTCCTCCATCAGCGACGCGTACTGGACGGGCTCAGCGGCGGGCGGCGGCCTGGGCGACAGGCTCCGGGGTGGCCGGTCGGCGGACGCTATGGCCTCCTGGATGCTGGCCGACAAGGCGGTGTTCAAGCGGGACCGGTACACTGACGGTTCGGTCAGCTTCTCCAGGCACTCGTAAATGGGCGCGGTGGCCACAGCGGCCGCGGACACCGAGTCCTGCGACGAGCTCTCCGACAGGCCGACCGGCGACGGTGTCCGCGAGAAGCTGGTCATCAGCTGCGTGGGCCGGCCGCCCGTGCCGTCCATCTCGACGATCACCACCGGCGTCACCGGCTTGGCCCTGCGCTTCAGCGTCACCGTCCGGCTGCACACGGCCACGCCCGCCGTCACCGCGGCCACCGCCGCCGGTGGCCGGTGATCGAGCGCGCTCAGCGATTCCGTGGACGCGTACGTGGGACAGCCACCCGGGCCCGCGGTGCCGTCCGCCTCAAACACCCAGGAACGGCCGTAGTTGTTGTCCGACGTCTTCCTGGCGGTGCTGTTCGACCGCAACACGCACTCTGATTTCACCTGCTCGGTAACAACGACGGAACACGTCAGTGACATCGGCTTATGATAGGGTCGACTTTCGGTAACTCGAACCCTGGTAACTCGAAATTGTAATCGTAATGTAAACTTTACATACCTACTATATATTGTAAAATAAATAAATACCTTTTTAAGATTTTGATAACTTGACATTTTTAGAAAGTCGAATTTTTTTTCCCCACTTGAACTTTGAGTTACCGAGAGTCGATTATACTATATGATACCGGGATTGTCGACAATTTGAGAAATTATGACGATTTCTTAGAAATTATGACGATCCCTAATACGGTGAGGAATTTCCCGGATAGTTTATCAAACAATAAAATATTATCACAGTTGAATCGTCAGGTCACTCGGAAAAACCAATACCACTTTAGGAGGCAGCTAGCAGCTATGGCTGGCTTAGTGAAAACCGCAGAACCGTGTGCGAAATGTATTTGTGGAGTCTATTAAGTGGGCGTTAGGTGTTGCTTTGGGATTTCAAAGACAGACCGATTTTAAACGTATCGATGAATCTGAATCCTATGTGGTACATACAAACTACGGCTTTCAATGCGCTCGGCTTTGTGTCACCACCGCCGCACATCTCGAACTACCTTCAAGCCAGCCCTGGAAGCAGCTACTTCATAATAATAGGTATTTCAGGAGCACAAGGATTTACGAATACGATATACCCGATGTCATTGTAAAACAAAATGCAACACAACAGGACGTGCGTTTGCAGATCGGCATCCAGAATTGGTAATTATAAATTCCACCAAATAATTTGGCACGCGAACATAAAAATTGATAATATTTGGTAATTGAAATGTCTCGTCAAATTTTAATGGCATGTGCAGTATACTAATAATTATATTATCATACTAATGACATTTATAAAAAAAAAATGGTTAAATATTGGTTAATTGGTTATTTATTAGGGCAATCAATAGTAAGTATGTGGAAAGCAATATTTAATACATCAATTATAGAAATATCTAAAAAAAAAATTAAACCGACTGTTTTTTATATTAAATTTAAATAATTTACTTGCTGTTCCTACAGAAAAAAAAAATTTGAAATTTGAATGCGTAATGTATTATATCATAGTATGCTTGCTATCATTAGGAAATGATAACATGTTTTAGGCAATGATATCATTTCCTTCCCTCATTAAGAATTGTCATAATTTCCGGTAGGTAACAGATGTTAAGTACAAAATATTGCAGTGACGCACAGACGAATTTTGAGCGCGCATGCAGTTAACAAAATAATTACCACCCACTCCTTTGTATTGATATTAAAAAAAAGGTTCTCTCTGCTCTCGACAACATTTCTATTCACATAATAGGTAGCCCACAAAAATTAATTAAAATAATATACATAATATATTAACTATTAAGCTTTCATGTGACATAAGTTTTATTTACACTCACAACTCTAATGAGCTCATGCAGTTACATTGCTTAGTAAAAACTAATAAAAAAGTATACACTTAGATACATATTCTGTGGTCAACATTAACTAGGTATCAATAAATTGTTTAAATTGTTTCACGGTAACGTTTATAGTGCTGATTTTAGTGCTCATATAGAAACGACAAATATACTATAAATCGCAACAACATTTTACAAACAATACAAAAAAAAAAACCGGCACTTATCTAGTTGTTTTTAAATTTTTCCCGCTTAAGGTTGATGATAGGTACGTTATCAAAAATAATAACGGCCGGGGGTTTTAATTTGCTTTTTTTTTATACAGACGCGTTGGAATTAAATATGAATTTATTGGAAATCTGTATCATTGTTATATAGTTTGGATCAAACGTTTTGATAAAAAAAAAAGTCAACGTTCTATAGGACACGCTAATAAAATTGCATTCTTCACTCGTTCAAATCTATACGTCTAACATACGATAATAACATTATTTACGATGTTGGCTATCGAACAATACGTGCAGAGTGCAGACGGTATTGATTTTCAGACACCGCCGTGACACATTTATTGGCGTTGGGATGCCGAAACCCAGTCGAGTATTAGAAACATTTTCGTCGTATTTAATTGTATTTCTAACACTGCGCCTACGCCATCACTGCTATACGTTTTCATCGCGCTGATATGCTGCTGCTGCAGGTATGGTATACACCGTTATAAAATATTGTAGAAACCAACTTGGGAAACCATAACTGTTTTCCATTTCGAGAATTTCCCAGGATAATAATCCGGGTTACGCTGATTGTCTTTGACGGGGTGGGTAGCTGTTTGTGCACATTTCGTTAACCCCTGCACGACCCGATGAAAACCGGCACACGCCGTTGCACTGATATTGGCGTACCCAATACCCATTATGTGTGTCCATAACGGGGAATCGTAAGTTCCTACACGAGAGTACATGTAAAAAATTGCATACGTTAATTCCTATACAAATGAGATGTGTACATTTCTACACGAATATAAGAATAAGACGTGTAAGTTCCTACACGGAAAAAGGAATGTGTGTACGTATTCCTACACGGTAAAAAGGAATGTATGTAAGTTCCTACACGGCGTGCAAAAGGAACGTAATATGTAAATTCCTTCACGAATATAAAATTAAAATGTGTAAGTTCCTACATGGCAAAATAATTGTCTTATATTAGTTCAAGTTAGTTTATAAGACATAATCAGTCTGATTACAGTTTGATTATTACGATATTTTTATAATTTTTTTTACAATTAATAATTTACAAAACGTATTATGATATTTTTATAATATTTTTTTTAACACATCATCAGTTCGATTATTATTGTGATAATTTTATGTATTTTTGAATATATTATTATCAGTTTGATTACAGATTATATATTTTACCGTGTAGGAACTTACATAGTTACATATTATACCTACATCATTTTCCGTCCTGTAGGAACTCACATTCACTCTCTACAACTACAGGTGGTATTTCATAGGTACCAATAACCACGACTGTTGTATATTACATTATTACCTATACTATAATGGTATACCTAACATAAATAGAATAGAATATGTAATTAATTCGGTTTAATTGCGCAACCGTCTGTATGTATCGATTGGAAACGCGGAAAAAGAGTATAGGCTTATGTAGTATTCGATGGACATGTTTCGAAATTGTATACTAATTGGGAATGTCTATATTATTACTTTTGATTATAATACACGAAGTACGAACCAAAGTACCATTGTATTTTGAGGACTTAGATTGAAAACAGTAAATAGGTAGGTACCCGAACAGTTATTATATATGATGCCCTACGAATAACATAATATGGTTATACGAAATAAATGGTTTGAGAAGCGGACTCGAAAGAGTTGTTATATATATATATATATATGTTTACGGTTTACCTAATTACCTCACAGTTTATGTTGTGCAAATTGGTATTTCAAAAGTAATCACGTTACATCATAATATAAAATTCTATGAATTATCTTAGTTTTTTTTTTTAAAACATAATAATTAAAAAAATAACTATCTGTTTTAAAACTAAGAATTGAATATAGGCGCACTGGAAAAACATAATATTGATAATGCTCTCACCTGACAATACAAATATATATTGTGTAATAGTTTAATGTTAATCAGAAAGTATAAATATAAACTCTATCCTATGGAATATATAACCATATGTACAATCAACACATTTTACTATGACATATTTTCTCAAAACAAAAATATTATTTTGTGTATTTTCCTTGTAAATGGCTGAATTGATATTTGTATTAAGTGTGAGAGAAGTCAAACAACAACAATGTCATAAAATTGTTATCATTGTATTTTAGGGTCAATAAAATAATACCTATCGATGGTTAAATTGAATGTCAGTTATGAGATATATAATGGCATGTTGACAAAATATTATCCTACAAAAGTACACATTATATTCTATAGTTACCTCCATTATTTGTATTGATTCATAATTTCTATAAAACTGCGGAAAGGTTAAATTATTTAAATTATTTATTAATTCGATTTCTAAATTTTATAGTGTGTGCATTATTTTTGTAATTTTACTTTTAATTTCATATTATCTATAATGCAGTGGCGCACAACTTTTCCCCTTAGTTTGATTGCCATAGCCAATATCAAATGGCGAATGACCGGCACAGAAAATATTGTTGTAATTCATTGTTTTTGCGGAACATACTTAGAGACATTTTGGAGTAATTTACTTTCTTTTCTATATTTTTACAACAAATATATGTTTATTGGTTTAAAAATATAGTCAAGGTTAGGTGGTTAGATATTATCATTGCCCGTTGTTCATTACGATGTAAATAATTAGAAACATGTTTTACTCGACTATAATATACCTACATAATTTGTTTTATCATTTTTAAATTTGTATTTATTATTTTTGACGACCGATTGAATGTATTTTTTCTGACCTCACCGCTATGATATAATAGGTATATATGTTAAGCGTGTGTAATATAATGTAGAATAAGTAAAGCGCGTAGAGCATATAGTATAGTAAAATAAAGTATTATTTCATATTTTCACGTGTAAAGTACAAGAATTGAAAACATACCCTTGGCATAATGTAATCGACATCTGAATTGTTATCTGGTTCTGCATTTTGTTGTGTTTTATCCACACGTAGCATACAACAAAATGTTATCTGCGAATCGAAAAATGCGCCGATTATGGCTACTAATGTGCTTATGCTGGTAGTGTAACGAGCTGTAAAACAAGCACATAATATCATATATTATCATACCAAACTGTTAACCATACTAGTAAAAGCTTATATAAGAACACACACACATAGGCGTTTATTTTTTTATAAAAATTTATCTAACGATATTATAATTGTAATATCATTATAGTTATATCATTGATTATATATAAAACACACAGGTAATCATTTATTCGTTACTGGTTACATGAATAATAAACGCACTGAAGTATGATATAAATATTGAATAATGTAGGTACTGGTAGGTAATCGGTATTGTCTTCACGGGTATTAATAACAATTATTAATAATATTATTATAATAACCTATCAGTGATAACACTATTAAACTATTTTTTTCTATTTTAATTGTATTAACGTATAGGAATATTGCTGATACATTAATGATATGTGCCATTGTGTCTATAAACGCACAGTTAAAATAATTTGACACAGCTGATAACAATATTCTGTTACAGAAATCAAAGCAACTATAGACTTATGCGATAATGTTTTTCTCTTCGTGCTTAGACAAAAGAAAAACGAGAGTTAAAATGAACGAATAAATTAGTTTACACCGTAAAAGAAGGAAGGATCGTAGTCTCTCGTAGACTTTTTAATGTAAAACTAATTTCGTTAAAAATCCAATTACTTGTTTTGCAAATTATATTGTTATGTTATATTCAGGTGATTCTTGGGAGGAAATATTAAAGATTTCAAATTAATAAAAAAAAGTAGTTTTTAAATAGATCACTTTTTTAAGAAAAGTAGGTACATTACCAACCGAAACTAAACAACTATGTATACAATTAAATAACTGTTGTGAATCACTAGCTATAGTTAGTGTATTATTATAATATGTACTTTAAAATATTCAGAAATTAAAAACAGTAGCGTATGAGATGGAAAAATAAAATCAATCTATTAGTAAAAAAAAACTAAAATTATATAAAATCATGTTTTAGGACTAAATAAATTGAGCCAAGTGTATTACAAATTAATGGAATCACTTATCTTTTACAGTAAAATAGGTTGGAGTGGTGAATTCCGATAGTAAAATATGTTTCGAATGTGTCAAAACCTTACGTGGTGCGCAATAAAGAACAAAGGTATCCAACAAACAATTTATATATAAAAGCGCTACCAGTAAAAATGTATTTGCAAGTAATTGTTATTTGTATTTGAAAAACCACAATTTGTTTCACCAATATACTAGAAGTAAGTACAAGATACGCAAATAACGATTCTCTGATAAAATGGTTTAATAAAACCACATCAGGATATTAGACATTTTGAAACACTTGGCACTAAATTGCGTGAATTCGTATGAATATTATGAATTTTTTAATACAGTTATTAAAAAAAAGTCTGTACAGTGGTTATTGGAATCTCTTGCTAAATAGGTAATATAACATTCCATCATAATATTTTATATACATTAGTTCTATAAAGAATTCGTATTATTTTTGTTAATCTGTCTATGTAATTATTATTGTATGTGTACATAGAAAAATAATTTAATATTTTAGTAGGTATATTAATCATTAAATCCCGCATCAAACGGTGGTATTACATAACGAAACTTTGAATTTCTGGACACGAGTCTTCTCAGTGATGGGGACCACTGACCAGTATTCATATACACATTACATAAAGTATTACATAATGTATGAAATTGATTCAAATGAATATCATATATACATAGTATATTATTGTACATATAAATAAACAAAAATCAATAATAATTACCATATAAAACTAAAGTTTCCAAGCCTTCTTTTGACATGATATGTTTGACCGATTCAGGTGTTAGGTATCTCCATTCTCCGATTTCCAATATGATTAAATTTACGATGTTCATGATCAGGATGGACACAGTGAGGCATAGAAGGCCTCGTTGTTTGGCCGTAGTCCAATCACCTACACACGAGAAAACTGCTCCTCCTACTCCAAAGAACACGTTCTGCAAAAGAAATTAAATCAATATACTGATTTGTTTAATTTGTTTATTTAGAGCATAATATTATGCTGAGGTTCAAACAAATGAAAGAAATCCAGGCATTAAGCTTTAAAACCTGTGACAACAAAAGCTGCAAAGCTGAACTGATCAATATTTGGTTTAATATTATTTACATCGTTACGATGACGTTATAGATCCTAGGCGGAGCGATGAATGTATGACAGGTTGTACAATATTTGACAAGTTTGAACTTTGCGGGGTCAAAAGTAAAAGATCCACAGTACTTTTCAAAATAATTAGAAAAAGTAAAATTAAATACGGAAAAACGGGAATATTTACGCAACACCACTGTTCGACAAAATTGAATTAATTTTTTTGTTGTAATTCAAAAATGAACAATATAGAATATAGGTACGTAACATTTGCACTGAATAATTAAACTATCAAATTCTAGACATATCATTTTCAAAAGATGTTGACATTTTTCTCAGTCATAAAGCTGGACATTTGAATACAAGGCTCCTCATAAGTTGTTTTTACAGCAATTAAAAAATATTGATAATATAGTCACATTTTTTTAGTTCAAGTTTTGGCAAAATTGTGAACAATTTTTCCTCTAACAATTTTAGTTATTTGGTTGTAAATAAAACTTTTTACCATTATTATTTTCTATGCAAATTGAAATTTTTCAAAATATTAGGTCAAATTTCAAGCTATTTTTATTTTATAGGTACTATACTTAGGATATTTACACCGTCCTATATTGTAGGTCGATATATGTTAATTTTTAATAATAGTTATATGATATATAATATTATATTAATAAAAATTATTGTATAATATAATATGTGCTCTATTTTTAAAAAAAAAAATTTTTTGGGGGGGGGGAAGAGCAAAATGTCTACATCTTATTGTATCACATGTAGAAATGAAAATAAATTATGATAATATATCCTTAGAAATAGACATTGAGCGATGAGCACACAGTTTTCGCTCATAATCGTTTTTCCGTGTATAGTGATAATATATTATCATAATCGAATTCAAATTTAACACGACCATTCAACAGGTGGTTACCATTCTCAACGACGACGTACACTCAAAATATTTGTTCTACCTATATCTATATATTATAGGTACGCACGCAGCCGAGCGATTTTCCTGGATTTTTTTTTTTTTTTTACATCGTTATAAATCTATTACAAATAATTCTGTCATCCGTTTCATAACAACGTTTCTCGCATAGTATTATTATTATTATTATTATTATTATAACGATATCATCACTATTTACCCAAGACCCTGTCCATATGTTCGATCCTATCCGGAGAACAGGCACTGTGAATAGGAAAAATATGCCTGCTACTATTTGGACAGCGCCAACGCTTATGTACAGCACACTCCACAGCAGGTGTATGGCGGTGCATGCTTGAATCCAGCTTAAGCACATCAAGTCATCTATGTGATTTTACTTTTTCACGACTTTGCACCCGTATTGTGTGATGTGATTTCTATAAAAAATTAAAAATTTCAATATTTAGTTACATATAATATATTATATTATATTTGAGTTCGTATTGTTTATCCGTGCAACGTGTGCGTGCACCTACGTAATAGTTCTATACATTTTAATAAACATATAAGTCGGTCGCTCAGACAATGCACAACCATAATATTATATATGTCGTATATTATACGAGTACGGTTAATACCTAGAGGTATACGTTATAATATACCCGAACACCTGATAGATTATATAGCTTACATATACACTTTTATATACACGGTATTTATATTTAGCAAATGACGAACAATCATTAAAGGACTTTAAAGTATTTAAAAATAATGGTAAATTTATCTTTCTAGGTAAAATATTTGCGAATTGTGATTTATTGGTTCTGAGCATTATTATGTAGTGCTTTGAAGCAACAAATGTTGAAGGTTAAAGATAATAATATAAATAGGTCCTGACATTGAGACATTTTTTTTTATCACATTTTCATTTGTTGGTGTCCATTTAACAATACACTTTCCGTCACGGTTACTAACATCACAAATTTGTTTCCGGTAATGTTTTTTCCTTCAAAAAAAAAATTATTATATTTGGTATGAAAATGTTATTTATTACGTTATTTATATTATTGAGATGTTAAGCACACACGTTGTTCAGTTACAAGTCACCTCGTAATCAGAAGAACCATATAACCATGGTGGTTGTTCCGTGACGAACATATTATAGGTACATAAGTATTTGATTCTACGGTTCTGTTAATACCTTCATAAATTGGCTTAAAAACAGTCAATTAAATAAAAAATAGTATTTCGTATGATTTTTTTTTATCTCTATAGTAATATAAAAATATAAAATATTTTTGAACAACACCGGGTTATGCCTATTATAATACAATTTGTATTTTGTATATTTTTAATAAATAAAAACAAAATTGACAAATTACTCAACTTATCTCTGGTTGAATCTAATAACCAATGCTACTACACCCATTACACTTTGAAGTTTAGTTACCGGAACAAACTTTTCGTCCCTACTTTATTTACCGAGGGTGTGGGCTATTTGTTTATAACTATTATATATTTTTATAATCAGTTATTTTTAACAATAACATATAGTCCAACAAATTTGCAGTTTATATTTAACAAATACTCTTTAGTCAATACTAATGAGTAATAAAATAAATATAGCGTTTGCAACCACTTTTAAATATTTATCTTTTTGCTTCCTTATTAGATCTGAACTAATTAATAACATAGCTTTGTAACTTATAAGTTATAAGTACTTATAACATAACATAATACGTACAATACCGATTTTTGGATATGTTTATAATATGATAACTGTAGATTTAGATATTCAATATTAATTATTCATTAAGTAGATATACATAGTTGCTAAATGCAAGCTAAAAAAACGTAATTTACTTTTGACTAGGGTACCAAAGTTTAGTAATACTACTCATATTACATTAAAAATGAAACAAATATAGTAAAAATAATTTTATGGCAAAATCAAGGTAATATGTGCCATTTTATAAAAACAATTTCATTAAAATACATTGTTTATATTTGATTTTACTTAGCCTGAGAAATAAAAATAAGTTAAGTAAGTAGTTCATAAAGGTATAACGTGTAAGTACCTATGATAAACAATAAAGACGCATGTAAAATAGGTATTATTAAGGTATATACAAAGAATTTAGTAAATTTAATATATTACTCTATACGTACTAAATAATAAATAGCATGTACTTACATTAACTTATGATCGCATGAATTCGAATTTTTAAATATGTATAATATTAAGAAACGTTGCCTCAAATAAAACATCAGTACTATAATTTAATGATTATATTATCAACTATGCATCTATATTTTTTCATTTAAAATGTATTAATTATTAACATATTATACTTAAAAGGTATTATAAATATTAATTAAGCCAATTTTTTTTCTGCATTTCAATTTGTTTTTTTAGTTTAAAATATATAACATATTGTAATATTAGTCCATAGCTTGGTCCTACATATTATAATCAACTAAACTATTAAATTATATTTAATTTACATACCTATATTACTTGCAATGTTAGGATCCCGAAAAGCCTTGATTATACACTGAGTACAATAGTTTTTATCAATCCATGATATTTTTTTTATTTCACTTTAAGATTAGATAAGAAGGCTAATAGGGCAGGGATCGTTATGGTGGGTTATGGGAAAATAATTGCGACAACTAATAATAAAATGCACTCTATAGGATAATAATTATATGCATATTATAATAACTTATCAGTTAATGTAGGTATTCCTTGTATTCTCTACCTATACTATCTTTATTTTGATACAACAATTATTATATAATTGTTATTTTATTTTAGATCGTAAGCGGACTTATATCGTTCAAATTGTTACTACAAAACCTATACTATTTTTATAAACTTTACCATAACATCATAAGTTATCAATTATGATATTATTTTTCAACGCATAAATAAGAATATTGAAACTGAACCGGTGTATAGAACGTAATTAGTAATTATTTAAATAATAAATAAGAACTACTGTGATAGTTGCACATAGTACATAACACCATTTACTTCACTATAATTACAATTAATTTCACTAGTTTATAAAAAATAAAATGTAAATGGTGATTTTGAATACATATTATTGTACCTATTACTACATTTTCAGAATAGAATGCGAAGTCATTAGTTAATGATTTGAATTTCGAACTATAGTTAATTAATTGAATGATACAGATACGAATTAATATCTAACCATAATAATTGCTTTGTTATTTTAATTCAAAATCAACTTGAGGTATCTTTTATTTTGTATTTTTATTTTTATGAGTTTATATAGTAAAACGGGAGAATGAGGGAAATAATTAGTTCTTAAAGTCGCGTATTTGAATAAATAATAAAATACCTACCAATATACAAAAGAATAAAATGTATTTAAATTACAACAAATTAGTTTGTTGCTTTAAATTAATTACCCGTTATGAAAATATATAAATTACAACTGCGATAATAATGTTCAAAAAATGTGTTAACAAATATATTATTATGGCGGAAAAAAATATACATATTATATATATAATGCTTTCCAATAGTATTACTCAGTAATAACTATTAACATAGGTAATACGATATATTTAACTATACACATTAATCGAAATAGAATAATATTCTTGATAACATAATACTCATATAATTTAGTTTTTTTTTAATGTCTGAAATCAGAATAATAATTGTAATATTTTACAAAAACGTATATTGTTTTACACCAATCGTATTATAAATATTTTAATAGATACTTTTATAAAAAACAATTTAACATAAGATCTTTTTTTAACGTATAACATATTATATAATACATTTATTTATTTTTTGTTAACACGTTTTATGATTTATTGTACCAGAAATCAGATACCTATACTAATGTTAATATATATTATATCATACATTTTTCACATATATTTCAACTATTCTCGATGTACATAAACAGTCTATCCTTCAATAATAATAATGTATCTTAGGTATAATTATAATTAATAATAATTCGATTTATATTATAATTTATTTATGTATTCAAAAACATTATTTTATTTCTAATTAATCCTGTTCATTGATAACATTATTTTCATACTTATATTGATGAAAATAAGATGATTTAAAAAAAATATTATGCACTGCAGTGGCTTATAAGTTATAAATGAACACCTATGAGTGTATAAATGTATTGTTTGTGTAATTACTAATTAACAATATTATAATACTTTCAAAAAGCAATATATTGTTTTGTCATAAAACAATATTATTAAATACACGTTTCAAATAAATGTGCATAACCTTCTTTTTCGTGCTCGTATTGTAATGAATAGATTCCTAAATTCATAAAAAAAAAAAAAAAAACATTGGTATAGGTATCCCCTGCATAGTTTGCAGAATATATTTTATATTAGTATTAAATCAACTTTATGCATACGGGACTTAATTATTGTCGTTTTTGTCATTTATAACATGCGGATACGCTCTAGTGTAATAACTACGTTATAGCCATGAACCGGATGAAAATTAGGTTGCTGTTAACTTATTAACCAATTAAAAGGATGTTTGTATATTATATATGAATATATTGCCGCATATGATCCATTGGAATGGGAGCAATAGGGTCTTTTGAAATGAATTCGCACACCATTTACCGAAATAATAGACCTAATAATATACGTTACTACTATTATTATAATAATAATAATAATAATAATACATGAGAAATTAGGGTCTGAATATGTCATCTGTCAAAAATAGAAATCGCACACACGCTGCTCGACGTTCATTAATAATAAAAGCTATTATAACATTAAATTAACTTTTGAGTAGGTATACAGTTATTATTGAACAAGCAAGTTCGAATTGCTGTTGAAACTTAAAATTTCACATTGCATAACTGGAGAAAATATCAAGTCAATATGACAGCATTTACATGACCAGTTATACGAATAAAATAAATATTAAAAATCGCCTCACTCAAAATCTAAAATAGGAACAATAGGTACCTACTGTTGATGTTTAATATGCAAAAAAAAAAAATTGTACCACACCTGTTTGTTGTATCGAGGTACTATTAGATTGGAGCGATTTGAATGTATCGGTTTTACAATTATGTATTTTTTATTTATTTTTTTTAAGTCCTGATGTCATATTTATTAGCAGTAAAAATGATTAAATTATCAACTTTCAGGGCGGTTCTTAGAAGAAATATGTATCATGTTAGTATCTACTTCTGAAGGTCAAAAGTAAAAACTTTCAAGTACTTTTCAAAATACTCAGAAAAAACGGAATTTTTATGCAAAATTGATTTTGTTTATTATAGTCGTGAATCGAAATTAAATAACTGTAAACTTGAATTTTTCACCAAATATTCGATATAATATAATTTTTAAATAATTTTGTGCTTATTAAAGACATTTTTGATTTATTTAAAACTTTTGTTTTTGAGTAAAAACAAGGTTCTTTATTAATTGTGTTCATGTTCCTAATAAAATAATCGATATTACATACACAATACTTTCCTATATTATAAGCTATTTTTAGGTAAAATTTTAACGAAATCACGAAAATTTGAAAATTGTTTTATAATGCTAAGTGATTCAATGACGAGGTACCCTCAAAACTTGACACCTAGTATACGAGTACCCGGATTGATAAAATTGTTTAAAAAACTGATTTATATTACAAAAGTTATCTTAATGTTTTTATTCGTTGAATATAATAACGAAAAAAGCACATTTTATAACTAAATGAATATTTAAATATTCAGAGTGTTTCACCAACCATGCTCACCTATTTTTTTTATAAATACTTTTTAAAATTTTTAAGTATACCTACTTACTTTATTTTATTAGAAAATGTATACACAATCTATACATTATACAAAAGTATAATAAGAAAATTAGATGGCTAAAGGAGGTGACATAATATTTAGAAATTAAATTTATATTTTTTTACACAATTTAAGGAGTGTTGTGTGACACTATTTACTTCTTTTTTTCAAACGAAAATCAATATTTTTTATAATCGATTATAAAGCAGATTGGTTTTTGAAAATGTAGATGTATTTAAATCAAGTGAGTAAGAAGTTTCTGAGTTATTGACATATTTTATCGATACCAGTGTTTAAAACCGTTTCCCGATTTTCCCCAAAAATCGTAAATTTTAAGAACCATATTATACACCGGTGGGGGTTACCGATTTTATTGGCTGTTTACAAAGCGGATATCGGTAACCGAATAAAAAAAAGTTCATTGAATCGCATGCCAAAAACCAATTAACAATATTTCTGTAAATCGTTGATTTTAAATTTAGCAGTGAAATAACCTGGTAGCTAGTACAATTTTTGTTTGCATCAATTACCTTTTAGGAATTTATTTTGATAATAAATTTTTTTTACAAAAACAATGAATCTAGTGGAACTATATTATGAAATATGATTTATCTACTAATATACTACGACAAACCACAAATGTGTTTGAAGTTTAGTTCTTACACATTAAATATTAAAAATTTAAAACCCAAATTAATATTACTAATTTATTATTCATATAATCTATTGTCTCCAACTTTTATGTATATTAGTCAGGTATGTTATATTATGTGCTGAGTCAAATTGATTTTAATGCCGTGTTGCTTAGGAATTTAGGAAAGGGATGGGATTAAAAGAATAAACACTAAAAACATCATTACTTAAATAATTGGAAAAAAACAAAAAAACCAATTAAGCCTTTAACCTAACCCTAAGATACAACAAAAATCGGAAATATTTACGTAAAAATTTTTAACAAAATCATTTTGTTTCTTTGTAGTAATTCAAAAACGATTAACCGTAGAGCTTTAAAATGTTCATCAAATATTTATCTATTGCCATTTTATATTGAACTTATAGACATTATATTATAAATAATTTTTCAAAATATTTTGGCTCTTTTATGATATTTATTATCATTTGAAATCGCTTACTTTTTCCATAATTATTATCGTATCCTACCGTATTACCAAGAATAATATAAATTAATTTTAAAATGTCCTTAGCCGTAGAGCCTGATACACCGTCTCCGCTCAGAATAATTTTTCGTGTGCAGTGATTTTTGAATTTAATTACATTTTAACACATCCGTAACAGTGACCTACTATCTATAACGAGGAGATATACCCGAATCCCTACTATACTGCAGCAGAGAGACTTCCAGCGTTTTGTTTATAATTTTTATATTTATTTTTTCAAGGTCTGCAATAAACATGAAAATTATCATCAAAAATAAATAACACTGAACATAATAAAGCATATTAAGTATGATATGATGGTGTATAAACATACTAAATGATTTTAATCTGAGAATTTAGCACTTTTCATTGAATATAAACTATGCAGCATATTGGAATATTGGGTAGGTTAGGACGGTTAGGTACTATATGTATAATTAGGAATATATTATCTCAAAATAAATTACCTGCTTGTACTCTGATCTCATTTATCATTCTGTTCTTGTTGAATTTCGGACTCGCGAATGACGGAGTGATAGATGCGCACAAATATGTTTTCTTGGAAAACTTACTATTTATCAAATCGAATAATTAAATTCAATATATGTACCTATATAATATGGCTATATTGCAAGTTATTTACAGAATGATTTATGAATATTTGTCGATTTCAAACGTTTGGATACTGAAATGTAGGTATGTACCTACATTATCGTACTATATTGTATACGAATAAAGCTATGAATCTGGATTTATCTATCCTGTATAGTGTTCTGAATAATATATAAATGCAATTTATTATGCAAAAATACTTGAATTGATTTGATTTTTTTTTAAACCAACCATTAATTAACATAATTTATGATTATGATCATAAATATGATATGTATGACGTGTATATAAATGAGCGGTAAAAATAGTTTTTAAACAATTCGTACAGTTACCCTAAATTATAATTATAATTCGTGCATATAGGAACTACTCGTATTTGAAAAAGAATAAACTTTCGGTTGTAATGTGAAATCAAAAAGGTTGTAAGCTTCATTATTTAACAGCAACAGGTCTTATTGAATTATTCAATAAATTGCTGACAAACAATGTATTAATTTAAATCAAATTGAAATGCTTATTTTACTTGAAATATGTATATAATATCAAAAAAGAAAAAGAAATTAAAATTAATTAATCAAAACAACATTTATTTATTTCATATCCATGAAGTTAAGACAGATATGAGTGATATGACCAAGATATATGAGTCAGTGAACATAATATTTATTTGTATAACTTATTGTAGAATTACAATGTACGTCCTAAACATTATAAACTAATGATTTACATTTTTTAACAACCAATGACATTTCAAACTAATTTTTGTAATAACTTTTTGTAATACTTTGAACTAATTATAATTTTGTAATATTTTGATCCTACCAAACTTTATGCTATACACATTACACACACTTAATAATCGTATCCTATTGAAGTTGTATTGGTTTATAATTGAATTTTCATTGGTACTCAATTTCACCCAAAACTTAAAAATCATACAGAAAAACTATCTAATCTACATGACTGCATAGTAAAATACTCAAAATTCAAGAGCATTTTAATTACTATTTACCTGTAATTTATAAACCTAGCAGCGTTAAAGACTACGTTTTCCAAACTTAGACCTTTTTTCATTCGTGCAGGTATCACAAGTCACAACTGAGATGGGAACTATAGAATAGTATTACTTCTACCCTTCCAAATTTTGACCAGATTGATTTTTTGAGATCAGTTTGTGTATACGTATTTATTTAAATATTAGAAGTAAACCTTGGACAATGTTTTCTAACATTTTTCTTTTTGTATAAACAGTTATTGATATTAATCCGATATCCATCCCTAAAAAATAAAACCACAATCAAATTTTTCAGGAAAAATGAACTTCTTAATACTTATACTAATGGGCTTATTTTAGGTATTATAGACTTATAGAGTCTGGGAGTAATACATTTTAATATTTTGCTGTAATTTTATCAAAACCAGCTATACCTATAGTATCATATTTAAGATTTTTTAATATGTGTGTAGCACGTTTTAATCTAAAAATATATTCTAGATTTTAAACTATAAAATAATTATTTACATATAGTGTAGTATTATATATTTATAATATACATATTACATGTATGGGTAATAATAAAAGGAGGATTTATACTTTTGTAATTTTTGTATTGAGTTAATTACTCAAGCATAGACAATGCAATTAAAAACTATTATGTAATTAAAAAACAAGGTAAAAAGACTTTAAAACGTTATATGATGTCATAATATTTATAAGTTATAGCTAGCAATTTGTAATAATTATTATAATTTAAAGTAATAAGGTAGAAAAACTTGTTGAGGTTTAATTTATTTTTACCACCCACATCATTTTTTTTTTATTTTTGCTTCTTCAATGAGACGTGTACACATTTATCTATTATATAAATTATATTCTGATCGCTATGTATTTATATTTTACATTATGCAAAGTATAGAAAAGTCATAATACATATAAAAATATGTATATATTAATATAATGATATGATAAAACATGTATATTGTATATAATATAATTATAATATTCTGTACATATAAAAATAATTATAAGTACCTATCGCTTGTAATATAATAATGTTAAGAAATTCGAAGATTTGTGAACGCGTGTGACAATATATTGTGAATCGCGAAGACAGTGTTGGCATATAAAAAAGTATATATATGTATGTATTGTTTGATCATTTAACACACCATCGTAGGTATCATAGTTTTAAACACGCTGTATACCTTTATGTCGTTTCTTTTTGTACAATATAATACTTCGGACGTGAAGAAGTATAAATTATAACAGTTCGTTTCGTTAATTTCAATACATTCTTTTTGGACAATTCGTGCGTTACGAATGAACACTTTAAGTATAACAAAAACAATCGGTAAGGCATAATAATATGTTAATTTGACATGTACGAAATTTGTCCTTCTATATGTAATTCAATACTATACGTACGAGTTATTGTGGACACTGTAGAACATACGTCAAACGTTTACGTTTAGCATTTATTTTACGTACTTATATACATATATATACATTCAATATTATATGTTCACTTAGGTGCCTATACTCTATTATGGGACAATAATGGGGGGAAAATAAAAAATTAGTGTACATCCAAAGTGTGCGGTTATCGGGTTTTGTAAAGACACATATTATAATTTATAACTATTTTGGACCGTGGTTTATTGGTATAAAATAATATAATCATCGTGTTGAATAATTAAACGTTAAACGTTTAAATAGTAAGGTTTTTCATTGTTTTTGGTTGTCCATTATTTAGTATTATCAAACAGCCAAATCCGTCCGTTTACTACGTTTAAACACTCTAAACAAGGACAATTTATTGCTATATTGTCTGTTTATTTAATATGTTATTATGTTTGACAATCATTCTATAGGGCGTCATAGATTGTGAATTGTACGATGTTAAAGTTTATAGTCTACTCGTATAAATATTCACTCTACATTTGGGGCGATGGCTGTTGGCTACCGTAAATGTCCAAATAAATTAATTTGTCAAACTTTTTTGAATTTTTAACAAATAACAGAATAACAGTTATAATATATTAACTATGTTTTAATGAGTAATTAAAAAAAAAAATGCAGAGTTTGAGTGTTTGGGAATTGGGACAGATAGTCCAGGTCAGATATATATAATAGGTAGTGCTGGATTCAAAAATGCTGTTTAAAATTTAAAAGCAACGACAATTACTTACATCAAAAAATGATCATAAGTACCTATAGCTTGATTCATTGTAATTTTTATAGTTAATAGATAAAGGTTAAAAAAAAATAATCACTCACGTAAATTTCAAAATAAAAAAAAACACATTTTTGTACCTAATATTTTACTCTAATTTATTTAATTTATTTAAGTTCATAAATATAATATGTAGTATTGTAGTTAATTGTTGACGTGTTAATTATTTAAATTTTTACACGATCGTGATTTTATATTTTATTTTATGACTAACGACTATGTATTAATCTTAGAAATAACCAGATGATGAACAACGTCCGAAACTAGTAGTTACCTACCATTTTTATCTTTAAATTATAACATTCAAGGCTATAACACTAACATTTTTTTAGTCTTACTATTTATAAGTAAAAATAATTGTTAAACTTTATAAAATTTTTTTTCAAACTTGTTATAAGTTACTCAAATATCTGACTTCTTCGGTTAAAACAAGGAAAAAAGAAATCTTGATTATGATTTCAAAATTAAGTATTAAATACTAAATACTCATATTATAGTATTTATACGTATTATCTGTGTAGTCATAACTAATGAAGAAGGCCGGAGTGAATGTATTCAATCATTCAAACTTAACTACCTATTTTAATTAAATATATCAAGTATTAATGCCTCAATAACTGCAAATTCTTGTAAAATAAAATAAAACAAAATAACAAAAAAGTAATAAAATATGAAATAAAATTGTATTGTGAAAATATTATAAGTGTTCCATATAAGATACACATTTTATTGATAAGGTCTTGGAGATATAGCTATCAGAATAATATATTGATACTAATTTTGTATTAAATTATGACATATTATTATATTAAACTGTAAAATTACGTATTTGATCAAAATTGTATTTATTTAATTAAGCTAGTGAAAAAGCTTTATTCTGATTTGTTAGTTATAGTATAGTAGTCAATAGTTTTTATTGTATATATATGTTTTAACTTGTATTTTACTGTCCTGTTTTAGAAATTAAAATGTTTTAATATCCACATAATATTGTGGTTGAAACAGTATTTTAGCATTTAAAAATAATTCTAAAGTAAACGGTGAAAACGTTACGTCCATGAGATTAATATTTTTTAAATTGTAACAATAAAACTATATTGATCTTTTTATGACGGAATTGTCGAAAATGTTGCTGTATTCTTTTTTTTTTTTTGTAAGTTTTTGTTATTTGGCAAAAAAAACTAGAGTTTCCAATAATAATCTCTCTAGAGGATAATAATAATAATTTGATGTCCAATATCTGTTATGGATGTACTATATATTATGATTATGTACATCAGATATACATATAGCGGAATCAAACTTTTGAAACAATAATTTTAATAATAAATACAACAAGTCAATAAATACCTCATTTTTATTCGTTTGTATATTTTGTTAAAATAAATATAGATGTTGCTAAACGACTGTTGTTGGTATAATCTGGATGGACAAGAGGTTTTGTTGCCCTTCTGAAATTTTATAGCGGGTGGGAGGGGGAAAGATATCATAGTGCCCCCTTATTGTTTTAACGTCTAAATTCTAATTAATTGCACCTATACTACAAATATTTATTTTTTAAAAATCATTACCGATGCTTAAGCTCGAGTAACAATGTTTCGCGTGTGTTTAATATAATTACATAGTAATATGAGTAATTAAATTATATTTATATTGTATAGAGGTGCACTTAAAGTTGTACGCGCATAACAATATGGTTAGTATTAACTTGATATATTTTCACTGCCTACCTAACTTTAGTGTTCAACAAAACTTCAAGGAGTGCTGAATAGTGTTTACAATTTTACATGTTAAAATTGAATATTGGTAAATTATGTGAGTAGTAGAAGGGCGTCATATCCTCCCTCGCTATAGTTTTGGATACAAGATGTAAAAACTTAATACTTTGGTGGAATGGTGGGTACCTTTGAAAGGGTTACTTTTCGGCCCTCAAATAAAATTATGACGAACCAGTGGTTGGGTTTCATTCAGAATCACGATGGGCCATTTATGAATTATTTTGAGAAGGCGGATCTATGGATTTTTGTTGTTCGACATAAACTATAATTTGACAATTTGTAATTTAATGTACCTACGTTTGAGACCGGCACAGGACCAAAAGCTCCACGAGGTGCCCCACTCCCACGATAACGCCCCAATCCGTAATGATGATAAGTTTCAATATTATTTAATATTCTACACGTGACATTGGTACTTATGAACGGTATGGTAATATGCCAATGCTCACGCCTAATGCCTATAAACGTGTCACATTATTGATTATCATTCCTAATTAATCACTTTAATATGTATAGTAGGTACCACAACCTATACCTTGTGAGTTGTGGGCACCAGACGTGAAACTAAAGTAGGCGGTTCGATAGATATTATTGCTGCAATGCTATTTCGTTGTATCGATACGCATAGATACTTACTTACATTTTTTTTTACACATATTAAAATATGTACTTCTGTACCTATTGTACCAAGTGATTTGAATATTAATAATATTAATGTTAAAACGATAATATTATATTATAACAATATTTTTTGGTAAAAGCTTTTTAAGATACATTTTTAGATGTACCTCCAAGTCGGGTTTCTTTTACTGGTTTAAAATTTCGAATAGCTTTCTTCCTATTCTTGTTGTGCAACCAATACAAATATTTAAAAAAATATATATATTTGAAAAATGTTTGAAGTGTTTGTATTATGCTGTAACTCAGACTTATTTTATTTGAATAAGGTGTTTGATATAGGTGGCGAATTGTGGCCACGTGGTAGAATTTTCTACCCTGTTATGTCTAAAACTTATTCAGCGTACAACGTCGATTGATTCATTGCGACAATTGAATATGATGCGGATTGCGCAATTTATTCAAAATCAATAAAGACTCTTTAAGCTCGTTGCTTAGGGTTGGACAAATCCTACTAACCTAATTTGGTGGGGATTTTTGGGAATGTTAGGGAATGACTGGGATTTGGAAATTATCGAAAAAAGAGTGAAAATAAATTATTATTTATCAATTATTACATAATATCAAATGGTCAATAAGATTGTAACATTTTTGACCAAAATATAAATATATATTATGTAAACGGTAGTACACTTACGATCAATGCTTCTATAAAATATTTAGTTAAAACGAGAGACGATTTAAAAAACCTCGTTGTTAATATTGTGGATCACTGGTAAATCATATCATATAAACGTGGTGTTATTGTGTTAATCTCAGCGGTTATATCACAGAATAACGGCTATTCCGTGGTTAATTATGGTTGTACAATGGCATCGTGTATCATAAAAATAAATACTTAAGAGTGAAAGAGACCCAACTCAGTTCATCAGTAATAATTAAATTTATTATAAGACAAACATTTTAACATATATTCTATCATTCACTTGATTTACTGGCAAATATTTATTTCTGCATGGATAGGTACTGTTGCTTTATTATAGTATAAATATTATTTTTAAATATAATCAAATTTTAATAATAAAGTACCTATTCTAAAAAAAAAAAAACCTTTCAAAAATAGATATGTTTTATTTGTTTTTATTAACGATCCCGTTCACACTAGAAATTCCAGGGAGTTCCTGGAAATACCAAGGAATGGTACGCGTATAACGTATAGGACAGGGGTAGCAAATTTTTCTAACGTTACGTGCCAAAAAAACCCTTTTTTTTAGCGTGCCATTAAATATTATGAAAAATATTATTTATAAATTGTTGTTGTTTATTATTAAAAATAAAATAAAATATAAATATTTTAATTTTTTACGTGCTCTCAATTTTTTATCGAGTGCTGCGGATTTTCCATCTCTGGTATAGGATATAATATACTTGCCTATACAATATATTCAAAACGGTTTTTACGAATTATTGTGATAATTTAATATTATATTCAAAACTAAATTGTATTTATAATAACAATAAGCCGTTATGCAATTAATTTGACTTTTGTGTTTATTGCATAATGTTAAAATGTTGTAGAATGTATTAATATTTTAATTTAGTTTTAATAAAGTTCAATAGATTGATAACTGTTTATAACATGAAAATATGACTATATTTATGAGTGAGTGAATACCTCCTACATTAATATTAATCTTTATTAAAATGCGCATTCGTAAATTTGCTTACTTATAAGTTATAATTTGTTATTATAATGATATTGTTCATGTAAATAATTAATTGTAAAGTATCTACCTACCTACCTATACAACCTATATACACCTTCTATTAAATATTTTACACATATAGTAAATAATGATTTATAAACTTTCAGTTAAATAGTAACAGTTATTACTTACAAAAATATTTTGTATGCAAATTAAATATTGTAAATAGCAGCATTGGAAATTATTCATAATCATATAACTCTTTATTAGTTTTCATACATAACACTATATCGATATTTTGTACTATTATATAAATTATCGTTTTATACGTATTTTAGGTTAAATTATTCTTAAGCTCCACAACCAAGTATTTTGTGTGATTTTTTAAGACTTATAGTTGGTAATTACCAATTACCTATTGAGTGGTTTATACTACCTGTTTATATTGTATAAAACATTTTGTTATTAAATAACAACCTACCTGTCTACCTATATATCATTATACGTTAAAACTTATAATACAAAAACACATTAAGTGTTTATTTTTATTATAGTCAAGATAGTAATAAATTATAATATATATGTATTTCTATATTGTTATTGGTAGTTTATTATTTGTATATTATGTGTGTAAGTATTTGACACTATTATAATTTACTGTAGATTGTAGAATTTATCACATCACTCAAATGTTTGATGATAATTTATACATACTATGCATACTGTGCATGGGTATCATACCTATATATTTATTAACGAACTCAGAATATTTAAGTTGTATAATTAAAATTTTGAACAAACGTCTGTCGGAACAGGGTTAACCAAGAGGGCGAGAGTCCGTTCCTCCACACACACCATACATAAAAAAATGTCATGTAAATTAAAAATTAATTTCTTTAACTTAACAGATTAAATTTAACCACCTATTAAATATAATGTTTAAAGGTTATGCATTTATTATCGAAAACTATATTATATTGTCTACTTCGTGATGTTCAGAGTGATTATATTTACAACAACTACTTATATTGAATTTTTGAGATAAGAAAAAAAAATGTTTTTATTTATAAATTGAATGTATTTTTAAATTAGTAGTCGATACCTATTTGTATTGACACAACTAGGTTATTGCGCATAAATTATTCACTGTTCAATTTTAGTCGGGCACATCTAATATAAATTATTTTTTGGAGGCAAATATTGATGTTTTAAATAAAACATGCAGTTTAATTTCAATTTATCTTTACAATATGTTAATGAAAAAGTTGAGTAATTATTTTGGTTTGAACTTTGTTTATGCATTTAAATCTGGGCTCTCCTTATAAGCATTTAAAGACATGGTGCACTTCGTCTATAATTTCACAATGTATGCTTTTACTACTCGCCTACTCTATGTCTAAAACTATGAGTAGGTACATATTAAAAACTGTTACAGATTTGAAATGGACGACTGGACAGTCAGCAGCTCTATAAATAAAAAAACGTATATGTCAAAATAATTTAAAAAAAATATATACTATTATATAGGCCTTTACTTAGAAATGTCAACGCACATTCCTTTAAGTTTAGAATCCTGCAAACAGTTAACACGGTTATGGCCCAGCAGGTGACTGGTACGAACACAACAATGTCTGCAGAAACACAAATGATTTAAATTTGTAGTTTTTTATACGGTTCGATGTCTTACGTGAAAGAGCCGTGCAAGTATGATAGGTTTGGAACGTATCGTTAAAAAACTATTCACACGATGACGATGTTCGTTACGTGACGACATTTAACGGACCTGAATCAGACAGTCGGTATGAGGTATATTTTATATTATAGTAATAATTCATACATTAATATTTTGAAGAACTTTGTTTTTTTAATCATTATTGCTGTTGTTAGGTATGATATAATATTATAAGCTAATCGAGAGCGTAATTTGAACGCATATAAAGCGCACTCATTAAGTGCAATAATTATAATAACAAGTGCATTCGGACGTAGGTACGCAGGACAGCTAATTATTATAATGAAATGATGCACGCGCATCAGTAATCTAACTAGTAGGTTGTAGGTATCGAGTTTATAGTAAATATTTAATGCATTTACATGATATTACAATTATTTATATCAAGTATAGAGATTATTACGGGTGGTTGACGGAATTCGATCATTTATCCATTACACGCCCAGAGAGCGATACCTACACCAAAACTTTTGGTTCCCGCAAAAGCATACCTACATGCAAATTTATTAGGCAGTAGCCCCCCCCCCGATAGTTATAATAATGGAAAAAATCAAGATATTTATTGTGGGTTTATAGGTATACTGTTGTTATCTATAGTGAAGAAGAGTAAGATGCGTTTACGCTGGAAATCCACATCATCGTCCTTGCTGCAAGTGGGCGATTGGAAGCATAATATTATAATATTACGATTTGTGGTGCGTATATTGGAACGAAAAATTAAATATTAAAACGCGAAGAAAAGTAATTGGGAACCTCAAAACGTATGCAACTATACGCATATTGTATAATATTATGAGGAGATCCGCCTATAGTTTACTCGAAAGTTAATATATTTTGTTAAGAAAACCTTGATTTGTTTGAACTCTATATTGTTCTATCGGAGAGGACAATGTTGGATAATTTCGACGAGTTATCGTGTACAGGTTATGTTTAATTAAAATTATATAACAATATATAGAAAAATACAAGAATACTGCACAATATTTTAAGGATTTTTTCCTACTGCACACATATATATATATATATATGATTTATGTTATAGTGACTTATTGAAGGGGCTTCACACGTATATTCTATTATAAACTAAAAACAAAGTGCATACAACAATAGTACATACACTATACAGGGTGTCCCAGGTCTATTTGCCTAATGCAATAACTTTTACAACAGTAACAGTGATTAGAAAGAAATAATTTTGAATTTTAACACACTTTGAAAATTGTTTAAAAATTAACGACTTAACCAAATTAAAAGTCTTAAACGCCAAAATGGTTTTTAAATACTTATTTATGAAATAGCTATCTTGGATTATTAGAAAAATATTAAATAAAAACTTTTAATTATTTATTTTCGTTGTAAAAAAAAAAAATAAAATATAAGATACACAAATTATAGAGCAGAGCTCTACAAATCATTACAAAAAAAAAAACTTTAAATATTGAATAGAAAAAAAGTTATTGCATTAGTCAAATAGACCTGGGACAGCCTGTAAAGTAAATCGTTTAAAGTGGGCACCTATACAGCTATTACTTAAACTAGGTATATAATAGGTACCTACTTTTTTACACGCATAATATTATATCGAGCTAGTGCAGCCAAGTGACTATTCTTGGTATTTTATTTGTTTCTCACATATTCGTCAAGTCGACTGCACATTTCAAACTGCCTACTGCCCAGCAATATTACTGTGTCGTTCTGCACATTACCGCAGAGCATTACCTGCTGCACACGTGGTGGAATGCGCGTGCATGTCTGCGAGCTGCAATCGCAGCAGCAGATTATTCCGCAAAAAGAGCGTATATATATATATAATATGGGGAAAACTGCGGTTCAATACTATTTACTCGATCGGCGATCTACTACTGACCACGTCGTGCCAGATGTGTTGTGTTATTGTTTTAGCGAGTCTAATCGAAAACGAAGACTTTATTCGAAATGATAACATGGCAATGTGCGTTCTAAACATTATAATATGATTTTGTTCTGCTGTATATAATATATTATATTATATTGACCTTTTCTCGATCTGTTGCGCGCCGGCAGGCCTTTCGTCGTCGTCGTCGTCGTCGTCGTCGTCCGCGATCTCATCGGTCATGTACCGTCGTCGGTCGACTGTGTGCGGCGACCTCTCGTGCGGGGTGGGGGGGCGGGGAGCAGGGTGTGCGGGCGCCGCGGGATACGCGCGCGGCTATATCAATCGGCGGCCGCGGAACGGGGCTTCCCGGGGACGGCGTGCGGCCCGTCGGTTTTTTGTCGGCCGGACAGCGAGGGAGACACGACCGCCGTGGTGCGACGAACGCGTACGGTATACGGTACGGCGCGCAGTGGGCACGGTACCACTCTACGCACACGTCGTACGACAGCAGCAGCAGCAGTAGTAGGTACAGCGACGCGCGCGCACTGCTCGAGCACTGTATCGAGCTGACGGCGGCGCGGCGGTTGCGTGCAAGTCGGGCGACCGTTGCGGGCGGTGTGTGCGCGCGCGACAACCGGCGCGCTCCGGCAACAACAACAGCACAATATTAATACGACGGTACAGCGGCAGCGGCTGAGGAGTCGTGCGTACTCTCGAGCGCGCGCGTATACGTATTATGCGCCGTGTGTGTGTATAGTGTCGTATTATACGCTCGTACGACGCGCGCGCGCCCGCGTGCGTTCAAGCGTTATTGGTCACGGCCGTAGCGCGCGCACCTCCGCGCGCATACACACCACGTCGACTCTACGGCGTGCGTGCCGCCGCCGCCGCCGTGCCCGTACACCTATATCATATTATACTATTATACTATTGTTGTTGTTGTTATATAATTTCGCGGAATAAAATTGGATAACCGTAACTACCCCCGCTGCGTCGCCGAAGGGAATTAAAACGACAACTGGTCTTGAAGAATGTTTTTCCTCCCGGGGCCACTCGCCCCGAACGAGTGCCGTCCAAAGGGTCTGTATCGTAATAAATTATGTGCATTGTGTTGACAAAAAACGTATGCATATAATTGCTATTATTACGTGGGGGTAGTTAGATTACAAAATAATGTGTTGAAGAAACTCAATGCAAAACGTGTCCAAATCAAATTTACGCGTTATATACTAAAACGAATATCAATCCATCAATACCCAGCGATCCACTGCTTACCCACCAAAAACCCTTACCTTGTTATTTTCCTATATGGGTGAAAATCGCCGGCGGGTCCCAAAAATGCTTAGCATCCCTCTTACCCTAGACCTACCTATAGAAATACCACAATAGTACCTAAACTCCGAGCGAATTAGTGATTAAATAATTTGTTTATTGTTTAGTTTACGCCAGTACCTAATTATTTATAAAACATTCAATAATATCATATACGTGATATATTATGTTTATTGCTAAATATAGTAATTATTTTAACAGTTGAGTATTCACTTTATTTGAAAATTATCTTTTTCAAAAATGTAACAGTATTACATTATGCAGTTCTAAATTTTAATATTGCCCGATTTTTTCGATTAATTCAACTATAACTTTTGTTAATTAATCGCAACTATTATTTTTGATTTTACATAATTTGCAGCTCTGATATACTGTTCTATAAGGATGTCGATGCACAAGTATAACGGTAGGTAATAGTTTTTGTCATCAACAATAGCTTTTAAAGTTTATACGAGCCATCGGCCTTACAATTTGACTCGGTGCTCAAGCATTTTTAAGCACCTACTTAATATGTTAACGATCAAATGCCATTGAATATTGATAAAAAAAAAAAAAAATAAGTGATATAAAAATATTACAATTTTTTTTTTTATTCATCGACGACAATTTATTTAAGCCCGCGTTTAAATGCTCGTATATAACGTCTATATATGCTATTATATCGCTACCGTTGTGAGGAGGGTCGACTCACACACGCAACTACCGCGCGTTATAACATTTATGGTAGCAGCCGTGCGTATACTCGTACAGAGGTAGCGGTCGTTGTGTCGCGGACCGTTTGTGCGCGCGCCTGGGACCGTATATCGATGGCGGCGCGCCGGGCGCGACTAACGGCCATGCGCGCCGCGTCCCCGCGAGTATACATACTGCGAGGGTGGTTAGTGTAGGGCCCCCCGAGGGGGGGGGGGGGTAGGGGGAGGGTTTGCGCGAACTCTAGGGCCATTTACTATACGCCGGCGTCTGTACAGTCGGCGGGTGGGTGCCGGCGGCGGGTGGGTTCAGCACTCCGCGAACGCGAGCGTTAAAATAACATTTACGCGTATATTGTATCCACGTGATTCCCGCCGTGACTCGCCGCTGCTCCTATACACCTACTACACTATTATTATAATAATATATAGACATAATACGACTATATAATAATAATAAATTGTACGTTTTGCAATAATATACTTCGTTGTGTAACTGCTATACCTACTAGGTTGAAGTGGGTAAAGGTCGGGCAAATCGCGGCGACCGGCGCTCGATTTTGGGGAATAAGAACAAAATATAGTATAATAGCGTACGCGCATCATAGCGTTCCCCCGAATGTTTGACGACGTCTTAATAATAGTTAAAATATGTTATTTAGAACAATAATTAGGAGAAACAAGCGGAAATATAATTAAGAGAATAGAGGTAGGCACTGAACGCCTCAAATCGGAAAGGGCGGATGCAGATGTCTTCGCCGGGGGGTGCAAAATAAAAGCGGTATTGGCATTAAACGATATTGAATTATAGGTACGCATATCATATTATGATATGCACATTGATATGAATCGAATATCTTTATGGTTGTTGAATTTTTGTTGATGAACGGGGAGTGGGGGAGGCGAATGCCCCCCATTGCCTCTCCCCTTGTATCCGCCTTTGCAAACCGGTGTATGTTTTGAGGCGATCACCTCAAATCAATCAAACACTAAAGTAGTAATAGTCAAAAAGTACGAGTGAGATTAGACAAGGGATCGTCGTCGTATCGAGGATGTAAATTACATCGCGCTATCGATTCGCATGTTATTCCGCCGCGTGTTTTATTTATCATTATCATTTAGACGTGCGTATTATTTGTTCATTAGGATATTTTGTTTTTAAATTAATTAATAACCAATAATGAATGCAGTCTGCGAGTGTGCAATTGAAAGACTATTTTTAAAACATTTCGGTTCACTGAATTTTAATGAAAAAAAAAGTATTATTGAGGTAGGAAGACCCACACCAAAATTACCTTCGTTAATGACAAAATCTAAAATTTATGTTCGAACATTAAAACATGAATATTGCAGTAGATACTAGATACTTTTAAGTGGTTATCGGGTTGTAAAAAAACAAATTAACTTTATTAATCACATACAATATGTTCAATAGATTTATAACTACGTTTGGTGAAACAAGATAGATACTTGTTTGAGTGAAGCTTTCAGAAAAAATCGAAAAACATAATGAATAAAATGTACACACAGCTAAAAATAACAGATACACACCTATTAAACAATATGATAGATTCAATGTGTTTTGGGCTCAGCAAGAATTGGCATTTAGAGGCCAAGACGAGTAATTTTTTTGTATTTATTATTTTATTCAAACGTTTTGATGAATACAAAAAATTATTAGTTATACTAATTATACAATGTGATTTATTTTTATGTGTTATACTAATAATTATTAAGATCTAAAATATGAAAAAATGTGTATGTTTAAACTTTAATTTTTTTAAATCAAACGGGGGCGGAGCCCCCCTAAAACTCAATGACTTATAATTTTCAACGCATACATTAAGTTGAAACCCACGCTACGCCACTGAATGTAATGTATATTACTATATTATTATAGTAAATCGCTGATATTTCATACATCGCGTGGTAAATTATAAAATGTATTTTCCAACGACAATATTGTTGATTTTAAAGCAAGATTGATTTTAAGTACCTTTAGAGATAATTGGAAAAAGGCGTCCAATGTGAGCATCGAGCTCTTAAAAATCAATACTTATCTAAGTCGGGAGAATTAAAAAAATTAATATTTTAGTTTTAATTTTTAATGAAGAAGGCAATTTATTGTTACTAAAATTGTAGGAGCAAGGTATAGATACTTACGAATTGATAATAGGTCGGTGGCGTTGGTCACCCTATCTACTGCATATTTGTTGTACATTTATTAAAATCGCGAGGTATAGTATCATTATTCATTAATCATGTTTAATAGTTTATTAAGTTTATTTTCAGGAAATTTAACGCATTATACCTATGAAATCGATAAATATAATAATATTGTACTACATAATATATTTATACACATACTGGCGGCAAAGTTCATTAATAAGTATAAGCAAAGGGTTTTTTACTTATAACTTATTGTTAATAGGGTTTTCAAACTAGGTATTCAATTTTATATTGTATTATTTTACATTAGATATATAATTATTGCTATTATAATTTTAAATTTTTGTATTAAAAAATAAAAATAAATAAAAAATGTATAACGTGTAACGCAATTATCTGTACATTATAGAAAAAAAATTTAAAAAATATTATTTCATTCATCAGGTATTTCTGTTACACCCTGTATAGCGTAGGTAATATACTAATTGTACGTGTAATAGGTATATCTATAGTTTAAAAGTGTTTGAACGATCTAAAAACAATACTTATCTTAAAATTTTATTTTTATTTTTTATGAAGACGCTAGGTATTCAAATATCTCGATTTATTTTTTCTTAATACATCTATAATACGCCAGTTTTCAAAACTTCACATAATATTTTTGAAAATTAAGTAGGTTCCTATTATACACATCGACTTTAGTGGTTTGATTAGTAGATCAATGATAACCTCTAATTATAAATTTGACTACTTGCGAATATTACTTAAGTCAAAAAGAAGAAAAACTAGTAAAAATTGTTTTTAAAGTTCAAACGTGTCTTTTTTAGTCCATTTTCCAATAATCAATTTATATTGACACGCCAATTACCATAGTAACGCATTGTTATCATTAAATATGATATATATAATATCCACGTGTCCACGTCTGTCCAACACTGCAATAACTAATGTTTGTATTTAAAAACCTAAGCCAAGACCTTTTTTATTTATATTTATTTTTAAATTATATACAGCTGGTTTCTAAATATTTTATACTAACATACTAACATGGTAACATTATCACTTATCATTTATGCTATATCATATTTAAACACATATAGGTAGGTAGCATAAATTATATTAAATAATAAAATATTAATATTATTTTAATAATTATTTAAAATTAATAAAAGCTTATAAAATGTATTAGGTATTTTATAACTTTGAGTTTGTATTATTCAGTTAGATTTAATAAGAATCGTTTATTGTATATTTATTCATTTTTACGTTACTTAGGTACATACTATATGTTCCTAATTTAATAAACACATAATATATACTTAGTATACTTACCAGTCTGATATATTATGCAATATACATGGCCACACAAAGTAATAAATTAAATATTACAATTGTTTTAATTATATTCATTACTTCAAGATATTTATCGAATACCTACCCGTCCTACGTCCTACCCATAATTTAGTTTTGTATTAATATTTAATAAATTAACTATAGTTTATAATTATTTGTATACTGTCTCCTCTAATTGTAGTTAAAAACCATATTAATAATGATTGCACTTGCAGCTTGTAGAAAATAATATTTAGTATAATTAATTTAGGGACTAAGGATATCTAAATCCTATAGTGGTAAAAGCTTTAACTTTTGTTTTACTGATTTTAATTTGTTTAGTAAGTATAGCAATATAAAATATTCCATTATGGTTACTTAATTAGTGATAAATTATTTGATTGATTTATGATGTTAATTTTATTCATTTAATCCATAACTGATATGATTTATACCAGTTAGCAAAAAAATGTATAATATGTATATTGGAATGTTGTATTCTTTTGTATTATTATTAGTGTTATATCTACATAAAATAATAATAATAATTAATATATCACTTTTGAATTTTTCCATATTGATGATAAAATATCATTATAATTACAATTTAAAAACATTACTATAATCATATAGGTAAGTATTTAAAACATTAACATATTTTTTCGATGTCCCAATATTTTCAAATACAAATTTCGTGCTATTATTAATTTATAAAACTGTTTTTTAATCAACATAAAAAATAATCACGTCGTATAATTATCGTTTAATTTAATGAGAAATCAATGTTATTATAATACATACTTATCTCATGAGTCATGGTATTCCTATTTTATATAGGTACCTTCATTGTTTTTTGATTTAATTTATATTAATATCGCACCTCTGTTGCGTTTTGGCAGCTGTATTGTGATCAGATCATTTGAATTTCAGCTGTTAGTTCAAATTTTTAGTACATTTAATAGTTTCAGATTGTCAGTATATTGTAACAATAGAAAATTAATCAACAAAATATAGAAATATATTTTAATATTTGATGTAGCAAAACAAATATTTGTATATTATTATTTAGAAGCGGTTTCAAATATATAATTATACTTAAAAATATTATCTTCAATACTCAGTTCATGCATCAATTGTTTAAGGTCATTATGAGCGTTTAAAAGCAATTAAATTAGTAGAATTAACCTGGAAACTATGCAAAACATACAACCCATTACAAGGTGAGATCATTAAAGCATTTTAAATTACAAAAAATTATAATATAATTATTCTATTATAGTTAGAAAATATTGTTAATAATAATAATCTTTATTTACCGAAATTAATTCTAATTAGGTAGGTATATCGCACATAAGAATTAATTGACAGCAGTATATAATAGTGAATAATGAAAGAAATGACATTTATAAAATATATTAAATATATAAAGTTAAAAATATTAAATATCATTCAAAATAAATAATAACTAATTATAAACTAAATGCATAATGAAATAATGTAAAAGTAGTAAATAATATTAACGAGATTCGTTAAATTAAATAAAGTTGTGTTTAATAAATCTACATTTTAAACTTAATTTCCTGCGGACCTAAGAGCATTTGCCGGGGTGTATAACATATATATTTTGAATTATTAGATGAAGGATTAAATACTGATTTATTTTCGGACGAGTTTGGTATACTCTAAAATTCAAGCGCTCAAGAAGTTCAGGGCAGTAAATAATATTATGTAATAATTTAAACAAAAATGTACAATTCAAAATATTGAATCTTTTAACTAGAGTCATTATTTTAAAAAAGCTACAATTATTTTCATATCCCGAATGAGGAATTCTTTCAGTGTGACATTCATGTAATAAATATCTTAAAAAGTTATTCTGCACTGAAAATAAACTTTGATTTTTGGTGATATCATCAGTGTGCCAAATTAAGGAAGCATAGGTAATCACAATGAGACAGAACTATTGAGAAGTATAGAATTGTAAGAGCTGATTCGTCGTTAAAATCCTTACACATAAGTACGTTTTAAAAATCTTAATCGATTCAGAACGAGCTAGTCTGTCCTCTTACAAGTTTTAACAACCTTAATTGTTTTTTTAATCGTATAAAGTAGGTATTTACTTACTACCAAGTGACATATTTCCATAACAGTTTAAAATGACATCCACAATAAGTATAGTGAATTTTTTTTTAAACTTTTTATCTGATTGTATGTACTTATTATGTAATCATAATATATATTTTCTATTTCAAAATAACTCTATTTTCTAAAGATTTGTACATTATGAAAATAATATAAAATTTAACAAATACTGTTACTCAAGTATTAGTCGTGTTAAATTTCCATTTCAAAAATATGTTAAATGTTTGGCTTTAAAATCCTTAAAAGTGTTATCCGAAAATAAAGTGTATACGAGTATGTCATTTTGAAATCAATGCATTCCTCGTCCTCCTCATCGCTCTACTCAAAATTATGATAGATCCGATAGAGGTATTTAAATATAATGCCTAGCTAGGAATTCAAAATGATAAAATTCACAATATGTCAACTACAAAAATTGTAAAATTAATTTTCTAATTTATGTGCTATAATACAATTATTGTGTGTGTGTGTGTGTGTGTGTGTGTGTGTGTGTGTGTGTGTGTGTGTGTGTGTGTGTGTGTGTGTGTGTGTGTATGTGTGTGTGTGTGGGTGTAAATATGCGTTTAATAGCTATGGCGGCAATATAGTTTTTAACAATGTCGTAGTAATTAAGGAATTAGTTTAATGATAAGCCACGAGGGAATCAGTAAGAGATAGTAATAAGTACAGAAGTAGCAATAAAAGAGACAGCCAGAGAGAGTCCGACTGTCAGAGAGTGCTCTGGTCGATGGCGACTAAAAGGAAGAGCCAGTCTAGTAAAGAGTAATGTAATTAGTATTAGGTTAAGTATAGAGCTAAGTTAAGCATTTGTGTATAAATATATGGCGAATATACTATCTATGTGTAAATGTGTTAAGTTGAATTACTGTTATTTGTTTATTATTATTTTTATCTAGTTGAATAATAATTACATTATATACGCGGTAAATGGTAATTAGGTAACCAATATTATATAGCGGCTGAGCTACTGTACCTTATTGAGACCGATCTCCAGCTAGGCCTCGGCGGCTCGACAAACAATAATAATTATTGGAAACTTTGTACAAGAGTCGTCAAGAGAGGAGTACACGTTACATATTTTGCATACCTCTATGAATAATACACTTTATACTATTATTTTTTGTATAATATGAGTTGATCCGCAATAAAATAATTACAATTGTTTCTTACAGAATTTAGGCTCTAGTACTTAAAAATTCGAAGGAAATAAATGCTAACGATAAACATGCATAGTTTAACTTGATATTGGAGTAGTTATTTACTATATTTAACATAGTGTAATTACAATTTATGGCTCAATGATTCAATAATCGTTTGGTGAAATGAAGCAATCGGCGTTAAATGTTTTATAGATGGTAGGCCAACCATACAGCCGTTCCTTGTATATTATTATTTTTTAAAAATAAACTATATGATTGCACAACACTGTGCGGTTTGCATGAAGTCTTTTGTTACTATTTTAATGACTATTTATTTTGATCATTACGTACACATCCAATACAGTAAAAAATATTTCACTTTGTAAATGATTATCATTTTTAAGCATAATGAATGTGTACAATATCAGACTTATATAATATAGACACCCCACAGGCACCCACTAATGCTTCTGGCATGTTTGGATACGTTCTTTATGTTCAAATTTGTACATAATACCTATTATGTTATGACGGTAAGATTAAAAAAAAAAAAACGTCCACAAATATACCATTTGCGTATAGTGGAAAATAAACAATACCTATCTATATGCGGTATTGTTGGGACAACTCACATAAAGAAAATTCCATAACAGCGAAATTTCGATTCTTATATTTTATTAATTGTGCATAAATATTTGGTTCCTAAATATTTTGTCAAGACGAAATAATTAGCTTCAACCTTATTCTCAAGAACAGACATTTTCCAAGACCCGTCGATGATGTACCTACGTTTTTATATCCGTTATTACCTATTTATCAGGTATCGCTATTATAAGTCATCGCTGTACATTATATTATTACCTATGTATAAAATGTGCCATTGTTCTAAATTTCTAATTATTATCCTTGTTTAACGTTGTTTCGCAATTAGTTACAACCTTTTCGACAGCTTATATTATGTAGTTACTTGGCCTATAGGTATACGTTGTCGAGTTTTAATGTACCTACCTACTACGACCTACTACGTTTTATCTCACTATTATTATTTATTATCTGCGGTGTATATTCTGCATTTTTAATTGTTTTTAATCGTACACCCCACAATCATAATACGAGACAAAAGGGGTTGTGCATGTTCCGTTATAATATGTAAAATAACTTTTCATCCCAAGTCTAATTTAAATTCTTTTTTTTGTCATTATACTTGCGTTTTTGTGAAGGTAGGTAGACACTTAAAACATGATTATTCACTCACGAAAAAAAAAAATATTTTTTACGTTATACAGCAGTTAAGCACGTCAGGTGTATCCGCTCATATTTTGATATATGTAAGTAGGTACCTATTAAAGCGGAAAGACTCGTTGGATTTACGATGGTTATTTTTATCAACACAAGTACACAATTGTCTGAAATAAAATATAATCTGACTTCATTGTATGATGTAACCATCTCATTTTAACTTTTACATACATATCATTCAGTAGTACAGCTCTCGTTGCTCTTGAATATCATCGTGTTGACCATCCCTGAATACATTTCTGATTTATAAAGTATAACAAATTTACAAATATGTATAGGTAATCCAAATTTCAAAGATGGATTATGATGAAAAATTCTTTTGGAAGCAACTTACTTAGTAACTATTTCTTGGAAAAAATTATGAACCGTTTGTTCGTTATTTAAATTTGAGCACTATAATATAACGTCCGTATACACAGATATTATCGATAATTTATCTTAAGCAATTGTAATAATATTTAACTCAAGAAAGTTATCACGTAATTATATAATTATTATTTATTTATATGTATGTTTTCCTTTTAAACAAGGTATTTTTTCAAAAACATTTTATATGTAATTTATTCTGTATTCATTTTTACGTATCAAATTAAACTTTTTTTTATTGACTGATAATGGCTAAGGACATAAGTTGTTCATCCGTATGCTTGCAAAGTTGCAACCCATATGGTTATCACCGGGACACCGTATGATAACTGGTAAGTCGGTTTTCTGTAGGTAAATGTATATAACTCATAGTTTTCTGAAATGTTTCACAGTTTTAGCACTGAAGTTTATAATACTTTTATAGTTTAATAGTTAAAACATATAACTAGCACTGTTTCAGTCTATCTCAGCTATAACAGCTGCACATATAAAGTTTTGTAGTGTACTAGTTATAACTTATAAATCCCAATGAATAATATTTTTGAATTATAATAAAATAACTAAAATCGTTTTGTTTGAATAGAAAAACATTTAAAAATGTTTAGAGATATCTCAAAAGTTAAAATAGCATCATACCATATAGGAAATGCTAATATAAATATTTGATGAACATTTGAAGTATCTACAGTAATTTGGTTTTGAATTACAACAAAATTAGAAAATTAGTTTTCTTGATTTTATCAAAAACTAGTTTAGCATAAAAATGTCGGTTATTCTTAATTTTTTTCCAACTTTATAGAGAAATACTGAGAATTTTTTACCTTTAATCCTCTAAAGTACTGACTAGATCCAATTTGCAACCAGAGACCACACTCAAAGTTCTAAGCATTTACTATACTCCAAAAAGTGATGACAGGCACAAAAAAAAGTAATTGTAAAATCAATACATTATATGTAGTACCTAAGTACCTACATATAAGATGGATCACAAGTAACAACGAAAAACGTAACCACAATAAACCACCTAATAACCTAATACGTATATTGGTAATTATTTAACTATACAATTAAAACTATGCTAGGAAAACTAAAACCAATTATACATAGAAAAAAATAGTAATAACTAATAATTAATAATTTGTCAATTTTTTTAATTGTTATATTTTATGTTGACACCGTAATTAATTCTATAAAATAGTTGTAGAATAATAAAAGAATATAAGTATAACGCCTGTTAGAGTGGCAAATTAAATTACTGCCGTGTAGACTTACAGTAGTATCATACAATAGCAGGTTCAAACAAATGAATAAATACTTTTTTTGTTATTTACAATAAATGTTGATATAATATTGTAACATTTAAACAAATATACATATATTAATTATTAGTTGACACATATAGCTGTTGATCATTGTAGTTGCTAGTTTATATACGTATTATAGTATTATATTAATATAATAAACTGTACACGTTAAACACTTGCATAATATAATACAATTTTAATTCCAAATAGTTGCGAGTTATTAAAACTAGATAATGCAAACGGTTATTTAATTAAATATTTTTTTTTCATTTATAATAATATAAAAATATTTTGATTAACTATATAATATGATTTAACTTTTCTGTTTTAAAACCTGATAGAATTAAACAGAAATATTTTTTTTTGGTAAACAATTTAATTACCACCCCAATATTAAACTGAATAAATTAATGTATTTTCATAATTGAAACTTCAAAAACTATTGATTTATTTAATTTAATAATGCACATAAAAATATAAAATAAAGTTAATTGCGTAGCACTTTAAATTCTTTATGTGATTTTCTTATTTAACTATATTTTTACTATATAATACAATCTATTGAAAATATAATAAAAATACTAAATCTCTATGGTTTTATAATTTATTAAAATAATAATAAATAGTAAATAGTAAATAGAATGTTATTTGTTTGGTCGTCATCCCGTTTCTTATCACAACTAACTCCATCATAAGAGTTAAATGATAGTTAATCTGTATTGCAGATTGACGACAAAGTTAGCTACATTTTAATAAAATATAAAATAATGTACCCGAGTCGCAATTACCATATCAAAATAAAAATGAGACGCAATTTACGATGACCTGTATTATTAGTTAGGTATAAATAAAATTGGAGGGGGGTGACAACTAGTTGCGTCTCACGGTAAAAATTTCTTCCAAATCGAGTCCTGAATTCTTTTGTGTTACATACGAATTGCTGACCCTTTTTTTAAACTTGCATACTAACTAAATATTTTTGAAATATAAAACTATATATTCTAAATTTTATTTTCCTTCCCAAGTTTGTACAGACTTAGGACTGACTGTAGCAACAATATTACAGGCAGGTTAGAAATGTCATCGTATTAGGTAAAATAAATATTCAGTTTTTTTTTTTTATTAATATCGATAAAAAATGTTTTGCTTCAGTCAAAAAACTCGAAAAATTAATACAAAATTTTTCATAACATTTGTTATCGAAAATTAAAAATAAAAGTTGAGCATAAGTACGCAGCAGCTTTTCATAAGCGTTGTAACAAATTATTTTGTAGCTAAAAATGTGGAAAATATTTTATTTTTATGGCTAAGGATTGAAAATTTAAAACAAGGTTTCTCATAAGTAGTTCATACTGTAACCAAAAAATCTAAAAATATATAAACACAGTTTTTTTTATAGATATTTTAAGTTTAAATTTAGATGAAATTAGATAGTACCTATTTAAACAAAGAATAAAGATTTTAGTTATTTTGTTGTACTTAAAAATAATTATTAGTGAATACTTGAAACTTTTAAGTATATTATTATATTTTTTACACATAATGACATTTTCAAATACAATGTTTTCGGCAAAAATTGATTCAACCTACTGTATTATTAATAGTAAAATAAATTACTTTAACAGCAATAATATCATAAATTATATACTTACCAATGTAGACTGATGTCTGACAGATCATCTTCGCTCAGAATCGTTAATCACATGTACAATGATTTTATATCATTGAATTAAAATTGGATACATCCATTACAGTAACCCACTTGATACCTACTGTACAGAAGTGCGGTATCCACTTGCCCATCTTTTTTTTAAGGTTAAAAATGTTATTTTGATTGCATTTAAAATGTTTGTTGCATTAGAAATAAGAGTTAAGGGAACTGCACGTGACCTGTTTTTTGCTCAAAAACAAACCTTACAAAAAAATCTCTCATGTCTCACAGAGTAATCCAATTTCAATTATTTTTTTTTTTTGTTAAATGAGAAACACCTTCTGCAGTGCGCATTGGACTTGGATTTTCAAAATTCTATTTCAAAACCATAGAATACGATATTTTTTAATATGAGCAATTTTCACAAGCTTATGTTTTTTTAAAACTATTTTTGTTTTAAGCTACGAAATAAAAAATTAAAGTCCAATGTACCCAGTAGAAAATTGTCTTCTTTCTAACAAAAAAAAATGAATTCAATCAGACCACTATACGAGGCGTGAAAGTTTTTCCTGAAAGCTTGTTTTGGCAAAAAAATCACGAGTTTCATTTAAAGTCAGCGGTGTCGTTGATATGTGCGCCTTGCTAAGCGTGCGTAGCGGTGGAAGACATAAGTGCCAAAATGAGATAAAAAAAAAAGTGGTATCGTACGAAAGCGCCAAAATCCTAGTTACGTGTGTGCCACGGTTAATAGATATTAAATTTAGAACTATATCGTTGAAAACTCCAAACGTTTAATCGACAAATGTATTATCTGATCTCCTCCTAACAACAAATTAATGATATCTCATTAAGAAATACCAGGATGATAAAATAAGTTTTATATAGAATATGTGAATAAAGTTGGATTAAAAAATCAGCCAATTTATTAAAATTATATTTATTTTCATTTATTTTTATGTATATTATATTTTAAAGATAATGGACAATTTTAAATATTTTTATATAGCTACTTACTTATTTAAAATATTAATTTTGGCGCAAATTATATGTCATATACATAGACCTTATACTGAGTATAAGGTCTATGGTCATATATGTCATTTTTGCACCTTCGATGCTTATGTTATGTGGAACAGGTATTTAATATTAGATTGGCGCATATGTCAAACAAATTTTTGCGCAAATGATATGTCATTTTTGAACCTTTGGCGCTTACATTTATATAGCCATGCGTAGATAACTCGCTACAACTACACTCATACTAATCATCGTTGACGACTAACACAAATGCCATAGGCAGCGGCGATGAAATTGCATATTGCCTAAATACTGCCCCTTAATAAAGACACACGAGCAGGTCCCTTAATTATTGATATTTTGGCTCTGGTAAAAACTATTGTATGATATTATTCTTATAAATTCAAGTTTGTCAATTTGGTTTTCTTCTAACTATTCAATAGTATTTCTAATAAATGTTTTTTTTCTATTTTATTTGTTCTGCGACTATTTGTGTGAGTACTTCTTAGTTTTATATAGACTTACTTCATACTTGTATATTTTTCAGAACATCGATAAACGCACAATTATTAGTTTCTATAAAGATATGAATCGAATATATTAATTGTTTGCAACTCGGATACAAAGCAAAAAAACTCGGCCACAACTAAAATTAGCACTTATTTTGTGGTCATCTTTAGGACTAGTATGCAGCCTAAAAATGTAACTAGCTTTGTCGTTTATATGTAATGGCCAATAGGTCGATGTAATTTACTGTCTGGGTATCTATATAAGTTTATTGTATAGATACCATGTAAATTGCGTTCCTTATAAATTGTATAAATTTAGATACACATTATGTAAAGTACACATTATGCAAAGTACGGCCAGGGCATATTTTGTACAGGCATGAATTGGGTCTTAAATATTTTTTATTCATACGTAACTTAAATCTAGGGATATTTTGCGAAATAAATATTTTCCTTACAATATTGAATATTAAGTCCAGTATTAATATTGGTATGATTAAAAAGTCATAATGGGTATATCCTCAAAAATGTCATGTACGAGAAATTAATAATAATTCCAAAATAGTAGCTGGTAAATTAGGTAGGTTAGAAACTTGAACAATGTGTAAACTTATAACTTTAATATTCATTTTACGTCTTGACTCTTGAGCAGTTAAAGTTTCAAAATCAGTATTTTGTAATTCGGAATGGATAATTTAAAATGGCCTATTGAACAGATTGTCAGTGGCTTTTCTTTTTAAACTAGGTATTGTTAAGGTTCTGTCGACTTATTTGTTGTTTCGGTATTTCTGTATGATTACTGGACACCGAACACGAGCCACGATCAGAAGCACACTGACTGCTACTAATATTATTATATTATTTTTAAAGTGAACATATTATCTACATCGTAGAATCTACGATGTAGATTGTTTCTTATCTTTAAATCGTTTTGCCGAGTGCCGGCTGGAAATAAACAGAATATCCCGGGACGCAATTTACGTACGATTCACAAATACTAGAGTCTATAGGTAGTAGGTAGGTTAAAAATTATGTTTTGATTTTATTTAAAATGTTTGTTGTATTATTAGATATTTTTAATTAATATTATGATTCTGGTAATAACTTGTATGATAATATTATTATTTTCATAAATTCAAAATTGTCAATCTTCTAACTGTTTTAAAGTATTTCTAATAAATGTTTCTTTGCCTATACAAAATTTGAAAAAAATCCGTCAACGTCCTTGGTGGTTGTAAAGTTATACGACTAAGCCACTAAGATATATTTGGTATTTTTGTATCTATATTAGGTACACTGTCATTATTAAACTGCCAACAAGTTATCAGTCAAGTTAGAAAATGATCTTGAAATAGTGAAAATGTATATGCTATAATTAGGGCTGGGACTTTGATGCACTTTGCATTGTTTTCCGAAGCAAGATACGCAATGCTCGTCTTATAACATATACGTTTCTTGTATTTTTGAATCAGAATAAGAATATTTATTATTGGCATTTTTTAATTTGTAGGTCATTTTATTAATTTTTAAAATCATTGTAGGCATTTTGGGGCATTAACACTAAAATTAGAGTTATTTAAAATTTTATTTTAAGATTTTTGCTTAAAAAGGAACTTTGAACGAGGATTTCTAACGAGGATTTTACCTAATCGAATATTATTAATCGTAGTTTTAAGAACGGATCCGTACGGATTATGACATAAAAATCAAGATTACGAGTAACGATGAAAAATAAATGAGAATAATTATTTTTTAAATTATTAAGTCCAAGTAGAAGATGTGTATTTCGCCTAGTTAAAATATTGAACATTAACGACTATAACAAGTATACCTTCCTAAGTGTTATAATTAATATAATTACTATATTATTCATATTACAATAATTGGTCATTGAAAAAACATCTTTTTTATTTTGTGTCTACTAACAACTAGACTCTAGTTTATAGACGTTGGATGATAAAATAATTTAAGGAGGGGGGGATGAAGCCTAACATTACATTTTTAACTTCCGTCATAGTCCCATCGGCTATCGATATATTTAATATTATTGCCTCTTGGTTGATAATAATATAATATAATACAAATTACAACTTCAAAATTATTATACTATTATTTATTTTGTTACGACATATTGACATAATATGAAATATGAATATACCAATGATTATGATAAATAATTGCAAAAGTGATAATATGAGTATTACCACCATTCATCACGACTCACGAGTTCAATATAATAAGCAGTAAGCACAATTATTTACCATATAACGACATAGATAACAATAAATATTAGGTATTTTTAAACATCGTGTCAAATATTAATAATAAATATTTTTTAAATTAAGATGGCCTAAAATTCTGGCCTAAATATGCCCATGGTCTAGCTTGAACTGATAGTAAAATATATTAATAAAATTACCTTATAGCTGAACAAATAATCAACTTTCTGTGGCAGTTTAGAATGTTATAATGTTAAAAACAAAAATAACTGTAAATATACATTTTATCAGTTGTACAGACTATAGTAAATTATTGTAGTAGGTACTGTTATTGAGTTATACGTGTGGGTTGTGTGCGAGTGTCAATTATTTTATCTTCTGTTTAATATTTTTGTGTTCACTATATGAATTATATTTGGTTTAATATTTAATAACGTATTAAATAACGTAAAAGTTCGAATTAGATATAAATAATGTAGGTATAATACCTATATTATTGTGTGCATAACAGAAATGTTCAAACCAATTATTTTTCTAAAGTCAACACTACGCCATGACGGAATAGGTACCAAGGTACCTATTAGTACCTATTGATTACTGTCCGTAGTTATTTATTGTCATACGATGGTCATCTGGATGCATATGAAATGCCATATTTTTTTTTCTTTTGGATTACAATAATTAAATGGACATGTATTTTTTTTTTATAAAAGTGCATCTTTGGTTTCGGTATAGAATTACTATACAAATTCTATAATTAGTCCCTACATTTTGAATGTTTAGTGCGTATCTAAACATCTAATATGTAAGTAATATGAGCTGCGTGTGGTGACAGTCGTCTACTCGTCTATATTTAATATATAAATAATCATTGTTCGGTTAAACAAAAAAACTAAAAAGTACTAACATTTTAAGTACAAACCAATTTTTATAAATATAAGTAATTTAAATTTAAATATAATTTCAAAAAATTATTTTAGCTTGTCTAGTTTTTAGTTTTTGGGAGAATTAATATTAACATATTTTTGCTACTGACATAAGGTAACAATTTTCATTTGATTCGCCGACGGATAGCTGATGAACACGGGAGGCGCACATGACCATAGGACGTCAGCCAACACGTAGTCACCATACTGATTCCTGATCGCAGGTCATGTCGTCAAAAATGGGTCAAATGTGGATATAATGCTCAGACCCTCAGACCTCAGGGTGACGGAATAGACTGCAAGTGTTCTATTATAGTAAAATACTCGCAAAGAGAAGGCATCCGGCAAATGGCCCGGGCGTGATAGGCGTACTTCGGGTTTCGAGAGAGCTTGTATAATATATAATCATCGATCAACGTAGAGGCAACTATTATACCCATCATCAGAATCGCGATATTACGTATAAGATATGAAGGTTCACAGACACATTTTTCATAAATGCGATTACAGAAAGTATATATATAGTCATTTAGATAAATTGAGTATTATATTAAAAATATAAGATATCGTTATCATGAAAATATATTAAACACTGATGTGTCACTGTTACTCAATAAACAGAGCAACGGCATGTTAAAGTCAACTTATTATTGGTGTAGGCTGACCCGCGGGGCGCGTAATAACGATCTATAATATGTAAATATATTACGTTTCTATTAAAATATAATATATTATAGTATTTAAAAAAAAAGAAATTGCATGATGGATAGTGTGTTCTTGTTTATGGTGATCTTGTTTGAGAGGCAAAAATTATAGTTGTAATTTCGTATTGATTTATTTTTATTTTTATAGACGTTTTCAGTTCATGGTTCATACAAAATTATCATGCTTATGATTGCACGAGACGACTATAAACATTCCATATATGTATAACAATTAACAAATACCAATATATTAAATATGGCGCAAAAACCTAGAATGGTTATAAATTATAATAAGATATTAGTTAATATGATAGTTAGGTCTATCACTATACAGTATATTACACATTGATTAATTGCGGTTGTAAATATTGTAATTAATCAATGTTATATGCTTATAGCTTATTGCCTATACATAATTGATAATCAAATTGATAATACACCATACACATAGAATTATAGACTATATATTATAATACCCATAACTAGAGCATATATAATATTATAATATACCTATAATAGTATAATAGATGTAATATATTATATATTTATATGTCCTACATATTATTATTATTATATCCTACCTATACAATAACTTTTTTTTTAACATTTATTAAAATATATTATACAATTTGTATAAAAAAGAACAATTTACAATAAGCATATTATTCGAATAGAGAATACAAGTCATGGAAGGTTGCATATAAAATAATTCATAAACAGTGACACTTCTTAAACAAGATTGTTTTTTTTCAGTTTAATTTCTAATATAAAATGTAAATGTAGGTATTTTAAATTTTTTCTAGAAACTTAAGGTTACTTTACCAGAGTTGTTAAAGCGTTGTGACTTGAAGAGGATTTTCAGGGATAATGTCTGAGTCAAGATTTTTAATAAGTAAATTTTGATTGGAACTGAGACGGCTACGGAATTTTTAGGTAAGGTGAGAAATTAGTTTTTGAAATTTAGTTAATATATGGAAGTCGGAATAACGTGTAAGATTTAAAACGTATAGTAAGAGGGACCTTCCGTTATAATTCGGATAGTTATGAATTGAAATTGTATGTATGTTTAATGCTTTAGGGGTACCCCTGAAAAGTGGTATACCACATGCCAAATTAGTATTCATAAAGATGATTTGTACAGGGTTAGTTTGAACTTGGTATATTATTAAGATTATAATTTTTATTTAGTAAAAAGTGTAGAGAGTCTTTCTCCCGGAACTAAGAAGAAATCGTTTGTTTTGGAGTCAAAAATGACTACAATAACTTAAAAATAAATAATGTATTCTAAAAATATGATCTTAATATTTTTTTAATGATTATCTTAATCAAACTTGTGCGAGCAAAAATACGTACATTTTTTGAAATTTAAACTTTGTTAGACAATAATAACTTGTGTACTATTATACAATAAATATAGTTAAAAATATACCATTCATCAAATTAAGGTACGTTAAAGTTTACTGAACTTTGATGTGTTTTGTTTCTTTTTTTTAAATTTGTATTATTTTATTACTACGCAGTAAGCACTTAATACCTACACAGTTTTATATTTTTGAATATTTAGTAATATTAAAAAAATTGTACGGTCTTAGTGTCTTACTAATGTAGGCGTAGTTAAACAGTGTTTGGTATAAGTGTGCTAAACCTGCAAATTATTATGATCGCAGGAGGTAAAATGAAAATATTCACACATTAGATGTATAGCCGGTACGCGGTATATATACTTATCGTGCTGTATAATAATATGAGAACCATTATTAATTCGAATTTCTTTATAATTGCATTCGTTCTGACATTTTTCTTCCTCGATAATTACCTATATATACCTCTGCCTATCTAGTGTCTACCCGCGCCACGCAGTCGTGTATAATATTGTATAGGTATAAGGTATTCATATATTATAATAACGATAATATTATATTATTATAAAATAACTTAATGACTAGATTCCTATAGTTTTTTTACCCAGTAGAGGTACATAATGATGATATTATTATTACAGTGGATCGCAATATTATATCGTAGCCGTACAGGTGCCCCCACGAGATACCGTGCGTTCGCCGCGACAATACGAAATCTCATTTTCCCCGCCAACGGGTTGCGGAAAACCAAAGAGTGTTCGCGGTGTTCGGGCATTATCACTGATTATATTTAACAAAAATGAATATAAAAAAAAATATTATAAAAAAATGGCAAAAATGTTTAACGCGATCTGTGGTATTATTTACGTCAACCCGTCGTCGTCGATGCGGTGGTGCTGCCGCCGCCACGGCCATAATCGCCATCGTCGCGGCACTCGGCGGTCACCGTCAACCGTCACCGGAGGGAGCAGCAGTAGCGGAGCAGCAGCACTGCAGCAGTTGCAGTTTTTTTTTTTTTTTCATCGTTCCGCGGTGGTAGACTGGTAGCCAGGCGGCAGCAAGCAGCCTGCCGCCGCGCGCCGCGTCCATTGGCTTTTTTTCTTTTACCGTACGGGCTGGTCACACTGCGCGCTTCGGCGGTCTCTCGTCTTTGGCCCGCGAGGGAATTTTTATGTTGCTATCACTTTTATTGCCCGTCTGTTGCACTGTAAATTCCACTCCGCTGCAGCCTGCAGTCGCCAGACCGCGGCCGGTTCGTCAGTCTTGTCATTACTTTCGTACCGTCGTGTATAGTGTTTTTGTAGTTTTTTTTTCTCGCTTTACTCGACTTTTATTAAGTTTGCGAATAAACTCGACTCGCGGTATTTATGTATTGTTAAATTTTTTTTAATTGATCAACACCTAAATACCGAGAAGTTGATTTAAAAAATATAAAAACAACCCCGCGTCGAGTGCAGTGTGCGGGCGAGTGTCGGTTTTGCTGGAAATCCGACTTCGAATATTTCAAAGAAGTTTTACCGTAAGTGATCGAAAAATATAATAAGTTATTACTCGGTCCAGTCGCTTAAACTCTACGGGTTAGCGTGTGATGGATCGAGGACCGGTGTATTGTTCTTATAGAAAAACAAAATTGTTTTTATTTAGTTACACTTAAGGTCTGCTAATCGTCTGGTTAATTTTAACAAATGACGTAACACTGTATCGTATGCATTCTTAGCGTTTTATAAATAAATCGGTTTCATATTTCAACGTGTGTACACTTTGGGACAATGAATTCAAACGTAGGTACCTACCTACCCCTACGGCTTCTTATGGTTTTTTTTATGTAGATTCTCGAAAACGGATTTCCGAATACCAAGCAATCCTCGTAATATTATTAACTATTATTATTATTTCGTTAAAACTATTAATTAATATTTGTGTATGAGCTGTAGAAATATGATAGGTAGGACAATATGTATAATTGGTATAATAGGTACCTACACACATTTCATTGTGTACAATGTCAGATTTAGCAATAATTGCCAAATGGTATTCCCTAATAGTTGCAACTTGTAGCATATTATACATTGGGAGAGTGTCATCAGAGTGATATTAACTTCGGACTGAATTTTAGATGTACAAATGAAAAAGGTTTAGAACAAAAACTGTTGTATAATTCTTAATTACAATATTACATTCACCTCTATATATTACTGTGAAAAAGTTATATTTTATTGCATTTATTTACATATTTTAATCATTTACCATGATTGATAGATACATTGGTTTAATTATTACCTATTACATTTTAATCTGATTGAATATGGTTATGTTTGTTTTACCGAGCATGTATATAGGTAGCTGATTCTAAGTTTTAGGTATTTTATTAATACAACGTGTCATGTGTGGTACTCAAATCTATTCTGTTATTTACCATGTTTAAAATTTACTTGGTGACTGATGAGTGAAAAATGATGATGTTCAAATATTATTTTATTTGTTTATATAATCTGCTTCAATGTCCAAAATATAGGCATTTTTAGATCTTTAACTTTCCTTAGGTATCCTTTATCTATTATTAACAACTTAACAGTCTTATTTTAAGACAAATACATTTTAATCACTATACCTTGTTAAAAATTAAATTTACAGAACAAAATAGTAGGTGTAAGTAGAAAAAAATTCACAAATTGTAAAATGTAGGTAATAATATTTTCATTGTAAAATTGAACACCTACCTATGTATTGGTTTTTTTTTATAAAAATGAGAATTATGTTAGGTACTTTTGAACATTTTTGTAGGTTAATCAGAAATATTTGAAAAGCAATAGGTATATTTTGAGATATATATGTAATATTTAGTTTGGTTAAAAAACTACTAAGTAGGTAGTAAATGAAAGACCATGGTCTGTGTTTGATGTAAAATCTATTGATTGGATAGATGATAATTCTGGTTTAGACTAGTGTACTCACTGATTATACGTGTTCCAAATAAAGAATATGTAAAAAAATTATGTTTGTATACAAGTACAACGGAAGAGGTATGGTATAATTTATTGAGGGGTGAAGTTCAAAACTTATTGATGAATTGTGCATTACAAATTTACAATAACTACCTAGCACAATATATTTAAATTAATGAGCAAGAATGAACTATAAAATTATGTCTAGGGTACCTATGTCTGAAGTCTCAGTCCTGTGTTTTTCAATCTGGTGGTCACCAACATAATATGATTTAAATCAATAGGTACAACAAATTAGGAATTTCAATAATAAATAAATATGTATCATGCTAATCCTATATCATGTTTAAATTATACAACTATGAGAATTAGTTTAAAAAAAAACTATTAAGCCAAGGATAGACGGAATCATTTCAGAACATCAACAACATCATAGCCTCGATCATAGCTATTAAAAATCATGATTTAAAAATGATTTTTAATCTTGAAATATTTTATATACTTTGTAGGTATCTACATATTAATTATCATATTTATGGAAAAACAAATACCTAAACGGTTTTTAATAGTTAAAAAAACTGCAATACCATTCTGGTTTTTATGTTTCAAAATTATTGTATTAACTATTAGGTACTACCTACCTAATATTTATTTTTAATGCTAATCTATATGTCATAAGTATATTTAAAATATATATTAAGGGGTTGCTAAAAAATTGAATTTTTATTTGAAGGGTCGCCACAGTAAAAATGTTGAAAAGTAGGTATCTACTACACAACCTTAAATAAAAATGCAATAAATAAGCTATAGAATAAATGCTAACCAACAAAATTTTGATGTACAATACAATTTTTTTTGTAAATTTAAAAATCATCAACAAGTATTTGTTAGTGTTTCAGTTTTTTTTATAAGTTTAATAGGTAGGAACAAGAATAATATTCATCATGGATTCATGAACAATTGATTGAATTTTAAATATTCATATGCTATTACACTAAACAAAAAATGTTTTCCTACCTTTCTAGTATAGGTAAATTATGTGCACTTAAACTAACCTTAAGATCATTGAGGTAGAATGTTACAGTAGAATTAACCCCAAGAGTAGGTACTGAGTAGTGAGTTCCCAATCAATAAATGTGATAGGTCTACTAAATTTTATTGCAGGTGATTATAAATAATTTATTAAATAAATGTAGCTGGAAGCTAGTTGGATATATTTGTAATATTATAGCACACATAGTGACAGGCACTACACTTTAATATAATATTCGTTGTAATATTCATTAGAAAAGGTATTTAAAATAATTTTGTTTAGTTGACAAATTTAGATTGAGGATTTTGAGGAAGATTTTGATAGATTTAGTATTTAATTTAATTTTTTGATCTTAGGAACCTATTTCATATGGGTAGAACCCTGGGTAAAGTTTGAATTTATTTTGTTACTGAAATAGTTTTTATTTATTTTTGTGCTTTTATTTGAATAATAAAATCAAAATATCTCTCAAACTTCAATTAGGGGCCTGGTATGGTGCGGTGGTTGGCTACAGTCACTAATGTGTGCTGTGGTGAAGCATCGTCTGGCATCACTAGCTCCCGGATGGGTGACTATCCAGGCTTTTAACGACAAATCCTCTGCCCACATTAAGACATGTTCCTTAACCAACTATATAACCCCCATAATGTTGATGACCATTGTTTCCAGTGAATTATGAGTTACATTAATTAAGTTTGTAACTCTTTAAATTTGGTAAATGAATCATCCTAGTCAAATTTAAATTCAATTTCAAGTAGTTTTTTAAATCTTGTTTTAGTGACAGAATCGTAATTTTCATTTTATATTTTGATACAATATATTTGTGTGGATTAGGACTTATAAGTTACAAATGCTCTATTGAAATAGTGCATTTTAGTAGTTGTTTTTTTTTAATATGAGTTTAAAGTTAAAAAGTGTCGTGTAGGACCACCGGGGAATGCATCTCAATTTTGCCTATATAATTTTTAATAATTCAATATACAAAAATAAACAATTTTTCTTACTATAGCATTAATTGTATATTCTATGTTAGTACTCAGACTTATACCACATATTTGTAATCAATGATATTAGGTAGATAATAAAATGTAATAGATATCCAGTTATGATCTAATAACTTGTTGTCAATGTACAATATTTAAGTATTTTAAACTAATATTTAACAATTTCTGATATTCATACAGGAATATTATATACTAGCCTTACTTAACAGTAGCAATTAAAATGTATCACATATTTGAGTAATTCATCTGTCGGATATCTTGTTTGTGGAGTAAAAGAAAGCTTCCAATTTAATCAAAACAATGGCTTTAGTCTTTTCATGAGTGTGAACTAATATTGTTTAGGTACTGTTGATTACTTTCATGTACTTACATTATTATAATAGTTCAATTGTTAAATAGCAATTTCATTGTGTTGACTATGTTGTTATATTTTTACATATACCTATCCAATTAATAGAACAGATCTTCTATCATATTAATACAAAATATATCATTGAAAACACGAATTATAAGTAATACAAATCTTACAGTTGTCAGTTTACAGTTATTTTAAATTCTTGTTATTAAAGTATTATCATTTATTTTATTTAAAGCATTTTCTATGTTAGGTAGTATTATTTTTGTAAATTGTATTGAGTTTTTTTTAATTTGTGAATAATATATATATTTAAAATTTTTCGATAGAAGATCGCGTGTTGTTTATAGGCGCGGTAGATAGCACCCATATTAGAAATAAACCTAAAACCTATGCCAACGATTGGTATATTTTAAGTCATAACGATTATCAAGTTTTGTTTAATATTGTTAGTCCGTATTCAAAGAAATTATTTTAGTATTTTTTAATAGTTCTAGGCTTAAGACTTTTTTACCAACTTATTATTTTATAGATTTATAGATTTTTTATTTTTATTAACCACGTTAAAGTTATTTTGAATCAACCATAAGTGGAATCTGTCACATAATTTATTTATACGAGTAAAAAAAACCAAAACGAGAATTTACAGAAATTGATTGTACACTTGTTATCTTCCTTTATTTTTGGAGTTCTTTCAGAATAATATGTTTTATTATTTTATTTTTTTTAAATTTGTAAACCAAAATAATTTATTGCATTAAACAAATTAGTTTAACTTGGTTTATTAATGTAGTAATAGTTTAAAAAATATAAATTCAATTTTCAAATTTGAGGGTGGTTTCTAGATTCAAGTTGAATCTAGTTGGTACTTCCGTGGGGGGGGGAGAAACTAAACATTTTTCAAAATAATTAGGAGAAAATAAAAAAATAAATTTCGAAAAATATGATTACGTATAAATTACGTAACAAGGATCGTACCTAACTATATTGGAATATAATGAAATGTATAAATATTAAATATTTTGTGCTATTTAATATTTATATAGTTTTTTGAAAATGTCAACTCTTTTTATTTATATTTTTAGTTCAATAATCTTGTTAATGTCATACAAGGTTCACCATAATAAGTTGATCTTCTATTTGCAGTTATACAATTTCGAAAATCCGTAATCTTTTTAAAAGGGTTTGAAGTATACATTTTTATATAGATAATTGGATGTATAAGAAAAACATTTATTTTTCATTAAACGGTTTATTAAGTTATTTTGTAGTAGGTACATAATTTAAATAAAATAATGAATACAATGGTGGTGGGGGAAGTCCCGGGTCTCAACCCCCCTAGAAAAAAAAGGTTAAAAAGTCATAAATAACCTACTACGTAGGTACAGAGAAAGGAAATATTAATTTAATATTTAATTTAATCCCCCCCCCCCCCACAAAAATTTTTGAAAATAAGCCACTGGCAAGAATACATACATTTTTATACTTATACCCGACAACAACGGGTAATTCAGGATTGACAGTGGATTGCCATTGGTTGCATGTTATTATATCACTTACGATAAGAAGATTTTTTAAAAAATATATTTATAAAATAAACAAATATTTGGCACGGGCAACGCCGGGCGGGACAGCTAGTAGTAATATAATTAAATTATAAAATACCTTTAGAAGTATAAAGTAGATGTTGGGACAGGCGACTCCTCTCAGAATCGTTTTTCGACTTCTTTTATATTTAAATTCAAATTTCACACATCCATTACACTATTACAGACTACAGTGACCTGCTCAATTTCAAGGTATACTTGAAACCTACTATTACAGTAGAGGGACTTCCCCAGTTTAAGTTGTAACATTAACAGTAGGTACTGCTTATTACTAAAATTACTAATAAACTATTGGTGATTTGTTTTTAAATCTCTTATTTTTTTTATTTAGATACACAATTTACATTTTGTTTTTAGTGATTACCTATCAACCTATACTACAAATCTCTCGTTATTTTGCGTTATTTGTTATTTTTCACGAAAATTACTAACAATTTATACCAAATTTGTTAATAAATTAGAAAACAAGATACTCTTAAAAATAATTCACATAAATACATTATTTTAGTATCAAAAATTGTTTTTCTCTGATCAAAATTTTAAATTTACATAAACTCGTATAGCCGTGTATGCATTTATACTAATACATCTGTATTTGATTTTGATTACAGTAAAATATATTATTATTTAATTTTTATAATTAAATACTTGTTTTTAGACCTGATCTTATAAGCTATTAAAAATGTATATACATTTATATTTAAAGTTTTACCGGGCGTTTTACCGTATGTATAAATTTGAATAGTGCAAATTCATAAGTTTTACCATTGTTTGTCTGAGAAAAATTACTCTTCATGTTTCTTCTGCAGCTAACATTGACCCCGAGAAAGGATGAAAGAAAAACCGGTTCGCGATGCAGGTTTTACCTGTGAAGTATTGTGACTCGAGAGTTTCTGGTTAAAAATGTTATATCGTGGCACACATTGTTTTGTGTTGCCAAAGATGTAAAACAGTAAAATGCATAAAATATTGTAAAATACGCTCATATTATAGAATTTATACTTCTAAAATGTTGAAAGTTTGTTATCAAGACATTTTTTAAAGCAATTAATTGTTTTACGTATCTGTAGACTTGTACAATAGTGCCAAATACTTTTTTTTTAATGTATATTTTAGCAAAAATTTAACAATTAATATTTTACAATGTACAAAAATCTTAATTTACTTTTAAAGACGTTCTTTTATACTATTTGGTTCCTTGAAATTTAATGACCATATCAATGTCCTTCGATAGAGATTTTGTACCCGGCCTTGTTGGCTGTTATAGTAATTTGTAAAATATACCTTTAATGTCTTTCAATCAAATTCTACTTGCAATTTATTATTCATTATTTCTCATTTTAACAAGGATAAAAAGTGTAAAATTATTAATTAGGTATTACCTATTTCTTAAAAGTATTTTAAGTTTGTACATATTCATATTTAATACTTAATAGGTATTTGACTGTAATTATTAATTAAATATGATTTAAATATTCTATGTATAGGTAACTTTATTTTTTCGAGTATTTGAAATGCCTATTTATTTATTTTTAAAGAAATTGAAAATTTAGTACTGTAATAATAATTATTGTAAGTAACCTACTCATAATTAGTTTTTAGATTAGCTCTGGACTATGCCAATCATAATTTGCTTTCGAAATAATATTTGTAAATTAACAGAAGAAGATTAATGCTATGTACCTATTATTATGTTACATGTTTTTACAATAATGTTTATTTACTTCAATAATTTATATCAATTTTGTCGAAGATATCAAATTGGTTAAAATTATAAGGAGGTATAATTACCAAAGTATATTACTTTTAGATTCTATATAACTATTACGAAATTCTGCTTGGAAATAACATATACTTTTATTAAATATGTGTTTTTAAATTGTGTTTATGAATAAAAACTCGAAAATTGCTATATTGCTAGTCTGTACCTATAGCTCTGAGTATAGTCGTATTATACACGACCGACGTGCCGCTCGGTTGACGTTAACCGTTAGTACTTCTGATGCAGCTGAAGGTCAGCACTGCTTTCTGCTACCTATAACAATAATAATATATTCTTCCGATTAACTTTAAAAATTGGACTTACAACCATTTCATGCGTTATATCGCAAAAAAAATTGTATAGGTACACAAATGGATGGATACTTACATAATATATTATCTAAGATTTTTTTTATTTCTTACCGTTATTTCATGCATATTACTTTAGTTACGATCACTTAAAATAAATTGAAATATTTTTCTCGTATTTTCCTAAACCATCAGCTGTCATCTAGATTGTATTTTTGTTAATCGTTTAAAATATTATTACTATGAAGTAGCTTATATATTGAGATGTTTACTTTTTTGGTAAATTGAAAATTAACTTATTTAGTTTTTAAAATTGCATAGACGATAATATAATTAATGTAGTCATATTTTGTACACTGTTGCCAAAAATTAATCTTTTTCATAAATAAAAGAAATAAAGAATATTTGAGGTTGGTAGAGAATTCATTTTCTTGGCTAATACAATATCTTAATATTATTTTGCTGTTAAAAAATATACAGTATCCAGATTTCATCTAGACCCCATGAATGGGTAAATTTATATCGGTATAAATGATAACATTCGTGAGAATTAAATAATTATAGAAATTTGGATGTTTACTAGTACTTAATATTATCTATTACGAGCTTACTATAATACTATGTATTGATATTTTAATACACGGATCACATTACTACTAGATACTAATTATGACCACGAGTGTATTATTTTTTAATTCAATTTTGTTAAAAAAAAAACACGGGTAATACACTATCTACCAGTATAGAAATATATTTTTGACAGAATTTGGTATATACCTACATTAAAAGATATTTTATTTTGTTTTAAATGTATTTTTAATATTTCTGTGAATGTATAATTTGTTAATATGTCTAGTGTAATTAGTAATTACTGTTTAAATGACTTTATATATTATATAATATGTACAATGTACATACCTATATATTTTATTATTTTATTTTGTACCTATGTGTACAGGTGGGATCCCGCGGCCGGAATATTTGATATAGCCTAATATTCGTCAAGGGTGGATAATGAACTAATAATGTAGGTACCAATTATTATAGTTAAGACAATATTTATTTATGTACAATAATATATTATATTTTATAATAGTATGTACTAAGTACTTATTACATAGTTTTCGTACAACCAAAATATCCACAGCCATGGCAACGAACCTCGTATGGAACGTATTTATTAACTATTTATGTACTTGATCTTTTTACTAAACAACTATTCTATGAAGACTGAATATTAAAATTATGAAATGTACCTTCAGTCTAATTCACACCAGTATATTACAACCAATTATTTCGAATAAAGTAATTTAAATTTACTTTAGCATTCCTAAAATGTATTATATAAAACTGGTTTTTTTTATGACAACTCGTGTGCCTAATTTAAAATATTGTCTTTTTATTTGAGTAAAACTGGCCAGTCAATATGCACTTAAATTCTAAACTGTTTTACACAAATAACGGTATAATCATTACATCCAGATAATAACTTGTGCAATCGTGTAAAGGTACGTATGTGGTACTAAAACTGGACTAGTAGGTATCTGGAATAATATTATATTTTTTCGCATAAGAAATACACCAAATGATTTCAATACACACTGCTTCAATGAAAAAAAAACAATTAAGCTATTATAATATATATTTCATGAGTCGTTCAAACTAATATTCAGTGTTACATATTAAAATAATAAATTATATTTTTAGTTGAAAGAATAGCGATTATTACGTGTTGTGTGGGAGTAAGTACTTGCGTTAATTGACAAGGAGCTAATACGTATTTCATAGTTCCCACACTATTATAAAACAGGTTCATCGTTCTGGAACCACCCCAGTTGTGTGATACGTATGATGCACACATATAGGTACTCATACTATTTACTCCTATATAACTATACACAAAATTATTCTTCAGCTTGAATACACGTATATTATATTATAGTATAAAATATATTATTTTATATGAGTATAAGTATATGGTTTTAAACTGTTGTAGGTAGGTGCTTATACAAAATTAATAATTTGTTGTGACCTGACTATCTATATTGTTTTATAATTTTATAATTCAAATACTGATTTAGGTTACGTAACAGTATACAATAATTATAAAATTAAAGTAGGTAATTATTTTTGATTAAAATAAGTATTAGGCAGTGTCGTACGCTGGATTTTTCAATGGAGGGGATGCTTTAAAATTAATAATTACTCACAAGATTAGGTTTGAATAATAAAGTAAGTGCTTTCTTAGTTTTTATCGACACAACATATACAATTTTACATAAATATATATATTTTTAAAACTATCATAGACAATTTTATTTTTATTTTAGCCAGTAATAATTTCAGACGTTTAAGTGAAGTATTTGAAAATGTGTGTACTACTTCGATTTCTGTCAATTGTTTTATTTTATTTATTTATGTTGGATATTATATGGCTAATTCATTAGAACGTATATGAATATACGTCCTTGCTTACTAGTTTACTACATTTGAAATTTGATAAATATAAATAAAAAAAGGTCGGCAAGTTGGTACCGCTCTGCTGTACAGTATGTGTCGAGTGTGTCACTTTCATGGATGTATTCAATTTAAATTCAATGATATAAATCATTGTATACGAAAAACGATTCTTAGTCTGTCAGCCTACATAACTAAGTGTATTCTATGATATTATTGCTATTAAAATCATTCATATTACTATTAATAATACAGTAGGTTGAATTAATTTTTGCAGAAAATATCCAATGTCTAATTTCAAACGCTCATAAACAATTTGATTGACTTTCCGGTAATTTTTTTTTTTTAGAAAGGTAGAAAATTTAATAGAGATTCCTTCTGTTGAATTTTTATAGAAAATTTTTTATAAAATTACTAATCAAAAAAAAAAATGCAAAGTTTTGTGATTTTTACGTATTTTTTCGAAATTTAAACTTAAGATGCTTATAAAAATCTATTGAAGACTTACGCTTAACATGTTTTTTAACTACCATTTACAAAACAGCTTATGAGGAACCTTGTATTAAATTTTTATACCTTAGGTATTAATTCTCAAAATGTTATACATTTTTCGCAACAAAATAGTTTATATATTTTCGTGATTTTAACGGATTTTGTAAGAATTTGAACTTTGAACGCTAATAACATTTTTTAATGTTTTACTGTTTTCTTATCGAGTTTTTATTTAAGTAAAAACGTGCGTGTTTTAGTATTTTGTACCAAGGATAATTTGAAAATATTAAAAAAATGTTCGGAATGGTATGCGGATGTAACATTTAAATCTGCTCCACCACTTTTTAAACAGTTTTTTTCCATACTCTCATTGATATACAGTATAATGACTCACAGAACAAAACAAGCTTACGATATTTTGTTTAATTTTGTAGCAGATGAACTTGGAGAGCTTTGTATTTCATTAAATATATACTTCCATTAACTAATAATATACATATTTAAGTTTTTTTTTACTTATATCAATTTTATTAAATTATACATATTTTTATTATTTTTATCAATTCTATTATATATTAATATAACAATATTATATATGCTTGAAATATATTATTTATTCATAACTAAATTACTGCTATATTTCATGCTAGCGATATGTATACTGGCGATATTTATTCTATGCGATATTTTGGTCACGCGATATTTTACCGGTGATATTTTGTCAGTGATTCCAAAATAACTTACTCAATTTCGTGATTTTGATGGATCTTGTAAGAATTTGAACTTTAAACGCTTATAATAAAAAATCTGACTAACGATTTTTGATTTTTCTTAATTTTGATAAGTACTATTTATGATTGACATTATATCAAATTTAAAAAAAATAGAAAATTTCAATTTTTTATTAACAGCTCAAAAAACGTCAAAATATTTTGTAATGATATATGATAATGCTTAGTTCAAATTTCAAATTTCTAAAGTTTTTAGTTTTTGAGTTACAGCAAAATAAAGAAATTGGTTTTGTCATAAAGTGGTTTTGCGTACAAATTCACCTTTTCCCCTAAATTTTGGTTGGTTTTTCCTGACTGAAAACTACTGGGAATTTTTAACTTTTGATCCCCTAAAGTACCAACTAGATGCAATTCGCGACCGAAAGCTAGGGACAAAGTTGATAGTCAGAGCATTTTTACTGCTCCAAAACGTGACGACAGACACAAAAAAAACCAACATTGTAAAATCGTTACATTCATCTCTCCACTCAGAATCTAAAATTATACGGCAATAGGTTGGGATGAAGGAGGCTACATCACGTAAGTCCCCCCCCCCGGGTATACAAATGTTATTAGGCATGCGTTTTAATTTTTTAATGGCTTAAGTAATCTTGTTTTTGGGTTTCTATGTACTTTACATATATTGAATTTGTATATTTGTATTGAAAGCACCTATTTAAATTGTCCTAATGAAAACCTTATTTGTGTTTTGAAGACTTGATTTTATTATAATAAAAAAAAGTATAATAAAAGTTTGTGTCATTTATGGGAGTAGCTATTATATAGATATGCCTTAGGAAGTTATAAGTGTCATATTTTACATAATATTGGTAGGTATCTGTAACATAGTTAGTTTATGAGATGACATTCTTAAGTTTACTTAGCATTGTCTAATTATCTATTTTCTCATATGGACCTATCATGAGCTAAGTGTATTTCATTTGATGTTTCAATTTTAAACTAAATATATATATATTACTCATAGTCATAGACCATAGTTATTAAAATTTTGTTCAAGTTCTTTAATAATTTGATTAAAATTGTTTTTAGTATGGTGTATAACTTATTCTATAATATGTATAGAATTAACAAATAAATATTTCTTTCCGGTAAAATAAATGTAATAGGTACTTATAAATTGCTTTACTATATTTCAAATAGGTATATATATTTATGTGTGTGTGTTTTTTTTATTGAGTTCTGTTATATAATATGAATATATGTATCTGTATTTGTATATTGTGTATCTTAACGTTCAAAGTTAATATACGCTGTCAATATCAAACAATTTTTAGCTAGTTCAAGGATTTTTATTAAAATTGTTTTTTGTTGGAAGTTTTTTTTTAAAGGTTCAAAGTATTATTTAAAGTTAATGAATGAATTTCTAGTGAAATTTATTTTACGAATTGGACCACAAATATTTGGATAATTACGCCTTTTTATGTCGTTTAGATTTTCTGTCTATAATTATCTTTGTATTAGAAGAACAGTATTAACATTATTAAGACCAGTGTAAGCACATTTCAACATTTTGAATAATATATTGTAGATTTGTAGGTACTCGTAATATATGGGTACAGTAAATTTGTTCTCAATACATATTCACTCTCGAAAATAAAGTAAAATAACCAAAATATTTTTAATATTGTTTTTCACGGCGTCTTTCTAATAACAATTTTTGTAAAATTAACTATTGATTAATGCCCGTATTAACTATTATACTTCTCAGTTAGTATTTAATATTTATTAAAAATTAAATTTTACGTACGTAAATTACCGTAAATCATATTTAATGTAATGATTAACAAATCAATTTATTTATCGAGTTAAAAATTATTGGGTACTGTTATATTTAATTGCATGTAACTAAAAATATTGGTAACACTTTAAATGCATTTAATTTTAATTATAGTGTTTATTACTTTGAGCTGTAGATTGAAATATTTAATTATACTTATTGCTTATGAAAATTATTCACTTTAATAGCTAAATTATCACATGCACAAGATTTATTATGATATTGTTTTAAAAGATTATTATTATTGGGATAAGGTAGGAATATCGTATAATATTAGGTATTTCTATTACATTATGTAATCCAAAAACTTCTTTAGATTCGAAGTAGAGCGATGATTGTATTGATTTTACTACAATGTGTGTGTGTATTTTTTAATTTTTTATTATTATTTACTTTCTGTAAAAATGTTTTCTTGTAGACAAAATTCTTTGATTTTCAACTTCAGTATAATCTTTTTTTTGTGAGAAAGTGAATCTAGTAGGTACTTTTAAGATGTCTAAATTGAAATGCCCAGTCGTTTTTTTAAATTTAGTACAAGCCTCCTCATAGGTTGTTAATAATAGGTACCTATTCAAAAATATTATAGATACATAAGCACGGTTTTCTTATAAATATTTTAAGTTCAAGTTTTGACAAAAATCATCAAAATTGGCGAAAATTCGCAAATTATTTTGTAGTTAAAAATTTATAAAATATTTAATCTCCGATTCTGATCAGAGCTGTTTAGTTTTCAAATATTATTTTCTTGGGGTACTTGAAACTTTTTAAATGTATTCTAATAATACATATATAATAATACATATAACTTTCGTGTCATCCGCCATATTTTCGGAAAAAAATAATTTAACCTACTGTATTACTAATAGTAAAATGAATTACTTGAATAGCAATAATATCATAAAATATACCTAGTAATATAGGCTGACTCATAAGTCTTTTTGTTGAGACTCATTTTTCGTATACAATTATTTTATATCATTGAATTCAAATTTAACACATCCATTACAGACTTTATTAACAGTAACACATGACACCCAATTGTCCTATTTTTTTTTTGATTGATTACTGTCCATCGATATTTTATATCATATTATGTAACTTGATATAAGTATTGTAGGAGTGTACAATTGTATAAAAATACTCAACATAGTATATGGTATTATTTGAATTATAATTTCATCCCCGGTTTCATCTTATGCCTGTATTTTGTTTAAAGTAATTTTAATTTAAAAATGGTAAGAATAATATAATAAAAAAAATGGCTTTTTCTTGAAATAATATTTGTGGTGTATATTAATAGATTTGATAAGTAGTACTCAAAAATAAAACATAACATATTTTTATAATGCAGCATGAAACTTGGTTGGCATTAATCCACATAACTTTACATATTTTATTCTTGACCATACTATAAATCGCATATTATTCTCCTCAATATTTCTACCTAAGAATGATAATAAACACGAAATTGGTCACAAACAAAAATGTTGAATACAAATTAAATTTGAGATTGGAATATTGTCCCAAGAAAGTTCCATATTATATTAGTACTTGGCTTCTACTGTTGAATAAGATTAAAATAACCATTATTTAAGTGTGCCAACTTAACAGTTTTAGTTTGAAAAAATTGGTTTTGCCTATATTAAAATTACTTTTTCACAAGCATTGATCATATTGATATATGATTTGTCTATGATTATTTTAACTAATTTCTTTATGCGCATGTTAAGTTACATGTTTTTCTATACCTACAATATTCAAATTAAATTTATCAATATAATAATTATGTTGTACCTATTAACTAATTTAAAACAGTTATAACTTATAATTTAAATTAATTTTAGTACTGTTGATTCCTACTAACTTAGATTATAATTCAATATATTAAAGAAATACAAGGTAAAATATTGGTTTTGCTGATGATTATTAGTTGCGGTTTTTATTTTTGGAAATTGGGGGTTGGCTTATAATAGTAATTGTATAGCCTAATCAAAGTTTAAATTTTAGTATTTTAAAATTATATACAGGCATATAATATATTATATGATGTATTGACAGTGTTAATTAATTTATATATACTAACAATAGTAATAACAATTATAATTTTAGTTTTTATTGTTTATTGACCCAAGAGTCATCGTCTTAGTGCACAGTAAATAAATAAATAAATAATGTTTTATTTTTGATCGAGTTTAGTGTTCCTAATGGGTAGCTCCTTAAAAAACTCTTTCATGCCTGTAGCATACTATTAATTTATAAACCTATGGAACATTTCGTGGTTTAGATTGTTAATTTCAAATAAGAATTAAAATATTTTTTTTTCTTATTGTTGTGTACGTTGAAAATAACACTATATTTGGTATGCTTATATAACCTTATAACATTATTTACACACATTTATTTAACAATTATTTTGGTCTTATCATTTTACAAAGTATACTATTTTATTTTATTTTATTGTTAAATGTTTTCGATGTTTACACATCTGGCATCTAATAATTTATGCAAAGTAGGTATACCTACATATTTTAAACGTTGTTTAGTCATAAATAGTTTATAACTACTATTCATATTTAAAACAGTCAATTAAAAACATTTTTAAATTTTAATAACAAATTGGTGAATTAAACTTTTTGTCTTACACATTTATATTCATTATTAATTGTTAACTCTCCCACAGTGAATCTGACTACGTAATTTATAGCAGGTATGTCATCAAAAAGTTCGGACGAACACGTGATAAAAGAAATAAAAGATATTTAGACCAGCACAACCTTATATCTATTTTAAAGACATTATTATTCTAAATTAATAAAATAAACGTGTTTGATTTCCTGTCTAAAATTTAAATAATATTTGATTGTAATATTAATATTTACGTTCAGCGAGAGAGGATGAGTGCATAGAAATTAGAAACCTTAATAGTAGGTACTATATACACCCCACTACAACACTAACTGCTCAGGATATGGTATTTCAATAGTAAGGACTACGCTTGTGTGATAATAATATTTTCCAATGAACGGAGTATAATTAGCAATTACTATAAACTATTTTATTAAAGTTAATAAGTCTATAAGTAATCTATAAGTATAGACAACATTATTGTTATTTTTTAGTACCTATTGGCAATTTCAATTTGTTCTACACTGTGTCAGAAATTTCGTATACATAATATTATAACGTGGCCGCGGTAAGAAATTGTTGACATTCTTTTCTGTGTGAAGTTTAGGTAATATATCTTGAAAACGTATTGTATATAGTCTATCGTTGTGTAGGTCCCTTACACTGTAATACTGTACGACACCCATGTAGAAGCATGTTTATTCTAAAAATCACGTTCTTTACCAGGAAATTCGATACCACAAAAGAGCTGCCCTAAATGTGTGTGTATTTTATAGGTTTCGTTCTTTCGGTTCAGAATTATGTATTACAATTCTCTTTAATGTTATTTATAGTTAAATATCGAAAATTGTATTATTTTTGTCGAATATAAATGTATAAAGTATACTTAAATAATTATTCGATACGTTTATAGTAACGTAATTACTAACTATTGAATCAAAAAGTATAAAAATTAATCTCTATTTATGCGTATGCACACATTCACGTGTGCATCGTATCAGCTTCTTTCGTCAGTCATTTGAATATACACATATAAAAGTACAAGAATGTTGTCGACAGTGCCAAAACGAAAATATCTTTGGTAGAGAATTACATAAAGAAAATGTTCCATGTCTCAGAATCTTGGCCTGTATGTTCGTGCATACAACGCCTAGTACAATTATTATTGTACCTACACAAGTAGGTTTAGGTTCCGGGCTAATAAACAATATTGTATTAACCAATTTTTATCAGGTGATATCATTCGAATCCACTTTATATGTTTGTCTACTGTTCGTGTAAAATATCAAAAAAAAAAAAAAATTGTGCTTGAAAGACTTAAGTTGTACAATTTTAAATGAATAATTTAAAAATAAATATGAATCTGTTTAATTACCAGTATATTGTGTCTTATAACTTTTTTCTATTGTTAACAAGATGACGGTGGTGGAAATATTTCTCACGAGGCTAAATTGCTCTGTAGGTTAGTGAACTTGATACATTGGCGCTTGTTATTTTGACTCCGTGTACTATATTAAATTCTATTTTTTTTCTAAGGATTTGGTTTTTTACTATTATTTCCAGTCATAGATCCAACCGTCACAGATAATGTGATCTCATTGTGTACGTAGCATCCTGTTGATTATATGTAAATATAATATAAATCCTGTATTTTCAAATCAAAATTCGCACATTTTTTTATGTTGAAATGTATTATCTTATAGTAATGATTAATCGGTGGTTCAGAGTACAGTTGGAAAAAATATTCAATTTTCAAATTGTTTTATATGTTACAAATAAGAATAGCTTTCTATATTACTTATTAATTATTGTACTAATTATTATAATTTTAAATACAACACAATGCTATGTAATATGAATAGTTAGAGTTGTACGAATATAATAAAGCTATATTTTCAATTATAAATCTAAAAAAAAATACTTTTTCTGTTTATTTTTATTTCCCACGCCGTTTTAATACACAATTAATTAATTATATTTTTTCCCTATCAAGTATTTAAAGTGTTCATTAATACTTGTACTTATTGTCTTTAATTTAATTTTTTTAATTTTACTGATAGGTACTTAAGATCAAGTTTTATGATCTTGAAAACTGTTGAATATAGTTATTTAAAATAACTTAGTAAAACACTTTAAATTACAATTATAAACATATTTATTAATGTTACTAAACTAAACAATATAGTTTTATAGTACCTAACTGTATTGTCCAATACAGTTGTAGTAATATTAATATTTTTAATGGTACTTATTTTATTTTAACTAAAGTGGAATTTAATGTATTTTTATATGCACATATGAGTAAACAATAGTCAATTTGCATGACGTGTGGTTGTAAATGTTTTATAGTATCATTGATCCAGTTCTATAACTACCTATAGAAAAGTCAACGTCTTCTACTTTTAGTTACGCCCATGGATTATTGCATCTAAAAGTTAAATTACTTTAGCTTTTGAATAATTTATTATATACTTTAGTGATTATAATAATTATATATTGTTTGCATATTTCTTGGTTAATCATTTTTTAAAAAATAATTATAAAATTATAAAATATACCTATATTTTTTTAAAAAATAAATATGGCATATAATATGAACCCTGTACATAGTTATCAATAATACCTACATATTATATTGTTTAGTTTTTATAGAATCAATTTTTCATATGAATTTTATTTAACTTTTTTAAGATTAGATACCTGTTCATTGTATGCATTTGTGTTTTTTTTAATGAATATACACTATACAGGCAAGATACAGATACTATGAGTGTAAGGCAATTGACTCATTTCGGTGCAAGATAGTAAATGTTGTGTTTAACAATTTCAAAATTAACTTATGTCACCCCGTTAAAAAAAAAGATTTTTTTGAACGTAGGTACTTCGAAAATAATTGTGCTTACTTGTATTTATTCAAACATATTTTATGGTTGGTTGTCAGTAGTTTATCCTTGTGCTTAGATATATTGTTAGCATACAACACTATTGAACTCTTCAAAGCATTCAGAATAGATTTCCTATTTTTAAAGGTTCCTAGATAGCTTAACTATTTCACATGTTAAAATTAGTGCGAGGTGAGAATAAAATTGAATTAATAGTATAATTTTTGTTTTATAGTTTTATTAGGTTCGGATACTTGCTATTTTATTTCATTTCTAATTATTGTTACACTTGTGTTATTTTAATAATAAAGCTTCCACATGTCTAGAAACTGGCAATGGACCATGTGATGCTTGTAGATTATTCTGTCAGGGGTCATTGAACTTTTATGAAGTGTCCTTAATTCTTCAACGGTGTTATAGATACAATTTATTGATCATATAATAATAGCGGTATGGCGGAATTGTGACAGTCTAAAATTTTTTTTTTTTTTCAATTTATAAGTATACAAATTATAAATTTAAGAATATAAGAATAACTACCCATTTTGGGCACCATCAGATTAAAATAATATTTAAATACATATGATTAAAAATGTAATTATAATATTTAAATCATTATTTTTAATGTAAGTTAAATTTGTTGTAATATTTGGACATTTAAAAATATGTTAGCCTTTGAAATATATTTGAAATATATTACTTAATATAATTAAACCACAATAGTTTGATTATTTATGAATTAATTTAAACGTTAAAGTCTTTTAACTCAAAAACTACAAATTCTAATACCAATATAAAGGTATATTCAATAACTTGTATAACTATTTTAATACAAAGTTATACAGGTATTGTATTATGCTTATATCTAATTATGAATTATCTACTTAAATTAAACTTTATTACTTATTGGTACATTTCTTAATTTTTTTGTCTTTGTGTTAATAAGTAGTCAAAGCCTATAGTTTACGCTCGTAATAGTTTTATAAAAAAAAAATGTGATCTTTAACTACTGTAACCATTACTAATTCGTTACGGCCAATTGGGTATATGTTCTCAAACTAAACTAATATTGATAATGGTTTATTATTATCATTTTTTTTGAAAATAATTAATCGACTCGGATATTGACATTAAATATTGAGTGAGTTACTATTTTGAAAAATTTTAATAATCGATGTTAGCTTGACAACAAGGTATTAGTAGCGTAAACACAATATACCTGGCATAATATGTCATTGGTATTCAATTAATAATTATATTGGTTATATAACTTATATACTTATATTTCAAAATAGTGATTGGTAGACCGTTAATATATAACTAGTATTTAGTAGGAAAAACCTTATTTAAGTACCAAATTATTTTAATTTGTTAACAATTGTATGGTCTAATTTATATGACGCGGAAACGTATTACCTAAAATTTAACTAAATTTTAATAAATATCCATTTCATATTGAAAATACAGAAGCGGATACAGAAGCCATAACGAACTTAAAGTAATCACTTAAATTGGCCATGCACTTATATAGTATGTTTAAAATGGTGCTGTACAGCTGTCATATTTAGTATATAAGTATAGCTATGCTTCGTTAATTGGTTATTAGTCATTAGTCATTAGAATTATTGTTGGTTCATATAAATTATCTTTCGTAATTTAAATTTGCAAATATGGTGTATTAATTAATTTATACTTTTTTGTATAGAATATTGATAGACATAAAGTAAATGTAATAATACAATATGTTATTTGTGGTTTGACTTGTATAGGTACCTAGTAGCAGTGGAACTCACCACTCCCACAAAATTACTTTTTATTGTGTACGTATTTTATGTTATAAAATATAAATAATATCAATGAAACCAGAATATTTAATTGTTATTATTTCACTAACATACAATTAAAAAATCGTAAAAAATTCATTATATTGTTCTTTGGCGTTTTATTCTTAATACTTTTAATCCCAGTTTTAGTTTTCATTAATTTTGAAGTTATATTAGTTAACACTTAATGTAACATAAGAATAATTTTTATGATACCTAAACGTATGTATTATCTTAAAGGCTTAGTATATTGTTAGTTTAGAGCGCATTTGTTTAAAGATGGAACGAAGAGTTTTAAAATGGTTCTGGTCGACACTTTCTTTAAAATTAGACACTAACCTTCCTTCGTCTCACAAGTTGTTTAGCCAGTTTTTCAACTTGTCTATATACAGCCGAAGTGATGACTTAAATGCATTATATTGTTCTATATGGTTACACATATAACGATAAAAACCAGTTTCCCCTATACCAGGGTTTTGTTAGTCGTAAACCCTCTTAGAATAATTTTATACTACTACTATTTCAAATATGTCACTTTTATGTCAACGACTTTTAGCTGTTAATGGATAAAAGGATACGATTTGCATTATGATGGTTTGGAATAATATTAATAAGGGGTGTTATCATAGTTTAAAGGTTTTTATATTTTATTCTTACTGTACCTATATTTGTGTATCCTGTCGATAAATGTAAAAAAAAATACAATTTACATTTTAGAAAATCAGAACTATATTATATTATAACAACAAAATTATTCATCAACTCATTAATAGTGCAATTAATGATTGTAGTTTGTTTTGTGCTAATGGCTAATAAAAAAAAAATAATAAAAAAAAAAAAGATTGTAGCCTGCAGTAGGGTAGTTTAAACTGTATAAAATAAGAAATAAAATATAATAATATCAATGCAGGTACCTGTAGAGATGTATACCTGTACCTATATTATGGTCGTTATTTTTTATTTACCTATATTATGAATTAAGATGTTTTTTTATTGAAATAATAGTTGTTAAGTTAGTTTAAATCTTTCTGAAATATAATTGTATCATTTGAATTGTTATTCCATTTTTTTTCAGAAAAACGTCAAAATCGTCACCGTTGCATATGGCGGGCGTCAATAACGTAAGTACATATGATAATGCACCAGAAAATTCCAATAACACAGTTGAGCAAACTAACAAGGCTGATGATTCAGACGACAAAGATGATTCGTTGCAGAACGTCATCGACAATGAGCTGTCCAAACGTTTTAACGAAAGTGAAACTCCAGCCAATCGTGTTAAATGCAGTGTAGATATAATGCTAGCTGCAGAATCAATTCATAGTGACAGTGTTAGACAATCTAATGACATGGAATACGTAGACCTCACGTCCTTAAAATCGAACGAATACCAAATCCAAAAAGACACAAGTGAGCTTTTTCTGTTGACAGAAAAACAACATACAGAAGAGACTAGTGACACGGGTCTCAGTTCTGAAATCGTTTTGGAACTTAAACAAGATATTGATAATGATGGTCCATTATCTGATACTATGAGTAGTGGATTCGAAGAAGATGGTATAACAAGGGAGCTTGTGGACGAGGATTCTTCACGTGCAGAATTAGAGGAACCTCGTATTTTTACTAGACCCTTGCCGGTTGACGAGGCAGATAATGTAACTGAATTGGTATTTGATACTTGGACCACGGTTGATGAGAATGTGGGATCAGAAATTAAAAAAATCGAATCAAATGGTTATGAAGAAAATTCGGCCATTGACATCAGTACTGCTAACCTTAACCAAGCGTGTTTTGATATTAATACACCAGCCATAACTAACAGTGTTGTGAGTTTTTGTTTGATTAATATTTAATAATTAATATATATATAGGTAGTGTTAGGTATAGTTTTGATTACTATAGATACTTACATACTTTTTAACTAAATTTAAAATATTTAACTGTTTTTTTTTTTAATTTTAACATTGATACGTATAATTATACTTTTGTGTAGGAACCTAATATAAAAATAGGCAATGAAATAAAATGGTTTCGTTTGATTCATAATTCATTAGTGTGTGACGACTGACGTGTAATCAACCACAATTCCGACAGATGACATGAATTGTGTGCAGGGCTATGTACTCGGCTATGTTATAAATTATACTATCATAGTCTTTTGTGTACCTATACAAAATCCCAAATACATTTCAGTAATCTCTATTTTTGAAAATTATTTAGTTAAAAAGATCTCGTTTTAAAGTATTGATATTTATAGTGTGTTTGTTTGGAGTTATCATTTAAAATTAAAATCAATTAAAAACTATATGTTGGTTTTATTTTAACTTATTTTATGTAATTTATCCATACTTTTTTAAGTTTTTTATGGTAGGGTATGTATTTGAAACTTTATGTGATGTGTTTATTTTGATCCTATCTAATACTAGTCCAAACTTAATGTTGGTTATGCACATCGAATACCTATAGCGTGAAAAATTGTTCATGATACCGGAAATATGGTCTTGCCAAATATTGTTTGAATTTACAATGTTTTCATACTCATTTCCCATCTCTTTGTTAGCCGCTACTAATGAAAATTGCTTTTTATTTTTATAAAATTATATTTGTATATAATGTGTATATATATGAGTGTAAAAACCCGATCGCCACTCAAAAGCCAAGCTGAATCTTATAACAATTGTTCTCCGGGTTTTCAATACATTTTAGTAGCAACATTGTGAATTTGTAAAGTAGGTCAGAATTGATAATATTAGTGAAAATGAAAGCGATTATTTTTTTCAACCTAAAATGTTTAATACTTGAACAATTTGGTCGTTGCTAGTGATCTAAATCGTCGATTAAGGGACACTCGCGTTTTGGGTTTCTTTCTTACAAATATGCATTTATTAGTAGATCCAATTTTGTGTTGTTAGTATTAATATTTAAGTGAATATTTATATACCAACTTAAAAGTAAGAACATTATTTTCGGCGTTTTATTAGATGTTTTTAGGATTTTTAAATTTTTAGGGGAGTCTCGAGTATATGCGTATTACAATATTATTTATAAATGCTCATAACCATGTTATAATATAATCATGTACCTTTATTACTCGCTTAAAATGTAAAATATCGTAAAAAACTGACAGACAAACACAGAAAATTGTCTTTTTTTATGTTAGGGAATAGCATTTTACATAATATCAAATACCTATAGTCTATACCTATACTAATATATTTAATAAGAGAATAATAATCATTTTTTATACTATTAAATAAAAATTGTAACCTAAGGTTTTGTCTGGTGATAGGGCTTTGGTAACATACGTATAATAAGTGGCGTATTTAAAATTTTTTTTTTTTTTGGTGGGGGGGGGGGTTAATATTAAAATTACATAATATAAATAAATATTCTCTTTCTCTGTACCTACGTAGCAAGTTATTTATGACTTATTAACCTTTTTTTCTGGGGGGTTAGCGAGCCGGGACCCCCCTCCCGTAAATACGCCACTGCGTATAATTATAATATATTAATAATTTATTTATCAGTACAAAATCATGATATCTTTATAATTCCTGTATGTATTGGTACAATATACATATAATATGTTTGGTTAGGTTAATATGGTTTAAAGAACTCGTACAATTAAATTTAACTGCGTAAACAAATATCATATTTTATCGTATCTAGTTAAAAAAAAAATTTCAAAATTAAAATACAGTACTTTAAGTACTTAGTTGCAATAATTTATTGTAAAATGTCTTATAAGCTAATCTGAGCTGTGATTGAAATTATTTATGTTGACATTTCTATAAATGTCTCTAAAAATGTCTCTTTTTGGGTTGTTATCAGATTTGCATTGGTCTTTTAGTTAGTTTTTTTTTAATAAAACATAGTTTATGGGTGTGCAATTATGGTAAAGGTATTGTAATTTTGTTTAACAATAATTTCATAATAGCTCTAGTAGAATCGAAAGGTTATAATATACTTTAAATGTATTTACTTTTATTTATTTAGTTTCAAGATTACTTAGATAGGTACTGTAATTTATTATAAAATGTTATTTTGTCAGAGCAGAAAACCTAAATAAGACTTTTACGCACTACCTGTAGTAGTAGTTCTTATGGTGTGGTGCACGTTTGTCATCACGAAAGATGCGATATTTAGTATGAGTTAAAAAAAAAACAAGTAGACTGTATCTCGTAGGTACGTAAACACTAAGTGGGGATTGACCAGAAACAGGCGACATGATGTATTTCAAATCCACACATTGCTTCAGGTTACCGTCACGGTGTTCTTCCCCTATTGTCCATTATACCATTGTATACCGGGGGCAACAATTGACTAGAAATTATATAATCTTCTTGTAGTAGGAAATTTATGACTGTTTTCAATCCATTTTTGTTCTAAAAACGCACAGGAAGTAATAGTCGTTTAATGTTTGATTGTGTTTTGGCAGACCGAAGTAGTGTCGGAAACGACGACCGAACGCAGAACAGTAAAGAAAAAGTCCTCTACAGCCGGTGGTGAGGCGTCTACCACGGTTGTCAAGACCAAAAAAACCAAAAAGTCGAAAAAATCTGACGAAAAAGAAAATATATCTGTAGTGAGTGTTTACAAAAATTCTAAGTTTATCCGCTATTATATTTATTTTGTCTCCTTTAAAATGTACTAAGTATAATATAAATAACTTTTCCTATTGGTGCACCAATGTGAAACAACCATTATTGTTCTTACTCCTACAAGGTAAAAACATAACCTCTTTCTTCTTCGAGCTCACATATATTATTTTATAAAATTTGTTTGTATTGTCTTTAATTAACAATGCGTGAATCACATTTTAGTTTAAAGTTTGTTTTCGGTTTTAATTTGAAGCTTTTTCTTTATATTTGACGAGTGTAATTAATTCTATCATTTGTTTGTTTTGAAAATGTATTATTTATTATTAAACAACATAGTTTTGCTGTAATGATTTTGCAAAACAAAAAGTCTTATAGTTCTAACTTGTAAATAATTTTTTTTATAACTATTAGTCAAATGATAATTTTGGTATTATGCTTTTCAATAGAATATGCTATCCTACAAAAATACTCTATAGGTATGCTTTTTCCGACGTCATATCTGCTTTTATATAGATTTAATAGTGTTAAGTTTTGCCTATTATGTGTGGCTTTTGTAGAATTTAAATGGCCATTTGACAAATGAAATGAAAAATTGTCAATACGACGATTATATTGTCGAGGAAGATGACTTATCTAACGTATGCGTCCGAGACCTCGTAAGTATTTGAAATTATCGTTTTACTAAATTTAGTATTTAAATATTATATTATGGTCGTTGCTTGAGTTAAGGCTCTAATTCCGTAGATATTTGTTTCTCAATTAGTAACTGTAACAGTACAATGAGATTTTTTTTTCGTTTACAATAGTCCATTTGGGTGCAAGCATTTACATTGTCCGAGAATTAATTGGATGTTGACCTTGGATTTCTCATATATTTTCTTTTGTATCTATAGTATTCTGTCGTGAAATTAGTTTTGAAGTAGTTAGTATCAGATAGGTAGGTACCTACATTGGTAGCAAAGATTCCTGAGTAACGTTTCATTAGAAAATACCGTTCACATAGGAGAAACATTTTCATTTTATATGTAAAATAAAATATGATGTACAACTGTACAAGTAGGTACACCATTGTACAATGTTGAATGTTCATACATACTGACCAAAAAAAATCTAATACCTTATTAATTTATTTTAAAGTGTTACATACTTAAGACTTTGTTAAAAAGTATTATATATTTTATATTAAATCTTGGTTTAGAAAATTGTATATTGTAGGTACATTATAATGTAGTAAATATCTGTATATTTGTTTGTTTTTCAAAACAGAACTCGAATACCTACTATCTATATATAGGCTACATCACGGAGTGATATAATGCTATTTTTTTTTCTATAAAATATAATTTTTTTAAATTTCAAGATTTAATGTTATTATTTGTTATTAAAATCTAAAAGAATATAAAAAAACGTGTAAAATATTTTTAAAATTGTATTTTTTTTACTGTAAATATTGAATTATTCGTGATTTGACGACTTTTTCATATTGCTTTTGAATTATTCATTTGGCTGGATAAACTAATTGGCTCTATGTTTCATATATCTACCTTCACATTAGTTTGACTTCGTTTTATCTAATAATATCTGTGCATCATAAGTCATTACCTCATATGGTTCGTTCTACTTCTGAGCAAGATTCCTATATTGAGAACATACTGTGTTGTGTCATCAACACGTTTAGAATAGTAACGAATGAGTTATAAAATATTAGTTATCTTACTTTGCGGTTGTAGTAAATGAAATGAGTCAGTCTAAATCTCTTCGTTACTAATAATATACATTTTTGTCATCATATTTTTTTAAACGAATCACGTACATATTATTGATTTATTTTTATTTATTTTAAATAGATGATAACTTACAGTATGTATCAAATTATAATACAACAATGAAATATTTCATTTTGTTTCTTAAAAATTTTAATTAGGTAGGTATATTTGAAGTAAATTCTTTATTCGTTATTTGTATCCCTTCCATACAATTAATAAAATTACACAAGTGTAGGGTACTATTTATAATATCGCTTAATGTTTAGCTATCATACGCGTCATCAAAATGTATGACACATGTTTATTTTTATTTTAAAAAATGTTGCTTACATTATTTGCTATGACTCAATTTGGTTTTAAAAAATCAAAACACAAAAAATTAACACTGGAGTTTCATATAGTTGTTTATTAAATTTCCCATGCTTTACTTTTATAAAAACGTTAACATGTGTTTTTCAGAAGGGTAAAAATTATATGTTGTCTTAAGCATTCTCTGATAGTTTTATTCAACCGGAAGTTTGAAACGGAAAATTAAACAATATATAAAAAACACATACGAGTAGGCAGGCCGCACCTTCGCCTGAATTCAATAATCGAGATTACCCATCTAACTATAGTTTGTTTACACTTCATACTAGCGTACTCCTCCTAAAGAGCTAATAGACTTTAGTGTAATTAAATATTATTAAAATTTATACCATCCAGAATTTGGCTTGTCGTGAGGTTATCTATTTCTCTTGAAATATAAATTATACGAATAAAAAATAATTGATCTATAGTATTTTTTATTAGCTGAGATAAATGTGTTAAATTAACAATGGTTTTATTTAAGAAACACAATGTGTAGACCACAAACATTCTAAAATACTTGTTTATTTTATTTTAATTAAATATATTGCATTTCCCATGTACATGTATGAAGCTAATGTACTTAAACAATGAGCGACAAGGTAAAATGAAGCTTTGTATTTTTTTTATAGAAAACTTAGTCAGAGAAAGTAATTTTATTTTCATGTAATACTAATATTATAGATGACATTATATTATGTATAGTTTCTAAAATAAATGGTTTAATAATATTAATACATCTACCTATAACCTGGGTACTTACTAAAAATCAATTAAATTAATTCATAATTCAGAGTTCGCACGTTGTGTTAAAAAAATTACGCATTTTAGTTTTGTTTGAACTTCCAATTGTCTGCTTTGTTATGTTTTATTTTTATTTTTGTGTGTGCTTTGGTAGAAAAAATCCTATTGCGATGAAGCTAATCGAAAGTCCTCGGTTATTATACCAGAGGAGCCTGTACCCGCTTCTATTCCCATAGATGAATTGGTGAGTAAAATGTTGTATTTTTTTCTCCCTCTTCTCATCCTCGAAACAAATCAATGAGTTGCTTTTTGTGTATGTACGTGCTTTAATTTTTGTTGCATCTATGTGATTTGTGTATGCGTGTTTATTTGCTATTTGTTTTGTAAAGAAGCGAAATTTTGTTGGTGCCATCAAGAAACAACCATCCGGATGTGAAAACGGAATGATAAACGGTTGTTCGGTGAGTTATAGGTTCTTTAAACTGTTAAACCACTTATAACTATTATTAATGTTATACGTTTACTATGCTTTAGTATTTTGTTGTCATCTTGTTTGAATAATCAGTAAGGTCAAGGGATGTTATTTTAATGCACCTTTAAATATTGCATGTAATAGTAGTAGATAATAAACTAATATGGGGCAAATTGGTATTATGCTTTATAGTTCGCATGTTAATATTTACAATTCATTTGTTTATATGAGTACAATTTTAGTTAAAACTAATACAATCGTATGAAATCAAATATTGTTTTTCGAGGAATTAATAATAAATAGGTACGTATAAAGAGAGTACTAAAAACATATTTAATCTATGTCCTGCTGAATTCTTATTACTCAGATCCATTAACAGGAATATCGTGAACATTAATGATACAGCAGAGTATATGTATATATTCATAATTATAAATTATTGTAATAGGTATTCAATTTCAAATTTAAATTGGTATATTTATACCCAGATAATGATAATCACAATGACTCAGTAAATATATTGAAAACATAACGCTGCGATTTCGTCATCGTATAATAGCGGATTTTATAAGACGCTGAAATGTAATTTTATATGTTATTTTTATTATGAATTGTTTCTAGCCTGTTAATATTTAAGTTAAAACTGTTTGCTGAGTTATATAACCAGCATAATATGTTGTTTTTAGTATAAATGTATACTTATTTGACGTTTGGTTTGGATGCGTTCAGTGTCAATCTTTTGAAGTTCAGTTCAGTTTAATTTGTCAAACAGTTAATGTTTTTTTTAGAATTTTGACCGTGAGCTGGAATAAATTCAAAATATTATGTATTAAACCAGCAATTCTGATTTTTTTAAAGTTATAATTAAAAATAGTATTAAAAAATATTGTTATGGTTTATAGTAATTACATTTTTTTATCTAAACTTTTATTATAGTTATAAATTTAATATAATTAAATTGAACCAAAATTCTTTCGAAACATAAATTATAGGATACAATGCATCTTAGTGTTAATACCCTATTGAACTGGTTTACTTTGCTTTTATCTACATGTATGTTATTAATTTATAAAATATGTCTTACCGCATTTTATTATAATATTAAATATTTATATTGGTTAAAGGAAGCAAATACTTATTAAGAAATACATTTGAGAAAATTAAAACACTTTTATTGATCTTACAATTAAAAGAAAAATGTGTGATAAAATAATGTTTTGAATAAAATATTTTTATTCTCATCATAATTTCTTTATAGTCGCCAAAGTAATCTAAAATACTTAGAAAAAATACCAAATATCGTCAATTTGAATAAATTCATTACTAAAGAAAAATGGGGGTGAGCATGCTTGAAAAAACACCCTGTATAGAGCCAATTTAAACTTTAATGAAGTTAACCATAAAATAATCTATAAATTATTTCCTAACCTATTAATAACACACAAGTCATAGGTAAAACCAATTTTTGGCGCCTTTGTAATTAATTACATTTATTATGAATCCATTTAAACATATTTTATTACTAGTAGATATCAATATATCATTATTAAAAATTTAAGACATAGTACATGTTATATCTACATATATAAGGTATGTTTATATTTAATATACCTATTCTATAAAGATTCAATTAATCTAAAAGTGAAGTTTTGTAAGAGTATACTACATTAAAATTAAGAATAAAACTAAACGATAGATTAATAAATCTATATGCTGCATTTTACTGTTTAATAAATATTTAATAGTCCCTACCAAGTTGTCCCTTTATTTCTGATTTGTAATATTCTCAATTCTGTTTTACAGAATTAAAAAATAACATTTTATATTATTCTAATTTTTTTAACTTATGCTGATTCTTATATAATTAGTAAATATTTATTTAAGGGTTATGGTATTTTGTCAGTCTCCTGAAATTGTACTTCGTATTTAATTTATATATGTACAGTTAACATGAAAATGGTTAAATTTTTTTTAGAAATCAAGTTTTGGAAAATTTGATCAGTTGGAAAAAAAAATTATCCTTCAACAAAGATCTCCTACAGAATCTGAAAAAATCGATACTAAACAAGTATATTTTAACTCAACTCAAATGCATTTATACATATAATAAATTTTAAATACTATAATTATTGTATTAATTGGTAGAATGGTGCTATACGTCCGGAAGTTAATTCTGTGTGTAAGTCATGTGAGAAGACTGTGTATGCTATGGAGCAAATAAAAGCAGAACGTCAGGTTTGGCACAAGAACTGTTTCCGGTGCACAACATGCAATAAACAGTTGACGTAAACTAAAATTTTTAGATTATGTTTTATTAATTGAAGAACAGATAATGATTTTTGGCTTTTGATTTCAGACTCGATATTTATAGTAGCCACGAAGGTATATTGTACTGTAAACCACATTTCAAGGAATTATTTAAGCCTAAAGTAGTAGTCGAGGACGAAGAACCAAGTATGTTGTTATTACACTGTTATATTTATTACATTATATTATATTTATAAATACAGGTTGTAGGTGGATCGTGATTATGCTATCGAGGCATATAATAAAATTATAATAATTTTTAGTAAATAACAATACTTTTAAATATTTATAAGACTTTTCCCGTACAAATTAAATTTGAAAATAATTACAACTGTATTATAATTTTTTTTATAAAACATTTGAACTGCTATCGACATAGTTAGACGCAAGAAACCAGAAATGATAATACGTGAAAATCAGCCTTTGGAATTACCACCAGACGTGGTTAGAGGTATATAAATGGACAGTATAAAGTATTATAAAGTATAAACCCATCATAACGTGTGTGTGGTGTGTGTTGTCTTTATATGGTTTCTCGTATTTGTTTCTGTTTGGTTTTTTAGATTTTAAAATTCCTCTAATATTTAGTCGACCCCCGGTGTATTTAAACTACGTTTTAACGTTAAAAAAAAACTAAGAAGTTTTACTAACCTCAATACCCTATCCTTATATTTACGTAAATAATACTGTTTTAAATCGCTTCATTTTTACGTGATCATTCTATATCTCAGGAAAAAACGATATTTTTATTTTGAAATTTTAAACTACATTTATATTATATATTTTCATTGTTAATAGCCAGTAAGAATACCCGTCATACCCAGATACTCTCACGTTTTGTCTCCTTCTTACTTACGCATAATAACTAGTACATTTTACACAAAAAAGTAATTAAAATCAAGTTGTTTCTGGTTTAACATTTACGGGAAAAAGATAAAAATATTCGTTAACCTGTCAGTAAAACATAAAATAAAATGTACAGTTACTTTCCAAGATATAGACTGATTCACCATTCACATAAGAAAAATCTCAATGTATGTGTTATGAAACAATCAATTTGTTTCCAATTTATTAAAACATTTAATTTGTCGTCTTGATGTAGGAAAAAATAAACCATTCTAATTCTACAGACGTATTAATCAATTTCTTATATTTTTAGCAAGTGATAAACCGGATTTGGGTTTAGAAGAATTGAGCTCTTTAAATGTGAAATCCCGTTTTCAAGCTTTTGAAAACGCCACCACTAATGGTAACAGTCACATGGAAAAATCTCCAGTCAGTGTTAAACGTTCACCAAGTATATTGAGTAAATTAGCTAAGTATGTTCTTTTATTTAACTCTTAACTAACAGTAAATTTGTTTCTCATATATTTATCAATAACAATTATTTTTGTCCAAATAGATTTCAGTCTAAAGGAATGGATGTAGGAGTTGCCAATGATGATCTGAATGGTGCATTCTTTGAGCCCTCATCAAGCAGTGACACTGAAGATGAAGATACCGGGAATGATATGTTAAAAAATAGTATTTCTAAAGAAAAACCAATGAGTTTTGATAAGATGGAGTCTGTTAAACGTAACTGGGAAATGCGCCGAGAAGAAATGAAAGAGGAACATAAACAAGAAATACAAAATATAAGGTCTAAATTATTTGCGGTTAGTCAAATAAAGTTATTTGTTGCACAATACATATTAAATTATACAGTATTCATTGTTTTCTATTATTGATTTTACAATAGTTTTAACTGTCTTAAGGTCTGATGACCCTAAATAATTGATTGAGTGGGTTTTACTATACTTTTATCTAATATTTATTAAAAATTAGAGTAGGATATTTAAGTTTTCATACTTATTATTAATTTAAAAAATAACTTGCATTAATTTTTTTTAGGGAAAACAAGGAAAAATGAAACAAATGTATGAACAGGCTGTGGCTGAAAGTGAACGTACTGGTGTTAAACGAGATATAAATATAAACAAATCTGACAAAGCTAAAGTAATCAAAGAAAAGTTTGAAAGGGGCGAAATAGTGAACACTGAAAGTAGTGATGTAGATGAAAACAATATTAATGTATCAGTAAATGATGATGAAGATGAAATGAGTGTTTTTGAAGCTGGTAAATATTATTTATACTCATTTTGTGTTTTGTATTATCTATTGCTTTTTTTTATAGGAATCTCTAAGAAATCTCGAAGTCTGTTCATGGAATTGGATGCTAATGCTGTAAAGACAAAACAAACGGCACCAGTTGTGAATACTAAAAAAGAATATATTCCTATAAAACAGGTATATATAGTTCAAGTTTACTAGTTATTATATTTTAATTAGTTTTAGTGAGATGAGTTATCAACACTTGGTATCTATATTATATTATACTCTTTTCTTATGCTATACATTTTATTTACTTTATGATAAATTTATATAATGTTATACTAGATTAAACAAATATCAAGTATTTAATTGAATTATAATGTGCTCACTAATGTTTTATTTTTAATTCTATTATATTTGTTATACCTTATTTTATGTATGTGAATATGTATACAAATGACAGGTTACACCGGTATACAGTCGTCAAGTGTCTGATGATGTGGTCAAATGCAGTGACCGCATCGAGGACGTTTCGGTGGAAACAGCTGAAGTTTCTTCAAAGTTTAAATTTTTTGAAACATACAAGCCTCCTGCAGTTGTTAAGAAACAGTTCCGAATTACACCCCCACGGGAAGGCCAAATTAAGGTTTTCTATCTGAATTTATCTTATTGGTTATCCTAGCTATTCCTAACTAAACCACTAATCATTTAATTAACTTTCTTATGTCATGTTATACTTCCCGTATATTTATGATTTTGTACTTTTGTATTTTTTTTTTGTGGTTTCTTTTTTCACTAATCTTACAGGATTAAAATAATAATTATGATCTCTTGTTTTTGTTGTGTTTAATTTAAATTAAGTTGCTAAATAATAACAGTTTGTTTGAAATGGTTTTTTATCTACTCATTTATTATATTATATCATATATTATATATGGGTATCTAAGATTCATTACAACAATATAAACTACCTAATTAAATTACTGTATGTTATTTAAAAAGAATAGTTAATTGGAAATTAATAAATTTTTCATAATATAAAGAAAACTAATAATTAATATTATTTACTTTTAATATATACTATAAGATTATCAGCATTGTTTGTAGTTGGTATATAAAGATTTAACTAATAACATTACTAGATATGATAATAATTTATAATAGTCTTTAGTAGATTTAATATTCTTATAATATTTTTGTAAACATAAAAAAAGAGACTATGATACATAATTTATTAGATACTTACCTATTTCATATATCATATATAAGCAACAATAGTTAACAAATATTATTTACTATTATTAATTTTAATTTTAAATTATTTTCAAACAATATATATATGTAGGTTTTTACTAAAATTTAAAAACAAAAACTTTTATAGTTTTTAGTTTTATTCATATTGATTAATGAATAAACACAAAGTTTTTATTTGGATCATAGTCTCTATTTATTAAGTAGAATATAATATCAATACACATTGGGCAATTTGCTATTATATATTTTATTGGTGTAACATTGTTTTAATATAATATATTATTGTTTAGAGTTAATCGTTTTTTACTTCCCAAATCATAGAATACGTTTTGTCAATACCGAATTTAAAGCTTTAGTCTGTCTGCTTTAAATATGCATTATCTTTGATAAAAATTATTACATATTGTTTGATATATCATCCAAATAATAACTTAATTTGTTTTAACTAGGGAGAATCTCCAGAACGTGATATTTACCGCGATCCAAATGTGGTGCGCAGTGAAGACCCAGTTGATGAGACAGCAGAATTAGTCAAAAGTAATACGACTGCTAAGATGTTGTCCTTGTTTAGACAGATGGAAGTTGCCAGACCAGCTGTACCTGAAGGTCTTAAACCACTTAAACGCTTTACTCCACCACCAGACCAAAAGGAATCAGAGACAGAATCAGAATCCGATGATGATGATAGCGGTGAAGATGATAGTGAAAACGATTCTTCGAGTAGTGAAACCAATGGTGATGTTGTGAAATCATCTCTTAAAGTTGAAGACGAATTTTTGAAAAATGTAAGATTTTAATACATTTCACAATTTTTTTTTATACTTTACTATAATGGTTTGGAAATTAATTAAAAATACAGTACCTATGTTTTTTCTGATAGTTTGAAAATAAAATGTATGATTATGTAATATATAATGTATATAATTAAGTATCCTCTTATTTCAGTCTCAAAGTGCAGTAATGGCCAAGTCATTGAAAGATAAATTTGAACACTGGGAACCAGACAAACATTCTATGAATAATGCTGTTACAATGCTTGACTCTGAACAAGAAAGCATTGAATCGACTAAATCTTTGCGTGCTCGTTTTGAATCTCTGAAAGGTGATCGTCCAGCTGATAAGCCAAAACCAAAAGTTAACAGATTCGTGGTAAATAATTCTAAAAGTCTTAGTTACAGTATAAACGCTTTTGATTAATCTCCTTCTTCCGTTTGGCCTGTCTGTTTTTTCTTCTTGTTTTTTTGTTTTTGTAGGCCGATGCTAATATGTCGACAGTCGGACGAAAAAAAGACATTTATTGGGACTTTTTTTACTAACGTCTGACATGGCGACATAGAAACAAAAATTATTATTCTTAATCGATACATTTTATTAGGTAAATGACACGAGAGTTTCTGGATTATTGGAAGTCCAGTTTATGTGGTAAACGTTTGTTCGTTCAATTTATGTGTAACTGATTAACCTTAAACAAAGATGAAAAGAGACTTTGCTTAACTCTTTTTTTTTTAAATATTTGTTGACATTTACCAGTTTGAATATCCTTAATACCACATATTATACATGTTTGGAATTTCGAGAAGTTTATATGTTGTATGTATGTTTGTCAATTTTATTTGTGTTAGTTGAGGAATCATTGTGACGGCTAATAAGTTATCGGGACTTCTATACTTGGCGTTAATGAAAGTCTTTTAATTAAATTATTTTGAAGCATTTTTAGTAAAACAAATAAAACATAACAATTAAGTTCCTTGATTTGAATACAATTGCAAATTGAATTAAATTAAAATATATTATCACTTACATTTAGTTACATAATTATTGTATTTCTATAAATTTCTGTTGTATGTTAAACTAAATATTATTATTTGAATGAGTATCGTGACACAATCGACTTATTAGTATTTTATTATACTTTGCTCTTATTAGTTATGTTACAGTAATATTCACAAACGGGAGGGAGGGAGGTAATTATTAAATAGATTAAACTTTAAGAATTAAGAAAATGTTCTTGTATATTTTTTATTTTTATTTGCAATCAAGGAATTTATTTATACTTCCAGTTTAATTTTGTTCAAGTTTATATTGATACACTATTATAACAATGCTTATGATAATTTATTATATAAATTATTAAATAACAATTATAATTGTTGTTTCTGAAAGTGACGTTTTCTGTGATAATAAACTTCCCTCTATCTATCAAAAAAACAAATTTTCTTTTACTTTTGCATTTTGCTGATCGGGATAGTTAATGTGTTAATGTGTATGATGCATTGATATTTGATGTGTATGCATTTATAAATTATATTGTTCAAACAATTAATAGAAATCTATTTTTAATATATAATTAAATAAGTTATTAATTTATTTATTTCCCAAGTATAATACCATAAAGGGTGTGTGTAAAAAGTTGTTAACAGTGTACATAATATCTAGTAAGTAGTAACTACAATTAATTATTTGACAATTTAGTTCAGTGGTTATCACAGAAAGCGAAATATAATGTTAAGTTTTTTAAACTAATTACTAATTAGTAATTAGTATTTGACATTATGTTTGTTGTGTTTATTTAAAATCAAATTCAGTCTACAAAGAAAAGACAACTACTTAATCGATTTACATCGCGCGCTTGTTGTGAAAAATCGCGTTTAACATCGTAAACGTTTTTAATTTGAAATATATTTACCTACCGTTTGTTGTGATTAAAACATTAATAATAGTAACGAAATGCTTATACAATACTACGTCTATACAATTATAGTAATATAATTTAATATCCATTAACAACAAGTCCATAAAACGTGTGCGAATTTATTAGTAGATTCGTATAGTAACGAGGTGAGTTTGTTTAACAATTTTTTTTTATTTTAATGTTTTAAATATTATTTTTTATTTTTTAAATAATAATCCAATCTAATTTTCAGCTTTATAACAACGTGTAACGGAGTCGCGGTGAAATATATATATTTTTTTATGTACTGTTATTATTCGTATTGACGGTGGTGGGTGAACGTCCAGTTAAAAGTACGCGGTATACGATATGATAATAGGCGAATTGGCTGCGATTCTATGTTTATTAATGGAATATCAATTTGGATGCGTGGGCGTAAAAGACAATTTTTGCCGCTATCTTGAACACGATTTTACTAAATAATATGCATTTGTTTTCGTTTTCGCTGAAGACATAACACAAACTAAATATTATTACGCCATCGTTCATAATATTTTCTATCCTAACAATATAATAGATAAACGTTACAAGTTATAACTTATAATATTTGCTATTTGCTACCAAAGAACGTATGACGGTCGTCGTGATATTTTATATTATGTTCGTCGAGTAAATTACTATTATTATTATTATTTTTATTATTAATATTAATATACGTTTGACGAAAATAAAAACCATACATTATACATACGTAATAACAATAGTAATTTAATAAATAATACATATAATTATTATTTATTTATTTTGTTCTGTTTTTGTTTTTTTTTGTTACAGTAATAACTGAAGCTCCGTACACCCCCATGGACTTCGTTAGTGTACATACAAATTTAAATTAAAAAACTTACTTGAAACTACATATACGTATATTAATCTAACATAAATATTATTTGTTTGGATTTTATTTTATACTTTTTTTCTAAAAATAATAACGTAGGCACATAATCAAAAATATTGTATTATCGATTCGAAATCAAAAGTTACTTAGCAAAAAAGATTGACCTTATAAAATGTTATATTTACTTTAACTGTTTCGAAGTGATACTCGAATACACTTTTAAATTAATATTCGGTATCACATTTTTGTTATGTTTAAAATTTTAAGTTTATTCTATCGTTGGATTTTGAATCTATTTAAAGTCTAGTATAAAACTGAACATTTTTTTTGTATAAATATTTATTTTCAATGGACTTTTTAGTTTTATATAAATTACATTATCGCTTGCCAACATTTTACAGTTAAGTGGAACAAAAACAGTAACGATTTTTCCCGTTTTAAGTATTAGAACGAACGAAAAAAAAAATAGTGATAAATCACTAATATTGTTGTGGAGTGATTGACTTTTAAATTTTAGAAGGAGAACATAATTTATTATTGTCGTTATACTTGTGAGTTTTTTTTTCTTTTTAAAACCTCCATACACGAATAAATTATGAACATAATTATTATTTTTAAATGTAATACTATTTATAATATTATAATACCAATTATGATTGTGATTTGAATTATACACCTATTAATAAACATTTTATCAATATACGCTGTCATCGTGTAGTGTGTACAATATATTATGGTATTTTCTTTTTTTTTGTATTTTATAATATGATATTTTCTTTTTCTTCTGCGTCGTCGCGGGTGAATTGGCGGCGGGACCGTCAGCAGAAGACCGACTACCCAGCAAAAACTGCCCCGTTTGTATTTCGTCTTTCGAAACACTATTAGGTACTACACCCCATTCAAATCACATACACACACTCATGTACATTTCGATATGCAGTCACGTGTTAATTTATTGTTGATGAGATAACTTATTATGTGATAACTTATTGGCCATTCCTCTTATCGTATTTTTTTTCTTTCGGCTTACTATATTTATATATTTATATAATTATAAACTGTTGTACACTGCTATATACTTTATATATTATAATATTTATATCCTTATACTATGGTGTTGGCGCTGTTGTTGTGCTATACACCTGTTCGTGGTTTATCGGATCATATTTCGTGGGCCGTCGTTGTGTGTGATTAACATTTGTTTTATGTGTTTGCCATTTTAGCAAGATCCCGATGGCCACGCGACCACGCTGTGTGAATCCTGCGAGAAGAAAGTCTATCCCCTGGAAAAGGTCGAGATCGAAGGCAGACCGTTCCACCGGTCGTGCTTCAGGTGCACGCAATGTCAGTGCGTCTTGAGGTGGGTGAAATGTTTTTCATATCCTTACTAATACTTATAAACTGTCAGACGTATTATGAATTTCTATTTTTAAACCTACGCAGATATTGATGATATAAACGTATCTTAAAACCAGAAACTACAGTGTTTCGTCATATATCAGCTCTAGATTAAATTGAAAACCATACATAATATTTCCTGTTAAATTCTTGCTTTGTGAGCTGTACCTATAGGCATTTTTTTTTCTATGATCGATTCTATTTTCATATCTACACAAGTCAAAACTATCGTCCCTTCTTGTTCAAACAATTGTCAATTCTTAATAACTATAATTATAAATCATTTTTTTATTCATTGTATCTATTTCAATGGTATTACTACTGAATTTTGAATAACATGTTTTATATTATTGAACAACTAGTAACATTGTAAATTTGTAACAATAACTAAGTAAGCAACACGTATAGGCGTAATGAAGGGAAACATTTTAGAGTAACCACTTTCATTTACATCTAGAAAACACCGATAGTGTGCCTATGTTCAATAGTGTATAAACAAAAATAATTGCACGCATAATTAAATATACTTTTAAGTTTATTTTAAATGATAGCATCAAATAAAAATGCTGGAATGACAATAATAATAAAATAACAGTTATTTATCATAGATTTCTTATTCATATAAAACGAAAGTATTTAAAATAATGGACTATTAGTTTATTAGTTATTACTTACTATTCATTGTCGTTTTTATTTTTCGTCTTAATTTAAACGTTTATACTTATATAATTTGTACTGTTTGTACTTATAGAATGGACACGTTTACATGGAATAACAACCGTCTGTACTGTTTGCCACATTTCAAGCGGCTGTTCATATCCAAAGGAAATTACGACGAGGGATTTGGTGGTGATCAGCACAAAAAGAAATGGGAAAACGGACATATGCAGCAAGCTCTCCAAGCCGCCGCTGTCACCGCCGACTCGTCAACTGATTAATGTATTATTATTCTAGACAAAAGGAAAAAATTGAATTATATTAATATTTTAAGAAAAACTTTAATACCAATTGAAAAAAAATGTGATCTAAAAAAATATTTAATTTGTATTTCTATATTTATATTAAAAAATTGAAATTAAAACTTATTTCTATAATATTTGTGTACTTAACGCCAGAATTTATTTATTTTATTTGTATTGGTAAGAATTACCGAAATAATTATTTTTATTTATTATATTAGTATTTTTATATTTGTATAAGCATTATTGTGAATGACATATTATATTAAAATAATAATAAAAAATTAATCATTCATTTGTAGGTACTCAATATTTTTGAATAGGTTATTTATAATATGTTCTTTTTGCGTTATCAGACAAATTTTTTTTTTTTGATAACCCTATTTTTTGATTTTAACGCATTTTCCATACCTACCCATAATAAATAATAAATAAGCTTTTAAATATAATAAACTAATATAACACATTTTTATGTAAATGTATATTCTTCTACACTTAACTTAATAATAATTGTTAATCAAAAGTAAAATGAAATATTTTAACAGCAATAAAATCATAGAATAAACTAAGTTAATATGTAGTCTGACAGACCGTCTTCGCTCAGAATCGTTTTTCGTAAACAATGATTTTTTTATATCATTGAATTCAAATTTAACACATCTGTGAAAGTGATCCACTCAACACCTACTGTACAGCAGAGCGGTACCCACTTGCCAACCTTTTTTGATATTTGTAATGTTTTTTAAATATATTTGATATTGAAAATTGACAAATTCATAAAAACAAAAATGTTTATTATCATCAAGAATTGGTTTAAATTGAAAAAGTGCTCCGAAGTAAACGTCTTGTTCGTGCATTCGAGCATCATCTTTACATTTTTAAAATCAAACTACTGGAAATACTTATATTTCATAGTTTATAGTTGCAACACACCTCCAGACCTCCTTTGCTCTTTCAAAGTGGCTGTCGATATTTTTACCTAATCCTATCCTGGAGTTACGAAGTAGTTGGTTAGCTATTTTCACTACACGGCCCGGTCTCGAGAATTGGGTTGTTGGACCGTTATAAATAAAGTTTTCAAGTTATATTTTACAGGTCCTAGAAACTTATGAGCTGAGTTCATAAACTAACACAATTGAAGTCAATACAACAACGTATACAAGGGTTTATTAAATGTTCGAAATAGTAATAATATTATATACTGTACACTATCCTAACCCGAATGACCGTGTTCTTGAGGGTAGTTTATTGAAGATCACACTAGTAGCAGATTTCGAGTTGAAATAATATTGGTTGATTATGATTTATTTACAAGGTCGAATCACTATAATGTAATTTTAAAGAATTTTTTTTTTTTTTTTATCTAGATAATTGTACAATCTGTAAATTATTGTTTACAATAAGCACAAGTGAAAAAACGAATTAAAAGAAAAGACAAAATAACAGACAATGTAACAAACATATTTATTAAGTTAATTAAATCGCGATTATTCACATCAATTTGGACAGGGGGCTTGGGCGAAGAGGCCATCCATTGATGGAACTTCTTGACATGTGGGGGTGGGGTTAGTCTAAAAGTAGATCACGACACCATGTTCTTTTTAGGCTCCTTTTGGGGTCACCAAGAATTTTAAAGAATACTCATAATAATATGAAAGAATGCGGCTTGTATTTACTTCGCGATTCGGCTAGTCGACTGCTGGCAATAATAATATATATTATATATGTAAGCAAATTCGCAGAATTGTAAGCAGAATATCAACTCGAAGAACACATTTGTATAATATTATACAGTTTAAAGTCATGTTCGCTATGCATCATATTGCTCGAGACATTGATACACTATACAATAATGAGTTAAGATGGATTTACAAATACATATTATATTAATTTATTATCGTAATATAATATAGCGAGCTATAATAAATATAGTCGTATTATCATAATGTTTTTAATAGGTACTCATATTTAGAAACGACGAACGACCGGAAAAAAAATTGTTATCTCATATAACAAATGCATTATAACTAAAACATATCAGCAAACACATCGCTAAAAAAACCAAGAATATGATGTCCAAATTCCAGCAACAATAATTGAGACTACAACTCGGTTCGACGTTTTGTGACGTGTTCGAGACCTCCGCCACAACCGTTGTTTCTACGCGTAATAGCTGTGTTGGACTTGGTGTTCGATCATCGTTGACGTTGATGATTACCTGTAAAATAAAACAACATCGCATGTTTCAACGCACACCCGGTATAGTGAGTGGGAAAATTATTTTATTAATATGACTTATAATAATTATTATATGATGTCCAACGTGTGAGGTCTGACTGTCTGAGGACCAAATGCATTAGTATTATAATCGCACTGCAGTAAAACGGCGATTTCGATTGTAAATAAAAATATCATAAGATTTTTAAGGGCTGTTCTCGCAATGTCTGGTTAAAGTTATAAGGGACGCTTAACCGGCAGAATTCTGGTAAGCCTGGTAATAAAATCTGTTATCAGTCGGTTATCGTTAACCGAAACTTAACCGGACATTGTAAGAATGGCCCTAAGACTGCGTTTTAGATAATATAATAAAATAAAATATTAAAATAACTGCATATCATCGAGTACTCATGTAACCGCACTATAACGATACACGGCTGGCAAGCGTTTACTTGAAAAATTAGGAATTTTTGGGAAATATTTTGAAATTGTTAGAGTAGGTAACTATTTTTATTTTCGGTTTGGTTGTATTATTTTGTTACCATATTATCAATTAACATTAAATTATTATAATAATTATTGTTGGTGCCTATCGTGGTTTCTTCACTTTCTTATCACTATATTGGTTTATATACGGCGTCAGTCCCACAACAACGTTTAAGAGTTTTTAACCCCCCCCCCCCCAACATAACTGATACATAACACACAACCTAACACATACCTGAGGTACTTCGATGAGATCCTAGGATGAGACATTTTCTCTTGGAAAAAACATTCAAACGTCTGGGACGACTTAACTATATAGTATAGGGAGTTAAAAAACGCGTATCCAAAGACCGAAAGTGCAATTATAATCTCCCCCAAAATATGTTTATTATAATATGACAACTATTAATCATAATATCACTGATGAGTTTGACCAATGTACAGAAAAATTAATAATATATACGACGCCACTATCTAACCTTATTGTCCACGATAATTTCTTTGCGCTTGTTGCCATTTTTCATCTTCTGCCGCTTGTTTTTACCGTGGCAATTCATGCCATTGCGGCACTTGTCGTTTTGGTTCTTATCACGTTGCTTGTGGTGCTGGTTCTTACCACAGTGCTTACCGTGCTGATTCATACCGCATTGCTTCTTCTTGTGGTAATTGTTACCACGTTGTTTCTTCTCGTGGTGATTCTGACCGTGGCGATTCTTGTCGTGGTGACTTCCGACATTGCGGTTCTCATCCCGGATCGTGTCGTGGCAAAAAAAACCACGACAAGTACTGTGGAGGTATGTCTCTGACACCGTCCCCACCAACTTGCTGGGGGTCGGTGTGGCCTCGGGGTTCCACTCTGGAAATGGTTCCGGTTTTACCGCAAGTCGGTCGCGATGGCCGTTGAACGGTGACCACGTAATGGGTATGACCAACGCCGACCATTCGGAATCCGGAGTCAATGGTGCGGCAATCACAACTTCGGCGGATAGCCCGAACAGCACAAGCTGTACGACCGCCAAAATCTCGATGGTGACCAGGGAATGGATTGCCATCTTGCGAGAGACGTGATGGCTATAGCTGACGCGGTAAACGATAGATAATTCTTCTGTTTAGCTGACGTGATTCGTCGTGGTTTAGTATAGTCAAACACAAAATTGTATATTATATTACATTACATCATATTGCAGCTAGGTTACGGCTTAAACAATATTTACCTCGGAGTCACTTGAATTCTTGTAAATGTAATTTCGACTACATATTATTTTTATAATATAATATCAAAATTAAATTATATCGCGATCTAGTGATCACGTTCCAACCGTAAATAATTTATTATTTATAAGATAATCAGGTAATAACATTACCATTAGTAGTACACTGTTACCGCATTCAAGTGAACATAATTTATTTATTAGTTGAAACCATAAACTAAGATAATACGAACTGGTATAATGACGTGGTTGGTGGGTGTGGTGGGTCCAGTCCGATTTTCGTACGGATTTTGTGTAAAAAGGGAAATCGACAGACAATCTTGGATCTGCAGGTAGTAAATTATTATAATATAGTTACAATTATTATTTCCTTATTTTTCTATAAACGTACGATATTTGCATAGGTCTATGGAAATTAGACTCCAGGATGAGACAATAGTTACCAATATGACACCTAGTGGCCAATGGGTGTACCACTATTATAGCCTCCCCCAATTTTCCTTTCTACGGAATGTCATTACGAAAACTGGACTGTCAATAAGAGCATCGTTTCCTGTCCATATTACTATCTTAGTTCATGTCAATCGGTGACTCGAGCGTGAAAACCGCGTGACAAGAGCAAAAACGATGTCACACCTCGATTCATATGAGCATTTTGCTAAAAATTCCATTTGAGTGGTCATTTTTACGTTTAAGATATAAGGTTCTAAAAATAATCTGAATAAACCCAGATTTTGAAAATAGAAAAAAAATGTCAACAAATTCTTCGTTAGGTATTACCACAGTTGTACGCGTATACTAATGTCCTCATTCATTTCAGAAACTCTCTGTATAAAATATGTTATGTTTTTAAACGCTGATTTTCTAGTATTACACTCTGAACTTTCAAAAAAATATTAATTGATATATTATTGACATGTATTTAAAATTTGAGTAATTTGATATTAATATGAAGTTTTAATTGATGTATCAAAGTCTTAGTTGTGATAATATAATAGACAATGGTGGTATATACCTACCTGATGTCCTTATGGCTTTATATAATTTCGTGTTGGATGTCTGAAATTTTAAGTATTTCACATAACGAAATAGTGAAATTTTGTTTGATAGTTTTGGGGTTAAACATGAATGAAACATCATTGATTTTGTGTTCTAGTCAGATTTTGACTTCTGGTGCCTATATACAATACAATAAAGACATATTCGATTACAAATTTTCAAGTAGGTACAATGTACAAGCACTGCTGCATACCGCAGACGCTCGTTCCTATTATAACTACCAATTCAGGACATAAACACATTCAATCGACTCTTCCGCCTTACGCAATACAGAAAAGTTAGAAAAGGTCACTTGGGTCTTGGCGACAGAGGTGGACAGATGGTACAGTGGGAATAGTCCTACTGCAGTGCTTCAGGCTTTCTATAAGGCTAAACCACGTAAATTTATAAAGTTCTTAATAAAAGAAATAAATATATATTATATAAGATAAATAAATAAATATATATTATGTAAAATAAATAAATATATTTAGGCATATTAATGTATTTAACCTTCTAATAATCTTAACTTGTTTTACCATTTGTATCTACGATTTTGTAATTCAATTTAATCTACACCTGTACTGGCTGTACTTACTCTATGAGCGTTTAAAATTAAAAAAATTTAAAATTTAATGGTTATAAAATATGCGGGTTGTCCTTGTCGCTAATAAAAAGGTCGGCAATTGAGTGCCACTATGCTGTACAGTGTTGTCACAGTAAAGGATGTGATATTTGAATTCATGTATTTATATATTTCATTTGAATATAATATATAAACCATTGTACACGAAAAACGATTCTAAGCGAAAACTGCCTATAATATTGCTATAATTGTGTTTTATGATTTTATTGCTACTAATAAGTAATCTAATTTAATATTAATAATACCATAGCTACCTAGGTTGAATTAAATGTTGTCAAAAACATTGAATTTTAAAATGTTGTGTGTATAAAATATAATAATATACTTTAAAAGTTTCAAGCACTTACGAAAAATATTTTAAAATTTCAACGCTATTCTTCATTTATACATCTAACTTTGTACAATTTCGTTATTGGTACCAAAATTAACTACTAACGAAAAACCTTGTTTTAAATTTTCAATCCTAAGCTATAAAAACTAAACATTTTATACATTTTTAACTACAAAATAATTTGCAAATGTTCGATATTTTGATGTATTTTAGTACTTTAAATGCTTATAAAAAAAATTATGCATATGTATTTTTAATATTTTTGAACTGCTATTAAAACAATTTATGAAGAATCTTGTATTACATTTTAAAGCTTTTTGATGAAACAAAAAAATTTTTATCGTTATTTATAGAAATAAAAATTTAAAAACCAAAAATGTCAAAATATTTTTAAAATTGTATGATGTATAGAAAATATTTATCTCCAGATTCGTTGAAAACTTCAAGTGATGTCTACAGTAATTTGTTTTTGAATAATTACAACAAAATAAGAAAAATTGTTCCCTGAGAAATCCGTAGTTTATGGTGAATATCCAATGTCTATAATATCAAACGCTCATAACAAATTAGTTTGACTTTCTGGTAGTTTTGTTTTTTTTGTAAAAGGTAGAAAAATGTATAATGGAGAATAAATATTGTATAAAATATATTTGTATATCCTTTTCATTTGGGTAACTGCAGTCTCACTTTTATATGCCGAGTACTGTGTATCAAAATACAAAACGTATTTTGTTTCGTAATTTTTTGAAGGTCGAAAGCCACGGATAGCCAAAAGTGTTAGGGTGATTGAAAAATTTACAAACTTTTATACCTACCATGTAGGTAAATTGTTATTATGTTAGTAAACATCCACGAACAATACTATATTATTACCTATTTTATATTTTCTTATTCAGTTGAAATTTCAGTAGTTCTTAACTTCCGCAAGCAATAATATGCTTAAAACTTGTTTATGCGTGGACGGATTAGGTGAATTGACAAATTCTAATGATATCGATAAAATTTAATTTGATAATAATATAATTAGTTATCTAGATAACACCAATTGATTAATATGTATCAACAATATTATGTTATTATTAATTGTTCTAAATCCTAATATTGCACTTTTTAAAATGATATATTTCTCTAATTGCTTATTTTATTCTGTATTATTTATTCATATCATATGGCTGCAATGAACTAAGTTTAAATTAGTGATGATCTCGTAATTTTGTTTATATGATTTTGCAAAAATATAGGGCTATTCACTTTTAAAAATTTATTTAGGCACAGTTTACATGTGTGGTTTTGTGTTTACCCGTACCTTGGGATTTGGGAACAGTTTACAATCGCCACCAGAAATGTTGTTAATTGTTAATTATTGTTATTAGTTTTGCACTTCAAGTACCTTATATAATGTTGACTATTAATCAATGCTAATAATATTATCTTTTGGTTTTCATGACGTGGACTGTGACGACAACCTTGCTCGAAAATTCGCTCGTCGAAAAATCGTCGATTTCGAATCAAATATGTGTGTCTACTTTATGCACCTATACACAATATAGTGTAAAGTATGGTAAAATGTATGGCTATAGGTTATTTACAATTATCTCGTCATTGAAATACATTATATCTGCGATAATATTGATTAGCCGAGAGTGCAGTGCATTCAATTTTTTTTCATACTGCACTCGAATAATTCGTAATCTATCAATTAAAGAAAATATATTATTAAAAGACGCGGTCTCATATATACGGTTATCACTTGAAATATACACAAGCATAATATGTAGGTGACCATATTTAAAATAGTGGGGACTATGGTGGGGACTTCGGTGCGTGTGTTTTTATTTTTTCTATAACCACTGAATAATATATTGTTTACTGTACTAAATAGACACGCGAAAGCATATACTCACGTGATTTCATACTCAATAAAAAAAAAACTGATACTTCGTAATTATAACAATAACGACATCATAGGTACCTTACACGCTTCTAAGCGAATAGTTTTATCATTAAATCGTATATTATTGTAATATATTGTATACCGTCACGAGAATATTTTTTGCCACCGTTCCAGTGCAGTCCGCACCCGCCCGCGAGCCGACATGATCGTTTTGGCGCTGATCGCCGCCGCCTTCATGAACGGTAACCATCACACTATGATAATAATAATAATAATTGTACCGAACGATTCGTTCGGTGACACAAGACGTAATATTGATGATATTACAATTATAGTCGAATTACCGTTATTATGTGACCACTATAATTGTTATGATTTTTTTTGTGCTCGCGAAATCCATCGCGGACGCGTTCGCGGCGTTTATTTCCGTGCAACTCCGTCGTCCGCGTGGTGCGTGTGAACTGTCCCTGCCGAAACGACGATCGTTTGCCGTACCACACATCAGGCGATTGGCTGACGGCGGTGGCGCACACGCAAGAGTACCTAGGCGGAGGACACCAACACCGACTACACCTGTCGCACCACCGACCGACGCGGCTGTCTTGCGCGTCGTTCTTCGACGAGTTCAAAGCTCAATTGCTCTGGGCCATGGCGGTCGGGTACGGCGTATACTTTGGCTTTTGCGGGTACTTGGAAGTGAGTGCGTTTTCGTATAATATGATATAATATTAATATTATTTCTCCGCGCGAGCATTCGCACCGGACCTATAATATTGGTTCTCCATTATTCGCGCGCGACTTTTTTTCCCGTTGCAGTGGAAGTACTACGTGAAGGGACGCGGCAACGAGGCCCAGTGGAAATGTCAACCGAACCGCCACTTGCCCAGACACCTGGTCTGGGACCAGATCAAATGGGGCTGTATTGGTCTGATGGTGACGAACGCCGTGTCCGCGGCGGTGGCCACGCACGTCAGCTGCGGCGGTTACAGTAAGGTGTACATTGCGTTCGGCCAGTACCCGTGGTGGTGGTGGATACTCCAGTGGCCAGTGATATTCTTCCAGCAGGTCGGACGTAAAGTTTTGAAATAATTATAACCGCTATATGATCATATTATTATTATCGTATACACGAATACACGATGTTCTTATCGAGCGGTAAAACAAAAAATTATTTCTAGTTATAATAGATTAATAGTTAGATAATATTTTGTTTTCATTTTTGAGTATTATTGTGGATATTTTTTTCCGACTACCAGAGTAGGTATAGGTACCTAAATGGTGCTAAATGGTAGGTTAGGCACGTTGGCTGCCACACGGCCGCCGGCGACCCAAGTCATTTCAGAGCGTGGTGGGCCATAATATTTTTACATAATTTGTCGTAAATGTTTACGTTTATAAAAATAGCTCTAATTGTCCGATTTTGATAAAATTTATACAGTTTTAATCAGTAAACCTTGTATAATAATAAAAAGATAAGAAATGTCTTGGGTCGCCGGCTGGCACGTGGCCTACAAATGATATGACTTTATATATGGGCCACTATTGGTCGCCGACGGTCATGTTCTAAATCTAAATTCAGCTGGTATTTTTTTTTTGCTTATCAAAATTTTTACTGTTATTGTTTCTGTGACAATATATCATTTATTCAATGTAAATATGGCGTTAAATTTTTTAAAGTGGGTGGAAGTAATGGGTATACATACAAAATTATAATATACGAAAGGAAACAATCAATAAAAGGGGAATCACTATCTGAAACAATAGTATCTGATTTATGTGAAAATTATTTAAATGAAGGACGAACAATAATTGTCACGGATAATTTTTACACATCTGTGCCTTTGGCAGAAAAATTTTGTCAAAAAATACGCACTTAGTCCGTAGTCGGAACTTTAAGAAAAAATAGGCGATTTTTACCAAAGACTGTTATCGAAAAAAAAATTAAGAAAGGAGAAATATTTGGTCTTGAAAATAATTATTCGGGCTTAGTAGTATCAAAATTCATAGACAAACATGATATTATTATTTGCTTTCAAAAAAACCAGAAATCACGAAGATAATATAATCAAACCGGATGTTATACTATTCTACAACGCTGGTAAAGCCGGAATAGATTTTATCTGACCAGTTGGCGTCATATTAGGTAAACAAGGCAAAAAAAGTGACAACATTTTGTAGCATTTGCCCATCAAAACCATTTGTGTGCCTCCAATGTTTCCAACATCATCAACAAAGATAAATTACATATATAATACTCAGTAACAATAGGTACATTTCAATGTATAATTTTAATATAAAAGTAACTTTTTTTCTCATATTTTTAAGTACTTAATAATAAATCTTTCATTAGTTTGAATATTTTAATCGTTTTTTTTTCAAACTATCTACTTTTTGTTGTCTACGCCACGGTAAAATCTATATTTTTCTATCTCCAAGCCGTATTAAAATAAAATACATTTAAGATAATGTCGCATTTGGTAGCCGGCGACCCAAGCGGCCCCTGAAAAATAATTCGATTTGGGTCGCCGGCTACCCAATTGGCTTCACAATAAATAAAATCATTTGGGTCGCCGGCGGCCATGTGGCAGCCAACGTGTTTTAAACGGTTATATTATAAGCTGAAGCTGTAAAGTCACATCAGATCTCGCGTTTCGTTGACATTTTCTAGTGAACCGTAAAATATTGTGTGCGTTTTTATACTATCATAATATTTTCGCATTAAAATAAAAAAAAATTGTACATAGGCACATTTAATTTGTACTAGTTTTTATAAGCAATTGTATAGATATATAATATTATATCATTTTAATATATTATTACAGATGTCTGAAATCGTCGCTATAATATTTTGATAAAAATCAATTATTTATGTACTTCGTACTTGTATGTGAATTTATATATTGTGGGTTTTGTAAGATATTAATATGGATCGTCTATTAATTTCGGTGATGGTGTGCTTATTAGCAGTGGTGTACGTTGAGTTGGTTAGGGAGCCCGCTCTTAAATTTCTTAATATCTCTAGGTATGTTACGGAGGTTTTTTTTCAGTTTTATGATGTGACGGTCAAAATTTCCCCCCTCTCGCAAAAACTGAACTGAAAACTATGCAGTACATACGTCTAAAATAGTTATGTGTCCATATATATAGGATTACGTGACTTATTGGATTCATCGGTCGTTTCACTCAAAGTTTTTGTTCAAACACTTTCACAGCATCCACCATAGGTACTTCCAGCCTACCCCGTGGTCGGTGACCGCAATACATCCGGTGGAGTTGGTTTGCGTGCAACTGGCCATGGTCATGCCAATATTTATTTATCCCGTGCATTGGTGTGAGTATACCCAAAGTACCTGTTGTATATACAATTCGGAAATATTATCGCAGTCGCACTCGGGCCCGGGTTAAGTTCATTTGTCTATATATTGACAACCGCGTCCGCTTATGAAATGCCCTATGACCCACTCCAGAGTTAAATTAATTCCCATTTTTCCTTCACAGTTCCGTTTTACGGCTTGGCTCTTTACACGTACTATCACGGTGTCGTGCAACACTCGGGAATCACTTTCAAGGCGCAGTGGTGGCAGCCCTGGCAACCAGATTGCATGTTCCACGACAACCACCATCAGTACTGTCACGTCAACTATGGATTTAATTGCTCGATGTGGGATGAGGTATGGAAAATGCCTAAAATAAAAAATTATGTTTAGAGGGAGACAATAATATATATTGTAGTTGCAGAAAAACCCGTCTCAAAGTTTACCGCGTTTTGGTTTTCTAGATTCACGGATCTGTGAGAAAGATTGATCGTTGTTACAGCGAGCGCACGGATTCTTGGGGTTCCGGACGACCATTGGTGGACTTGTCGAGCAAAGAACGGCGCCGAGAAATCCAGGAGAGGATCAACGAAAACCCAATAGCTTACCGCGAACAAATTAACCCGTACTTGTTGAAAGACGTCGACGGCGACGTAGAATAATAACTGAAAAGGCTTTGCGTGACTATTGCCAATGATTTGGGTCGACCTCTCTTCTGTTTTTGGATATACGAACAAAAGACTAATGTTCGAATTCTTTATGGTTTGTGACTTTTAATAAATTCAGTATACCACTGACAAATTATATTAATAATAATATAAATGTGCGCAGTGTTAATTGTTGTTTTATTAACTAAACAAAAGGTATATAATATAATATACCTACATTGCGCGAATAAGATAATTGATAAATCACTGGAAAAGTGGGCTGTATCCGAGTTGGGTCCCGTAATTAAAATCCCTATACTAGTCAGGTCCCGGATTATTTTAGGTACCTTCTACACACGTTATACACTTATATACCTAGGTACTGGTGAACTAGTTTGTGTAAATTATAAAACCATAGTCCATAATATAGCGTAGTGTCATAACTTATACATAATAACTCATTTTTAGTTTTTAAGTCATCTTGTTCTAATTTTTCATTAAAATAACATTTTTTTTTAGACGGCTTATTATTATGTATTATCACTTATTTTATAAATAGGTAGGTACATCGTACAAAACACCCGATCGTTATACTAATATACGCTCTGGTTGCCATTCGAATATTCCTCGTCGCTATATATAGGTATTATAATATATTATTGCATTATTATCGCGTTACAAGATTTAATATTCCGGCGATATATCATGTTTCCGTCGTCGCCATCGCCGGTGTGGGACTGCAGTAATTTTCTGTTTCAATTTAAAACAGTGTTTACTGCACACACACACCACATCTCTATTATTCCACGTTATACATTGTATACATTATAATATTAATATGTTTATGTGTATACATATAGTATCTGTTGCAGTCATAGTGTTTGTTAGTTTTTTTTTCCCGTAAGGCTGTGCGCGAGTTAAGGTGAGCACTTTGCTATTAACGCGTTAATCATGTTGGCGATATTAATCTAGACCGGCGTGCACGTATCCGCCCCGAAAGCACTCGGAACTGCCCCCCAGGCGCCCCATAAATTCGCAAATCCTCCGTAGACCTAAAACGAATATGGTGTACACGTATAGATAAATATATGTATGTATGTGTGCATGTATATATTATGTTTATATATGTATATTGTGTAATAGTATGTACAGTGTACGTGTATATATACGGAGCCAGTCAGCGGCGGCGGTGCGTGGTGCTGAGGAGAAAAAAATATTCACGATGTGTACACGTAATGCGGCCATAAATTACGCGGCGATCGCGCCGTGGAAAATAATATAATAATAAAAAAGAAGAGAGACTCGCTCCCGCAGTGGTTCCCAAACGTAGCGTGTCGTATAATAAATGCGCGTGCAAGTGTGTGTGTGTATGCGTGTGCAGACCATCTTTTGAGCGCGGTCCTTGTCGTGCAGTAAAAAATAAACGCCTTTTCGACAAAAACTGCGGCTACTGCGTGCGCTCTCGGAATCGAGAAACAACCTGGTGGCCGGAGGGGGGTGGAGGAAATGCCGTTTTTATTTTTATTTTCTTAACATCCGCACGGTCTTCTTTTCCTTTTACCGCGGCGTGGTCTCCCGCGGGTGTATTTCCAATATTTCTTCGCCGCAGACGCGCTATACCGATCCCGCTGACCATTCCGACGACCGCGGTTTCCAATTACTTTTTGCCGTATAACCTTTACTCCGCGCGGATCGCCGTTTATATACGGGTGAGCGTGTGTGCGTGTGCGTGTGTGCGCGTGTGTGTGCGTATCGCGATCACGACGTCACTATATCCACGCGCGGCGGGCTTACAAGTCTGAAGTCGGTAAACCGTTTCAATTGTCTTTATTGCTATTGTCGTCGTCGTTCCTTGTCGTGTGGTTCACAATCAATAAGTCTCTTTGGAAATGAAATAACACACAGTCGATTGCTCGTACAAGAGTGTATACCTATTATACGCACACAAGCGCCCACGTGTATATATAAGTACGTTCAGATGTACCACGAGGGCAGTACAGTCCGAGATTATCGGAAAACAGCCGTCTACTGTAAGTGTATAATATAGTATCCTTGTCGAGACTTTATAACAATTTTATATGAATAAAGTAACGCGTGTGGGTAATATTTGTATTGTTATTGAATCTATATTCTATAATATATTATTAGCAGTTGAAATGCGCATAGTAATTTTTACTCTATCCATTTGTGTAACTAACCGATTCAATAGCTATATTGGTTCGTATACATTCACTGATTAACGGTAATATTACACGAGTGGTTTTTATCATTGTTAAACAATTAATGATTTGCTCACAAAACGTCAACGCGGCAGATTTGCACCACAAAAATAACTAGATAGTAGATACATATTTCGAACTATTATAATATTTACTTATCCGAAGTATAAACTTATAATATTTACACATTTTTAATTTACCAAAAGTATTGAATAAAATAACGAGCGATTTATAATAATTAATATTAATAAATTAGACTGCAATATTAATAAATTGTTGGAAAACGTCGTTTGACTTCAGAGATCTAATCGGGAATTACATTTTAATGCTATAATCTTTATTATTGTGTATTGAGTTTTGATTTTGTTTGTACACATCGACTACAGCCTGCAAGGGATGGATAAATATAATACCTACTTGCTATCGTTGCTACAAAGTAATGAAATGGTCAGTACAATATGATATTTATACTAATTTCAGTAATTCGCCTTACTAGCTACTTGTATAATATTATATACTCATACAAACATATAATCACTTATTTAGTACCTACTTAATGTATATTATCAATTTTTTTACCAACCATTCTCAAAGAAATCAAGAAAACCTACTAACGGGCTATATATATTATATACTAGGGGTCCTTTACAAACGATGTGATGATCACTGAGTGATGAGGTAGCTGAACACTAGATCGCGCAAGTTATACATACGTTTGTATTAAAATTATTTTTTATTTTTATTTATATTTTATGTCGTATTTTACACACAAGTGGCTAAATAGTATATCGTCATACTATTATCATATACAAATACATCATCATCATTTATTGATTGTTTTCTTCAAATATTTGTATGCATGGTTGTATGAATACAATTTTTATTTACACAAAATAAATAGTTCCAATGATTGATATTATAATACAATATTAGATTTAAATTTCGGAAAACATTGTTCTTGTGGGTTTTTTCGTTAAGATTAGGTAAGTCGTAAGTAATTAATTAATTTGGGGTAAAAACCAGTATTTGAAAAAATATCGATTTTGTTTTTTTGTATCACTCAAAAACAATAACCCTTTAATACTTGAAATGTTCACAAAATGTTTATATTATCATTTTATATACATGATATAATTTTCAAAATATTTTTTTAAAAGCTATTTATAGATATTTTAAATTTTGAATATTGTTTTTAGTTATTTTGAGCAAATGACGATGAAAAATTGTTCCCTGGGCTAAAATGCTTGAAAATGTAATATAAGATTCCTAATAAGTAGTTATTATAACGGTTTTAGTTATTTGTTTGTGATATAAAAATATTATTCATGGGAACTTGAAACTTTCAATGTATATTATTATACTTCATACACTCAACTACTCGAGGACATTTTCATAATATGCAATGTTTTTGGCAAAATAAATTCAACTTTCTGTATTATTACTATAGTAAAATAAAATACTTTAATTGCAATATAAATGTACCGTAAAATATACTCAGTAATACCTATAGGTTACCTACTATATTAAATCGTGAATACTACACAAGTTTATTAATAGTTAATAATTATATGGTAAACATTTATTTTATTTTTAATGACGTGTTAAACAAAAATAAAATATAATCCTCAACATTTTTTCCATTTTAGTTAATATTGACATATTGTATCATTGTTTTTCGTATGAATTGGCTTAAGATGGTTAAAATTATCACTATTTGTGGTCCACGGAGTAGATAATGTGAAATGAAAATGCTTTCCTGATACATTGATAAAACATTTTTCATTAAGTAGTTTAAGTTAAAATATGGTATTTTGTTGTTTTCAAACAATGCGATTAATGGGTTGGGCCACGGAGGAGTAGCGGTCGATTGCGTTCATATAGTGAATACTTAATTAGATCGTATAATGAAATCTGAAGACTGCAAGGATCAATATTCATTATATTATTTCGTGTTGAGCCATTTTATGTAAGTCAGTTTTTGTAATGGCAAAAGGAGACAACAGAAGAGCCCTTTCAAATTATCATTTCAAATTGGAAATTAGACAGCTATACCATTACAGCAAACGATATTTTAGTTTCTGAATAAAAAGAAAAAATATGTACCTATTGGTATGCAAATTATGGTTTCTTTAAATACATTTTTAGTAGAAGGAGTGCTAAAAAAATGATCGATACTTCATTGCAGATGGAACTGTGATGAGAAAATTTTGAAAATATAATTAAAATACAAATATTACCTATACTTATTATACTCATAAGTCATAATATGTTATTTTTAATGTATATAATCATTGACATTGCATTTTCTACACAAAAATTACACATATGCATATATATTATATAGGTAACAAATATCCAGCTCCGACAAGAGACAAACGCGAGACAATAGTTGCCCACCACTCGGGCATTACTATATTATAATGGATCCTGTATTTCTATGAGTCTTTTAATAATTATAGGTACTATATTATCTATTTGTTATATATAATAGGTGATTACACTGCAGGTAACGAGTATTACATTGGCGGACGTTTCACGAACAATATTCCTGTGATTTTAGTGAAATGATATTTCCACATTTGTATGATAATGTATAATAGGTATGCAATTTGTATAATAACGACGTGATATCATCATTTGCAGTAGGTACAATGATGACGTGCAGGGCGCAGTAGTTGTGGGCAAAGCGACGACGATACAGGCGATCGAGGAGAAAAAAAATAATAGTAATTGATGGATACAAATTACATTCCTAGACCGTTTGCGCGTCTTCCATATAATAACGCCGTCAAAGGCCAAGCGACACGTGAAAACAAATTAACTGACGGTCCCCGAACGTTATTTTAACTGTCTCCGAGCGTGTTGCAGGTCCCTCTCCGCCAGCCGCCGCCGCCGCCACCGCCGTTTTCCGAGGTGTTATTTATGTTCGCGATTTGTAACGCCTCCGTGGCGGACAACACGAAAAGTACGGTCGTCGGTGGCATGGCAGTAAGTGGAAAACGAGAGAAGGAGAAGACGGGTGGAAAAAAAAACAGATATATTATAGTAAAAAGGAACGCGAGGAGGAGCCGCGGCCATATATTTTTCACGACCCGAGCGCGCACGGTCCCCGAGGAATTTTTCATCCTTATTTTTAACACATTTTCGCGTTCTAGATTATTTTCGAAAACACTCCTCCGCCGCCGCCGCCGCGGTTAATTTACTGCCCCGTTCCGTTTGTCGTAATGCGCTATCAGTCTCGCTCGGTTATGCGTGTTTGCAGTAGTTCTTCTCTCTACACAGTGAGCGCGTATCGTGTTGTGCACGTACGTATAACGGCGTCATAATGATATACAATTATATTCAATGGAATACGTTTAAAAAACGTTGACTTTATTGTTCGACAAATATCGACAAATAATATTTATTATTATACTATATGCATTCAAATTTAAAAGTATATATTATTTTCGGATAATATTGCTTCTATATTATTACACGACGAGCTTTTCTTGTTGATTTCCAATTCGTCGAAGACACTATTTTAAAAACAAATTAATCATCTGCGTGCATGATGAACAACACTGTTTATTATTATGACTTATTACGTCTTAGTCAGTTAAACATTCACGCAATACTTAAAATTATAGTTATAACATGATACAAAATAATGAATAAACAAACGTTTTTCTATAATATACTTATTACCTACTTAAGTAGGTATACAAATAAATCCTCGTTATATTGTGTACTATATTACTATATTTACTATTCAATATTATTGTTGTATATCGTCGTATACAATATATATATAATATGTACCTACCTATATTATATTTTTTATTTTATAACAAAATTTGTAAAAAAAAAACTATGTGTTTGGCCTATTATATACTAATATGATCATCAGATCATATTATTATGGCTTAATCATATATTTTATATATATATATATACTAACATATTATACCAAGGTATTCAGTATTCACAGAAAAGTTTAGCCTGCAGAGCATAAAATAGGTAACTACTTCGGAAACCCCAGGGTAACCCTGGTTCAAAGTTTCGTTATTTTCCGTCCATAGTCGATAATTCACCACCGCGCTTTCGCACCTATATTATTTTGTTTTCGTTATTGATATTATAGGAAATATACAAAATGTATATGATATTAGTACGTTCTGAGGTACAAAAAAATATAATGTAAAAAACGTTTTCCGTATAGGTAATAACTGAATTTTGACACAATACCTATTATTATATGGCGAATAGGTACATCTATATCAGTCTACATCAAAACTTATCACGGGCCGCTCAGGATTAGATACTCCTGCAGGTCTGTATAATATGTACCTGCGCGACGTTAAATGCTACAAAAGCTATTGGACTACTTTGGATCTGCAAATATACCCCATGCCCGTATGGACATCACGTGCGGCGAATAATATAATATTTCGTACAGCATAAATTAATATTCCATAAATTACCACCTTTCGCCGTGCGGACCGTATAAAATATTCGCTGGCTGCAGCCGCGGATGTTACACGTGTAATTTCGGCCGACAGCTGCAAATATACAAACATAATAATTTTACCGAACGGAAGCGTCGGCGTTTGACTTTAGTCTTCTGGCCCCGTTTCGTGAGTACGGTGCGCACGGGGTGGTCGGAGGCACAAGTGCAGTGACGACGATAAGTTTAGCTGCAGGCGCCGAAAAATGTGTTATTTAAATAAGTAACCGCGTCGTCGCGCCGTTCGAGATGAAAAAAAAAAAAGGCCGTAAAAACAACGAAAACGTCGAGGGGTGGCGTGAAAAACGGAGAAAAAACGGGACGGGGGAAAAACAAAAACCCGAAAAACGGGGAAACTGGTCGGAATTAACGAAAGTGTTTCATATATAGCTGTCCATAAAACAACGCGGTCGTGACACGGCCGCCGCCGCCGCCGGGGAAGATATTGCAGTGCAGCAGGAGCGTATATATATTATATACATAAGTATAATATATATGTACGTATATGTGCACACAAACATAATATATATACACAAGTTCGGGACCGGGCCGGTTGCGCGGCGGCGGCGGTTGGAAAACCTCGCAGTAAGTTATAGCCGATCGTAAATAATTCCGGTGTCAAGAGTGGCGATATATTTTTCGTGTTTTCCCCCTTGTTGTCGTACGGCGAAGATTTAATTTATGTGCCGCTCCCCGGCGGCGGAGGCCCCCACCCCCCCCCGCGAAAGGGATGAAAATACAGAGGTTTTTATTGAAAGCCGGGATTGACCTTTCGGAGGCCGGTACATAAATCCCGAACGAGAGCGCGCGCACAGCACGCCGCCGTATATAATACATTTATA